>CM028339.1:48671372-49871372 GCA_016647705.1 Eucommia ulmoides | reverse complement strand
CGTAGGTTGTTTGACAGTAAAAATTGAAGTACTTAAATTTTTATATTCTGGAGTGGTCCCATCAACATTGTTTATATTAGTTTTAGACCTGCGCAATGCACTAGTTTAGCCAAAAATGGATTTTGTATTGGAAGATTATGCATTGATTGACATTGGAATGATGTACGTGGAGTATTTGTTGTGTTAATTGAGTATGGAAAGTGTATTTTTAATTATATAAAGGAATTTTCAACCATAGCCTCAATTTCAACTTATTATTTAAGTTGGAACCCCAAGGCCAAGCCGCAGAACACAATTTCAGTGTTTTCTTTTAAAATACCTCCATATGTGAACCAACAGTTTCTCCCTAGAAATCCACGACTGTTTTTTTTTTTTTTTGAACTTGCACGGTAGTTAGATGGGGCTTTCCCCAAATTACTTTATCTCCTTGTCTTCTTGGTCTCTTTCTCAATTTTGCAGATTATCTTACCGATCATGTAATGTAACAATTGTTTGATATTGCGATTCTTTTTGCCATTTCTTTTATTGGTTGAAAAAGTGGTGATAATGCTTGCAGTGCCAGAGGTAGTGTCCTCTTGGATTTAATGCATGATGGAGAATAAGAATGGAATGATTTAAGGGTCATTTCTTTTTGTTCCATGGGGACACATGAGTGTAGGTAATAAGCAAAGTTACGTTCCAACAATTATAGATGCAATAAGCACATAATAATTCTTAGTGTGCGAGTGCAAGGGCGTGGGGGAGGAATCTAAACTATTTTTTTTTTATTGTGTGATTTTCAACATTTCTTATGTTTTTCACTCTTTAACTCCTACAGGACGTAATATTTTTACATGTACAAAGTTGATTATGAGCAAATTAAACTTAATCATTCCATGTGTATGTCAAGGGCCGAACATTGAGTTTATCTTAAAATGTTAGTTTTCTTATTTGATAGAGGTGATGTGGTCGGTGGTTAGTTTTGATATTTGATAGAGGTGATGGAGTCAGTGGTACAGTTATCACTTGTTTGCCCAAAAAATCGGACACATGAGCTTTATTGCATAATTTTATCTCAATAAACTTAAATCTAGCCCTATTGCGATGACGAAGTCTTATTTCATGATCATTCTTGTCTGTTTCTTTTCTTCGTTTTACCTACCACTTGATAAAACTGTAGGAAATTCTACACGACGGTACTAAGACCAACGGTTCCGCATGGTTGAAGATGTTGGATGGTAAACACAAACCATGTTAAAAAAGTAGTGTAGTGACAATAAGGATGCTAAGATGAATGTGTGGTAAGCTAAGAATGAATGAGACTAGGAATGAAAGTTACACCTAAGCTTGGGAAGAGACAATTAGGAACGATTTGATGGCTTTGAACTTAATGGAGGGGAATGATCTTTATGGTGCTGGCATATTTATATAGTTGATCCCATTTAGTTGGGACAAAAGCTTTGCTATTTTTGCTAGGTAAGGCATTATTGATTAACATGCAAGTCAAATAAAGAGATTCTTCTCATTTGTGCTCGTCAAGCCAACTTTGCTCTTTGGGAGGTGAAAAAGCAGTTGAAGCTGATGTTTTGAAATGTGATAAATGTGGTGCCTGCTAGTATCATGTTGTTTACCAAACGTTCTTTCTAATCGTAGGTAAATAACTCCATGTCAATCTTGAGGTTGTGGCAAAGCCCGAGCAGACACCAACAATTGGTACCAATAATCCCACTGAGGAGGAAACCAGATTTCTATGTGATCGGGCTTGATTGCTTATCTTTTCTGGGATTTCAATCTTCCAGTTTGTTGATCTACCCCATCTTTCTGAACCTTAATCAAACAAGCAAGGAATGACACCTTGACTAAGACAAGGAACCATACTATTCGACTTATATCTCTTCCGAGAGTTTGAGATTTGGCTTTCCCTTATGTGTGGCAATTTTGCTAAGATCTCTTCGTTAGTTGGAAGAAGAATCCGCCCTAATCGAAGAACGTATTGAGAGAGAATTGGATTTGGTTAGACAATGTGTGGTTGGTAAACAATGATCGGTTTTTTAGTTTTGGTCCTTGTAAAGTCTTTGGTTACTGGTATGAGGTGGGTGATATTGCTCAGATTGCAGGTGATCTTCCTATGTAAAGTGGATGGTTTTGTTGTAAAGAGTGGTGGAGGAATTATTTGGTGCTTGGCTCCTAAGCTCCCAAATTGTTTTCCTTTTTATGAAGCTTTTCTTTTGAAGAAAGTTCTTAAGAAGTGTAATGGAGGGCTTTAGGAGCGTGGAGGATGCTTAAGCACATGTGGTATGATAAGAGCAAGCTAGCCCTTAATTAAAAGGTGAAACAATAGAGATGGTAAAAAGTAGAGTTTTGAGAGGACAATGTGGAGAATGTTGTTGATTTTCCCCGAATACACTCAATTTTAGAATGTTGAAGAAGCATCTTAAGGGAGGATAATTTGCCAAGCTTGGTAGGAATCTCCCAACTTCATCTCGAAAGACAAGTATCTAGTTGAGAAAGGTGAGTTGAGAAAGCTGACGAGTAGCATCAATTATGAGATGCAAAATTGCATTTTTGGGGGTAGAGAAATTCTTGATGTAGTCGTTATGGCGAATGAAAATGTGACTGAATGTCATAACTCGGGGATCCCAAAGGTTCTTTTCAAATTAGATAAAGAAGGGGTTTTTGACACTTTGCACCCCTAAAGTTTGCCCATTATTTCATCTTGGTCCTTGTAAATTTCAATTTGAACACACGACACACTGAAGTTTCATAATGATCCTACTTTACTCCAAATCAATGGCTTCTTTATAGTTTTGGATGGGAAATTGTCACAAGTGATTTTAAGAGGACTTTGAGGGTATTTCCATCCTCTTCCTTTGTCCTTTACAATTTTTTTTTAATTAAAAAAACTGTATATGTATATATATATGACTTTTGAGTATTTGGGCCGGAAGGAGAATGAGAGGGGGGAAGGAGAAGGCTCAAGTGTCCATAAATCCCCTAAAAATGCACGGCAAGTGCCTATTTTCTATTCAAAATTGTAATGGGGTAATGACTTGGACTGTAGTGGAATGATTAGGAAACTTTAAGGTGTTATATGTTCAAATTGAAACCATGAGGATGAAAGTGAAATTTTGGTCAAACTTCAGGGGTACAAAGTGTCAAACCTTCTAAAAAAAGCCTATGATAATGTAGGTTGGAGATTCTTATGAAAGATGGGCTTTGGTATAGGTGCATCCATTGGGTAGATGGGCACATTTGCTCTGTTTCGCTTCTCTATTCTCGTGAATGGCTCTCAGATGTTTTTTTTCCCCTGATTTCTTGAGGTTTGAGGCAAGGTGACCAATCTTTTTGAGCTTTTTGTTATTGGTGTGGAAGTTCATAGAGCTTTACTTGCAAGGGCTTTCTTACAACAGACTCAAGGGGACAGTTGGGTGTTCCAGTATATATCACCCACTTTCTCTTTGCTGATGATGCCCTACTTTTTTGCAAGTCTATGGAGATGCAATTAAAGGTAATGGGATACCTTGATTTGCTTTGAAGAGATGGTCGAATTGTGTTTATTTTGCTAAATCCAACATTGGACTTGTTGGAGATATGGATGGTTTGGAGGTTTAAACGGTGGCTATGGATTATTCTGTTGGCTTGTTCCTTGTGCTTACCTTGGTCGCTCCTTTAAGACTTGTTATCTTTTTGATGGAGTAGGTTCACTTTGTTGAGAAGTACTCTTTCCAATGCATATCCTTATTTTATATGTTGGCGGTTGAAAAGACCTTGGAGAATATTAAATGTGATTTCCTGTGGGGTGATACATTGGAAGAAAGAAGATGCACCTTGTTGCGTAAGATAAAAGTTTGTAGACACTCTGGAAGGGTGGGTTGGGAGTGAGACATTTGAGACTATTTAATCAAGTGTTTATTTGGAAGTGTATTTCTCGTTCCTCTCTTGAAGCGGGAGATGGTGGTCATTAATAAATTCGGTGTTAGTTCTGGTGGTTGGTGGTCTTTGGTTGCAAACTCTTGTTCCTTTGAACTGGGGACTCAGAAAAGCATAGAGAGGAAGGATTCAGTAAAAGTATAGAGAGAATGAAGAGCTTGTGTTCGGCATAGGAGCCCAAAGAAAGATTTTCTTCTTTCTTTTGTTGCAACCATAAACAGAGGAGCTTTGATGTTCGCTTCTTCTCTCTTTGGTTGGGATATACTCATTTCAGGGGCGTTTTTAGACTTAATTGAGCTGCTTAAGGTTCATGAAGGGACAGTATTTTTGGTTGGCGATTGGAAAGGTATCTTTACAATCCGATTTCTCTATTTATGCATAGGTGTATGATCTGCTGACAGGTTGAGGAATCTATTGAGCATCTCTTGATTTGTTCTGGTAGCTGGGATGTGTGGACGCTGGTGTCATCTCTAGAAGGTATTTTGTGGTGCATGCTAAGGTCATGTAATGCTTTGTTGGGTAGTCGGAGAGGTCGTTGTCCTTCTTGTAGTGCAACGTGTTTTTTTGGGGTAGTTATGGAGAGAAAGAATTGTGCATTTTTTCTGGAAGAGCTTTTATCTTTGCTTTTTCTTGAAGTAGGTCCTTTTTTTTGGCATGCCATCTTTTTGGTGGAAAGTTGCCTACAGGTAACTTTTCATTCCCTGATTGTTGGAGATTGTATTTGTAGGCTACTTAATTTTGGATGTACAAGGTTTACGGCCCTTGCATTCCTTTTAGGATTACATTCTTGCTTGCTGGGCCAAAACAATCCCCTTATTCCACAATATAAGATCATTTTCCAGCAAGCACAGTTTCTTAGGAGAACCAGTGAGCCATCTTCTTTCTACCAAATATTCTTACAAGGAAACAGTCTGTTCCCCATACTCCCCAGTCTCCAGTGCAAGGGAACACGCTTTCTAACTGTTTTGGAAAGTGGGGGGTGGTATCATTGTATAAGTAGTGATTTTTCTATTTCTTTTACATGCAGGGGTGATGGGTTAGCTTACCTAGTTACTTTCTTTTAATTGTTAGGCTGATGAAGTTTCTTTTGCTGATTTTTTTTTTTCTCTCCAGCTACGAGTATATTACTCAGCGACATCAACAGGGTAATGGAAATCCACCGACGAGGGTACTGGACATGGTGAAACGCTTAGAGGAAGGTCTATTCAGAAATGCTTCGACAAAGGTTCTTTTTTGTTGTCTATGTTTGTTATTACTCTTTTTGAAGTTCCAATAGAAGCAAAATCATGATCATGACTTACTAATTTCCTTTCTATCTGTTCTAAATTTAAACCATTCTGAAAATCTCTTATATCCTAAGACATTTTTCTTTCGAATTCCATATGTATTTTGTTAACTATTGACATGCATGTTATGTACTGCAAGGAGGAGTATATGAACCTCGAGACGTTGGGTAGTCGTTTACAGATTTACACTCGGCACCTACCCCTCAATAATCATGAACAATTCCCGCAGCATGTTAGCTCTTCCTCCTCCATCTGTACAATGATACCGACTCCTTGTATGCCTCAAAATGGAAATTCAAGCTTTGCTGTTTCGGCATCTGTGGATACTTCTACTATTACGACCAATGCTGGTAGTAGCCTTCCATCCACAACTATTGACACAGGAAACTTCTTGCCTGCTGGAGTTGGGGCGTCTGGTGGTATACAAGGTTTTTCTTTCATTTAGTTATTTCCTTATTGACAATGGAATGGCTTGCTCCAGTGTAAAATAATTTACTTTGCAGGACCGTCTTCTAATGGGTACCAATATTATCCTTCCAATTTCTCCATAAGCTCCAGTGGAAGTAACAGCGTGTCATCGATGGCTGCACAGAGAATGATGGGCCAAATGATTCCTACTCCTGGACTTAATAGAAAAGATATTCCATCGGGCAATGACAGTCGGTTTTCTATTGTTGAATCTAACAGGCTAGCACAGCCAGCGCAGCAAAAGCAACATGTTGGTGGTCAAAACAGTCGTATATTGCATAATGTTGGCAGCCATGTGGCTGGAGCCCTTAGGTCTGGTTTGCAACATAAATTATACGCTTCTTCAAATGGGGCTTTAAGTGGTGGGTTAAGAATGGCGAGTGATTTACAGCTGTTGAATGGTTCGGAAAGCTCCGAGGGTTACTCTACGGCTGCAGCATATGGAAACTTACCTAAACCCTTGCAACAGCACTATGATCAACATCAGAGATCAATTATGCAGGGTAAGCTCTCTCCCCCCCCCCCAAACGGCCACCACCGCTGTATATCACAATGTGTTGTGTACCTTGAAAAACTTGTGAAGATGCTTTCTCTCTCTTTTTTTTTTTCTTTCCCTCTCTCTCTCCTTGTCTTATTGGTTATATTTAGAATCCTAATCGCAAATACCTACTTGGCAGGGGATAGATATGGGATGAGTCCTACTGGTTCTTCAGGCTCCGGAAGTTTATATGTCCCTGTAACCTCTGCTGGATCGATGATGAGTAATCAAAACATGAATTCTGTAAACTTGGGTGTATCAAAAACAGACACTGATCCGATAACAAATGAGTGGAATTCACGCAATATTCTACATGCTGCTGATACAAAATCTCAATTAGTTGACCAACAAGAAAAAATGAACTTCCAGTCTTCGCTCACTCTGCGAGAGAATCTTGTACAGTCTCACCAGGAACAACTTCAGCAGCAAAGTCATTTTCAACAAGAGCAGCAAATTCGGCAGCAACAGCTTTTATTACAGAATGACACATATGTGCAGCCTCAGCAGACATATAATGCAGACAGTAAAATAAAGTCGGAGGCAGGGATGGATTTCCACGATGATTCTCTTCACACACAGGTCTCGTATCAATTTCATGTTTCAGATATGCAGAACCAATTCCAACTGAACCCTGTGGATGACCATTCAAGGAGTACACATTTGCTTTCGCCTCAATCTGGTCTGGAGGGCTTTTCTGCATCAATGCCTCAGGATTCACTGCAGATGCAACCACTGTTGCATCAGCAACAGTTTGTTGCAGCTCAAAATGATTTTAGTCATTTTCCTACTAGTGTCAAGTCCGAGGCTGTACAACAGGGTCAATGGTATCATAAATCTCAAGAGGGGTCTCATATACCAGGAGACTTGTCAAAAGAACCAAATGTTATAAATGAATTTGGTCAC
This sequence comes from Eucommia ulmoides, assembly GCA_016647705.1. Taxonomy (NCBI): domain Eukaryota; kingdom Viridiplantae; phylum Streptophyta; class Magnoliopsida; order Garryales; family Eucommiaceae; genus Eucommia; species Eucommia ulmoides. The sequence goes on along the minus strand of CM028339.1, from coordinate 49,864,268 downwards.
CGCATAACCATGCAAGATGAGGCTCTCCGAACAAAGTTATGTTCACCAGGATCTATTAGTTGTCCAAACGTTGCAGCTATAACAGCTCAGCGTTCAAGTGGTGCTACGTGTGGATCTAGTAACCTGAACCGCGTACGGGACTTCAGGAACCAACAAAGGTGGCTATTATTTTTGCGGCACGCTCGTTCTTGCCCCTCTCCTGAAGGGAAATGCGTCGAGATTAACTGCATAAAAGCTCAGCAACTGCTGAGGCATATGGATAGGTGCAATGCAGCTCAATGTACAGATCCTCGTTGCCATCACACCAAGAATTTGATTGATCATCACAAGAACTGTAGGGATCCAAGTTGCCCGGTTTGTATTCCTGTTAAGAAATATCTTTTTGCACAAATGAAGGTCTCTGCTCGTACAGATTCTAATTCCCAAATTACTGGATCCTGTAAATCCAATGATATCAAGGAAACTGCGGGTTTTTTGTCCTCAAACTTAAATAAGCCAGTCGTTGAAAATTCAAAAGATTTACAAGCGTCCTTGAAGCGCATGAAAATTGAGCAACTTTCCCAATCCCTTGCTCCCGTAAGTGAAAATTCTGTTTTATCAGTTCCCGCTCCTCGTGAACCCAGTTCCTTCCAGAATTTCAAATGTGACGATGTTCTACTTGCTGACCCTTGTATTCCTGGGAAATTTGAGCCTGCTGAAGTTAAGATGGAAATTCATTCGAGTTCTAAGCAGGGGAGCCCCATTATTATTTCAAGGATGGATAATACTGATGATGCTTTCATCCAAGGGCCTGAAAATGATCCTATCCTATCAAATGACCCTGCTGGTATTAATAAACCAGAAGTCTTTAAGATTGAGAAAGAAATGGTAGAAGCTAAGCAGGAAAATGTGGCACCGGCTATTGAAAGTGCAGGTGGAACCAAGTCTGGGAAGCCAAAAATAAAGGGAGTATCATTGATAGAACTGTTCACACCAGAACAGGTCCGGGAGCATATATCTAGTCTCAGGAAGTGGGTGGGACAGGTTAGTGTATGCTTCCACATATGTACGCTTGACTATTATTCCAAGTTCATCACCTTGCTGTTGTTATAAATGGAAATTGGTCTCGATATGAGTTTTACGTGGAATGTATTTTGGCCTCATGAATAATAATACAATTAATTTCACCATAGCTTCTCAAAATTGGTTATATGAGGTAGCAATAACTATTATAATGTTGGCCTATGGCCCTATAGATATCGACCGTGTTGAATTGGGTAGGCACAACTTTTTTTCTCACAAAAATAATTAAATCATCACTAATATAAATATTAAATACAAATTATGAACAATATTATAATAGAAATACAAATGCGGTTAGTGGGTGTATCACAACCTATAAAAGAGTTATGGTAAGAGAAATTTTAACAGAGCGATTTATTGTAGTTGGGTAAGGCATGTTGCCTAGTCTAATCCTCAAAGCTCACTTTGAGAGTTCAATCGACTAATGCTGATCTTTTTATGGGGGGATCAAACCTGCAAATCACCTAAGATCCCTCTCTTGAATTCCCCCTACCTTTTTTAGAGTAGGGATCACACCTTTTCCCTAGTCAAGAGAGCACGACCCTTCTCAAGTTAACTCACAATTATATATCAATGATTACAATAAGGAATGATCTCTTTCTCAAGATTTTATAATTGGTGCTTTTATAGGAAAGCTCAAATAATATGATAAATGGTTGGCTTTTAGAGATATGAAGTAAACATGTTTCCAGTAATATTTTTCTTAAATAAAGAACTTGTAAAAATATACAAATACAGCACAAGTTTAAAAAATATAGTATAGAGAAGAATATGATTGCTTGAATACTCAATAGAGTAATTCTCAAGTGTTCTCAAAATTGAGTTTACAAATATTTATTAAATCTCAAGAAACTTAACAATGGAGAATGTGCAAGAGTTTAACCATAATAACACGAGAGGATGTGGATGAAATTCTTTAATTCTCCACAAAGTTGTCCCAACTTGAACATATGAAAGATGTATACGAATTAAGGTAAAAGAAACTCAAAGAGAGAGTATATAAAGAAGTAAAATAAAATATGAATCCTTAAACTTCAATAATCTCCATCTCTAGAAACTTAACAATGGAGAATGTGTAAAAGTTTAACCATAATAACACGAGAGGATGTGGATGAAATTCTTTAATTCTCCACAATGTTGTCCCAACTTGAGCATATTAAAGATGTATACAAATTAAGATAAAAGAAACTCAAAGAGAGAGTATATAAAGGTGTAAAATAAAATATGAATCTTTAGACTTCAATAATCTCCTTGTGCACTTCTTCAAACATGGAGTATAAAAAGAATGTCCAAATAAAGTATATATACTCCATAGACCGTCCTCAAAATAAGAGTAATTTAGGGATCTAAAGATTAAGAAAAAATACTTGAGAATAAGAATATGGAGAGGAGAATATTGTCACAAAGAAGTAATAGCAATGTAGATTAGTGTGTAATTGAGTGTATGAAGAAGGCTATGATTACTACAACATTATTAAGGTAAAAGTTGCTATTATAATCCAATCTTGGGAATGTATATAACCTTTAGAAATTTATAAAAGAGAAAGTGACTAGGGTTTGATTAGGCTTTGAGAAACAATTCAAAATTCGCGCCTTATCCCAAACAGTTTTCTTCCCACCGCTAATCTTTTTTTGAGAGTTTTTGTCAACTTTGAACGAGCATATCTTTTTATCCAACTCCGTTTTGGCTATATGACCCTTAATTCTAAAACTCTAGAAGTCTAGTTTAATATGAAATTAATTTTAGATCAAAATTCTAACTCTAGAGAAAGTTATGGCCAAAATAGTGCATAGTGGTCAAGAATAGAATATGTTTTTTAAAGTATTCTGGAAACAATCGAATCTAGAGTTTTTTTAAAAAAATCTAAATTGATTAGAAGGCCATATATATAATTCACAATAAATTGTACAATAAAAATATATTTCAATAATAAAATCATAAAAAGGTAGCCCAGTGCATGAAAACGCTTGCGATTGCGGGTTTTGGGGAACGTTAGATGTACGCAATTCTGTCTCTGTATACAGAGAGGTTGTTTTGAAGATTTGAACCTAGCATCTCTAGGTCACAATGAAACTAGTTAACCATTGTAACCAAGTCTCATCCTCTTGAATAATAAAATCATATTGATATAAAATATAGTATTTGAATTTCAATAAGATATGAATAATATAATATAATATATTTAATTAATTCTAAGAGCCAACTGGACCATAAATAAAATCCAAAATCAATTGTAAATTCAAAGATATATTTGAATAATAAAATCATATCAATATAAAGTATAATGTTTGAATGTTAAGAAGTTATGAATAATGTAGGTTTAATTTCTCTATTGGTCCTTGAATTTTTACGAGTGTCAATTTAGTGTGTAATCTATTTTTTCACTCAAAGTTCTCCTAAACCACTGGGCCACCACCATCCTTCGCAACCACTTCGGACCATCACTTCACCATCACCACCAATGTTCGTACTGAACATCAATGATGAGATTTGTTGTCATCACCTGATTGGCATCTAATGCATTCAATCCAGCCTAGTTCACACAAAAAAAAATCAATCAAACCAACCCAAGTCGCCGACTCTAGTCTCAATCTTCCCATTGAGAGGAGAATAATTCAATCAATATGGACTTGAATCCAATCGCATAAATTTTGAATATCAAATTGCATCCAATTGAAATCAATTACTGAAATGGATCTTAGGTTGTATAGTCTATGACCTCTGTTCTTTGCTCAAATGAATAAATTGTACTATTCATGAATGCGAATAGAGGCAAAGGAACTGGGGTGAAATACGGGCATGCAGTGGGATGTTGGGTACAATCTGTACAAGTACCTTATCTTGTTGCAAAGGTAATTGGAAAGTCATCAATATGCAAGGTATTTGAAGCTATAAATTTAGACAAAGAAGATGTTGCATCAGGGCCATAAGAAACGCCTTTTTTTTATACAAAGTGTAGGAGCACTGAGCTAAGAATGAATAACTTCTCATTCCTCATCACGTCGAAAAATAAGATACATGGACAATTTTTGAACTCTATGATGCACTGGTACGGGTGTGGGCGTGCAAGGTTTAGGGATACCAAAATTAATGCATGCATTTTGTCTCAGTTCTATTGATCTTTAAACCCTAGATTCTAAGGCTTCCCTCCCATGTTGTAACTTGATGTTAAATTCTCTTTTATTTTCACCAACTAGTACTATGATATCTGTAAACAACATACTCCATAGTGCAATCTTTTAACTCTTCAACCGGCATGTTTTTCAGTTTACCACAGTTCACCTTGAGCCCCGATACAGTGAATAAGAAAATTAGCATACATTTTGTGGTTTTCAACTGCATTTTGTTTGATTGATAAATTAGTAGAGCGTGATTTACGAATAAGAATATATTGATAAATCAGTAGAGCATCATTCGCGAATGGGAATATATGTTATACATATTTGATGATTGACATCAAAATCAAATCTTCCTTTGTTGATTCACGAAATTCAGTGACATACGTAGGCCTTCATACCATGCAAAAATAATCCCGTGTAGAGCAAGTCATCGGACGATCATTATTTGTTTTCTCACGCTCTTTAGGCAGCCCATCTATAGAATACAACCTGATGTACTCAATAGATGGTATCGCCAAATGGTGCTAATGGTTTAGACACACATCGGATATTTTTCATAGCGGCTTCGGTCACAATCAAGCAATGGAACTCTAATGATACGACAAGAAAACAAATATAAAGAACAACAAGATTTGACAGTTTAAATTTCATCAATCCAGTAACATCCCTATAATCCATACATATCCAAATTACATAAATACCTTAATTGGATTAAGTCAACAAATGCATCAATGCGGTTAACATCCAAGGCAGCACAATATTGCCTAAAGCAAGCGTACAAATGACCAGAAACATCTCAGAACTGAATTTAATAGATGGATAGGCACCCCAAATGACATTTCTAGTCTATCGTATCCTAGAGAATGAATTCCAAGAAAAAAAAAAAGGAAAAAAGAAAAAAAATGAACAAAAAAGAAAAAACAAATGTAGGTGAAATGGAGATAAAAAGAAAACGACTGGGAAACAAAAAAACCTTTTTAGGAAAACACACAGTTGATGGCTTCAAGAACTCTTAAAAAATCACCCAGACTAGCTGTAGATAAATTTAAGCGAAAATAAATGGGATAAGTGCATCTACCTCCCATGAGGTTTGTCCAAATGGCAGATAGACCCCCTGCTTTTTCCAAAACTACCTTGACCTCCCCTGTCAGTAACATATGTTATTTGTTATTATCAAAAAAACTAAAATGATTATTTAGCCCCTCTAACTTGTTAACAATTAGACTACTCTCTGAATGTCAACTAATAAAAGTATTGGGGTGTAAATTCTTCCCTTTTGTCCCATTTTCCATCGCAAAACTCCCCACTGAAATCGATCAAAAAATAAGAAAGTAAATTAAGGAAAAAGAATAAGAAAAAAGAAAATATAAGGAAAAATAAAAATCAAATTTTCGAAGAAAATAAGTATTTTTGGGATAATTATAAGGGTAAGTTTGTCAAAAGAAGTTACATTTCTCAATTTTAGTGCATATTAGAAAGATCACATATTTTATTTTATTTTTTGTTTTTAACTTCTGGTTTTCTGAGTTACAGTTTTGAATTGAAATTCAAACTTATATTTATGAATCGTGTGCAAAAGTATTATGCAGAGATAAGAAATAAGAAAAAAAGCAATGTTAAACTTTACTCCCTATTTCATTTATATTTTGACATTTAAAATATTTACTTTTAAATTGAAAATACATTAGGAAGTTTACACACAGAGTTTGATGACATCATTATTTTTTGACTGTACTAACATGAGGGTGGTATTTGTTAGAGAGAACCATAATGGAAGGGAGTGCAGTGTAATTTTTGAAAAAGCTAGGTGTCTGTCTGCCATTTGGACAAACTCAAGGGGGTATATGTAATTATCCCAGAATAAAATAACGACAGTGAATATACGATACAACTCAATATAAAAGAGAGAACATTGATTTGATGATTTGGTGACCTCATTAAACATTATGCATCTGTATATTTTCTTTCAAATAAATATTCATGATGAATTTCTGACACAATAATATTTATCAACTGGTTCAGACCTTTAAGGAGTAAAGTGTCACAACTCACAAGTGAGTCAGTGAGATATCTATTTTCATTCCACTTTAGATATCTAAAAGTAGATCTTTCTCTTTGGGGAGCTGTACTATGTAAGTAGGTCCTTATGTTCGGAAAATTTAGTCAAGTGAATGATAACGGATAACAAACATTTTGTGCTGTTGTATGTATCTATTTATATGTTGGACTTCTATAGAGTGACAAGAAAGTTTATGGCAAATGTGTGGCTTTTACGATCTTGCAGTGCGTCTATATCTGATGTGGGTGCAGATTTTCTCATGAGAACAAGATTGTATATTTCCGAGTTCAACTAAAAGTTCAGTGGGGGTGATTGGTTTGCTATAATTGACGCTTCTTATTGATGTGATTAGTGATTATGTACCAAGATTTTGTCCCAGCTAGACCAACCCGACATTTTTGCAATTATTTAAATGTTTGTATATTGTTCTCTCCTGTGCCGTTTTCCTCTCATTTGTTGATGAAATTTTGTTATTGAATTTCATTCTTTCTCAGAGTAGAGCAAAGGCAGAAAAGAATCAATTAATGGGGCATTCTATGAATGAGAATTCGTGTCAGCTGTGTGCAGTCGAGAAGCTCAATTTCGATCCACCACCTATGTATTGCACTCCATGTGGTGCTCGCATTAAAAGAAATGCAATGTATTATACGATTGGAGCAGGTGATGCAAGACACTATTTCTGCATACCATGCTATAATGAGGCCCGTGGAGACACTATCATGGTTGATGGGACTACTCTTCCCAAGGTGAGGCTAGAGAAGAAGAGAAATGACGAGGAGACAGAAGAATGGGTATGTCATTTTTGTTTTCTCTCTCTCTCTCTCTCACACATACACACTCTCTTTCTCTTTATTGCGCGATTATCTTTGTGATGTATCTCTGTTTGGAACTTTGCACGTCTCTTCTAGTGGGTTCAATGTGATAAGTGTGAAGCTTGGCAACATCAAATCTGTGCACTGTTCAATGGTCGAAGGAATGATGGCGGGCAAGCTGAGTACACTTGTCCAAACTGCTATACAACAGAAATTGAAAGAGGAGAGCGTAAGCCGCTACCTCAGAGTGCCGTTCTTGGGGCAAAAGATCTGCCTAGAACTATCCTCAGTGACCACATTGAACAGCGTTTGTTTAGGCGATTGAAGCATGAAAGACAAGAGAGGGCAAGACTTCAAGGGAAAAGTTACGATGAGGTGATTTTTTTTGAGTTGACTTATGTTTTCATGTAATATAGTGATGGTGATTTATAGTTTGTAGTTAGAAGTTTGATCCGAGCACAACTTCTTTCTTCTGTGTGAGCTGTACATTTTTTCCTTCTGCTGTTTTTAACTTAAGATGTAGTTAGTCTTTATTTCTTTATTTGATATTGATTTCAACTGTATGTTGTTTTATTCATCACAAAACTTTGATACTTCAGTTTTGGAATGTATCAAATATTTCCTTTACCAATTCTTCCAAGACAGAAGAGCACTATGGAATAAATCGGCTTTGAATTCAATGGATCAGACAGTATTCTCAATCAATAATTTTCTTATCCATGGGATGCCGAAGGATGCAATTCTTATTATGTTTCAGTTTTATGAGGTGTCCATGTTTTATTGAACCCTCAACGTACGAATTTATGCAGATTCCAATTTTTTGTTCTTTGTTGCCAGGTTCCAGGAGCTGAAGCACTTGTAGTCAGAGTTGTATCATCAGTGGACAAAAAATTGGAAGTGAAGCAGCGATTTCTTGAGATTTTTCAAGAAGATAATTACCCAACAGAATTCCCATATAAATCCAAGGTGGATATGATGTCTGCTATCTAATTCCTTATAGATTTTCTCGAAGTATTAAAGATGGAACATGGTTTTAATGACTGCGTTATCGGGGGACGCTATAAATGACAAACTGAATTTTTCTTCTGCCAGGTTGTGTTATTGTTTCAGAAAATTGAAGGTGTTGAAGTGTGCCTTTTTGGCATGTATGTCCAAGAATTTGGATCCGAATGCCAACAACCTAATCATCGTCGTGTTTATCTCTCATATCTGGATTCTGTCAAATATTTCAGACCTGAAATTAAAGCCGTGACTGGAGAGGCTCTCCGTACATTTGTTTACCATGAAATTTTGGTAAGTTTCTGAATTTGCTGATTATTTCGTTTTTTTCCCCAGGGGGCAGAGGGGTGGGATGGGGTTGCGATTTGACTTATTATATACCTGTATCTCTTTCCAGATTGCATACCTAGAGTATTGCAAGAAGCGTGGTTTTACAAGTTGCTACATATGGGCCTGCCCTCCACTTAAGGGGGAAGATTATATTTTATATTGCCACCCAGAAATTCAGAAGACGCCAAAATCTGATAAACTCAGAGAGTGGTAATCCTAGTAACCTTCAGAACTTCCATTCTATTGTTCTAAGGCATATGAAACATGTTTTAATATGTTTGGTTGTTTGACATGGATGGATGTTTTTGTATCAGGTATTTATCAATGTTAAGGAAAGCTGGCAAGGAGGGTGTTGTGGTTGGTCTTACTAATTTATACGACCATTTCTTTTTATCGAACGGTGAATGCAAAGCCAAGGTAACTGCAGCTAGACTTCCATATTTTGATGGAGACTATTGGCCAGGCGCTGCAGAGGATATTATTTATCAAATCCTTCAAGAAGAGGATGGAAGGAAATTTCATAAGAAAGGAATCACCAAAAAGTTGATAACTAAAAGAGCTCTAAAAGCATCAGGTCAAACAGATCTTTCTGGAAACGCATCAAAAGATCTGCTGCTAATGCATAAAGTAATTCTGCTGTCTTATATCTATTAGTTAATATCCGATTTAGTTTCTTGCAAAGTAGCTGTAGCATTTCTTATAGATTGTGCATGAACTTTTGAGTCTTTGGCGCTCATCATGAAAGATTTTTGGTATTCCTACCGGAAGACTAACAAGATAGTCACAATAATAATTGGAATTTATTGCGATTTGATGGCCCCAAAGGGACCATATATTGCCAAGTCTATTTTTTTATTCTGATTGATGGGTTTGGGACCTGTATGGTAACACTGGAAATTAAGTGCTGAAAAACAAATAATTACTGAATTTTAAGTGTGGAAATTGCAAGTGCAAGTATTTACTTTTTAGATACATTTTGACTTAGAAAAATTCATTCTGTATAAATTTTTCCCTAAAATTACTTTTACAATCTGCTCTTCTTTTTTCTAAAGTATTCTCTCTCTACAACTTTCTCTCTCTATTTTTCTCAATATAATACTTTCTCTATCTAGTATATAATTTGTTTTGCCAGATTTTATAGTATTAATGTTGAATGGTGGTTGTGGTAGATAGATGTTTGATAGTTTCAAGTTAGAAGTGCTAAAAAAAAGTGAGTCACACATCCGTCAGAATTTTGATTTTTTTTTAAATGATACTTATGTTTTAAGTGGTGGTTTCATTTTGTTATCAAACACACTTAGTTTGATAAGTACTTAACATATTTAGTTTTAACTTTTAAGTACTGAGTTGTGTTATCAAACTTGCCCTTCGTCTCCTGCGAGAACTCAAAGTTGTGGTTATTTGTTGGTTTCTTGATTGTGTGTCATTATTTTCGATGACGATGGTGGATAAATGATTGTTGGAAAAGATTCAGCTCTTTTTTTTTTTTTTTTCCTTTGGGGGGGGGGGTTCGATGGAAGAAATCAATTTCTGAGTTTATGTTCCTTTGGGGAAAGGAAAACCTAGCATTGGGAGCTTGACATTTATTCAGCTAAGCTATGTTGTGCAGTGCCAGTGGTTGTCGCTTTTTTGCGCTCAACCCTAAACCCTAAATTGGGGGAATTCGATGGAAGGAAGATTTTATGAGTTTATGTTCCTTTGGGGAAAGGAGAACTTCGCATTGGGAGCTTTAAATTTATTTAATTAAGCTATGTTGTGCAATGCAGGTGGTTGTCACTTTTATGCTCTCCGAATTAGAACTCAGAATAAGCTCTTTTTGACTAGAGAGGCAAGCAAAGTTAAAATGTTTCGCTAGCTATAAAGCTTAAAGGCAAGTCATTGAGACAACTTTAACTGAACGATGCAAGGAACCTTATTAACACTAGCGTTCCTAGCGCATAACCTGCGGTGAGTTGCTCGCTAAAACCAGATGACTTGCTTCGTCTAGTTAACCAATGTAGTTTCGCTAATTAGAGTACCGTGTTATGTACAGACGTATAGTCATAATGAGTGAACAAGTGTAAATTTTGTTACCCTACAGTATGGAGTACTGACCACATTGAGGGACAGGCCCTGAAGCGAAGGACGGTGTTCCAATTTCTGGCCTTGCACTGACCATCCAATGGACCTAAACGGCCACTGCTTGAAAGGACTATGTCCAGGAGACCGCCACCCCTCCACAAGGTACATCTCTTGAAGAGTTGGGAAAAGGGTGGTGGTTGGTAGATTCAACACCTGTAAGGGTGGTTGGTATACGGGATTTTGGTGATATGTTCGTTTGGTGTAAGTGCATGGAAGATTATTACTAGGATATTGAGATATTTCTGGTCTCATTGCCAGATTTAGGGATGGAAATAAGAGTGTCTGATTTTGGTCGAACTGTTGCCTTGGGGAGCCACAGTTGGGTCTTAGATTTCTTTCTATTTTTGAGTGGCGAGCAATAAAGAAGCATCGTGCAAGTATAGTGGTTGATAGCTTGTGACCTGTTCCATGTTTACAGGTGGAATATGTTCGACTACGAGATTTTGGACTTTGTTGAGTTTTTCTCTACATTTGAATAGGATTTTCCGGAGTAGGTTGGGGATACCAAAGTTGGCGAAGTCCTATTATGGTTTGTTGATTGGGATGAGGCAGTCTATGTTCCCGTGGAAGGATATTTGGAGGGCGTAGTGTCACGGACTTATTTTTCCCAAAGTAACTGTGCGACACTTAGTCTCGATTGCAACCCCTTAGAAGGACTAAGTAAGTCTTACCAAGACAATCAACCAAACAAAAGGAAGAAAGGAAGCTAGAAAGCTTTAGAGAGAGAGAAAGTTTTGGAGAATGAGAAAGCTTGTATTGCAATTCTCAATTTGGTGAGGAACAAATGAGCTCTATTATCTTTATATAGGCCAAGGGCCTTACAATGGATGGTCGAGATCGTTTCGATCTAACGGTTACAATCTATCATCTAGAGAATTTTATGAGATATTTACAAAGAAATATTCTAGATAGGATTCCTCTAGAAGGGTGGGGAAAAAATGAGAGTTATCTAGGGTGCTCTAGAGTTTTCTACAATATCCTAGAATATTCTAGAAACTATGGAGCCTCCATGGTAACCCCCTTTTCTACCTCTATATATACATGACTTGACCTCTATACTTAGAGAATTCTCTAAGGAAGTGTGCCAAAGTCTAAGGAACGTTACATTCTCCCCCACCTATTTCCGCGACGCCCTCGTTGCGCCTTCGTCCTTGAACCTCTGGATATGATTCGTGAATTTCCATAGGAAGTCTTCGCGCTCCCAGCTCGCCTCGCTATCCAGAAGATTCTTCCACTTGACTAAGTACTCGTGGTAGTTTGGCATGCCTCTCCTCCGTATGACCCGATCGGCTAAGATGCTTTTAACCTCTTTGTCAAAAGAGGTTCTTATGACAGTTGGCGCCCGTTTTGATGCCCCGCGTCTTGGTTCTTCCATCTCTTCATGATACTGCTTCAAGAAGCTAACGTGGAAGACAAGGTGGATCTTCAGCTTTGCTGGGAGAAGGAATTTGTACGAGACTTTCCTCACACGTTTCATTACCGGAAAGGGACCCTTGTAGTGCCGAGTAAGGCCCTTGTGAACTTTCCTTAGGGTTTTGCACTGTTGTGGCAAAATTTTCACAAGAACCAAGTCGCCCTCGTTGAACTCTAGCGGCCGTCTAGACTTGTCCGCCCATTTCTTCATCTTCTTAGCCGCTTTGTCCAGATGTGCTCTAGCAATATCAGTCTGTTCATTCCACGCCTTCGCAAACTTGTACGCGGCATGACGCTTCCCATCATAGCTTGTTGCTAAGGCGTTAAAGGCTGCCTTCCCGTAACAATCTCGAAAGGGCTTTGGTTTGTCCCCTTGCTCTTTTACAAGTTGTACGAGAATTGTGCCATGTCGAGTAGTTTGGCCTAATAGGTTTGGTTGGCACTCATGTAGTGCCGCAAATATAATTCCAACAGTGCGTTAATTCGCTCCGTCTGCCCATTGGTTTGTGGATGGAAACTTGTTGAGAAGTCCAAGTTTGTCCCTAATAGCTTGAACAACTCTGTCTAGAATCGTCTGGTGAATCGAGGGTCTTGATCGCTAACAATATGTAGTGGAACTCCCCAGAGTTTCACCACGTGTTTCAAGAATAGTTGGGCTGTCTCTTCTGCTGTACAATCAGTTGGTGTAGGAATGAAGGTAACATACTTGCTGAATCGATCAACTACCACGACAATGCTCCCACAGCCTTCCGACTTCGGTAGAGCCGATATGAAGTCCATAGAGACAGTTTCCTATGGGCACTCTGGTATGGGCAGCGGTTTTAACAATCCTGCCGGATGTTGTTGCTCCACCTTATCTTGTTGACACACAAGACAAGTTCTAATGTAGGCCTCTATGTCGTCCCGCATCCGAGGCCAATAATAAGCATCCTCCATTAGTGCCATGGTACGCTGCATACCAGGATGTCCCGCCCACTTTGAGTCGTGGCTTTCCTTCATCAAGTTCTTCTGTAGGGTTTGCGACTTAGGGACGTAAAGTCTGCCCCATTTCGTATACAAAAGACCATCCCTTAGCCAAAAGTGCCTTGTCTTCCCCTCGTTGGCCATATTAACAAGGCTCTTGGCTAGTGGGTCATGTTGTAGTCCCTCTTTTATGCGATCCACCAAAGGGCATTTCGGACTACTAATAGATGCTAGTTCAGCCTTACGGCTTAAGGCATCAGTTACCACATTAGCCTGCCTGGGCTTATACTCCAGCCGATAGTCAAACTCAACAAGAAAATACTGCTACCGTGCTTGCTTCGGGCTCAACTTCTTTTTTTTTGTTTGGAAATAGCTTGTGGCAACATTATCGATCATGATGACAAACCGAGACCCCAAGAGATAATGCCTCCAAATTCGTAAGCAATGAACAACAACAATCATTTCTTTCTCTTGGACGGTGTAACGCCTCTCGGTGTCATGTAGCTTTCGACTCTCGTATGCCACGGGATGCCCTTCCTGCATAAGCACTCCCCCAATAGCAAAGTCAGAGGCATCCATGTGGACCTCATATGGCTTGGAGTAATCGGGCAATGCACAAGACCGGCTCCTTCGAGACGTCTTTCTTCAAATCGTGAAAGGCACGTTGGCATTCCTCAGATCATTCCCATGCCTTGCCTTTCTTTAATAGATGGGTGAGAGGGGCGGCTCGGACTGAATAACTCCTTATGAAGCGTCGGTAATAGTTGACAAGTCCCAAGAAAGAACGTAACTCTGTTACTTTTGGGGGCGGTTCCGACTCTTTAATTGTCCTCACCTTGCACGTCTCCATCATTATCTTTCCTTGCCGCACCTTGTGCGGCCAAGGAAGGATACTTCCTCTTGGGCAAATGAACACTTTTCCAATTTAATATAAAGCTCGATTTCCCGTAGTACTTGGAAGACTTGTTTGAGATGTTGGACACGTTCGTCCAAGGTTTCGCTATAGATGAGGATATCATCCAAGTAGATTACGACAAAACGATAGAGGAACAGGTGGAAAATCTTGTTCATTAACGTACAAAAAGTAGCCGGTGCATTGGTGAGACTGAAGGGCATAACAAGAAATTCAAAGGACCCATAACTTGTCACACATGTCGTTTTGAACTCGTCTCCTTCGGCAATCCGAACTTGATAGTATCCCGAGCGCAAGTTCAGCTTTGTGAAGTACCATGCTTTAGGGAGTCGATCAAAGAGGTCCACGATCAAAGGAATTGGGTACTTGTTCTTGATCGTGACCTTGTTGAGTGCTCGATAGTCAATGCACATTTGCAACGATCCGTCCTTCTTTTGAAATAGCACCAATGCCTTGTACGGTGCTTTGGACACCCTTAAGTGTCCGACATCCAATAATTCCTCGAGTTGCCTTCTTAGCTCCTCGAGTTCGGGAGGCGACATCCGATAGGGTGCTATGGCCGGAGGTTTGGCACCGGGTTCCAACTCAATTCTTTGGTCCACCTCCTTCCGGGGTGGTAGCCTTTTTGGTAGCTCTTTCGGCATAACATCCTTGTACTCCTCAAGGACATCTTTGATTTCGATCGGCACCTCGTGTAAGTCGGGAACTAATGGATCTTCGGTCATTCTTTTCATTATCGCGATGTAACTAGCTTCCCCTCTCTTGAATGCCTTTTTGAATTGCATAGCAGATAGGGTTTGTTTTTCGATCCTAGCGGTATGTTCTGCAGGAATCATGCAAGCCTTACCACTATCCATAATACATACCGAATTTGCAAAAGGAATAGGGAAATATTTTACCTTGTCGAGGAATTCCATCCCGATCACGACCTTGAAGTCGTCCATTGGTACCACCGACATATCCATCGTGCCTTCCCATTGTCCAATATTGGCATGTACGCCTCGTGCCACGCCTTGTATTGGTTGGGCCGCCGAGTTCACGACCTTCATTGTACCTCCTTCTTTAATGAAATTGAGCTTTAGTCTTTTTGCCTCGTCCGCAGAAACAAAATTATGACTTGCTCCGGTATCAATTAGGGCCTTGGTAAGCACTTCGTTGATCTTTGCTTCAATGAACTTTAGCCCTTTCGGCGGAGCCTCCGGCATGGAGTATTTAGCCTTAATGGTGTTTAACAGATGAAGGGAGCCCATGTGTACTTTGTCTTCTTATTGGCTATGTTGTTCTTCGTACTCCATTGTCATAGCATTAAAGGTCTTCCGTGTAGGACACTGCCGCACCCAATGCGGCCCATCGCAAAGGAAACAATTGCTTTTGGGACGAGAGCGGTCCTTGTCTTTGGCATCCGACAACTTTTCTTTTCCAAATGAGGGTTTGTGACCCCCAACATCTTGAGATACCTTGTCTCCCCCCGCCCTTTACCGGATTAAGCTTCTTGGGCTTATCTTTCGTCTAGGGTGCTTCGCCCCTGGAACTATAGTCGATGAGCGATTCCGTTGCGGCTATAGCGTCAGAGAGACTTTGCACGCCTCGACGTCTTAATTCCGTCTTGACCCAATTTTGCAATCCATCAAGGAAGTAGAACAATTTATCCTTATCGGCCAAATTTGGGATTTCCAGTGTCAGAGTGGTGAACTCTGTCACGTGCTCCGAGATTGACCCAGTTTGTTTAAGCTGACGAAGCTTTCCCCTTACTTCCGCCTTGGCATTTTCAGGATAAAGTTGTTTCTTGATTTTCCTTTTGAAATTGTTAAAAGTATTAATTATACACGTACCTTTACAGATTTCCTCGTTTTTCCGGCTCCACCACAAGAAGGCCATTTCCATAAGGTACGTCACCGCGTTGTTGATTTTGGAGGCCTCACGTATTATCCTCTTTGCGGCAAAGTAACGTTTCAGTCCCCAAAGAAAATTATCCAATTCTCGAGCGTTCCGCCTACCTGAGAAAGTGTTTGGTTTCGGAATGTCGATGTCCGAAACCTCGCGAGTGGTAGCGGTCCCCGACGACACCGCTCGCTTGCACAAAGACCAATCCGATCGGACCTCTGCTATTTCGGCCCGAATTTTGGAGAGTTTCCCTTCGTAATAGCTTCTTAGGCTTTCTTCCAACTCAGCCCGAATGTTGGAGAGTTCGCCTTCATAGTGGCCTCTTAGGCTTCCTCCAAACTCGGCCCGAATGTTGGAGAGTTCACCTTCGAAGTGCTTCTGTAGGTTCTTTAACTCTAAGAAGACTTGATCTTGAACGGCATGTACCTCTCCTCGTAGTGAACCACCATGTTCACGAAGAGACACTCACATAGCTTCGTTGATTGCTTGGTCATTCGACTCTTAAGCTTTGAAGCTGTTACCCTATGTACTCAAAATCGGACTTCACCTTCGCCAAGGTCTCCTCAAGATGGGTCATCCTACCCTCAAGGCTGGAGGCAGCGTCCTTAAACTTGTTCCTCTTACCCCTATATATATATGACTTGGCCTCTATACTTAGAGAATTCTCTAAGGAAGTGTGCCAAAGTCTAAGGGACGTTACAGTAGGCTCCTGTGTTGGCCTTTTTTTTTTGGGTGTGTGTGTGGGGGGGGGGGGGGAGAAGGGGGGAGATTGAGGTGTTGGGGTCAATTATCACTCTATATAATTTTAGAATAGGAGACTTTCAGATTCCAAGTAGGTATCATGTGCTTAGAGGCGGAGTAGTTGTTAGGCATTTGATGATTTCTTGGCCAGTGGCTCGAGATATTTGGTCTGGTGCTCTCATATTCTGGGATTATCTGGTGCATGTTGAGTTCCTATGGCAGTTGTGGGCTTGACATCACTGCTCTTTTTTGGAGCATTTGGAGGAATATTATAGCTCACATTTTCGAAGGAGATGCTTTAGTTTACCCTTTTCATCCCATTCTTTCTGTTCATGTGTTATTTTTGTTGGTAGAGTGGTCATCATTCATAGAGTTTAGCATTTGATGTTAATTGGGGATTTGAGTTTGATAGCATCAGATACTATCTAAAAATCAACACATATTGCAATATGAGAGGCTTGGAAGCAAAGATTTGGATACGGGGAGGCAGGATTAGGTAATATTATTGGATTGGTCAATTTCAAATTTTTTAAGGATGGAGATGCCGCAAAGATTTGTGTGTGTGTGCGCATATGCATAACTTCAATTTGCGAGTTTTTTAACTTCTAGTGATTTCTTCCGACGTTCTCTATTTTTAATTGTTGATTCACTATTCAAGAACCATATTTTCTCATTTTTAAAATTTGTTTGATAAGCTTCAATTCTCAATTTATCAGGGCTTTTGTTTTCTTGGGGAAAGATTGGCATGTGGATGTGGTTGCTAATGTCATTGGATATCCAAAAAATGAAGCGCAAGTATTTAATACCAATAACTTGAAGAGAGCATTGTATAAGAGATTTTTTTCCCCCATGGATCATTCACCCAATCCATTCGCTACAATAATGTTTAGATAAATCTAGAAATTCTGTTAGAAGTCCAAACTCACTGTACTACATAACAATCGCAGTGATTTTGATGTAGTGCAATGTCTTTGGACTTTTGATAGAATTTATATACTTATCAAATAAATTACTGTGGGCAAGTGGACTTTATGAGTAGAAATTTTAAGTTTGTGATCTGTTCACGAAGAACCTCCTAAGAAAAAAGGGTTTTGACGAATGTCTAACAAATTCCCCATGAAACCCAGGATACGTTTTTATTCTTTAAAATTTCTGACTAGTTCCCCATTGAATATCTATCCCAATTCTTCTAGATGTTTATCTAAAAGATTTGCAGTATAAGTTAGAAAACTTGTCAAATGTGACAGATGGGTTGGTGTTGCTTTTCCAAAACATTTATCATATTCTAGAATTTATGATTTTTTTCCCGATATCTTTTGTTGCAATAATACTCATTAAAGCGTGCCTTCTGTTCGTAGCTTGGTGAAACAATTAGCCCGATGAAAGAAGACTTCATAATGGTCCACTTGCAGCATGCATGCACTCATTGCTGTATTTTAATGATTTCCGGAAACCGTTGGGTTTGCAGACAGTGCAAAAACTTCCAGATTTGTGATAAGTAAGAATTCTGCCGTCTTACCCCCTATTAATGTGCTCTGTTTCTTTATACTATACCTGTATTATATTATTTGTTGTTTCTATTTTTTTGAATCATGTGCCTCTTCATTGGCACAAGTTATGGGGACTGTCCCTTTGATGTAGGTTGGACAAGGAAAAGAAGGCTACCAACACTCCTTTAGTTGTTAACATCATTAATTTACTATCTGATTGAAGGTTTTAGGATTGTTAGAGTTGGGTCGAGGGGCGTGGCATGGCTTTAGCTTTAAGTTTTAGTGTTTTACTACAGCCTCCAGTTAGGCCTTACAAGTGAATCATTGTCGCCGAATTGCACGTGTAGAAATATGAACTCATTTTGTGGGACAGTCGTTTTAACTCTTGTTAGTTATACTACTATTTCTCAAATTCTCATTATCTGATTCATTGTGCTTTGATGCGGTTTTTTGACAGGGAATTAGATTTAGAAAATGGATTTATTGAAGTTGATCTCCCTTGTTTGGTCAATAATTAACTGGAATTTATAGAATTCTGGCGAGTTTTAAGAATTTAGATGGGGTGAATGACTTTCAAAATTCCTTTGTAATTATGTTATTTTAGAATTCCATTGTTTTGCAAGTTCCATGGATTTATTAAATCCCTTATCGAGACACCCTAATTTTGTACCGAACTTTGTAGTGAACAATTTAGACAACTAACGATCTGTCATTATTCTTATACTGAATAGTGGGTATCTTTTATAATGACCATTAATCTTGATCTAATGGTTATAGTTCCAAGAAAAAACACCATATCATCAATTAAGAAAACATACTCATCTCCTTCTTTCTCTTGCCCTTTATTTACGAAATAGAAAACAAAATATCACAGCTATCAAGGAAATTAAATTTCAATATTTTTCTTAGTTATCTCCCTCAAACAATGTATATGTAAAATAGGCAACATAAATGACAAAATGGTCATGGAAAAGTCATGCATACTGAACTGTGAGTAATTGGAAAATTACACAAAGGTTGTGTTTGGGTAAGGATTTGACAAATCCAAGGGATTTGTAAATGATGGGATTTCAAAATTCTGGATTTTGAAATCCTATCATTTACAAATTCATTGTTTGGATAATTATTTTAGGCGATGAATTTGATCATATAATTTTATAATTCCCTTATTTGGATAAGTAAAATATTTGTGAATGTAATTTAGAAATCATTGAATTTTAAGGAGTTATTGTATATTTTCTTTTAATCTTCTCCTAAGATAACCATCATCACCGCGGTCGGCGGCGGCGGCGACTATGGTCGTCGGTGGCGGTGGTGGTCAAATCTAAAATCCCTCTTTGGATAAATTTGTAAATGACACCTAAAACAAAAAGATTTAGAAATCTTCCTTTTACCCTATTTTCAGATCTAAGGGATTTACAAATTCCTCCTAATAAATACCCAAACAAGGGATTTGTCAAAAAGGAATTTTGAAATTCTTTGAACAAAACAAATCCCTCCCCCAAATCCCTTACCCAAACGCAACCTAATGGCACGGTAGATTGAGAATAGATTCAAAACATGGAGGCAGGGGGGAAATAGTGGGAGGGGTCATCTACCCCATCTCTTGATCCATCGATGGCTTTACACTCGAGAACAGAGGATTGCATGTACAAAATTATTCTTAATTCTTAATGCTTATCTATGGAAAATTAGAAATTGAAGTGTTAATCTATAGGCATTGCATGGATTTATCTTTCTTTCCGACGGTGCAAAAGGTTGCGATAGAGGTCATTACCCAATGCTCATGCAAAGTATTCCTGGAATGACCTCCCAACCAGCAACTCAAAAAGCTCTGTATAAAAACCTGGCATACACCATTTAAAAGTTTAAATATCAACTACTTACATCTTGAGCTATAGGATAAAAATGATATTTTTTTACGTGAGTTGCAGTTCAGCCTTTTAAGTTTCTTGTCTTTTTGGTGGGTTTTGCGCTCCTATTGGCACATCAAACATGTCAAGAGTATGAAACTCTCTCGTCTTCAAATTGTGGACTGAAAATGGAATCCTCCACAATCAACCATTTAAAAAAAAACAAAAAAACTTGAGGGTCCTCTTGACTTCTAAATAGTGTAATATTGAAAGGGAACATTATTTTAACTTTCTAAAAAAACAATATGAGGACTTCACCAAGAAAGCACTGTTTGTTCCGTGGTCAACTAACATCGTGTCTACCATGCTGCGATAACTATCGACTTTCAGGGTTTGAGCATTTATACTGCCTCCTGAACTTCCCCATCAGAAAGATCGCTCCTGGCAAGTGGTTGCTAGACTTCTTCACTGACTCTTGACTCACCAAGTTGTATCCTGCCACATCCTCCTTAATGAACCTTTTGCTTTTAATGGCATTGCTTAGGGAGGTCTTTGGTCATTATACTTCTGAATGGAAACCTTGAAGCTTTCTAGGCTGATAAAGTGTTTTTCCCCTTTCTGTTTGGGGGAACACAAGAGTTGTTTTGATTGGTGACAGTTGATGGAAGATGATGAGGATATAAGGCTGACCTGAAAAGAGGCTGGTGTGGACATTAGTTTTGTATCATAGTGCAGAAGGAGAGTTGGTGATCTTTTGCTTCTGGCATCATTGGTCATGTCACGGCGTGACTGAATCCTAGTTCTCCTATTTCCACCGCCATTGAACTTTGCATCCTCATCTGAATGATGATCTCTGCAATCCCAAACTTTGGTCGCACCTCCAGTCTTCGAGGTCTGGCACTGGCGAAGCGAAAAAGACTACTAAGATGAACACACCAAACAGGTGCAAAATTCCTGATTTTTCTAGTAATGAAAACACAGGGCGTAAACCCCGTCAAACTTTGCCCGGGGCAAAGTTGGGCATTGCCCGCAGCATCTGGGCGCAAGCCTAGCTGGAAAATAGCTCCTCTCATAGCCCCAGGGAAGTTTAGGACCGCCCTGCCTCTGGGTGAGCCCCATGAATGCCTTTTATGACATTGATCAATACTATAGGATTTCCTTAGACATGATATTTTTAGCAAGAAATGTTGGCTCTAGTGGTGAAGTTAAATACCATTGAATCACTAGTCTCCCTTGCTGCTACTGGCCCCTAAGTTGGATGTAAAAAATGCTTTTCTCCTCAGGGATCTTGAAAAAGTCTATGTAGATCTTCCTCCTAGTTTTGAAAATACATGCGGTTGTGACAAGGTACTCCGTTTAAGAAAGTATCTCAAACAATCAGTTCGTGCTTGATTTGGCAGGTTTATAAAGTTTGTAGTTGGTCATGGATAATACTCAAAAGTATAATTCCACGCCGTGTTCTATCATCACTAGAGAGATGGACATTTTGCGATTTTTGTTATTTGTGTGGATGATCTTAACGGACGATGATACCGTAGAAATTGAGAAATTGACGTAGTGTACAACTGATGAGTTTGAAATCTATGTTTTAGGCCAACTTTGATATTTGTTGACATGGAGTAGCTAGAGCGAAGGATGAGCCGATGAGCTCTTTTATCTCAAAGACAATACACTCAAGAACTCGTTAAGGAAATCGATAAGTTAATGGGTGATACTTAAAGACCTGTTGACATGTGGAGATATCAAAGATTGGTTAGTAATTTATGTATAACATTCGTCTTGCGTTGGCATTTGCAGTTATTTTAGTGAGCAATTTATGTATTCTTTTTATGAAGGACATCTGGAGGCAGTATATTGTATTCTTTGATCTGGAGATAGCTGGAGCGAAGGATGAGTTCTTTTATCTCAAAGAAAATACACTC
This sequence comes from Eucommia ulmoides, assembly GCA_016647705.1. NCBI lineage: Eukaryota > Viridiplantae > Streptophyta > Magnoliopsida > Garryales > Eucommiaceae > Eucommia > Eucommia ulmoides. The sequence goes on along the minus strand of CM028339.1, from coordinate 49,842,586 downwards.
TAGAGTCTAGACCTCGTTAAGGAAATTGATAAGTTAAGCGCTGATACTCAAAAGACCTGTTATTTGTTGTTGACACGTGGAGATATCAAAATTGGTTAGTAAATTTATCTCTCACATTCGTCTTGCCCTGGCATTGCTGTTATTTTATTTAGCCAATTTATGTATTCTCTCTGTGAAGAACATCTGGAGGCAGTATATAGGATTCTTAGATACTTGAAGAAGGCTCCTGGAAAATGACTGTTTTCAGGAAAGGGTAATTATGTAACAGTTGAAGCTTATCCTAATGCTGATTGGGCAGGTTCTGTAAGTGATAGAAGGTCAACATTAGGATATTGCACTTACATTGGTGGAAATCTTGTCACTTGGAGGATTAAGACTTGGTGGTTGCAATGAGTAATGCTGAAGCAGAGTTCAGATATGTTGCTCATGGAATATGTGAACTCCTATAGTTGAAGAAACTCCTAGAAGGTCACTTGGGCAGGTTCTGTAAGGGATAGAAGGTGAACATTAGGACATTGCACTTTTGTCGGTGAAAATCTAGTCACTACGAGGAGTAAAGCATTGGTGGTTTGCAATGATTAAAGCTGAAGCAGAGTTCAGATATGTTGCTCGTGGAATATGCGAACTCCTATAGTTGAATAAATTCCTAGAGGAATTGAGAAAATCTGCTGAAATGCCTATGCGACAATGTTGTGATAACTAAGCTGCAATTAACATTGCCCACGATTCTGAACTCCATAACATAACCGCACATGTTGAGGTAAACAAGCATTTTATAAAGGAGAAAATTGAGCGAGGAATGTTGTGTATTTCCTATGGCCCTACCAAGAAGCAACTTATGGATTTCCTGAATCAACAAGTTGCAATGTTAGATATTTTTGAACCAGGTTGAGGGGAATTTGGAAAGCTTCGAATAAGTTTAAAATGGGAAGATTTGATTTTCCAATACCTTTTTATTTTTTTCCTGATTTTTTTTTTTTAATTTAGAATAGTTATATGTTTCGTTAAATAGTTGTAAATAACCCATATATATTAGGGTTTTATATGTGAATCTTAATAAGAATAATACTTACTCCCACTTCAAAATAATAGTCTCACTTTTTTTCTCTTTTTATGATGTTGCAAAATAATTGTTTGCTTTTATTTTTTAACAATATATTTTAACATTTTTTCCAAACTAACCCTCTCAACCACTAATTAAATTTTCAAAGAGTTTCTACACTTCCACATAATTTTCTAATAGCAGTAATGTAGTATAGTAAAATATGTTCAACTACTACCTAAACTTTGTGCATGGTTAAACGGGACAATATATTAGGAACATAGGGAGTGCCAGTTATCCACAAAGTTGTATTTTGGGATTGAGATCCTCGTTGAGGTTGAGCCATTGAGGTGCTTCTTGTTGCGTAATTGTATTATTTTGTTTTTGCCTATGGAATATTCTTTCCTTTGACCTATGGATGGACGGGATGGATGGAATTTTATGTAGCCTCCCCCTGTTCCTAGTATTTAGATATTTGATGGATGCCTTCATCTTTGTGAGCTTTGGCTGATAGAGGTTGTTCCATTGTGACCTAGAGGTTACAGGTTCAAATCTTGGATTCAAACTCTCCGCCAACGGGTAAAGTTGCGTACTTCTGATCTTTTCCCTCACCGTGCAATGGCGGAAATCTTTGTGTGCTGGATGCCCTTTTTTTATTTATCTAAAAGTAAAATAAAATAAATCTGCTTCCATATTTGTGGCCTTAGATAATCAAATCTCAAAAGTAAATTTATTTCAGTGTTTCCGTGGATCATCATTATCGAGCTGAAGTTGTACACAAATGTATCTTATGGACACTGTCCACCTTCCATCTTGATTTCTTCGACGATGTGTACATTTCAACGTCTGTGTTACTCTTACAGGTGTTATGAAGCTGAACAAAAACTTGAAGAGCGCGAGAAACATCCCATCAACCAAAGAGACAAACATGTTCTGTATCCAGTAAGTTCCCTCCCCGCCCCCATCTTGGGCGATTCTGTTTTCTGCAGATTACTACGTCTCCCATTTCTAAATATTTATTTGCTATATGATTAGTGCTTCACTTTCTATTAATTGACAAGTTTAATGGATGAACCCGCCAGGAAGAAATAAGAGATGTAGCAGCTGAGACCAAAGATAAAGATGATATTCTTGAGAGTGAGTTTTTTGATACCAGACAGGCATTTCTGAGTCTCTGTCAAGGAAATCATTATCAATATGATACCCTTCGCCGCGCTAAGCATTCATCAATGATGGTCCTTTACCATCTCCACAATCCGACTGCACCTGCATTTGTGACGACATGCAATATGTGTAATCTTGATATAGAAGCTGGCCAAGGTTGGCGCTGTGAGATCTGCCCCGATTATGATGTATGCAATGTTTGCTATCAGAAAGATGGTGGAATTGATCACCCCCACAAGTTGACCAATCATTTGTCTTTGGCTGATCGTGATGCACAGAATAAAGAGGCTCGGCAGTTACGAGTTGTGCAGGTTTGTTATTCTATTGATCACCCTCACAAGATCTGCATAGTTTTCCCCTGTACATATGTTTCCATTTACTATTTTATTACGCTTTACACCTTTATGTCCTGCTTCACCTGATCCTCTTAGCTAAATGGATGTTGATGTACTTGTCAATACTAAATTTCATGGTGATAGCTCTCCAAAATTAGTTCCCACCACATTGACAGTTCTAAATGTGATATGTTTCTCTCGAAATCTTCCTTTCATCTGGGAAGGTTAGTCTGATGAACATTCTGTGGATCCAACTTCGTGGTATAGCATAAATCATCAGTGTCACTCATTGATGCCAAGTAAGGTACATATTGGCCAAATCTTTCACATTCATCCACCAATAAATGCCCAAGGGGAGGAGGAACTAGGAATAGGCAAGGACCTCAAAATGGTACCTTAGGGTCCCGTCTGATAATCCTATCGTAAGCTGCATGTTCAAAGGAGATACAGAGCATTTTCGATGATATAGAGGAAAAATAGTAAGAAGGAAAATGAATGGAGTGGGTTACGTAAGATAGATGAGAAGGGTTACACATGGGGTTCTAGAATGCTACCAAGGGGGAGTTTACGTTCCTTAACAATTGTGAGAAGGCTGTTTTGTGAAGTTGTTTACATCAAGTTACGGTTGGCCGTCATTATAATCCTTCTGGTTAGGTTGTGATTACTAGCACATATTGGCACCCATTCTTTTTTGATATGTTGGTTGTTCTTGAAGTAATAAGCAATCAGTGTGTCTTGAAATTGACTACTTGTTGATTCTTCATGATGTGGGATCATATCATTATTTAATCACTTGCTCTAGTCAGTCCGCATCTATGGCATTTGCATAACACATAAGCGACCGTGCATTCCAGTCTAAATGATTTTTTTTTTTGTCATGTCATGAGTCCGAGGTGCCTGAAGCTCCAACAATTCTCCATTTTTAAGTCTCGTGCATTTTTGCTTTTCATATTTTTGTCTGTAAGTCAGTCTCTCATTTTTTGCTTCTGGGTTACTTTCTTTGTTCCTGGAAAACTTTTCCATACCCGAGTCTCGTCTTATTATACAAAAATGAATATTGCTGAATCCTTCAAATATGGGTGAGAGATGTTTGATTATGGTGGAGATAGATGATTATGGTTGTTTCTACCTTCTAATAAGCAAATTTGCCTAAACCACATTTTGCTGAAGGGTGGTGGTCCCTTTTCCCCCCTCTTGTTTTGACTCGTCAAATTATTCAAACAATTGATGATGATGCTTGATGTTTATGGTTCATGCAACGTTTTTTACTCGTTGTTTGTCTAACAATTGGAACTATTGGTTTACTCGATATTGCAGCTGAGGAAAATGCTCGATCTTCTGGTGCATGCGTCGCAGTGTCGTTCTCCACAGTGCCAGTATCCCAACTGTCGCAAGGTAAAGGGACTTTTCCGCCATGGGATACAATGCAAAACACGCGCTTCGGGTGGTTGTGTTCTCTGTAATAAAATGTGGTATCTCCTTAAACTTCATGCTCGAGCTTGCAAAGAATCGGAATGCAGTGTACCACGTTGCAGGTTTGTTCAACGACATCTTCAGTATTATTAATCTCTCTCTCTCTCTCTCTCTCTCTCTCTCTCGATTTTGAATGCCTATTTATGTTGATATTCATTCAGAGACTTGAAAGAGCACTTGAGGAGGTTTCAGCAGCAGTCTGATTCCCGCCGTAGGGCGGCAGTGATGGAGATGATGAGGCAAAGAGCGGCCGAGGTTGCTGGCAATGCTTGATGACATGGATGAAGACTAATTTCTGGAGTAAATCGTTGTGTTAATAGAATAATAGATGGTACTGAACAGCACACGGAGAGAGATCTTACTTTGAATAAAAGTTTTCTTATTATTCGCATTTTCTACGGCTAAGCTCCATCTGGAATCAAGTTCACTTAGTGCAACTCTTCTGCAACACGCTATGGCTTTTTTAGCATTGGAAGGGAACTGGGTTTACTTTGGTACCAAAGATCTATCCTTGTGTTCTAACATTTCCATTAATAGTTGATAGATTGATTTTGATAGATAAAGGGGGTTCTTTCAATCTCTTTAACCCCCTTGTAATATTTGTGTATATAATATATGTTCTTGACTACAGTTGGATACAACTATTACTATTTGGAAACATTGATTGTTTTCGTATTTCTATTATTGCTATGTATCCTTCACACATTTTCACTTGTAGACTCTTGGCAATTACCATTTTACCATTGTAAAATAATAAATCTTCCTTCATATAACATTATATATATATATATATATATATATATTTGGTAGAACATATAAACATTACACACACACACACATTAGTATGTATTTTGTTCCGCATTATATATATACACATTATGTATACGCACACATTAGTATATATCTTGTAATTTGTTCAAACACGTTTTAATTATAAAAAGGTATATTGTTGAAGGTTTGTAAGGTTTCTCAATAAATTTAAGTGAATATCTAATTATCATGGTAAAAAAATGTAAAATATGTTCTAATTCATTTTGTAAATTATATAGATTTTATCTTCATACATTATTTTTTTAATATTTCATAGTTAGTTTAAATATATTAATCATAAAAATATATTTAATTAAGGGTTTCTTCTTAGTTTCTAAATAAAATCTCAATCAACGGTTGTAAATGTCTCTAACTATCCAATGATAGAAAATATCATGATTTATAGAATATATTATTTAAATCAACGGTTGAAAATATCTCTAATAATCGAATAGTAAAAAGTATTTCATATATAAAATGTCCTGATTTAAAGATTATGTGTATATATTAATTGAGTATCCGATTCTCCAATATATTGACCTGCATTAATATCTACTTTTCCTAATTCAACCATATATATATATATATATACACACACACATATATATATATATATATATATATATATATATATATATATATATATATATATATATATATATATATATATATATATATATTTATATATTTTAAAAATAGTTAATGTTAATGTAATATATGGGCTTGGCCCATTAGGCCAAAATCTTAACCTTGGTGTCCCCTTAGTCCCCTATAAATAGTCCTATTGTCTAACTCTGTATGATATATTATTTTTCTGAATATCAATACAATCATTTCATGTTCACTATTCCACTTCTCAATTATTTTAATATGGTATCAAGAACCAATGTTTCTTGATCTGTTCCTATTAAAATTTTAGAAATTCTAATCCTCTCAAAGTTTTTTGCCGCCACTTTTCTCCTGTCGTACTCGTAACTGTTTCGGTCTCATTACTGCTCCGGTATCAACTATCATCATACCACAACCTTCGTCTTGAAGAGATAAGCACAAGCCATCAAAATCACTGCCACCGGAACGTCCACGCGCCTCCCAAAGTTTGCAGTTCCACCAAGCCTCGCCATCTTGGATTTCGGGCTCTATCGCCTCAAACCAAGACTCCAAACCCATCTTCAACCATACCATTAGAACCGTCTTGACGAGACAAGTCAAAATCAATTAATCGAGAACAATTCAGAGTCTACATGCGCCCTCATGGGCTGAGGATAGTCTCACCGTCGCTGTCAACTTTGTTGACACCTACGGGATGCAATATCAACCCAAATTTATCATACAGTATACCATTAGAAGCGTCTCTTTGAGACGATTCCAACGACACCGAAATCACCACCATACACCACTGGACGTGCCCGCACGCGACATTTGAAGTTTCTGCTGCTCCATCGCTTTTAGACCACGGGCCACCAGACCGGTTTAGTTTTTTCTATTAACCGGTTCACCTATTTTTAGATCGGTTCTCGACGATTTAACACCGGTTCTTGGCTAATTTTGGCGTTCCACATCTATCGTTGGTCTTCATTTACTCAAATGCGGATAATACAGTATCGTTCCTTTTATATTGTTGATTCGGTTCATCACGGTGGTTTGACTGGTTCAAAGGCTCATCAGTTGGTTCTTCAAGATTATAGATTGATTCTTGGCTAATTTCAACGTTCTGGATCCATATGCGCCCTCCTTTAATCATATTCAAATCATACAGTATAATTCTCTTTATACTTTTGATTCGGTTCATCATGGAGATTTGATCGGTCCAGGGATTCATCAATCGGTTCTTCACGATTATAGATTGGTTATTGGACAATTTCAGTGTTTTGGATCCAACCATGACAACATTTTCTCCAGATTCATATCATACAATATAAATGGTTGTATATTGTTGATTTGATTCAACAACAATGTCTGCGGGTTGCACTTCTTTGATAATTCTCAATGCCTAAGAGGGTTCAGATCCTACCGCCATCACCGTTACCATGTCTATTGCAGGTATGACTTCACTCTTCCATCATATTTTCTCCAAGAATGGTAAAAACCTTTCTCCTGCTCTCTCACTTACTATAGGTAACTCTTCTTGGTTCTTTGATTATGCCTATTGTAATCATATGACATTTGATTCCAACATTTTCTCAACTAAACTATTTACTATGAATACCCCTAGTATTCATACTGCTGATGGTTCTCAAATGTGTGTTACTCATACCCGTTCGGTTTCTACTTCTCATTTTTCTATTCCTGACACATATTTGATTCCGAAACTCACCTTAAATCTCTTGTTTGTTGGACAACTCTATGAATTGGGATTTGAAGTTATATTTTCTAATAGTGATTGTTAAATGCATAATCCTCGAACAGGAGAAATCCTTGGAACTGGTCGTAAAGTTAGACATCTATTTGAACTCACCAGTTTGCACCTTCCATCTCAAATCCCACCACCACCACCACCACCACCACCACCACATGTCCCTTTATTAACCTATGCAACCTTACCACTACCGCCATTATTCTCTTCCTCATCATCATCCTTATCTATAAAACCACCATCGTTGCTATCACCATCCCATATTTGGTATTCTTTGTTAGGCTATACTTCATCTAGCCTATTTAAATCGCTTATCTCTAGCGCGGTCAATTAGGTTTAATTCGGCATGAGTCCTTCAAGTGTATCCATTGCCAACTTGCAAAACGACCAACCCTACCTTTCAATGAGAGTCAGTCTATTTTCCTTGTATCTTTTGATATATTTCATTCTGATGTTTGGGGGCCTTCTCTTCATACCTCGATGGGTAGTTACCGTTACTTTGTTATCTTTGTGGACGACTACTCTCGATATACATGATTGTTTTTTATGAAATATCAATCCGAACTATTCCAAATATATTCTGAGTTTTTCTCTATGGTTCAAACTCAAGTTTTCTAGAAATATCAAAGTTTTTCGTTCAGATAATACAATGGAATACAAGGATAGACGATCCGAACGCAAACATAGACAAATTCTTGTGCTCTTCCTATTTTTTCATCTTGTCCTGAGAGTTTTTGGGGTGATGCTACATTCATTGCCATATACACAATAAACCTTATCCCTTCCGCTATAATCCAACACTAGTCTCTATTTTAGCGTCTTTTTCGATAAATCTCCTGATTACTCTGAACTCAGAGTCTTTGGTTGCATTTGTTTTGTTCTTCTCAAACCATATGAACACAATAAACTAGAACCAAGGGCTCACTTGTATTATTTTCTTGGATATGACATTAAACATAAAGTGTATCGGTGTTGAGATCCCATTTCTATAACTCTTTATATTTCTCGTTACGTCATTTTTTGGAAACATCAAATATTTTCTTCTTTACGGTCATTTAACATGTCAACCATCACCAACTCTAGATTATTTACTAATCTATCTACTGAGTTATTTCTTGAGGATACAGTTCTAGGTACTGTTGAGTCTATTTCAACATCACCAATTGAGCTCTGTCTTGCACCTTATGTTGAGTTCACTCTAGAATCACCAGCTGAACCTACTCCAGAACCACCAGTTGATCTCACCCCTTCAACTCTATCGACCATGCCTAAGACTTCTCTTGTGGCGGATGATTTTGTACCGACTGCCTTTGAGACCCACGCTCCAGATCACTCCCGCCTCTCTACCAGGGTAACTTATCGACCACCTTATCTCACTGATTATCATTTTTTTTCCTACTATACTTCATCTTCATGAGTTTCAATCCTATAAGGAGGTTTGTACTAATCATCTTTAGAAGAAAACAATGAACGAAGAACTTCAGGCTCTCACCAAAACTCACATTTGGGATATTGTTGATCTTTTCCCTGGGAAAACTCCCATTGGGTACAAATGGGTGTTTAAGATCAAAACACTTTTTGATGGTTCTGTTGAATGATATAAAATCCGACTGGTTTCCAAAGGAATTGCTTAGGAATATGGAATTGACTATGAAGAGACATTTGCTCCAGTGGCGAGGCTCATATCTGTCTGTACTCTTCTTACTATCGCTGTTATTCGAAAATGGATTCTCAATCAGATGGATTAAAAAATGCATTTCTCAATGGCAATCTTCTTGAGAAAGTTTATATGCATACCCCTCTTGGCCTAGTTACCCCTCAAAATAAAGTTTGTTGCCTTCGTTGTGCCTTATATGGTTTGAAACAGGCTCCACGTGCCTGGTTTTGTAAAATTCAGCATTAACATTCATCAGTTTGGGTTCATATCTTGTGCTCATGATTTGGCCCTATTTATTCTCCATACTGACAATGGTATTCTTCTTCTTTTATTATACGTGGATGACATGATTATTACTGGGGATGATTTACGTGGTATATCTGAATCCAAAATATTTCTCAGTGGATAATTCGAGATGAAAGATCTTCGCGTTCTCACCTATTTTCTCAACCTCAAAGTCTCATCCAGTTCAGATGGATATTTTCTCTCTCAGGCTCAATATGCCTCGAATCTTGTTTCCAAGGATGGCATCACTGACTCCAGCACTGCTACCACTCCTCTAGAGCCGAATATCATACTCACTCCACTAGATGATTTACCTCTTTCGGATTTAATTCTCTATCGCCAATTAGTTAGATGTCTGGTATACCTCACTGTCACTCGCTTAGACATTGCCTATGCTGTTCATCAAGTTAGCCAGTTCTTATCCGCTCCTTGGACCATTCATTACTTAGCTATTTTTCTCATCCTTTGGTATTTCGAGGGTACCTTATTTCAGGGACTTCATTTCTCAACACAATCTGCTCCTACTTTACAGGCTTATTTTGACACCGATTGGACTGGACATCCCATTGACCGACGATCAACCATTGGTTATTGTTTATTCTTGGACAAATATCTCATTTCTTGGCACAGTAAGAAACAAACCGTGGTTGCTCGTTCTAGCACTGAAGCTGAATATCGTGCTATGATTGATGCAACACAAGAACTACTTTGGCTTCAGTGGCTCTACCTTGATATAGGAATCTCTTGTCTTACTGCAACTGTTTTACACTGTGACAATTAGAGTGTTATGCAGATCTCTTACAATCATATTTTTCACGAGCGTACAAATCACATCGACACTAATTGTCACTTCATCCATAATCACATTGTCTAGAATACAATTTATTGTTCCCTAGATTTCGATGAACAATTAAGTTTTGATATTTTTGGTGGAATTAATGTATTTGTTGAGTATTTCAAAAAAGAGTTCCAAATTATTAATTATGTTGAAGACATCATGAAGAAAATGTTATGGGTGCAAAGATAAATGTAGTGAAGAAATGAAGAGTACTGAAGACCTTGAAGAAATTAGGTGAAAATAACTCAATACTTTTATACTCTTAATACAACCCGAATTAGGATCACACACGACACTATTAAACGAGTTATCTTATGTGTTTTTTGATATCGATATGATAGAATTTAGGATCCTAATTATCGATTTGGTATGTGCTCCTTATATGAAATTCAAAATGAAAATTGACCTAATAGAAAATAAAGATTAAAGTATAAAAAGTTGATTTTTAGGGTCAATTAAGTCAATTGAGAAAAACAATCAGTTAACTGAATCAAATAGTTTATTTTGGAGTAGAATTGGTGAATGAAATGAACACTCAGCTTCAATCGGTCAACCGACTAAAAAGAATTGGTCAACTGTTTAAAACAATGAGGTTTTCGAAGCAAAATTGGTTGTCTCTGCATTGAGCAGTCAACCAAATAGAGGCGATCGGTCAATTAGTTGGATCTTAAGTTTTGGTAGGGAAAGTCTCTGAATCAATCGGTCAACTGATTGGGTTGAAGTTTGGCAGGGAAGGGTCTCTGCATAAATCGGTTAACTGAACAGAGGGGTATCGGTCAACCGAATGGGATTAAGGTTTGGCTTGATTTCGATGCTGTATCAATCGATTAACCGACCACTAGGGATCGGTCAACCTACTATTTTGGTTGAGATTTCGAGGAACTTGGTCTTTCGGTTAAAAACTATTTGATGATTCAAAAGGAGAGATTTGGAGGATCAGATCTTATTAAAGATATGGTACATATATTTATATATCCCTATTAATTTGGTCCACAAAATTTAAGATTTAAAAAAAAGGGCAGCCCGGTGCTAAAAGGCTCCTGCTATGCGTGGGGTCCGGGTAAGGGTTAGACTACTTAGATTTATTGTACACAACCTTACCTTACTTTTTTCGCAACAGGCTGTTTCCACGACTCGAACTCGTGACATCCAGGTCACACGGTGACAATTTAAGATTACTCAATTTAAATAGTTAAATACTTCATATCTTTACGATTGTTAATTGAGAAATATTTTATGAACTTATTTGAGAGATTTAAGAGTTAATTTTAAGTGAATTACCCCAGAATTGAATGATTATGTTATATGGGGTCTAAGAGTGTCTTTTAGAGGCATATTTTTTAAAATGTAGCCGTTGGAGGGCTTGTTATCTGTCTATATATTTGGACCTGTGGGATTGAGATAAATGACATAAAAAATAATCAGTTCCTAAACTTTTCTAAGAGTTATTATTCTACTGAGATTTTCTGTGAAATATTTGAGTGAAGTTCTTGATCTAAAACGCTGTTGATTTGGCGTCACCGACTTGTGGTATATTGCAATTCAGTTTCTATCTTCGGTATTTTTCCGGTGAGATCTTTCCAACCTATTGTTACAAATTTTGATTTCATATGATTAAGTTTTGTGAGTGTTAAGATCATTAGAAAATTGTTTTCAAACTTAAGAGCTTGAAATTTTTTTAAAACGATTTTTTGTGCTTATCTGATTACGTGCTTTAATTTTTGCTATCCATATTGCTTATTAATAAGATATTTATTTGCCTCAAATTATATCAATCAAGTATTAAATTTGGGACATTAATTGAGTATATTTGTTTTGAGGTGGTAAAAGCTCTTTGTGGAAAAAAGCTCATATTTTTGTATTTGTAAGTTTGAGTAGATTAGACATGATTGGGTTGGTATCTAGTTAGGGTAGTTAGGTTTCCATCTTTTTCCTGTGAAGAAGGATAGAGTTTGATCTTTGTCCTAAGTAAAAATGTGAGGTTATTCTTTTCCCTTGAAAAAAATTAGGTCTTGATTCTCCTTGCAATTAAATTGAGTGAATTGTAAAAGTTCCATCCTTACCTGTGAAAAGAATACTTGTGAGTGTGGTGAGGTTTGATCTTTAGCTTGTTAAAAGGATTAGGTTTTGATTCTTCCTATGATAGAATTAGGTCAGTCTTTATCTTGGTAAAAATATAAGGTTCTTCTTTAGCCTGGAAAAAGAAAAATTGTAAAGATTGATTGTGAGCCTAGTAAAAGAATTATTGTAAGAGTTTGGTTTCTACCTGGTAAAGGAATCACGAAGTTTAAAGGTTGCGAATTTTTGTGGAGCACGGGGACTGGATTAGGTAAGTCTAGCTTGCTAAATCAGGATATATCTTGGTGTGCTGCATTCTTTATTTTTATTATATTGTGTTTGGGTGTGCGCCTCATTATAAACCCTTATCCGCTGCATAACGAAGATAATAGTTAATTTAGGAAAGTTGATTATTTGATAATTAAGTGTTAAAGATTTATTTGTTTAAATTTTTATAACTATCCAATTCACCCCCCATCTTGGGTAGCTCATTGGGCCAACACGGTTCGTCTATCTCTGTATGATACACTATTTTCCTGAACATCAATACAATCGTTTCATGTTTACCATTCCACTTTTCAATTATTCTAAAAAATGGTGAATGTTTTATTTAATTCACAACGTACCCCGACCAAAAACATGCGTCAGCGGGGTGGTAGTAGGTCTCTAACGGGATATGGAACCAAGTGAGGGGAAGGGGAAGATGAGACGTGAAGGAATCCAACTTGAATATCTCATTCCAACCAGCATTTGAGAAGGAAGGCGATCTCCTATGCAACTTCTATTTCTGGGTATGATTGAAATGGTGGTACAACATCGTTCTGTCGGTTAAATCATCTACCTTTTTCTCTGGTGGTAGTGAATCAGAGACATCTCGAGCATTTCTTACGGTCAATTCAATTTTACTTTTGGATCAGATTGTATCAACCTTTTGTTGATTCAGCTATGTTTCAGGTTGAGGATTGAAATTGTTGGTTGGGATTGGTGATTCACTTGGATTAATTTGATTGTAAACAAAAAAATAAGGTAGATTGTACTAACAAGGTTTGATCTCCAAGGCGCACGTGAGCACAAGTTAAATTAAAAGTTTTATAACTGTGCATACCACTTTTTTAGAAAATTACATTTTCGGTCTTATAGTATGGGGTGGGTGTCTTCATAGACCCTGAGATTTATTAAGTTACACATTTAGTTCCTCAAATTTTATATTTGTTTAAATTTCATAAAATTAAAGCCCTGTCAATGATTTAGTAAAAAAATAAGGTATACTGCCCATGTGATCATTTTAGTGAGGAACAATTTGTCATTTCAGGTGGCCAAATCAATTCATTAATGATGTGGAAGAAATTTCCTCCCACGATTAATAGAAGCTTGAAAGTTTTGATGGGTTGGGTCAGGTTAATAATTCGACTCGCAAAGAGCAACTCGGTGATCATACTAGGTTGAATGCACCAGCCCACTAGAAAAGAGGCTGTCACATAATAAACGACCAAATACTTAAACAAGAGAAGGCTAGATCAAGAGGCCCAATCATGGGTAAACAAAACCCATAGTGGGAAGGCCAAGAAGAGGTAAGCCCAAGAACTTCATCACCCCCAGCTCATGAGAAGAATCGCAACAAACTAACTGATTATGGGTGAGATCATTGCCAGATCCCATGCAATTAGGAGAGGATAGTGGAGAGGGCAACCTCACCAATATAATGGCACAAATAAAGAAGTCTACAAAAAGGGAAGGTATCAACATATTATTTTATGATTCATGTATTTGATCTCTCACCCAAAAAATAGACTAACTTATTCTCACGTTGGAGGTTCTTTGGTCGACACCACACTAGTGTCCCTTGGAGCTAATCGATTTTGTAAGATGAAGAAGAAGGTTGTGAAGGTTTTTGGAACGTGTTTAATCTTTTGCACATGTTAGGAATTTTTGGCAATATCATTTGGCTTCTGATAGGTTGAAAATACCTATCTTCTTCTAAGCCGAATTTGCCAGTTTTCGAGTGTTTTATTGTGTTTTTGTTAGTTTTTATATAATTCAGGTGTAGGGACGTTAATGAGCTATAAACGAGCGAAATGGTGGGAAAACGGAGAAGAAACGATGAAAAAAATACAAGGTTTCAGGACAGCAAGCCACCGCCGCAGTGGTGAGAATGCAGAGAAGGGCTATACGAGCCTAGCGTCCTATCATCTCAGCGGAATTCCACCGCCACGGCGGTTAAAGATCAGAGAGTTGAAGATTGTTCCATCGCCTAGGCGGTGAAATGACAGAAAGATCCTAAAGTTCACCACCTCCTCCACTTCCGCAGCGGTCAGCTTTGCACTGAGAAGAAGATATTTTTAGATATTTTTGAAACCTTAGGCCTATAAAACCAATTCTCCCACGCCTGAAAAAGGTTGTTGAACGTTCCTAACCTTAGCTTAGGGTACTTTAGCCATTCTTGAGAGAGCAAGAAGAGGAGGTTCATCATTTGAGAAGACGAATCATTTGCGGACCGATCCTTGGCGATTGTGGACCATTCCACTCTCAGATTTGATCGTTCTTCCTTTGTTTTTATCTTTGTAATTACTTTTCATTATCTAATGATATTGAATCCCTCTTTTTTTGTATGTTTATATGGCTAAGAACATGTAGTTTAGATAAATATTATCTAGGTATTGTTGTAAGTCATGTAAATGCTAGTTTGATTGAATATACGTTACTTTAATGGTTGTTTGTCTCAATCCGATTGTGTTTATTGTTATTCTTGATATTATGCTAGTATAGGTAATTAGAGAATATGGGGTTTGACACTCAGGAGAGGTAACCCCGGATTTGGATTAGGGTAAACACAACGCGATAATCCAATAACCCGGGAGGGAGTTGGAGAGTGTGCAATCCATGACGTTGGTTCACGACTCATGTGACTATGTGTTCAAAAAGACGTTTGAGGGGGACTTCGGCGTCAATGCGAAGTCATATATTCGTTCAGTTTACACTCAGCAGTGGAGTGAGCGAGTTATAGATACAGAGATTGTCGGATAGGATAAACACCGTTATCGCTAGCTAAATGAAGTCAAATATGTATTATATGAAATAAATCAATACCTAGGTAATCAATATAGTTAAAACTAACCCAATAGTTGTAATTTATCTTAGTTGTTAATTAAAATACAAACAATTCTTGAAAAGTCAAGATAATATGAGACTATGAAAATCACGGTATTCAACTAATTTACACTATCCCCAGTGGAACGATATCCGATCTCACGATCTATCTATATTAAAACTTGACCTCGTGCACTTGCGATTAGTCAATACGCGAGCCTGTAACAAAACCTCGTCGTACAACGCCGTATATCAAAAAGCTTATCGCCATAACAATGAGGTAGTTATGAGTAAGAAGCGCAGGTCCGAGCCAAAGCAGTGATGTTCTACCACTAGTCAGTACTGAAGTTCCTATAGAAGCATTAGAAGAAGTTTATGCTGATCCTCCGCCAAAGGTGCAAACCACATATTTACAGATTGATGCTTTGACAGAGAAGGTATCAGAAATGGCGGATGAATCATGTGGATGGAATAGTGGATCGCCAACAACGCACAACAGCCCATCCTATTAACAACGATTTGGGAGAAGAAACAGAACCTCTAGAATTTCCAGAACCGCAGTCACAAAGAGAAAGGGCTGTCCAGGGAGACTTAGCGACCAACTAGTAGAAAGAAGAGTGCTCAGTCAAATCAAAACCATCAATTCCCATCAGCAGCCCAGAAACAAGAAGGAGGGAGATCTACCCCTAGATGAATTGGAAACACTATTGAAAGGAACTAAGATGCCGTTCACTTCTAACATATTAGAGGTGCCACTCTTGGATAAGTTTGACCCAATGAAGTTCGAAAAATACAATGGAAAGACAGACCCGGTTGACCATATTTTCCAGTTCAGACATATCATGGTGTTGTATAGAGTAGGCAACTCTGCGTTGTGCAGAGCTTTCGCTACTACCTTGTAAGGATCTGCTTTGGAATGGTTACACAAGCTGCCGCCTAATTCCATCTTATCATTCACGGACTTTGGGAAACAATTCATTAGTTTCTTCAAAACCTGCTAAAGGTTGATGAAGGGGGCCGATTATCTGCTAGCTCTACGACAAGAAAAAATGGAGTCCTTACGCCAGTACATGAACCACTTGAATGAAGAGTTGACGTGTATTGAGGGTTGCGACATTAAATTCATAATAAACACATTTACTTAGGGGTTATGCTACGGTCGATTCCAAGACTCCCTTACCAAGCACAATCCGAAGAGAATGACTGAGCTGATAGAGAGAGCTAAACCTTACATGAAGCTGGAGGGTGTCAGATTCGCGAGAGACGGAAGGGTATCATCCAAAGATAACCCTAGGAAAAGCGAGAAAGACAACCACAGAACGAAGGGTTGCATCTCATACAGGCAGAAAGATCGTCCAAGAAGCTCAAGATCGAGACCAGACGTACATCAGGA
Organism: Eucommia ulmoides; assembly: GCA_016647705.1. Taxonomy (NCBI): domain Eukaryota; kingdom Viridiplantae; phylum Streptophyta; class Magnoliopsida; order Garryales; family Eucommiaceae; genus Eucommia; species Eucommia ulmoides. The sequence goes on along the minus strand of CM028339.1, from coordinate 49,826,091 downwards.
ACCAAACCTCCTAGGGCCACGGATGCCAATTTCCAGAATTCTGCATAAAATTCGTTCGTCCAAGGTAGTTCAGTGGCCACCCAAGATTCAATCAAAGTCCTATGGAAGAACAAGACGAAGTATTATGAATTTCACAAGGATTATGGCTATGACACAAATGGCTGCTGGGATCTCAAAAAGGAGAATAAATGGCTAATTGACATAAGATAGTTATGTGGCTATCTGCAGAAGTGAGCAAGGGACAGGAAGAGGTCCAGGAGTGAAATCCAACATGAAAATCATTATAAGGAGTGAAAAGATGATGGTCTCAACAACAATCGTGAAGTCTTTTCTATGATAAACACTATTGGACCCGCCACTAGAGAAACTAACCATGAACAGAAGCGAAACATTCAAGAAGCAGCAATGGAACGCAATTATGAAGAAGTAATGTCAGTAACTTTGAAGCCAGGGCTGATAATCACTTTTATTGATGAAGATTACAAGGGAATAGTGCGTCCACATGAAGATGTCTTGGTTATAACCCTTTGGATCTCTAATTTCGAAGTAAGGAGAATCCTGATTGATATGGGCAGCTCTGTCAACATCATTTTGTGAACACACTTAAACAAATTGGGGTGCCCAGCTCAAATGTTGGCTCAACTCAGACAGTTATGGTAGGATTTAACGGGGGACCTTAGCTCTCCCAATGGGAAGATCACCTTATCAGTTACGACAAATAAGAAAGAGAATTGGTGCACCAAGGCCACAAATTTCCTGGTAATGGACTCCACATCCCCTTATAATGTGATATTGGGATGACCATGGCTACACGCAATGAAAGCTGTGGCATCTACGTTCCACCAATGAATCAAGTACGCGAAAGATGGTGCAGTGGTGGTTATATATGGAGATCAGGTGGAATCCAAGTAGTGCTTCATAATAGCTATGAAGGGGAGGAAGAAAACCTTATAACAATTAAAACCGGAGTAGGAAGAAGCTCTACCGAATAGCTCAACTTAGGAGATAAAGGACTTTGAAGACCACCCCAGTATTCTCCAACCTACTGAGCAAGTACGAGGGATTACCTTTGAGGAATGAGAAAAAAAACTGATGATAGGTACATCCCTAAGCCAGACTGAGGCGGAGGAAATCAAGAAGTTACTGGGATAAAGCCTAGACGAGTTTTCCTGGGCCCTAGAAGACATGAAAGAGATCACCCTTAATGTGGCGGTCCATTGACTCGACATCTCCAGGTCAAACCTACCGATCAGGTAAAAGAGACAGGCATTTAGCCTGGAGAAAAAAGAAGTGATCAAATCCAAGGTACAAAGATTGCTCAGAATAGGCCACATAAGGGAGGTGATATACCTAAAATGGTTAGTCAACCCTGTTCTTGTTAAAAAGAAGAATGGGAAATGGAGAATATGCGTAGACTTCACTAACCTCAACTAAGTATGCCTAAAAGATTTCTACCCGATGCTACAGATAATCAAATAGTAGATGCAGCAGTAGGGCATGAACTACTGACCATGATGGATGCTTATTCAGGCTTTAACAAAATTTGGATGGATAAGTAGGATGAAGAAGGAATGATGTTATCACTCCAAGAGGTTCGTACTATTAATGCCTTTTGGTTTGAGAAATGCAGGGGCAACTTATCAGCGATAGGTGAACTGCATGTTCCAAGAGAAGATTGGAATGACCATGGATGTCTATATAGATGATATGCTAGTAAAAAGTCAAAAAAGAAAGATCACCTGGGGCATCTGGAAGAAGCTTTTGCGATACTACGAAAGTTCAATTTGAAGTTGAACCCATAAAAATGTGCTTTCGGTGTAACGTCATGCAAGTTCTTGGGCTTCATGGTAAACCAGTCAGGAATCATGGTGGATTTAGGATAGATAGAATCCGTCTAAAACACGAAGTCCCCCAAAACCATAAGAGAAGTTTAAGTGCTAATAGGAAGGTTGGCGGCTCTAAATAGATTCATCTTTAAATTCACTGATAGATGTGCTCTTTTATTTAAGATATTGAGAAGGATAAAGAACTTTCAGTGGCATGAGGATAGCGAACAAGATTTACATTTCATACAAGATTACTTGGGCTCAATTGAAATATTAGCCAAAGTAACCCTCGGAGATGAGCTCTACTTGTAGTTGGCGGTGACCACAGTTGCAGTAAGTGAAACATTGCTAAAAGAATATCTAGGAGGGAAAAGATTAGTTTTTTACATAAGTAAGTAACTGGTTCCAGTTGAGACTTGCTATACTGAGCTAAAAAAGCTCACTTTGACTTTGGCAACTTCAACTCGAAAGCTGAGGCCATACTTTCAAGCACACGTAATCAATGAACTGACCTTATACCCCTTAGAGATTTAATGCACATACCAGAGGCCTTAGGACATCATATGAAGTGGGCAGTAGAAGTTGGTGAGTTCTTCATCAAGTACAAGCCCATAACTGCAATCAAAGGACAAGTTCTGACAGATTTCATCATGAGATGACTCATTCAGGAGAGGTTGGTACGGAAGATGGAGAATTCTCTAATCAGTCGATTGCGTCATGGAAGTTATGGTCGACGGAGCCTCAAACGCAAAAGTGTGTGGTGTAGGCATAGTCATAGAAACACTCGAAGGAGATCAACTCGAAATAGCTGTGCAACTTGGATTTTTAACCTCTAATAACGAGATAGAATATGAAGAAGTAATCATTGGGCTAACTCTCGCCAAAGGGTTAGGAGCTCAGAATCTGGAAGCGAGATCAGACTCACAACTGGTAGTAAATCAGATAAACCGAGTATACTCGATGAATGAAGAAATGTTACGCTTGTATATCGAAAAAGTAAAAGAGTTGACCACGACACTTCGAAATTGTAAATTCGAAGCTGTTCTAAGAGATGAAAATAAGAAAAGCCGATGCACTCTTCATACTGGAATCGTCTTTCAGACTAGACCAACAGTCTGAAATGGTGGAGTTCCTTGAGCAACCCTTGATAGTAGCACCAGCCAACCTATATGCATGCATAGGCAAATTCGATCCGGAAGAAGACTGGAGAACTCTTTTAGTTCGATATCTAAAGGAAGGAACACTACCATATAATAAGGAGTCAGCCCGAAAAACCCTGTACAAAGTGTTGAGGTACGTAATGATCGACGACAAACTGTATAGGAGGTCCGTTACTCTATCTCTATTGCTCTGTTTAGGACCGAAAGAAGCCACCTACGTCCTAGAAGAGTTCCATGAGAGAATTTGTGGAAATCATCAAGGAAGAAGAACCTTGGAGCACAAGGCACTCATAATTAGTTATTATTAGCCAACGATGTGCAGTGATACACAAGAATACGTAAAAAAATATGATAAGTGCCAATGGTTCTCAAACAACATCAAAGTTCCAGCTCAAGAACATACATAGATCATTAGCCTATAGCCTTTTACTTAGTAAGGGATGGACTCCTTAGGGCCATTCACCCAAGTACCAGGGAACAAGAAGTACATACTGGTGGTAGTCGACTATTTCACCAAGTGGGTAAAAGCTGAAAGATTTGTGACAGTGGGAGAAAATAAAGTAAAAACTTCCTTTAGAAAAATGTGATCTATCGTTTCAGTATTCCAGCGATACTGATATCAAACAATAGAACTCCATTCACCGGTGGCAAAGTTGCATGGTTGTACGATGAACAAAAGATTTAGCATCGGATGTCAAGCCCAACATATCCATAAGCCAATGGACAAATTGAGGTAACGAATCGTTTTATTAAGGAAGCATTCAAGAAACGACTGGATGATGCTAAAGGTAAGTGGGTGGATGAATTGCTATGAATCTTGTGGTCCTATCGAATGACACCAAAAGCCACCATAGGGGAAACACCTTATAACATAAGGAACTGAAGCTATAGTTCCATTAGAGATTGGGCTATGATAAGTGATTTAGTTATAAACAAATCAAGTACTTTTAGATTTAAATATTTGTGTGTTTTCAAGAACTTTTGTTGTTTTAATAAGTTTTTGTGTTGTTTGGTAGGTTTTTGAATAAAAGGGTGAAAATGTGCAAAGCCGGTACATGTGCTGTAACTTCAAGTCCATTTTTGACTACTATGAAATCCGATTTTGGAATAACTCAAAAAGTGTAAGTTGTATATGTTTCTCTTATATTTCCATAGGTTTTTGAATCACCTCAATCGAATCTCTTACAAAGAACTTACAACCAAAATAAGAAAGCGTGTCACCGCCGTGACGGGCAAACTACAGAAAGTTTGTAACGGCTCTGCATTTCCACCGCCACGGCGGTTACCCTTTACCTGTAAAGTGTTTTTTTTAGATATTTTAGGATATTTTTGGCCCTATATATTTCTTCCCCTCTCCATTTTCGAAAAAGAACACTTAGGAAAACCATTAGGGTATATTTTTGAGTGTTTTGGAGGGAGAGCTCACAATCCGAAGGAGGAGACGTCGAAGAAGGAAGTGATCATTCTATGGTGTAATCTTCAGATGTAGGCTAAGTCTTTCGTTTCTTCTTTGATTCTTTAACTTTGGTAGTTGTGAGCATGTTTAGCTCGTTCTTTATTGTAAATATGGTTATGGCCGTTAGCTAAACATGAATTATTTAAGGATTAACAATATATTTATAAATATGTGATTCATTTGATTTTGGTGTTTTGTTTATATTTGTTCTTCGAAGTTTGACTATGTTTTCCGTGTTTCTATGCATATATGCTAGTTTAGATATATCGAGAATACGGGGTTTGACACTTAGGAAAGTAACCCTGGATTCGGATTAGGGTTTAAACAAAACGCAACAATCTAATGACCTGGGAGGGCGTTAGAAAGTATGCAATCAATGACGTTGGGGCAAGACTCATGTGATTATGTGTTAGAAAAGGTGTTCGAGGGAGACTTCGGCGTCAACGCGAAATCACATATTCGCTCGCTTTACACTCAGGAGAGGGAGCGAGCGAGTTTACGATACAGAGATTGTCAAATAGGTTGAACACCATAAACGTAAGTCAAACGAGATCGAACACGTATTTGTAAACAAAGTTAATCCCTAGACAATTCTTTTCTTGAAAACATCTAATTTTATTAGTATAAATTAAATTAGGTTATATTAGCTTAGTTTATATTAATTTTACACATTTTTTTTCTCCTAGATAAAATTAGGTTATGATAATTGCGGTATTCGATAATGACAACAACCAATCCCTGTGGACACGATACCTCTACTCTCGCAATCTATACTAAAACTTGATCTCGTATACTTGCGAGTGGAAAGCGACGACACAATTAGTTGCCGCCAAGTTTTTGGCGCCGTTGCTGGGGATTGGTTTTTGTTTATTATCGATATTGTGAGTAAATGACTCGATTTTACTTTTGGCATTTCTTTTGTGGATAATTTTTGTTTGTAGTTTTGTTTTTATTTTTTATGCAGGGGGTACTTGGAGATATTAGATCGACAAGTATTGATGCATTTCTTTCAATGGGATTTCGAGCCCTTTTATAGTGTTTGGGATTGATACAAGAAAATGCTACACCGGTTTTCGAATCATGGATTCCCGAGGGAACATCAACTATTGATTTTTCTCGGCGGGTTACACGCCGCAACCAGAACGTGGGTAGAAGGGGGCAATGCTAGCACTTCTTTCTAAGACTAAACTGCGGGCGAAGCTAATTGGTTGTTGGAGGAAATGATAGCTATTGATTTTTAGATTTGGAATTATTTACCAAGTCACCAATACTTGGGGGATAATTCCATTGCGACGGAACCATGGATTAACATACTAGACCAAAACGTAGAGTCTTCCCCCATCCTAGAGGAAATATTCACTGATTTTATTGGGAAAACTCAAGCGTTTTGGAGGGAGATGAATGACCGGATCAACAAGCACGAGGATCGTCTTGATTTTATTGAGACGGTTTGCATCGACATTGATGTGACCGCAACGTCTTTGCAGACACAAATCGGTCATCTTCTTAGCTTGATTGAGGCCGAGTCAGACGCGGTGGTCCCGGGAGATACAAATTCCGTATGCAATGAAAACCACCGTCAGAAATCGAAGACGTGCGGGAGAATCTTGGGAGAATATGTTGAAGATTCGAATGAAGAGGAGACCCAAGTGTGGTTCGGCGATGAAAATTCACATTTTAATCGTTGTGAATTTTCACCGTTTGAATTCCAGCTGGTGATGCCGCACTTGATCCAAGACGCTCAAATCTACGAGTATCCGATGTGGCTCACTTGTCCTTTGCCGTCAACAGCAACGTCCTTTCATGCCCACCAAGTACATGAGCCGGTGAGGTGTGACATTGAAAGACCTAGCCAAATAGAGTCTAATCTCGTCAAGCTTGAGGGCGTACACAACCAAGACCCATGCGTGGTATTATTTGACACGTACTATGGGTGGAAACTTTGACGAGCCGTTCTCCATGTCAAGCCGACGACATTAAATCAAGCGCTTCTTGGGAGGCACCCCAAGGGAAAAAAAAAGGTTAAATCCTTCGCAACCGACTTGATTCGGAGGCGAGATTCTCTCGCCTCTCAGGTATGTGTTCTAAACCCTAGTCTTCATTATAATGCTTTATCGTGTCATTGGGATCACTGACTAGGTTATTATGGACATTTCCTGTTTGAGTTGGGTATGATGTGTAGTATGTTTATTTATGTTTGAGTTAGTATGTTTTATTGTTTTTATATGTGTGCATGTTTGTTTAGGATAGTTATTTTCATGTGCTGAGTTTTGACTTCATCTGGGCCATTACCCGATGATGAGTTTGTCCCCTGATTGTTTATTGAGGTCGAGCGTAAAGCTCATGCATATATGTTCTGTGTGCTCAACGTTATGTTTTAGTAATAGTTATTATACATCCTACTTGCACGAGCACGTAAACTCATTATATAACTGTCTAATTGATTTGAAAATGATTACCTGTCACCCAAATTCATGACATTAGGGTTTCTAGAACTTGATTTGGGGAAAATTCGAGGCGAAATCCTAGACGAGGTAGTTCGGAAGACATGATTTAGGCATTCATTTTCTCGCTTGAGCGTTTTTAAGCTTACCTTGATATATTATTATCCCTCGTTACCCTGTCGAAGCCTAAACACTGTTTCAATTCTGAACACTTAACAAATACCACTTGACCGATAAAACTTCTTTCCAAACCTACATTGCTAAATTGAAGGCAGAATTTGAGAGAATCAAGCTAGTAGATTGCAAATACTACTTGATGTGAGCGGTTGGGTTTAGGGCAAATTTTTGATTGGTTCGGTATTCGAGTACTCGCTTGTCGTTTTTGTTCTTTTGCACATACCCCTTAAATTGTAGCAATCGATTAAGTTTGGGGGTATGTTTGTTGAAAAGAAAAGAAAAAAAAATAGAAAAGAAAAAAAAAGAATCAAATGTAAATACGGTTTTTATTTCCGTTTCTTTTGACAAGTGAGTACGGCATTCTTAAATAATTGTTCGAGGTTGTTTCCATTTTTATCTATGGGGTTTCAAGTGTGAGAGAGCCAAGCATGTGCCTCAGGTATTGTCACGTTAACGACGATTAACCTGTTTTGTTTCTTCGATATAGCTGTGGCCATTTTTACAAAATCGAACCAAGCCCTAATGATCTTATTGAACTTCCAATCCTACATTAGTGGAGAATAGAACCCGGTCAAGCCTATGGATTCCCTATACCCTTGCTTTTTTTTTTTTTTTTTTTGTTATGCGCTTATATGGTGGATAATCCAATCCGATCAACGGATAGTTAAATATTTGAGTTTTAAACACACACACTTTGATAGGATCTAGAATGACGCTTTGTCACGACCCGTCCTGGACTCCCATCATCCCGAGGCTGGCGTGACTACAGCATGATGTCACCAAAATAAAACCCAACAACCTGATAAATATGACAATATACACCCACTATATAGTACATACACTTATTATGGGGGCGCACCCGACCCGAAGTTTCTTTCTAACTAAAAGTATTTACTCATGAGCCTTTTATAGGTTCGCTTCTGACAGCTTCTCCCAAGCTCCTATATGACTTTATCGCGTAGCTCTACCTAGTGCCAGTAGGGGACCGACTCCTAGCCGTTGTACCTGCGAGTGTACTGCCTTCTTAGTAAAACATTTTTCAAAATATTAATACGTTCTAAATATTTTCACAATTTAGTATGGATCAAGCATGGGAGTATAAGCAATGAAAATAAAACGATATAGATAAGTCTCATCCAAATCCATCTAGTACAAAATCCCACCAAACATCACAAAGAATAATATCACACCAACTAATATACGTAAAACGCCCCATCTCAAGCACACACTACCAACACACACACACTGGCCAGTCCTAGTGATCGTTTTAACCTCACGATCGAGAGTTTGCAACGGTACTGTACCATCCGTAGGATATGCCTTCCTACGAACACCCATCACTCCGCCGAAGCGGATAATCACTGCGCAGTATAAATGTCTAACATCACTCTGCCGAAGCAGATATACATTACTCCGCCGAAGCGGATAAATACTACGCCATCGTCTAACCAATAACATCATCATCAAATCACAACGTAATGCTATCGTCTAATCAACATTGTCAATTCACACAACCACCTCTCTTTCTATTAAAACCGTCTTTTAAATCCAACAAAAATCATTTAGTATACTTCTTTTCGAAAACCATTGGAATTTCCCAAAAATTCAGTTTATTAGTTCGCTCAAATCCTGCTTGGTCCATATCGTCTATAAATTTATACCGTTTAAATAATCACATATTTTATCATATATATACATAGAAAAATAGTTAGGCAAGAAGGCAGTACACTCACCTCTATATCCGTTTGCAAAACTGACACTGACCGCACTTTATCTGGACGCCAGTGCCTGCGAACCTAATAGTGGCAGATTCTAAATTAATATCTTATCGACAACATCCTAATCATGCAACGGGGACCATATATTCCAAATCGTTACTAATTTTATGTACTACACACTTAAAATTAATTAATCGCCACGAAATTATTATGATTTTAGGATTTGTAACACTAACTAAAATTTAAATTAACGAGAATTAATAATCGATTGGAGTTTCACCTGTTTTCGAAACGTTTGGCGACCCCGAGATGAGTTTTGGATTCTCCTGGGGTGGTTTCTGCAATTTTCCTTTTTTTTTTTTTTCCTCTTCTTCTTCCCCGTTTCCTGTTTTTGCTTCCCGGCACTGTTCACGGTTTGTTCTTTTGAGGTGTCCTCCGGCCGGCCACGCATCATCCGTCGGCAAGGCGGTACCCACTGACGCACATCGTCACAGCCAGCCGACGACCGACGGCCGTCCGCCCGTACATCCCCCGTCCATCCGAACCGACGAACGCCCCTCCGCCGATCTCTCTCTCTTTCACCAACTCCGGCCACCCCACTAAATATACACACCCACATACACACAAATACATCTAAAAACACTCACACACAGACAATAACCCAAAGCAGAGCACACACGCACGGCCGAACCTATTACCGAACACTTACCGGACGACCGACGGCGAACACCTACCACCTATGCCGAACCACCCTCTCCGTCCCTCCTGAAATTTGACAACGACACACCACGAAGCTCCCCGTCGACCACCGAATACCCACGCACACCCGCAACCCTGAAACCGGAGCACCCTGCCTTCGCCGGAGAACCCTCCGATCATCTCTCTCTTTCTAAATTTCCTCTCTTCTCCTCCACCGGTTTGGGGTTCCTGTTTCGAGATTTGTTGCTTCGTGATCATTACATGCGTAAGGTCGGTATTTATCTGCATGTAACTAGTGGGTTAAGCAGTCACCTCCTCCTGCCACGTCGTTGTCCACGTTCTGCTCCGGCCGGTGACTCCCGATCACCCCAATATACATTTTTTATTTTATTTTATGAAATTACCCTTTCCTCCCCTCAACTTCCTAAAGGATTCATTTTTAGTTTAGGTCCCTTTTTAAGATTTTGTTTTTAAATTGCAGTTGCATCCCTAAAAGTTTTAATTTTAACTTAATTGTCAATTTACCTTTCCAAATTGGGATTTACTATTTTCATATTTCCAATTTGACCCCTAAACTTTTTATTTGAATTTAATTGTCCCAATTCCACCCCGAATTTTTACAATTACTCTAAAATACCCCTGAAATGACGCACGTGCTACAATTGGGGTCTCACACGCTTATTATTATAAAACGTTGAAATTCTAGAACACTACATGGTTTGTTTTTATGTTTGAACTTGATAGGATTAGGGCCCGATGAAGGGCGATCGTTTGGCCGTTAGATGAAAATCAAAACTTGCCCCATTTTTTTTTAGTATTTTTCATTTTTTTAGTTTTTAATTTCGTAATTAGTTATTGTTTTTTTTTCTTTTATTGTGTGGGTGTTTTGTTTGAGGACAAGCAAACGTTTGAGTTTGGGGGTATTTGATAAGTGATTTAGTTATCAACAAATCAAGTACTTTTAGATTCAAATATTTTTGTATTTTCAAGAACTTTTGTTGTCTTAATAAATTTTTGTGTTGTTTGGTAGGTTTTTGAATAAAAGGGTAAAAATGTGCAAAGCCGGTACAGGTGCTGTAACTTCAAGGACATTTTTGACTATTATTTAATCCGATTTTGGAACAACTCAAAAATTTTAAGTTGTATATATTTCTCTTATATTTCCATAGGTTTTTGAATCACCTCAATCGGATCTTGGACGAAGAAGCTACAGCCAAAATAAGAAAGCGTGTCACCGCCACGGCGGGCAAACTGCAGAAAGTTTGTAACGACTCTGCATTTCCACCACCTCGGCGGTCACCCTACACCTGTAAAGTATTTTTTTTTTTATTTTTTATATATATTTTAGGATATTTTTGGCCCTATATTGTTCTTCCCCTCTCCATTTTCGGAAAAGAACACTTAGGAAAGCCATTAGGGCATATTTTTGAGTATTTTGGAGGGAGAGCTCACAATCTGAAGGAGGAGACGTTGGAGGAGGAGACGTCGAAGGAGGAGACGTCGAAGAAGGAAGCAATCGTTCTATGGTGTAATATTTGGATATAGGCTAAGTCTTTCGTTTCTTCTTTCATGCTTTAACTTTGGTAGTTCTGAACATGTTTAGCTCTTTCTTTATTGTAAATACGGTTATGGCCGTTAGCTAAACGTGAATTGTTTAGGGATTAACAATATATTAATAAATATGTGATTCATTTGATTTCGGTATTTCGTTTATGTTTGTTCTTCGAAGTTTGATTGTGTTTGCCGTGTTTCTATGCATATATGCTAGTTTAGATATATCGAGAATATGGGGTTTGACATTCGGGAGAGGTAACCCCGGATTCAGACTAGATTTTAAACAAAACGCGACGATCTAATGACCCGGGAAGGCGTTAGAAAGTTTGCAATCAATGACGTTAGGGCAAGACTCTTGTGATTATATGCTAGAAAAGGCGTTTGAGGGGGACTTCGGCGTCAACGCGAAATTACATATTCGCTTGCTTTACACTCGGCAGAGGGATGGAGTGAGTTTACGATACAGAGATTGTGAAATAGGTTGAACACCGTAAACGTAAGTCAAACGAGATCGAACACGTATTTGTAAACAAAGTTAATCCCTAGACAATTCTTTTCCCGAAAACATCTCATTTTATTAGTATAAATTAAATTAGGTTATATTAGTTTACTTTATATTAATTTTATACATTCTTTTTTGCCTAGATAAAATTAGGTTATGATAATTACGGTATTCGATAATGACAACAACCAATCCCTGTGGACACGATACCCCTACTCTCCCAATCTATACTAAAACTTGACCTCATACACTTGCGAGTGGAAAGCGACGACACAATTTGTCACTGCTAGGCTACCGTTAAGACGTGATGACACAATTAATCTTGTGGAAAATGAAGAATCCATACGCCAAGAGTTGGACCAACTGGAGGAAAAACGAGATAAGGCAGCATTAAGAATGGAGGCCTATATATCAAGAGTGGAAAACATGTTCAACCATGCAGTATGTCCAAGGAACTTCGTAATAAGGGAACTTGTATTTAGAAGAGTAATACAACATCGATGAGAGGCACGCTTGGGAAAACTAGCCCTTAATTGGGAGGGACCCTACCGGGTAGCCAAAATAAATAGGCCAGGGACCTATTGGTTAGAAGATTTGGATGGTGTTGCAATCCCAAGACTATAGAACATCTTACACTTACAGAAGTATTTCGATTAAGGTGTTTTTTTTCCTTTTGAACTTCATGTTTTTGTTGAACTTTGGAATTTTTTCTTTAATCCTCTCTATGTGAGATGTTCATTCAACGAAGTAAATAAATAAAGTTTTCTTTTAAAAAATCTAGTAGACATATTATAAACACTTATTTGGTCAAACTTTGATTAAAGCAGTTGTCTAAAACCAATTCATCAAACAAACACTTAGTAGAATTTCTAAATGTAAAAACTAAGTGAAAAATTGAAAGGTAAGCTGAAGAGATCAACTCACCATCAAAACATTTAACACTAAAAACTAAGTGTAAAATGAAAAGGTGAGTTGAACAGATCAGCTCACCATTGAAACACTTGGTACTAAAAACTAAGTGTAAAATTGAAGGTTGAGCTGAACAAATCAGCTTACCGTGAAAACATTTAGTATTTAAAACTAAGTGTAAAATTGAAAGGTAAGCTAAATAGATCAACTCACCATCAAAACATTTAGTGTTAAAAACTAAGTGTTAAAGTTGAAAGGTGAGCTGAACAGATCAGCTCACCAAAGAAACATTTAGTATACAAAACAAAGTGTAAAAATAAAGAGTGGGCTGAACAGATCAGCCCACCAACCAAACATTTAGTATTTAAAACTAAAAATAAAGGCTGAGTTGAACAGATCAGGTCACCTATGAAACATTTAGTGTTAAAAACTAAGTGTCAAAATGAAGGGTGAGCTGAGCAGATCAGCTCACCAAAGAAACATTTAGTACTAAAAACTAAATGCGAAAACGATAGGTGAGTTGAACAGATATGCTCACCGCAAACATTTAGTGAACAAAACTAAGTGTAAAAGGAGCTGAGCGAACTAGCTCAACACTAAACATTGAGCGATAGAAACTCATGTAAAACAACTAATAAGTTGAACATATCAACTCAATAGAAACACTTCGTGAGAAAAAGTCACCAAGTGAAACAGTGCATTACAAACTAAGTTAATCAGAAGAAACGCTTCAAGATAAAATCATCAAGTGAAAAGTTGAGAAAAGAATTTACTATTCAAAAGAAACCCTTTAAAAACTTTCAGAAGAAAAATTCTTGAGTGTTAAAAACCTCAATTGGTTTAAATCTACTCATTAAGTAAAATGCATCTAGTTCAAAAAAACACCCATTCAAGATCTAGCTTACTGTGAATAAAGTTCGTATTCAAGTATCTTGTTTACTCTAGACAAAGGCTTATGTTGGTTCATAACAAGCTTCGTACATTACCATGTTATGAAGGAGGGCAGACAAAAGAAGAACACCGAACATTACACACAGTAGCAATGAAAACATAAACAAGACAATCAGAACAAGTCACCAGAACCTATTTTTTGTATTAACCAAAAGAGGAAGGATGTATATCATTACCAAAAAAAAAAAAAAAAAAAAAAAGAAAAAAAAAAGAGAGGAATAAAAAAACTGTTCACATGACAAAAATAAAAGAAAAAAGATGGAAGAATAGAAAACTGTTCACATCACCAAAAATAAAAATAAAAATCTAAGAAGTCTAAAAAACTTCTTTTGTTTTAAACTAGGGTTGAGTTGGGTGTGTCAATCTGACCCAAGAGAATGGTGGGGACCTAACTCCTGTGAATTCGAGTTGGAATGATAGAAGTCATACTCCTCGTACCGGTTGATCTTACAGACCAACTCTCTGATCTTCTCTTTCTTCTGCTCATTTTTCTTCGAGAGCTTATCTCACCTCTCCATTATTAGGTCGACATACTCTTTATGGAGTTGCACGTGGCCTGCCAGCTCACGAATATCCTTGTCTTCCCTTCTCAAATGATCTCGGAGTTCCTGGAGTTGAGAGACAACGTGAAAATGAGTAGCCACCATGGAATAGAAGATAGCGCAGGCATCGTCAATAGCTTTAAGATGCGAATGCTCTTCGGAGAGGGTCTTCGCCATTGTCATCAAGTCACAAAAGTTTCTGCCCAAATCAATCTCCTTCTACCTCTTATTTTGGATAACATCATAGGAGAAAGATGAGGATGGCATTGATATAACTTTGGAAAAAAAGGGACAGTAGAATAAAGAAGAAAGAAAAGGCTCTGTGAAATCTTAAATAGAGTAGAAAAGAGACGTTAGGTGTGTGTAAAACCTCAATGCACGATTTGGATTTAAATAGCCAAACCGATGAATCAAAATGACAAAGAAAGTAAAAGCAAATCGTCAAATATATGCATTTATGACAAATAAGTGATGTGAACTGACGAAAGACGTATGGTAATTATGAAAGCGTGTTTCCAATATTAATTGGGGTGTATACTATTTAAACTTGTCATAAATACAAAAGTATCGTCATTACAAAAAATTTCAGGTATTAAAAATTGAAAATACATTCGTCAAATTAGGGCATCGAACTTTGGTCTGTGATGTCTGGTTGGCCTGAAATCTGAAGCCCAGTAGAAGTAGAGACAATATCGTTAGGCAGAGCTTGAACTTGATCAACCATAGGCTAGGTTGAAGACTATGATGTTAAAGGCAGAGCTAGCGCCTGATCCATAAGAGGAAGAGTTGGACCAGAAATGAGCTGGTAAGAAGGGCTTGGGACTGAGTTAGCAATAGGCACCTTAGCCGCAGATGTAGAGATCTATGGAGGAGAGGTTTCTAGCTTAGCAAAAGATACCTCAGTCTCAGCAACAACACCATCCACCTCTTTTACTTCATCCTCCAACTCTCTATCCAAAAATAAAAGGTCAAGCTCTGGATACTCCTTCATCACCAAGCTTTGGCAATGATGGTAGCCGACCAGTTGGATGCTCTCTTTCAAGGTGTCAAAATACTCCAAGAGCTTAGTGATCTTTTCTTTGCTCTCATTCATCATCTCATCCATCTATGCAGTTAACATCTCCACCGCCTTTGATTGGTTGACATACTTCATCCCTAAACCAACATTCCTGAGCTTTTTCTTGTTCAGCTCAGCTAAAACTTGGCTTCTCTCATTCTCTAAGCGCTGGAGGGTATCATCCCTGGCCTGGAGAGTAGTATCCTTAGTCTAGAGATCACCCTTTAGTAAATTCATCTCCAACCGTACTGAGTTGATCTCTTTCCTTAGTGTACAGTGAAGGATTCTACTACCCTTCGCGTATATGACTACTTGCAAGTATATGTACGCCGAAGGATTCTACTATCCTTCGTGTATATGACTACTCGCAAGTGTACGAGGTCAAAGTTTTAGTATAGTGTGATCGTTAATATCGGGTTATCGTATCCACATGGATTGGTGTCATTACTATCGAATACCGCGTTTGTCGTGACTTAATTTTATCTAGGCGAAAAACAAATGTATTTAATTAATTAAACTAATACTAATATATCCTAAATTAACTACACTAATATGCTAATATGTTTTAGGGTGAATAATTGCATAGGGATTAACGTGTTTACAAATATGTGTTCGATTTCGATTTATTCACGTTTACGTTGTTCGACCTATTTGACAACCTCGGTACGTAAACCCCACTGCCACCTCTCTCGAGTGTAAGACGGAGGAATACATAACTTCGAGTCAACGAAGAAGTCCCCCTTAATGTCTTAATGACCCTGGGCCACGTGAGTCTCACCCAACGTCATTGATTACACACAAACCAACTCTCTCCTGGGTTATTGAATTGTGCATTGTATTTACCCTATCGACAATCTCTGTTCGTAAACTCCCTTGCCACCTCTCCCGAGTATAAGACGGGGGATATAAAGCAACTTCGAGTCAACGAAGAAGTCCCCCTCAACGTCTTAATGACCCTAGGTCACGTGAGTCTTGCCCCAACATCATCGATTGTCCACGATTCAAACCCCGACCGGGTTATATAATCGTGGCGTTTGTTTACCCTAATTCAAATTTGGGATTTGTCAAACCGCGTATTCTCATATTTATCTAACTAAGCATGATAAACAAACAATACGATAAACACAATCAAACTACAAAGAACAAACACAAACGAAACACTAAAATCATCCAAATAAACATATTTATAAATATTCATTAAACCCTACTACAATCCATATTTAACTCGAGGCCATAGTCTCATATACAATAAAATAATGAGCTAAACATGCTCACATGATCCTAAGATAAAAAAATAAGGAAAAATAATCGAAGAACTTAGCCTCGTCCGAAGATAAACCGCTAAGAACACTCTACAATCGATTCATCGTCTTCTCCACTTCGGGATGTGAGATCCACCTTTAAAACTCCTAAACCTAGGCCTAAATATAGCCTAAGGTGCTCAAAAAACCAAGAGAGGCCGGAGAAGGGGGAGGAAAGGGGTATTTATAGGCAAGAGATCTCAAAATATCTAATAAATATCAAGGCTGTGCTGCCAAATTTTTGCCTAGGCAATGAAAACTTCTCCTAGGTGAAGTTAGGTCGGTTAACTTTCTGCCGGAACTTCGCCTAGGCGAAGTTACTACAGCTTTACAATTTTGTTTTGACTGTAACTTCTTCATCTGAACTCCGATTGAGGTTATTCAAAAACCTATGGAAAGATAAGAAAAAGATAAAAAAATTCCATGTTTTGAGTGTTTCCAAAATAGGATTGAATCATAGTCCAAAATAGCCTTGAAG
This sequence comes from Eucommia ulmoides, assembly GCA_016647705.1. Taxonomy (NCBI): domain Eukaryota; kingdom Viridiplantae; phylum Streptophyta; class Magnoliopsida; order Garryales; family Eucommiaceae; genus Eucommia; species Eucommia ulmoides. The sequence goes on along the minus strand of CM028339.1, from coordinate 49,809,317 downwards.
TTACAGCACCTGTACCGGATTTGCAGGTTTGGTAGCCGCCTAGGCGAAGAAGTAGGCGGTAGACTTGGAAATGTTTCTACTGGGGTTTCTGCCTAGGCAGAGGAATTTCCTGCCTAGGCGGTGGGCTGTCAGTAGCCTTTTGTCATTCTAAGCATCTTCACTGCTTAGGCGGAGGTCTGGACGCCTAGGCGGTGGGCTTCCTTCGTAATTTTACCTCCTTGCTTGTTTATCCACTGTAACTTCAACTCACCTTCAGTTCAATCTCATCGTTTTCGCTCCAGTTTCCTATCATTTTTCCCCACACACCTGATTTAATACAAAAGATAAAAACTAATTAAAACATAATAAAAATACTATATAAATGCTCGAAAACTAACTTAATTCGGTTTGAAAATACGTAGGTAGATCACACCAATAGTGTACGAGGTCAAAGTTTTAGTATAGTGTGATCGTTAAGATCGGGTTATCGTATCCACAGGGATTGGTGTCGTTACTATCGAATACCGCGTTTGTCGTGACCTAACTTTATCTAGGCGGAAAGCAAATGTATTTAATTAATTTAAATAATACTAATATATCCTAAATTAACTACACTAATATACTAATATGTTTTACGGTGAAGAATTGCTTAGGGATTAATATGTTTACAAATACATGTTCGATCTCGATTTACTCGCGTTTACGGTGTTCGACCCATTTGACAATCTCAGTACGTAAACTCCACCACCACCTCTCTCGAGTGTAAGATGGGAGAATACATGACTTCAAGTCAATGAAGAAGTCCCCCTCAATATCTTAACGACCCAAGGTCACATGAGTCTCGCCCAGCGTCATTGATTGCACACAATCCAACTCCCTCCCGGGTTATTGGATCGTCGCGTTGTATTTACCCTATCGACAATATCCATTCTAAAACTCCCTCGCCACCTCTCCCGAGTGTAAGACGGGAGATATAATGCAACTTCAAGTCAACAAATAAGTCCCTCTCAACATCTTAATGATCCTAGGTCGCATGAGTCTTGCCTCCACGTCATCGACTGTCCACGATTCAAACCTCGATCGGGTTATAAAATCATGGCGCTTGTTTACCCAAATACGAATCCAGGGTTTGTCAAAACCCCGTATTCTCCATTTATCTAACTAAGAATGATAAACAAACAATACAATAAATACAATCAAACTACGAAGAACAATCACAAACAAAACACCGAAATCATCCAAACAATGTATTTATAAATATAGTGTTAATCCCTACTACAATCCATATTTAACTCATGGACATAGCCAAATATACAATAAAATAATGAGCTAAACATGCTCACATGATCCTAAGATAAGGAAATAAGGAAAAATAATTGAAGAACTTAGTCTCGTCCGAAGATAAACCGCTAAGAACGCTCAACGATCGATTCGCCGTCATCTCCACTTTGGGATGTGAGATCCACCTCTAAAACTCCTAAATATACCCTTAGATATATTCTAAGGGGCTCAAAATACCAAGAGAGACCGGAGAAGGGGGAGGAGAGGGGATATTTATAGCCAAAATATCCTAAAAATATCTTCAGATTGTGCAGGGGGTTTTCGCCTAGGCGGTGGAATTTCTGCCTAGGCGGAGTTAGGTCGTTTCAGCTGATCACCTAGGCGGTGAAGTAGGCGGTGGACGTGGAAGAATATTCTACTGGATTTCCACCTAGGCGGAGGAATTTCCGCCTATGCGGTGGGCTGTCAGTAGCTTATATTTGATTTCTTTGCTGGATTTTTGCCTAGGCCGAGGATTTTACCGCCTAGGCAATGGTCCATCTGTAACATTTTCTCTTTTCTTAGCTTTTTCATTTCCTAGGCGGTGGTCTGGATGCCTGAGCGGTGGGCCTGTTTCGTATTTTAGCCTCCGAGCTTATTTATCCACCGTAACTTCGTCCTCTTTTGGTTCGATCTCAACGTTTTCGCTCAAGTTTCCTATCTTTTTTCCCCACACACCTGATTTATACAAAAAGTAATAAAACTAATTAAAACATAATAAAATACTATTTAAATGCTAAAAAACTAACCTAATTCAGTTTGGAAATACGTAGGTGGATCACACCTATCACTTAGTGCAGAGTTCTCTGCAAGAAACCTACTATTTTCCGTAAGTAATATCTGGTTGCTTTTATGCAAAACCTCGTATTGAGCATTGGTAGTGTGCAAGTCAACGTCAAACTTCTTCTTATAAAACCTTGCCACAACCAGTTTAGTCTCAAGAGAAACCTTCTGTTACTAAAGAACACGAAGGTCCTATTCCAGGCGGCTGGACTCAGTCAATTGATGCATGAGCTGAGTATCCATCTCAGCCATGTCATCAGAACTCCCTGCTAGCGCAGAAGAAAGGTGGATGCTCTGCAAAACAATACCAATTGATTAGAAACCTATATACCAGTTTAAAAAAGTCTAAAATTACTATAATAAAATAAAATTACCTGAAGAAGTGCACAGAAAAGGGTCCCAAAAAGCTCTACCTGGTTGCGATTCCCAATATTGGCTCGACTCTTGTCCTAGGACTGCTTGAACAATGTCTGAATGGAATTATCAATGATCTCTTGGTGATTTGGGATCGAAGGGCCTGCCTTCTTCAGCAGGTGACACATTTTCTCACGAGACATTCCTCGCTTTCTCAGAGAAGTAGATGTTCTCCGACTGGATACAGTTGAGATAAGAGACGGTGGTTGAGCGCTCATTGAAGTAGGATTTAGGGCATTGATTATAGGGATGCCAGTTGCACGAGTGACGGCCTCTACCCCCCAAATTTATGTGGGAACTTGAACTTGAGTTTAGGGTACCTACACAGAAACAACCGCCTGCTCAGTGATTGAGAGTCGTTAGAATCAGACGACGAGAAAAGAATGAGCCGTGCTTCGAGAAGTCGAGGAGCTGCTAGATGAGCTGTAAATGGCTGAGCAGGAGGCCGAATAATAGGCTGAGCAACTGGCTGAGGGCACTATTGCCCAAATGGTTGAGAAGGCTTCTTTGCCGCTTTTTTCCTTTTCCCTAAGGCCAAGTTATGTAAACAGATGACTCCTGGAGCATCCATCTCTGGCAGAACAAATGGATCAGAGGTAAGGACCTTGCAAGACCTTTTCTATAGAACCAAGAGCCTTTTCAATTCATCCTCGACCTTAGGTATAAGGCGAAGATTTTTGCACGCACTTTTACCAGCACAAGATAACCTAGGAAAATATAAGGACCACCAACGCAAAACTCATGAATTTGATTTCAAAAGACAAAAGGAAAAGAAAATTACTTAGGAAGTTAAAGTGATTCAGAACAACTGGAGGCTGTCCTATCTCATCAGAAGAAAACTCCCAATTACACTTAAAGAAGAGGTATCACCTCTGCCAACCTCCTTTCACCGCAACCGGAAGGTCGGTAAGAAATGAGTACTTCTTGATGGCTGAGTAATAAAATATCCTAGTATCATGAAGAAATTTAAGGGAACAAATACTCTTAATCATATCTATAGAGAGGGGAACATTGTTCACCTGAGAAAGGGCAAAAGCTCCCATGATCTGACGAAAATCGTTGGGCGCTAATTGGGCAGGGGTAATCTCTAATTCGAAAAAGAGGTTGCAAAGGAAAGGAGTAAAAAGAAGGCTAAGGACATATTCAAACATCCACGCAAAGAGACATATTTCATCCTCTTTGGCACTATAGGGATGTTTGTCCTCGGATAGAACCCTAATAGAAATCGACGGAGGAAGACTGTATTATTCTTATAATGGCTCAAGCTATTCCTCCATAAAGGAACTAGCACCATGATCTCCCCAGTTAACTAGGGAATCGATGGACGGACGGGCTTTAACAAGCGTTGTCTACTCTGCAAGCGGAGTCGACGATGAACCGACCTTAGCCGGACTGTTTGATGGACTCAACAACCTTTCAGACATAATAAAAAAATAAAAAATTGAGTGCGAACAACTACACAATCAGGCGATTGAATAAAGATAAGAACTTACATGAACGGTGAGGTGATCTTTCGTATCTCTTCTCTGAATTGTCATGAAAGTCAGGAGGACAAATGATATGGGAGAAATTTCCGCCCACGATTAATAGAAGTTTGAAAGTTTTGATTGGTTGTGTCGGGTTAGTAATCCGACCCACAAAGAGCAACATGGTGATCATGCTGGGCTGAACACACCAGCCCGATAAACAAGAGAAGGCGTCACATAATAATTAGCCCGATAAACAAGAGAAGGCCTGACAAAGAGGCCCAATCATGGGTAAGCAAAACCCATAGTGGAAAGTCCAAGAAGAGGTAATCCCAATAACTCCCCAACCCTCACGTTTTGTGGAGAATCGCAACAAACTAATTGATTGTGGGTGAGATAATTGCCAGATCCCATGCAATTAGGAGAAGATCATGAAGAGGGCAACCTCACCAACATATCGGAACAAATAAAGAAGTTTATATAAATGGAAGGTATGAACATATTATTTTATGATTCAAGTACTTAATCTCTCACCCAAAAAACAAACTAACTTATTCTCACGCTAGAGGTACTTTGGCCAACACTACACCAGTGTTCCTTGGAGCTAATCGATTTTGCAGGTTGAAGAAGAAGGTTGTGAAGGTTGAAGAAGAAGGTTGTAGGTTGAAGAAGAAGAAGCTAGGGATTTTTGGCTGCATCAATTATCTTTTTTTTCTTTAGTTCCCGCCATAACCAAATTTTTTAGCCTATATGTACGTCTTTGGATGAAATATACAAAAAAATTTGGGAAGCCATGAAAGTGATGTTTTTTTATTTTTTTTTGTAATTTTGAGAAGAAGACAATAATAATAATAAAAAATCATGGACTGCATACAATCCTGGGAGGGATATGGTCATGTGAGAAATACGATTAAGTATAGATTTTTTTTCGAAGGATTTCTTTTTCTAGTTGTTCAATTCAGATTTGTGAGGAATTTTATTTTTAGTTTTTAGGCTAGAGGTTGTGGATATTTTTTGTGGTGTGATCCTCCCATATATGCAAGGTCAACAACTGTGATGCCCAGATTATAGAGAGAAATAAATAAATTGGAAGAGGAAAGCAAACATAAGAAATATTGAGAGATGAAGTTATGAATTACTCTTCTTGTTTCATGGATTGTGTTTATGAGAATGAGCGAGAAATTTAGTCCCCGTTTGATTAGTGTTTCCAACCCAACCCAAAAATTTTGGGATTGATTTCTGGGAATGTATTTGGAAAACACAAAACCCAACCCAACCCAACCTAAAAATGAGAATTGATTCTTGTAAAGGTAAGGAAAAGAGAATCAATTTTTTTTTTATGGCCAAAAAACTGAACCCAACTTTAGGGACACACTCGAAATTTACTGATTGTTAGTGAGTTCCTGTGTTCAACTTGTGGTAAGCTCAAAACAAGAGTTTTTATTTTTCTTTTTTCTCTTCGCTCTCCGTGTGTCTTCGTCTTCCGATGAGAGCGTCTTCGTCCTTCGTATCGCCATCATCGCTTCCTCATCTCCTCTCCTCGCAATCGTCTTCGGAATCATTCCTCCTACTCTTCTTCTACCCGTTACCATCGTCTACCTCATACTTTGTATCACCATCACCTCTCCTACCCGTTCCCATGACGAACTCGTCGCCATCGTCTTCGCCAAACAGGGTTTCGAAGCTCAAATTGAACAGGAATCGATTTTTATTTTGTTCAGGAATTTGATTTCATTAATGAAATCATAGTCATCAATGGGTTAGGGTTCATTCGATTTCATTTTCGTTGTTCATCGAATCGAAATTGGAAACTAGTCGAATCGAAATCGAAAACCATTTCATTTCGATTTCGTTGTTCTGGGTTGCAAGGCTCTAATTGAAATCGAAAACAAGTTATTCTGGTTTTCATTTCATTTCAATTTCATTGTTTGTCGAATCGAAATCGGAAATGAAATCGTTTCTATTCAAGAAATCAATTTCGATTTCATTTCGTTTGATGTTCACAAGAAATCGATTTCAATTTCATTTCGTCTGATGTTCACAATAAATCGCTTCTGTTCAAAAAATCGAATTCGATTTCATTTCGTCTAATGTATTTCTTGTTTGATAATCGTTCAAGAAATAGTCACAAGAAATCATCCCAAGAAATCGTTCAAGAAATTGTTTTTGTTTATTGTTCAGGTGTTTGTTTTTTTGATTTTTTTCTTATATCTCTCTTTTAATTTTTGATTTTGGTATGGAAACAATTCTAGGAAAATATCGTTATTAAACACGATTCTGTTCTTAGAACAATTTTTTTTTTATCGTTACCAAACGCAATTCTGTTCTCGGTAGGAAACAAAATTCTCAACTCAACTCAACTCAACCTATCCTAATTGGGTTGAGAAAAGTGGGAACACTAACCAAACTCCACCTCAGTCAATGTAGTAGAGTTTGAGTGCTGTGATGGATTTTCATTTTGTATAATATAATATACTATTTTGGCATCATTTATATCAACCAACAACCATATATCTGAAGTAAGATCTTTCTTCAATCAAAGTCAATTATTAGATCCAATATAAGAAACATTATAAACACTGCATTTTGTCTTTCCATACACAAAAATTTCTGCATGACATTATAATATTAAAAACCCAAAACAAAATAGGAAATAGAAAAATGTTTTGAACTTGTGCTTAATTGAGAAAACTTCAAGGGAATTTTGAGAAGATTATTTTTACTAAAGAATCACTTTATTGAGAAGTCAATTTTAAATTTTGAAACGAGGAGAGAAGTATATCATCGCAAATAACGTTTCCAAATTAAAAATTAGAATTTCTCAAGTTAATTGGTTTCTAAAATATGATTGAATTAAATTCCATATTGAAAAATACTTAAGTTTTAAAGGTCAATTTATTCCTCTAAAAGATTCATTGAACTATTGAGATTCAATTAAACTTTCAAAGGGAGAAATTAGAATTTATAATTTATTTACGTTTCAATATTGGACTACATTGATCATCTTAAACCTATTAACCTTGGAGTGACTTAACATAAGGATGAGATTTTAGTATAATTATTTTTATATCATCCTAGAATCATCCATGATATCATCCTTTTCACTTTTTTTTTTTTTAGCCATTAAGGAGGTTTTAAGAGGAAAAGGTCAACTAGCCCGAGCTACTACAAATCTGAGGAATTAAATTGACTGTTAAAAAGGGTGACACTGTAGGGAACAATCCCTGAGTGCCATGTGGAACCAAGGCGATACCAATTGGTGTGGCCTAATAAAGGAGATGGCCTATAAAGACCATTCTCCACTTTCAGAGAGGGAACAAACATTTATATATGAGTTTGGGTGAGTTTTCTTTTCTACGGGTGTTCCAAGCTATTCCAAGGAGAAGATCAAGACCGGGATAACATAATCATATTGGATTTGTCCAAATCTGACTATAATCTTCCTCCATGGTAGTGCCCTTATCCATATTTAGTTTTATGTTTTAGTTTCGATGTAGAAAATCAATTCGAGGATTTGATGATATGCGCTAGGAAGGGGGTGTTTACTCTATTTCACCCTTGGAGCATTAGAAAAGGATGTTTCACTTTTGACTTATTAGTTTAAATATGGTTTTAAAATAAAAATAATAAAATGCATTCATAAAAACATAATTTGTTTAAGTTAATTTTTATAAGTTTTATTGCAAGTTCAACAATATAATGAGTTAAAAGAGAAATCTCTATATTACCTACTAGATTCCCCAAATATAAGTAGAATTTTCAAATGGTGGGATTAGGGGATCTCTTCCACCAACATATCGTCTTCTTGAAGTCGGCATTAGTCTTATTGGAGTTAAATTCGAGAAAACTTCTATCCATGATATTTCATCGATTCTCATTTCTATAGAATTCGGGAAGATGTCTAAATTTTAATTTCTTTGATAGAAATGTACAAATTAAAATAAGAGAAAAAATAGACATTTCATTAGATTCATCTAGTCAAATTATGTATTTTTTTTTGCATCATATAAAAACATGTTTAAGACACTTCACCACATTCATCTTACATTCTTAGATATCATGCTAGTAAAATTCATCTTTCCATTCTTTCATATAGAATAGGCGATTCAATTTTTATTTTTTTATTATTTAAAAAAAAAAAACCATATAGTTTTGCATGCTTAAGACACTTCAACCCTTACAATTTATATTCTCCTATTCATTGATCATATAAATCATCTTAGTTAGAGATCGTATTCTCTCCATCTACATGTATTAGTGTATATTGTCTCATTTATTATCGAAATCATGTTTATTATTTTTGCATTCACTTTGCATCTAATCGTAGAATCAAGTTAGAATTCATCTTGAAAAATACTTTAAAAATCCATTTGCATCATGCAAGCTAAATATCATTATAATTTGCATTTGCATCTATAGGACCATTCGATAATCGTTATTCAGTTATATTGATTTGCCCTTTAAATTAAAGAACTTCATGGAAAAAAATAATAACAAACCCCCAATTCGGGGAACACCCTTGTTAAATCTTTTAATATTTAATAAGAGATCATATTGGAAAAATATTTCTAAAAAATATCAAAAACCTGTCTCACCTAATTTTGAAATTTTCAAAAGAAATTGCATAGTAAAAGACAAAAGTTTCAAAATAAAATAAAGCATTTGGACTTGAATTAAGTAGACTTAACTGACCTAACACCTTCCCATAGCGTAACTGACCTGTAGACACTGAATTTTGTCCCGTCCAAGCGCAAGTTACGGTTGAGAATAGAAAAATTGAAAAGTATAAAATACTAATAAATAATAATAATATGAAAATAAAAGTGAAGATAAAGAGAAAAAACAATATATACTATGCTTGGTTTAGAAAAAGGGCCCAATTAAAAGATTCCTAGAATTAATGCAAGTCTTAAAGAAAATTATTGCAATTTGGAAAAAACTTAAGGGGCTAAATTAAATTAAAATAAAATAAAACAACGAACCGAATCCTAAAAAAATTTAGTCAAAAGTCCAAAAAGGTCAAAAGGATTTTTCAATTTAGAATTTGGAGTCACAATTGAAAAGTTTTGGGACAAAATTTAAAATTCAAAAGATTAATATCAAGGCCTAAGGTTCAAAATTAATCTTTGTAATGGTTAATTATTTTTAAAAAAAAGTTTAATAAAAGTCTCACAATTCCAGTAGGGCCCCTAAATTAACCAATTGAGATAATTCTTCAAGTTGGAAAGTTTAGGGACCGAATTAGAATTTCAATAAACTTTAAATCAATATTAAAAGGGACAAATTTCAAATTCAAGTATGTAATTAATTTTTTTAAGAGGGATTAATTGTAATAAAATTCAAATTGGAGTTCTAATTGAGTTTTAGAGTGTAAAAGAATTTTTTCGGGTCCAAATTGAAAGTTTACAAAAGTTATTTTTGGACTAAATTGATCAAATTGAAAGATATTATCAAAATTATATCACTTCATAATTATTTAATTTCAGTTCCAATATGTTAATTTAAGGAAATTATGTAGTTTGCGAAAATTTCTATTCCGACCCCCAACAGTTTTGTTATTTTGAAAATCCATCTATTGGCAAGTAATTTCATTTTTTTTTCCACAAATTGGAGAATCCAATAAAATGTTGGATGCTTTAATTTTAACATTTTTTCATATTAATTTAAACAAAAAATAAAAACAAATATTAATTAAAAAAAGACTGCCCTTAGGATTGACAATTCTTCCTCTCCTCTTATTTTAGAAGAAGACATTGATAGGTGGAATTTGTCTATATATTTCCAAGCCAATTTTGGTAGTTTTCGAGTGTTATTATAGTGTTTTAATATGTGTTAATCCATTTTTATTTGTTTTGTTATAAATTAGGTGTTTGAGACGAAAATGGACGAAAACGGTTTATAATCGTGCAATTCGGTGGAACGTCGGTGGAAGAACGGTGGAAAAATGAACAAAAAGGATATTCTGCATCTGCAGCTCCACCGTTGCAGCGGTGAAAACCATCGCTGCAACGGTCAAACAACAAGATCAAGTAGAATGTTTCTGCTTGACCACTGCTGTCACGGTCATCCAGCAGAAAGCCTACTGACTTCCCACCGCTGCAACGGTATTTTCTTGATATTTTTGATCCCTTAAGATCACCCCTTTCCCCCAACACATAGAGAATGTTTTTGGGACTAATTTTGAAGCTCCAAACCCTATCAACCAAGAGAATATCACAAATCCAAGAAGAAAAAACGATATCGAAGTGGCTTTAGCGTCGGTTCTTCGGATAACGACTAGTCTCCTTATTTATCTCTCTATTTATTAGTTTTGGTTAATAGTTTTGCTTATACTTAGCTTGTGTATTGTTGAATATAGGTCTATGGCCATGCGTAGCTAAACATATATTGTCTAGGGAGCGATTTGTTTATAAAAAACGTTGTTTGTTTGATCTTTGTTTCATTATTGGTTTTTCATCCATATTCGATTGTGTTTACCATTTTATTACAATCATTATATGCTTGTTATGGTATTGTGGTTGAATTGAGAATACGAGGTTTGACACTCGGGAGAGGTGACCCCGAATTCGGACTAGGGTTTAAACACAACGTGACGATCTAATGACTCGGGAGGGTATTAGAAAGTGTGCAATCCGTGAGGTTAGGGCGAGACTCATGTGACCAAGTGTTGTATAGACGCTAGAGGGAGACTTCGGCATTAACGCGAAGTCACATATTCATTCACTTTACACTCGGGAGAGGTAGTGAGTGAGTTTTCGATACCTAGATTGTCGGATAGATTTGAATTCCGTTAATGTAAATTAGATTGAAATGAACACGTTTAAGTGAACAAAGTTAATCCCTATATAATATAATCCCTTAAATGTCATTATAGTATTTTAGTTTAATTAGTTAATTAGTTTAATATTATTTATAAAACAAAAATCTAAATTTGAATTGCCTAGATAAAATTAGGTTATGACAATTGCGGTACTTAACAACAATTTAATCCAATCCTTGTGGATACGACAACCCTTATGTTGATCCTAAGATTTTGATGGACAATTAAATGTTGATGTTTTTGGTGGAATTAATGGATTTATTGAGTGTTTTACTTTATAAGTTCCAGTGAAGATCTTATCATGAAGAAAATGAATACTGAAGAGACTGACAAAGATGATAGACGTTAAGAGACTGAAAAAATTGAAAAACCTAGGAAAAATAACTCAGGTTAAATTTTTACTCTTAATGTATCCCGATTAGGATCACACACTTCACAAAATATTTTTTATAATTATGTGTGTTTTTTTTATAAGGATCCTAATTAGTTAAATTATTTGCTCCTTTGTGTAATTGAAAAAGAAACATTGATAATTGATAAAAATTGAATTTAAGAATTTAGTGGAGCTAACCGAGAAAAGAAATCGGTTAAAGGGGAGAAAATGTTGAAGAATTGAATTGAAATAAATTAAGGAAGAAGTTCCAGCATGATCGGTTGACTTGTGGAGTGTGATCGGTCGACCTGTGTAAAATACATGAAGTCTATAAATAGTTAGGTCGACAGATAGGTCGACTTTTAAAACTTGCTTAATCGTCCGGTCGACAGGTTAATGATGGGCAGTCGACCAATGGTGAAGATATTTTGGCTTGGGCTACGTTCTGAATTGGGCAGTCAACCAATGAGTGTTAGTCGGTCAACCAATGGTCAGTTTCAGGATTTGAGATTTTCATGAATTTGATTCAAAAAGTAGCCATTACTAGCTATTTTATGGTTAAGATATGCGAGATATCTTAGGGATCTAATATATTTTGAGCTATTTAATTAATACTTAAATATCCGTATAAATATGGTTCAAGTATTTTTGATATCTCTCAATTTGGTACATGTAATTCTTTCTATCTTATCTAATTGAGTTTGAGAAAATGTTTGAGGGATTTAATTAAATATTCTAAAAGATATTATTGAGTGAATTATACCAGGATTAAGTCATAATGATATATGGGGTCTATAAGTGCTTTTTAGATACTTATTATTTGAGAACTAGCCATTGGAAGGCATGTTCTAATTTCTTATATATAGACATGCGGATTTCACATATAACATACACACAATATCAAGAACTATTCAGTTCTTAAGATTTTTCTAAGAGTCATCATTCTGATATTATTTTGAGAGATCAATTGTGAGATCGATTATTGAGAAGTTCTTGAGTAAAAGTGCTATTTGAGTTAGCGTCACTGATCTAAGCTGTCTTGCGATACTATATGTAATCTGTTCGGTGTTTTCCTGGTGAGATCATTCCAAGCTTATTCTTTAATTGAGTATTTGATTATTATTACTTGTTTGGTGAATTGATCTTTTTGAGAAATCATTTTTGAACTTTAAAAACATTAAAATCTTTTAAAATGATTTGTGTTAATCTAATTATGTGATTAATTGTGCTACCCTTATTCTTTATTATAATCAGATTTTGTTTTCTCACTTTATTTCTATCACTAGTATCGGAACATTAATTGAGTATTAATTAATCTGGGGTGGTAGAATCTCCGAGTGGGAAGAACTTATCAATTTTGTAATTGGTGAGTTGTGTGCAGATTAGATATTATTGGGAGTGTCTAATCAAGGGTAGCTGAGTTTCAATCTCTTTCGATAAAGAGATTGAGATTTTTATCTTTGCCTAGAGTACAAAAATGTTAGGTTACTTTTTTCCCTTGAAAAGAACTTAGGTGTGATTCTTCCAGATTAGGATCAATTGTGAGTGAATTGTAAAGGTTCTATCCTTATCTGGAAAAAAAATACTTGGAGTGATCGTGAGGTTTAATTCTGGAGCCTAAGGTATAAAAAGAATTAGGTAGTGATTATCCCTGTAATAGAATTAGGTTAATCCTTAGCCTGTGAAATGATTAGGTTAGTCTTGAGTCTGGGAAAAATATAAGGTTATTCCTGAGCTTGTGAAAAGGGATTGTAAAGGTTGATTTTAAGCCTGCAAAAAGAATCATTGTGAGGGTTTGGTTCCTACCTGTAAAGGAATCTTGAGTTTAGTGGGTGTAAATCTCCGTGGGCCTCGGAGGACTGGATTAGCCAAGAGTAGTCTGGTGAATCAGGATATATCATGGTGTTCTGCTTTGTTTTTTTATATTGTTTATATTTTATTGATTGGGTGTGCACCTAGTTGATAACACATATCTGCTGCTATAAAGATAATAATTAATTTTAGGATAAAATTAATTGTTTGTCTTTTGAAGTGTTATATTCTGATAATTTTTAATACTACCCAATTCACCCCCCTTCTTGGGTAGCTCACTGGGCCAACACCTTACTCTTCCCATTATACTAAAACTTGACCCATACACTTGCGGTGAAAGTAGCGACGTAATATTCTGCTACCAGTACTGTTGATATTGTGAGTAAGTAACTTGATTTTAATTTAGGCATTTATTTTGTTTATAATTTTTGTTTTGTAGTTTTATTTTTCATGCAAGGTACTTGAAGACGTTAGATCAACAAGTACTGTTGTATTTATTTCAACAAGATTCCGAGCCATTTTATTGTGCTTGGGATCGATACAAGGAGTTGTTGTTCCGGTTCCCAAACCATCGTTTTCAGAGGGAGTGTCAATTACTGAACTTCCTTGATGGGTTACAAGCCGCAACAAGAAATTATGTTGAAGGAGAAAATGGTACCACATCTTTCGACCAACTAACCACGGACGAAGCCTATCGGTTGTTGGAAGACATGACAGAGTTTGATTATCAGAGTTAGAATTATTCAACAAGATACTAACGCTTGGGAGGTAATTCCACCATTTTGATGCCATAGATTGACATCCCGGACCAAAAGGAGGAGTTTTCCCCTACCTTGGAAGAAATATTCGCTGAATTTATGGGGGAGACTCAGGCTTTCTAGAGGGAGATGAATGACCAGCTCAACGAGCATAAGGATCGTCTTGACAATATTGAGATGACCTGCACTGAAATTGACGCGACCGTAACATTTCTTCAAACGTAAATAAGTCAGCTTATCTGTTTTATTGAGGCTGAGTCAGAAGTGGTGGCATTGATAGACACACAAACTACATTCATCGACCACCAGAAGGAACCGGATACGAGCGGGATAAGCTTGGGAGCATTCAATGATGATTATTCGAATGAGATGGAAACCCAAGCATGGATCGACGATTGTGATTATTCACCATTTGAGATCTACCATATGATGCCACCACCGATCGAAGACGATCATATCTATGAGGATCAAATGTGGCTCAATTGTCCTCTATCGCCTTTTGCAACATTTATTTAGGCCAACCGAGCACACGAGACAAAGATGAATCTTGTTGAGAGTTCGAGCCAAGAAATTCCATATTTTTCCAAGCTTGAGGGCATTTTGAATCAAGACCCGTATGTGGTGTTGTGTGACACATACTATGGGTGGAAGCCGCTCTTTGATGAGCCTTTCTCTATGTCAGGCTGAGGACAATAAACCAAGCCCTTCTTAGGAGGCAACTCAAGTCTCAAAGAAATTAGATCCCTCACCACCGACTTCATTCGGAGGCGAGATTGTCTCACCTCCCAGGTACGTGTTCTAAACCCCCTTCGTTACTATAATGCATGCTAAATGTTGATATTGATGATTGGGTCATTATGGACACTGACCGTTTTAAGTTTGGGGGATGAGTAGTATTTTAGTATGTTTAATTGTTGTTAGTTGTGTTAGTTTAGTTTAATTATGCATGTTTGTTTGTTAGTGTAGTATGTTTATGTTTGTTGTGTGCTGAGTTTTGCGTTTATTCGGGTCATTACCCGATGATAATATTATCCCTTGGTTGTTTTTCGAGGTTAAGGGTAATGCCCATTCATGTGCGTTCATGTGTGTTCTGTGTGCTTGGCATGTCGTTTTGGTAAACGTTATTGTGGATCCTAATTTACACGAGCACGTAGACTCAATATATAGCTATTCAATTGATTTGAGGTCGATTATCCATTAGCCAAATTCATGATAATTTTAAGGATTCTAGAACCTGATTAGGGGAAACTGGAGGTGAAATCCTAGGTGAGATAGTTTAGGAGATATGATTTAGGCATTCATTTGATTCGCATGAGCCCTTGAAGCTTACCTTGTAAAATGTTTATCCCTCATTACCCTGTCAAAGCCAATTAGCCGTCTCAATTCTTAACACATAACAAATACCCTGGCCAATTGAATTCTTTCCAAACCTATATCGCTGAAACGAAGACACAATTTGAGTGAATCAAGTTAGCATTCGTTTATGCTACTTGAAGTGAGCGGTTGGGTTTAAGGTGAACTTTTGATTGGTTCGGTATTTGAGTACTCACTTGTCATTTTTCTTTCGTTTTAACCACCCCCATGAAATTGTAATAATCGAATAAGTTTAGGGGTGTGGTTCATGTTAAAAAAAAACATATGTAAATATCGTTCTATTTCCGTTTCTTTTGATAAGTGAGTACAAAGTTCTTAAATGTATGTTCAGGGTTGTTTCGAATTAATCTGTGGGGATTCGAGAGTGATTATATGCCAAGCATTGTGCCTTGGGTATCATTATGTTAATAACGTTAACCTGTTTTATATTCCCGATATAATACCCTTGGCCAAATGTTCCAAACCGAACCAAGTCCAATTGATCTTTTTGAATTTCTAAGCCTACATTAGTGGAGAGTGGAACCCAATAAGGCATATAGATATCCTAATCCTTTACGGTTTAAGTCGTGAGCTTCGCTGGTGAATAATCCAATCCGATTGTTGGATAATTACATTATTGAGTTTCACACATACACTTTGAATGGATCTAGTATGACGTTTACCATTATTGAATGTTGAAATTCTAGAATATTACATGGTGCGTTTTACTCCTGAACTCAATATGATTAGGGGCCGTTGAGGGAAAACCTTTTGGTCGATTAGTTAAATTCAAAACTCACATATCGTTATGTTTAGGTAGTTTGTGTTTTTATTCGTTGTTTAGTATTTGTGTTAGTTCATTTCTTCGTGGTTTTTATTTTAGTGTGAATGTTTTGCTCGAGGACTAGCAAAATTCTAAGTTTGGGGGTAACAAGCATGGGATACCCCTTTGGAGTTGAAAAGGCATGTTTGGAGAATATTTTCAGCCATTTATTGAGTGGAATTTGGATTGTGGAAGAGAAATTGGAGTAATTCACGAAATGACCCTTTTAGAGAGGGCTAAATGTTGGCCTAGAGATTTACCCAATAGAGGGTGCGAGAGAATTGAGTCTTTAAGAACTTTTCGTTTCAACTATAAAATATGTCCACTAAAATATCAATTGAAACTTAGTTAGTTCTTGTGATTGTGTGCCCAACGAAATAATCAATCTAATGAAAATGAGCAAAGTAAAGAGAAAGAAATAGAGACAAGCAAACTACAAGACACAAGAGATTTATAGTAGTTCGACAAATCTCTTACCTACGTCTACACTTCCATGCTCCCGATGGAGAGTTCTAATCCCCCAATCCTTAATCTTATTACAAGTGAATATTAAACCTTTTACAATATTCTTAAATGCGAAAACCAAACGTTTTACAATCTTCTTATACATGAAGATCAATCCTTTCACAATCTTTCAATCTTATTACGGGTGAAGATCAAACCTTTCCACTTGATTTTCTTTCTACCAAGATCGGTCAGTCACTTGTCAAATCAACTAAGGGCTCCTCCTTTGGTATTCAAATTCTTCACAAGATGATGTTTTTTGTGGTGTTCCCCGAGAATCTTCTTACTTTTATGTTTTTATGAAGTGCAATATCTCAATACAACACTTAAAATGGTTTTGTAATCTAAACTGACCTTGGAGCTCTAAGCACTCTCTACAAAGATTATAATGCTACGACTTACTAGTGTTTAGTGCTTATTACAAATATCACTCAAGATAAGATAAATAAATTTGAAGTACAAGAGTGATCATACAAGAAGTGTTACACCCCACCCTGGGCCCTGCGCTCGAGGTTGGGCATGACCTTGACTTGATATTGACAAACGCAATATGCACAATACGTATACAACTGACTTTACAACCAACTTAAATTTTTATATTTATATAACCCAAAAATTTACTGATTACAAATATCTACGATTCCATGAAAGCTGGAAAAGTTAAACCTTTCGATTCCAACACCTGCCCTGACTACCTCGAAAGCGATACTACCCTTTGACTCTATCTAACGCCAAGTCTACAAAATCTATAACCTAAGCTCTGATACCAAAAACTGTCAAACCCCACCATGAGGTCATGCCGAGCCTTGGGTATGGGGTTGCGGTGAGGTGTGACAAGAAGTGTACGAATAAGGATCAAAATGATGTTGTTAAAGTGTATAACTTGAAAACTTGTAGATCTTTGGTATATTACCCTTATAAGCTATTGTGTGTGATGTTATTTCTCTTAGCTGTTCAGAATTAATTTATATAGAGAATAATAGCTTAGGAAGAGCCAAGAATCAATCCAAAACATCTTGTGATCATTGCCACTTGTCCTTTGAATAATGATGGCATTTGAGGTTCATTGGCACTAAGAGTTTTCTATAGATTTCAAAGATTTTGCCACTTTTGCTATTAGAAATATCCATATTTTCCTCCCCTTGGTAGTTAGGGACCATGATAATTTAATTTATATTGATATAATTTTAAATAATCTTTCCAACCATATACAATTCATCTGATTTGGTCAAGATATGAGAGAGATATGCTCATTTGAATAGACAAAAGGTCCAGAGAGAATGATATGAACAATTGTATACTCTTTTCAATATTCAAAGCTCAAATAGGCCCCCAAGTACTTAATTGAGGTCATGATATAATATATACCAAATAGAATATTAATTATGACCAGACAAGGAGTGGGTGTACATGTCTTTGCATTAAATGCATTGCCCTACATAAAATCAAAAAGCTATTTTGATAGACTTTTTAATTATATCTTTAAGTGAAACTCGTATATACATTGTATATATATAGTATAGCCTTCATGCAGGAAATATAAATATAAATATATGATGTATAATACCAATTATACTCATATATAACTCATTATATCATGTTCTTTTTTCCTTTCCATTCAGGCTAGCGAGCTACCTTTGATTAGCTTCTAACTTGATAACCGAGACCCTTCCCTTGATTAGGTTAGGGAGAGCATGAGCTTGCGCTCCCTCACTCTTGCTTCAAAGACTGGCTGGTATGGATAAACTGTGTGATAGGCTTCTGCACATGAAAGGCGTAATGGTTCTTTCCACAATCTATCAGTTACTGAAAAGAAAAGAGGCTATATAGGTCGGTTTAAGGTACATGAACCATACGAACGCAAGACCATATATAGATAACGGAATGAGGAATTCCTTGGAATGGAACCATCATACTCTTGAAATATTCCAATAATAGGCAGCTCTGATGGTATAGAACAAATGGCACAGTCCAAGAAAGTGTTTTAGATTTCTGGATGTAAAGATACATGAGATGCATTAATTCATCGCACAGTAAGATCAATCGGTAAGTTAAAAATACCACAACACGGGAGCGAAAGAAAGGACATTAATCCATCAAGAGCAGTTGCCTAGAGATATGCTATTTCAACCAACATTTGTCATGAATTATAAACAAGAACAACACTTAGAATGTTTTCTTCATGGAAAAAAATAGAGTTTGTCTTGTTCTCATGCCAAAATGCCAATTAATGTCTAATTCAACATTATCAACTTGATTCTAATTCATATATATCATAAAAAAAATCCCAATCAGACATATAATAATATATAATGAGAAATGGAAACAACTTTAGTCATGAAAAATCGATTTTAAGTTCACGACAAGAAGTTGTGAAAATTGTGTTTAAACCTTTGAAATGATTGTGATCAATTCAGATAATGCAATGATAATTTGATCAAATTAAATGTTAGATATGATCCTATACACCTTAAATAAGGTATAAAAATATTCAAAATATTTCAAGAACAACCAACGATCAATCGAAAAATAGAGTGAAAATAGAGTATGAGAGAAAAAGGTTTCTGGTCTAATGTCGTTAACTACATGTGCTGTTTTTCTAGCACAAGTGTCGTTTTTGTTCGTGTTCTATTTTTGGCCTTGGTTTATGATTGTTTAGCATCCAAAATACATTTTGAACACGTTTCAATGATATTTAAAATGTTTACAGGATGAAAACAAATAATGTACCTCATGATCACATTAAAACCAAGTTTAAGCATTTAAGTGTTTTTGTGGTCAAAACGTAAATTTGTAAAATAAGCATGATATGATCAAATCGATGACATATATTGTGATATATAAGCATCTTAGACATGTTTGAATCAAAATATCATAAATGTATGTACTCTCGGTGTGTGTCTGCATCCTAACAAGTCAAAGTATATAATCTCTTCAAGAGTAATAACTTATGAACTTAACCTTATAGACTTAATCTTAATCTAAGTCTTAAGCTATTGATATCAAGATTATACCTGCATTTCACACTTAAGATTTCATAGTGATTAGCACACATAGTATGTAATTGAATCTTAATTCCTGTGCTTAAGATATCATATTGGTTAGTACACTCGAAGTATGATTCAATCAAAATACATTGGAATGTATAATTTGTGTTTAAGAATATCAATGTGACATCATCATATCACTATTATTGACATCATCAAATCACATGTTGTGACATCATAAAAACACATATATTGACATAACCAAAACAAATATAGCAACACTAAAACGTGTAATTAGGGAAACCCCGCCCGGCCGGGGCGGGGGGGGGGGGGGGGGGGGGGCTGCCAGTAGTTAGGTCTGCTGACAGTTTTAATAGTAATTTCGTGCATCTAGGGATGCATGCAACCCTGGATACGCGTATGAGAGACTGCCTATAAAATTCGGTTACCCTCCTCCCCAATTTGACACAAGATATTTTATGAGTTCGAAAATTATGCCTAAAATCTCTCAACCCCTCTCCCTTTCGAAAATCCCTAAGAAAAAAGAAGAATAAAAAGGATAAAAGAAACCTAAGAGAATAAGAAGAATGGACGCGAAGAATAAAAAGAGAAAATAAAATAGTAAAGACTGAGCTTCAAGCCAAGGTAAGTCCCTTATACTACTTACTCAAGTCTACTTCACTTTACATTCCATTAAAAATTCGCTTCAGATAAAGGACCTAAAATAAAAAAAACTAAATAGATAGTTCTTATGGCAAAATAGACATGGTTGTTTTCATAGGACTCGATGAAACACCGTAAGGTCACCAAAAATAAAAATAAAAATCATTTTATGTTCCTAATGTTTTTTTACCTTTCCATTTAACTTTGTTTTTTGCACTTTTATTTTACGTGGTTTTTTTCTTTTTGCATTCTTACGGAAAAATAGATGTGTCCACTTGGTCCGACGAAACACCATAAATATACATAGATTTGATTTTATGCACTTTCAGTTCCTGTACCTTTTTTTTTAGCGTCCTTGCAACAAAGTAGATGTGGTCATTTAACAAAGTATACGTGTCCACTTAGCTCAACGAAACACCGTAAGGACTGTAATTAATTTTTTTCTTTCCAATGTGTCACATAGCATTTCGATATGGCATTTTCTTCCCTGGCAATAATTTTATTTTGTTTATGTAAGAGACAAAAGAAAGAAAAACAAATCTTAGTAATTATGACTTAATTTGCAAACAAAGTAATAAGAAAATAATAATAAAAGAAAATATTAACTTAATCTGAGAAAGGAAGAGTTTTTTGTGAAACCGTTTTAAATTTTCCAATTTGTGTAAAATTTCAAAATGGTGGGTTTAGGATGACACTTCTGCAAGCCGAATTTTGAGTTTAGGTTAAGTCGGTAAGGAGAAAATAATTCTTAATTTTGCATTACATATGTTCTCCATCATATTAAATTTTCTTTAGTCTTTTAAAAAATGAATAAAAAAATAATAATATGGAAAATCTTGTTTTGAATATACAAAAAAGAAAATACGTTTTTGTTTGAAATTTTTTTCTCTCTCTCTCTCTCTCTCTCTTTTTTTTTTTTTTTTTTTTTTTTTTTTCATTTGCTCTCTTTTAAACAAAAAAAGAGATTTTTCCAAGTAAAAACATGTATTCAAAGAATCTAATCTCTTTTTTATTAATATGTTTTTCAAAGAAAAAAATGAAAAAAATCTTTTTTTTCGGTACTTTTTTCTTTTTTTTTTAGAAAATATTTCAAAAGTTCTTTCCCTAATCTCTAAAAGTTTCTTAGAAATAAACTAAAGAAAAAAACTCTCCCTCCACAATTTTTTTTCTAAATTTTACTTAGAAAGATATTTCAAAAAAAAAAAAAAAAAAAACTAAAAGAAATCCATTTCTTTTTTTTTTTTCCGAAAACAAAAAACAAATTAGAATATTTCGAAAACATAATTTCTCATTCCATTTTTTCTCCTAATTTTATTTATAAAAGATTTAAAAAATCCCTTCCGTATTCTTCAAAAAAAAGAAAAAAAAAATTGTCCAATAAGAGAAGGAAAAAAAAAAAAAAAAAAAAAAAAAACAAAACAAAAATAACTTTCATGCATCCAAATGCACCTTTTTACGTTTCTTATAGCAAAGTAACCCAACCTTAAAATTCACCATATTGAACTCCCCGGGGGGCCAAAAGCTTAGGTTGTCTAAATTATCTTTAAGTAACCCAAGTCTAAGAAAGTTTGTTTGGTTCTTTACTTCATTCAATTTATCCTTTATTAATGCTTTATTTTTCTTTCTTTCACTTTGTTTTATTCAAAACACTTGGACTGTAATAAGGATGCGTGAGTGTGTTTTAATTTATGCACTCTACTTTCTTTTACTTTCTATATTTACTTGCTTCCTTTATTTTTTTACATATCATATCCAATTTGTAACTCCCTCTTGACGCACCCCTGATTTTGAAAAAGAGAAGAAGAAAACGAGAAGAAAAGGAGAACACTATTTGGTTTTCCCCCTCTTGAAATCCTCAAAAAATCATTTATTTTAGAAAATATAGTTTCAGAGGCTTTCTAGGCCACCTAGCATTGAGTTAAATGGTTTGCTAGGTCACCAAGATTTTGAAAATCATTTTTATTGTAAGAAAATGCTCAAGTTTTGACTCGAAAAATACTAGGTCTTTATCAGAGATTTCTTTTAAGTTTGAGGGTCGTTTACGCATGAGGAAGGTGTTAAAAACCCCAAGACACCCTTCCGAAAATGGTACTTAAGTTTAAATAAATCTTTAGTTCAAACTAGTCCAAGTAATTTCCTTTGGTTTTGATTAACACACTAATTCCCATTTTTAATATTTTTTGTCTTTTATGTAAGAAATTAAGAAAAATTTATTTATGAAAAGTAGCAACAGATAAAACAGATTAAAAAATAAAGAACAAATATCCCCCATTTTAGACTACCTATAGATTATGGAAGAATCAATAAGTTTAGCCTCGGGGGGAGGGGGGAAGTTTTATTTATCTAGTTGAAGTTCAACTTTGATAAAAGCTAATAAGTTTATTTAAAGAAGGAAAAGGTAAAATAAAATTTAAGAAGACATATTTATTGGAATGTGAAAAACCATGTTATAAGTAAACAAACATAACAACAAGTAATAAATTCTATTATAGATAAAGTATACAAACCATTTATTTATGAAAATACTTTACAAAAAACAAAGGTTTATTTTTTTAGAGTAAAACACCAAGTATTTTCATGTAGAAAAACTGGGATGTGAAAAACTCTTTTTTTTTTTTTTTTTGTTATTTCTTTTTTATTTAAGAAAAGTAAGAACAAGATATGACACAAATGGTAAATGATATGCACCTTTGATTTTGTCAAGAACACACCAACCAAACTTACTTTCTTAGGCAAATCTAATGTTAAGGTTTACTTTTGTTAGTCCAAAAGAAAAGAAAATATAGAATATAAGTGCCAATCCTACTTGTAACTAAGAAGGAGAAAACGTTTCTGAAGAAGGTACACACTTATCCCCAAAGGAATAAAGGACCTCTATTTATTCTACCTTTTAACCACAAGGGTCTAGACATAATAATATAGGTGTCAGTCTATGATATGAGGCATAGGCTCTGTCCATGATCTAGGCTTATATATATAAGGGTGCCAATAGGGTCAGGTCGTGATCTAGGCTAGCGCGGAAAGGCACAAAGCGAGAAAAGTAAATGTTGTTTCTTAGTAGTTTGTAGTCCATAGTCAGTAGTCCATAGTTAGCGGTTTATTTTAAGCTCATTGTGTTTGGTTTCATGTGTTCATAACAAAGGCTAAAGATGCTATGCATATACCATATGTTCTTGTTGTTCTTGAAACAAAATAAACTACGTAAACTATGTTAAAAACCCAAAACACTAAAGAACAACCAAAATAACACTATATACACACAATCAAAGGACACTAAATCAACAAAATTGAAGAGGAGTTTAAGAAAAACTTACCTAATTTAGGGGAGTGGTCTTTCCATAAGTGTTTTTACATTCTTATCTTTCTTTAATCTATTATTCCTTTTTGCTTGGTTGTTCTTGAGGAACTTCTTGAACTCTTGTTAGAAGAGTATCAAGATCACCCTTTAGGAGTTTGTTTTTGAAAGAAATTGAGTGTGTTTATGAGGTAGAAAGCTTTAGAGATGAAGAGACCCAAGAGAGAAATTCGAGTCTAAAGAGAGATAGGGTTTGGCTAACATGGGTTCCTAATGAAAACATGCTACCTTTTATAGTCAAAGGCATGGATGCACATTCATCAATGTGCAGGCATAGTCAACATATTTTAAATGCTCATTTAATGACTATTTAAGGCTATTTATGGCCAGAATGGCTTAGGCAATAATCAAGATTTCCTAATATCTTGTAGGTAATCATGAAGATCTTGTTATAATGATCAAAATCTAGCCAAAATCTTTGCCATTTAATGCCTCATTTAATTCTCATTTAATGTTCTTAATAGACTTATTATGATGAAGGCCAATTAGATTAGTTTTAGGCACTAATTACCCTAGGAAAATGATGATATTCGGTTTATCGTGAGATTTTTTGATCAAAATCTTGCCAAAAGATTTGCAATTTAATGATCCATTTAATGCAACATTTACTGCTATTTAATAATCTTAATGGTTTAGTTATGATGAAGACTACCTAGGTATAGATTTAGACATTAATTACCTATGGAAATGATGATATTTTATCATTAGGAGATTTTTATCAACCAAATATTCCATAAGATTGCCTATTAAATGCTTCATTTAATGGTCTTTATTATGGCATACTAATATACTAGCTTAGGCATCAAGACATCCCTAGAAAATGATGATATTCTCATGGATGAAATATTTCCATAAGACACCCATCAAATGTTTCAATTTAATGTCAACTTTGGCTAATGGCACCCCAGTAGAGGAATCCTACGCATTTTCCTAAGCTTGGAAGGTCTGCTCTTAGTAATCTAGGTATCTTGGACACCCATTTGCCTAATTGAGGCTTTGTTACTTAATTTAGGATATTAACATTAAACAAATATTTTTGGCTATCAATTTAACAAAGCCGGTGAAAACAAAAGTTTTAAGGGTCAAAACGTGAAGTAATGGTAATTAGTAAAATTTCCTTAAATTAATTGGTAGAAATTGAATTAAACATATTAAAAGTGACACTCATCGAAAATTTATTTTTTAATATTTTTATTTTAGTCCCCATTTACTTTTAGAAATTTCAAAATCGACTCGAAACTTTTGTCTATATAGAAGTTTTGATTGAATTGACGATTTTATGGTTTTCCCATGTGTTTTTTTCTTTTTTTTAGGTATCAAACGTAATCTAAGGCGAAAACTCATTCCCTTTAAACATCAATTTAAAGTTTATTCGAATTTGCACTTTAGACCCGATATTTTTGAAAATCACACGAGCATGACAACATGCGGTGTCTATACCTCCAAGGCACTTGCACTTTATATTTTTACATCACAAAACCCAAGTAAAAAATCCTTTAAGACTAGATAGAGGTTGGTAGTAGAGACAACGTCGGGCGGTTCATCTGCTGGAACCAATTTCGAAAACCACCTTTCTTGGATCACTGACTTAAGATAGTTGTACCTATGGGACATTGGAGGTCTGAAGATCTAGGAACCAAGCCTTTTTAGGGTACGTTAGTGAAAATTTGTGAGTTATGTAGTGATCCTAAGATAGAGTATTGTCCAAACCCTTATGAGACATCATTAGGAGATAGAGGGAGATTTCGGTTTTTAATGTTAAGCGGAATGCTTTGAATTTGAAATTAAACAAAAAGAAATCCCTAGGATTGATAAAAGGAGAGATAGTTGACATAAAAAATTCCATTTTCTCCCAGATTTCAATGAGCTTGTTCGGAGTCATTTTTGTTTTTTCAAAAAATGACTACGGATAAGCCAATGGAAGTAAATAAAAATCTCTATTTTGTCTATATCTCACTTTATCGGGTCGAGAGTCATTGTTTTGTATAGGTCCAAATCCATGTTTAAGACATATAGTTTGGAATTGATAATGATAGAAGGTTAAAACAAGATTTTCATTTAGCTCGAACGAGAAACGTTATTGAGTTTGTAATTTGAAATACATTACATGTGCGGGGATAATTATGTCTTAAATCTCAATATGAAATCCCAACCCATACACTCCCTACAGAGTTCCACCACCGCCACCACATCCTGTTTTGTTTTTTTTTTATACAACAAAAATCTTTATAACCCAGAGCCTTACTGCCTGCCTAGGAAGCAGAGGTAGTTCATCCCTCTACCTGTACCTCTATCCCATATATTCGAGGAATGCATGAAAAATAAAATGCTCATGCCAGTCAGGTCTCATTTCTAAAATCCACAAGTTACCAACTTCTACTCGAAGCTTTTCTACGTGTATCACTCTGCACAGTTGGCCATTATATCGATAATTGTTATCACCTAAAGCACTGCATCGAGGACATCAACTAGGCCAAGATAATTTTGTTCTCAAAGGAGGAAGAGGCTGTCGGACTAAACTGTCAGCAAAATCTAGCTGCCGTAACACAAAGACATGGCCCTGAATGTCAATATAATAAGGTAGAATTGAGGGACTTATTCAAATGATACTGCAGGTGCCTGGAAAATTGACCCGAAGCCACCTAGTGCAATTTGTTTAGAATTCAGTAACTACTCGAAGGCCTAGTAGGTAGATCTCTCACCTCCTTCCTAGGAAGAAGATGACTGATTGACTATTCCCACTAGATGAGAAACCAATGACGAAGAAGAAGCACCGAATGAAGGACTGACGAAGGGAATGATCTAATGTGTAATGTAGACATGGAAGAAATATAAGTGAAAAAAAAAGAATCCCAAGATCAGGAAGAATTGGATTGCATCTGTGGCGAAATAAACATCCTAAGTGATAGCATCGGTAGATATCGCATTTTGTCCCGTCTAGTCAGTGTCAGATCAAAAGTATGAGTTCAGATAAATTTTAACCTATGGTTTAAAGGGAATGAATTTTTACCTCTGATTACACTGGATATTACACTGTGTACAACAAAAAACAATAAAAAACAAGAAAAAACATAAAACTGTCAAATTTGATTAAATTTGGTTAAGTAAACATTTCGGGTAAACCTCAAAATTCCTAAAATTAAGGGGGACTAAGATGACATTATTAAAGGTTTGTTTTCATAAAATCACATTTAATATGAATAAAAATTAGTTACTACCCTTCAAATATAGGACATTTCACCAATTTGCTTTTGTTACCTACTTCGACCCCAAAACATTTACTATTACTGGTTTCGTCTATTTGACGCCAAAATTACTTATTTAAATATATTTTTAAAGTATTAATATCCATAAATAAAAGACAAAATACCTTAATCAATTCATAGAATTTCCGTTACAAGTCCAAGTTACCCAAAGTAACTAAGGATTGGGACTCGGTTCGAAATCAACAAAATCGAAGTCATGATGACTATCCATCAAAGCCCATAAAATCAAGGGCCCTACCAAGAATTTAATGAATTATTAATGATCATTTAATTCCAAAGATATTTACTACAAAATATCTAAGAAAGGAACCCAAGTTACTTAAGAAGTAACTAACGGTTATCAAATTCAATCGATATGGTTCGCCACCTAGCATGCCTTTAGTGAGACATTAAATACCCATCCCATTAAACATTAAATACTTGGGATGAAATATAAGGACCACATTCAAGTCACCTAGATATTTTGATCAAAATATCATAGGGGAATCGAAATACTTGAAATGTGACTACCCGTTACAAGGCAAACTGAACCGAATTAATACCATTGGAAGGCATTCAATGCCCATCACACCAAGTGTCATTGTCAAGCATTAATTTCCAAATGACACTTGAATATTAGATTCAAAGCACCTCCAAAGCATTTATGGAAGCCAAACCAAAATAGTGCAAGTAACCAATATTTAGCCACCAAACCAAATCAAAAAGGTCACATCATGCATTAAATGATTCCATGTGCAACCAATCATGTCTCATGATTGATCATGATGACTAATGATTACTCATAATGACCAATGATTGCCAATTATTACATTTAGATATTTAATGATTTGGTAATCTTTACAATTTTTTTGAAGATCTTACAAAACCTTCAAGATTCGTCCAAAACCATCAACCATCAAGACCTAAAGGGATGACCCCTAAGCTAAACAGGCCCTAAGGATCATCCTGGGATGGCCTATGCATTGTCCAATGCGCAGACCTCCCAGCCTATAAATACATGGCTCATTTTTCACAATTGCACCTATAACTTCTCTTTCTAGGCTCAAATTTGACTCTTAGGTCCCCTTGGGTTTTCAAGTTTTCTATTCGATAAACACCTCAAAATTCTACTGAATATCTTCCCAAAAGAGTTCTTGAGGATCTTGGAGGAAGAACTCAAAAAGTGGACGATAATTGATCTAGAACAACTGAGAAGATCCAAAGAAAGAAAAGAAGGTAATTGCTTAGTGGTAGCGAATTATTTTGTCGCTACGATATCGCCAGTGTACGGGTCAAGTTTTAATAGAATAGGAAAAGTAGTGTTGTCGTATCCACAGGGATTGATTTAGATCGTTGCTAAGTGCTGCGATTATCGTAACCTAACTTTATCTAGGCCATCCAATTTTGGGTTTTTGTAAAAATAAAACTAAACTAAAATAAATATAAAAACAAAATACAATATGTATTTTCTATGCACTAATGTTCTAGGGGATCGATTTCATCTCGTTATTCCCATGTTATCCTATTAAGCAATTAATAATTAATTCCGTTCATTCAATAATCAAGGTCCCCGTGCTATTGCTCTCTCACTACCTCTCTGAGCATCAAGTGAGAGAATATATAATCACTTCAATATCGATATCCTCGTATTTAGGTGAAAACATTAATTATACCCAACCTTATAGATTACGCAAGCTCTAAATATCTCCTGATCTATTAAAGCTTACGTTGTGTTTAACCTAAGTCGAAACCCGGGATTACCTCTCCTGAGTGTTAAATCCCAAGTTCTCAATTCAACCAAAATATCATGTGAAAGCTTACATTGGAAGCATTATAAAGATAAACACAATTGAAGTGATTCTAATTGATCAATTTAGAACTTGATTACCTCCCGGTCTCACGAGATCCTAAATTCCCTACTCGAACACCTAGGTATTGATTTCCTCCCAGACTCACAACAACCTACGTTATGCACTCTCAATTCTAATTACGAATTCAACATTTTCTGAGTATGAAATTCGCAACCTAACATTGTCTAAATCATTGGCCACATGAATCAAACACATTAGGCCTAGGGAATGCATAAAATATAATTGAATCTAACAATTAAAAAAATATTCACAATACAGTTCAAACGAGACTACGTCAAGCCCTAGATCTAGATTACGAATACAACATAGACAAATCCATAGCTAATCTTCTCAATAAATTCATAAATTTAAGTAGTTTAACACAATATTACAAATATGAACTTAAAACAAAAGATTAGGGAGAAGAAAAAGGTAGAGAAAAGCTTATTGTGGGTTTGGGCTCTAGATTTTCAACTCCACGTGCCACCAATGATGTTTTCTTCCTCAATTTTGCATCAAAAAACAATCACTCGATATTTTCTCGCCCAAAATCTCCTCCAATTGCTCCCAAAAATTGCCTCTTTCATTTTCTTTTCATCCCCATTTTTTCTCCCTTCCAAAATGAGCCCTATTTGCTCATTTAACATGTTAGATTCAACCGAGCGTACTGCAACGCGCTCAATTTCGCGCTGCAGTGCGCGTTGGACAATGCCTGCACCAGCTTCGTATTTTGGTCATATCGTTCTCGTCCGAATTCAGATTGAGGTAATTCAAAAAGATTTGGAATGTTAATACATAGATCTACAAATTTTGTGTTTTAAGTTTTCCAAAATTGAATTGTATCATAGTCAAAATTGGCCTTGAAGTTACATTACATGCACACATTTTGTACATTTTCTCCCATTTATTTGTAATCCTACAAAACACAACAAAAACACATTAAACTAACAAAAATGATTGAAAACATACAAATATTTGAATCTAAAAATATTTGATTTGTTGGTAAATAAAACACTTATCAATTAGGGAAAGACCACTCATCTACGCTAGGTATGCTTCTTAAACATTCTTCGATCTTGCCTTCAATACATTATATTGATTGTATACAACATGTTTACACAATTATCATACTTATATTTCATATACATAATATATATTACATGTAATGAAGTAAAAAATGTTGAAATCATGTCAAAATCATCAAACCATGTCAAAAATGGTTCAAAAACATTAAGAACATGCAAGAACATGTTAAGAACATGTGAGGAACCCAAACATTCGAGAGCATGTGAGGATCATGATGAAACATATATCACACCATGAGTTGTGCATAACCTCTATGATTTTATCATAAACATATCAAACCGAACTCCATTAACTACTAACCAATAACCATTAACGATTAATAGCTGACTTTACTTTATTGCAAAACGTCAAGATCACAGCCTGACACTAAGTCTTCAGGCTTGTGGACTGGCACCTTATATATATATTTATATAGAGAGAGGACCTTTATTCCATCAGGGATAAGTGTGCACCTTTTTTAGAAACGTTCTCGTTTTTCTTAGTTACGAGTAGGACTGGCACATATACTATGTATTTTCTTTCCATTTTCAATTAACAAGTCAAACATAAACACTAAACTTACCTAAGAAAGTAAGTTTGACTACAGTGTTCTTGACAAAATCAAAGGGATTATTCATATATCATTGTATGATTCATGTTCTTGTCTCATAACTAAATCAAAATAAAACCAATCATCTTGCATAAATGAACTACGTGCTGACATGATTCTCAACGTTTCGAGATACGTAGGCAACCCACGTACGAGTACGGTCACCTATCTTATAAAAATTTGTTAATCTTGAACAGATAAACTACGTTTCGACCCAATTCCCTATAACAACTGGGATACATAGACAACCTTTACAAGGCTTGGTCTTAAAAAAATACCAAAAAAAATTTCATTTTCAATCTGTTTTATTAGTTGCTACAGATAGATAGTTTAGTTTACTTGCTTTCCATACATAAAAATGCATAAAAAAAACAAAAAAATATTTAAAAATGGAATTATTTTGTTAACCAAAACCAAAGAAAATTACTTGGATTTTGTTTGAAAGTGAACATCTATTTTGACTGAGGTACCATTTTCGGACGGGTGTCCTGAGGTGCTTAAAACCTTCCCTGAGGATAACCGACCCCCGAACTTTAATAAATATCTAGTACAAGACCTTTACAAGCCAAAACACGGGCCATTTTAAAATAAAAAATAAATTTTTAAAATCTCGGTGACCTAGCACACCATTTAACCTGTGCTAGGTGGCGACTCCGTTTTCAATACAAATCCTAGCCCAAACAATGTTTTCAAAACCGATGCCAAGAAAAGCCCTTGAAAACTATTTTTCAAAAATAAATGGATTTTAAGGATTTTGAGATGGAGAAATGAAAACATTGTTTTCATTTTCTTCCTGATCTCCACTTTTTCTGTTTTAAAAAAATCTAGGGTCTGTCAGCTGGCGATTCCACTAGGGACTTTTAAGGGTGAAGCCTATTTGGAGTCTAAATTTATTTACACGATTAAATAAAACCTAAGAAATATGTCTTTGGTTTTAAACATAAGTAATCCTTTTTCAATAAATAAATAATAATAATAAAATTAAAAAAATAATTTTTTTACATACACTATTTATATTTGCATGCATTTACTATCTTTATATTACTACATTTACATTATGATATTTCCATATTTGCATTTAATTTACAGTCTTTAAATTTTTGTATTTAATTTCCGTATACTCTCTCCAACGCATGAGCCCCACTTCTCATTGCATATCACTATGAGAAAAACCCAAGCCGTAACCCTCTTAGGTATAGAGAGCCCGGTAGTGGGAGCTGAAGTCGTGCAATTTCATCACGCTGACCTTAGCTCTGAATCCCTTAGGATAGAAAGAACAGTTAGTAGAAGTAAGGATGAGGGGTTTATCCCCTAGGATCCAGCTACGAAATTCGCCTCGCTTGGATCATCAATCAAAGATGGATGTTCCCTCAGGGAGGATTCTGGAGGTTTGAAGATCTAGGAACCAAAACTTTATAGGATGCATTAGTAGAAAATCCATGAACCTCATATAGTAAGCCTAGGATAGAAGATATCCAAAACCCTGTTTTACTTAGGACACTATATTGGAGAGAGATTTTATTTTTTCATCTTGTGTACAGTTATTTATATAATTGTTATACTAGGTAGGTAGAATAAAATTCTAAGACAAATAGGCATATAATAGTCAGCGTAAGAATTCTCGTTCAATCCTACTCATTGCTAGCTTGCTCAACGTAAAAAAAAAAAAACGTTTTCAAAAGTTGAAATACGGAGCAAGCTGCAGGAAAGAGCAATAATCTTTGCTTTACTTAATACGATAAACCCTCAAATACAAACATTAAACCATTAATGTCCCTTTTATCCTGATAATGCACTTAAAACTTACTTTAATAAAATCACAAATACCTTTGCCTTTAAATAAATACACAAAGAGCCCACCTCGAATAAACATCTAAAAATAACCTTTGCCGAACAACCATCCTAAGGTTCGTCAACTAAAGCAACAAGATGAAATCAACTTCGCAAAAAGAAGCCAAGTTTTCTAAGATGCAAGAAAGTGTCATCACACAGTCAAATCAAAATTGTGCGATCGAATAGTAATCATCACACAGTCAGATTGTCAAAATAGACTCACCCTTAGAAAGACATCATGAACTCTAAAGTATTTTAGACCCTTCATCAAAGCCCAAGGAATAATGATCCATCTTTTGAGGAAGAAACAAAAAAGACAGATAATCCCTTCATTAAGGCCTAGGAGCAATGATCCTTTGTTTGAGGAAGAAAAAAAGAAACAAATCCTGTCAATAAATCCTAGGAAAAATGGTCTATGTTTTAAATGCAATTTTGTCATAAGATGCTAAGAACAATGATGTATTTTTTCGAGGAAGAAAAAGAAAAGTCTATCATCTGAGAGTTGCCTGATCGAGCTACATCTTCCTAAGATCGCATTATATAAAGCACAAACATAATCATCCATTCATATAGACATATTTATACGTAGGCAAAGAATACAATTATGCATAAGAACAAGATAATTTGTATCCTTAAAGTTTAAGGTCTAGGGTCTTAATAGCTTAGTAATCCTAAAAAATCAGCTTTAGGTAATTTTTTCTAAAAGCCATCCAAGATCTGCTCGCAAGATTATAAAATGGACCCGATCCCTTTCTCTGTTGGAAGTACTTAGAACGACACCAAGATTTCGACGATACAAGAAAACATTACCTTCCTGAAACAAATTCATAGCCAAATGAAACTAACGTTTCTATTCAGAGAAAAGAGAAAGGAAGACCAATTATTATCACCTGGAAATACCCACCTTAAGTGGTCAGAGAATCTACACACCATCTTAAATGGAGATTTCAACACATTATCCTACCTTAAGTGGTTGGAGAATCTACTCACCATTCTCTATTTTTGCTTGCCTCGTTAAACAGACAACATGTAATGCTTGTTGCATGAACTATGCTTGGACTGATCCTTGGTAACTCACTAAGGTACGTAGAAAACCTATTTAGGTTCGATCATCCAACTATAGGAACCTCAGTTATGGGCTAGAGCGCGTTGTTACAGTTTATATTATCTTACATGGATTCGAACTAATAAAATCCATTGTATGCTATCCACCAAGCGGTGAGAGCCTAAGTTCATAGATTTACTCCTTATTAAAGGATGCTAGGGGTAAGAATAACAAAAAATAAAAATAAAAATCAAAATAAAGAAAAGGAAAAGACACAAGATTTTAGTCAATTTTCTTTCATCCAACAGAGTTCTTGGGTCCATCTAAAGGCGATAATTCCAAAATTATACTGAGAAATCAGAAAATTCGACTAGCAATTTTGAATTCTTCAGGATCAGAAGAAACGAAGGTAAAAACTGCTAAACATCTAGCAAACCTGCATAGCAAGCTATGAATTCCATGACTAACATCTTAGGATAGATAGTTGAAAAAACAAAAGGCAAAAGAAAAAAGGAGAGGTAAGAGAAATACTATCCAACCTTAAGTGGTCGAAGAAAAATACCTAGTATCCTACCTTAATTAGTTAGAGAATTTGACATACGTTCCTATGTCAAGTGGTTGAAGAAGAATACCTACTATCCTACCTTAAGTGGTTGGAGAATCTACATGCCATCCTAGTCAGAGATTCCAATATACTGTCCTACCTTAAGTGGTCGAAGAATCTACACACCATCCTAGATAACGATTACGCCATACTATCCTCCCTAAAGTGGTCAGAGATTCTACCATACTATCATACCTAAAGCGGTCGAAACTTCTACCATACCATCTTACTTAAAGCGGTAAAATATTCTACCATGCCATCCTACCTAGAGTGGTAATAGATTCTACCATACCATACCACCATTAAAACCACAATACATCAAATCCTGAAAGCCTCATTAAATCATATCCTACAATCTAACTTCATCAAGAAATCCATATACCAGAAAAATATCTTTCACCATATAAGACTTTGATTTTGATACAAAGAATTAATTTGTAAGCAAGATTGTACACCCCTAGAGTTACTTTAGCATGGAGCTTTTGACAAAAAAGAAGACTATTGATAGACGAAGATTTGTCAATTTCTAAAGAGAGAAGATGGCATATATCATTCAGGCGACATGACCAAGGAATGGAGATGGGGGTTACTTTTTATTCTAACAAGATTTTGGTTGCCAAAATGAAAAAAATAGACCCATGCTACCTATATGCTGACATTTAAAGCAAAATGCATGAAGCAAATGACTAAATAGAAAGGAGAATGTTTACTATTCAACTCCAGATAAATAATCTACTAACCTTGGCACTACATGTAATCCATTCTATCATTTCTGTCTAGACTAAATAAACAATTGCATGGCCCGAGTATTATACCAACAAGTGAATATTAGGAATGAACTTCACATTTCAAATTGTTTTCTATGAAATATCAAACACGTCGACAAGTGTATTCGGCGATTCATATCAATAATCATGAGTTCATTTTTCATCACCTCCAAAAAATAGTGAGAAGAACCAATACACTGTCAATGACCACAAATCACACAATAGAAAGTGTCGGATTATATTCCCCAGTGAAACTTATCTAATCACTGCCCCGGTCAGTGGTTGAGTGATAGGTGTAAATTACCTATCTATTTCCAAACCGAACTTGTTAGTTTTCGAGTATGTTTAGTACGTTTTATTATGTTTTAATTCGTTTATATTCTTTTTGTCATAAAATAGGTATTTGGGGTGAAAAGGGACTAAAACGGTCCTTAAGAGGTCAAATCGTAGTAGAGCAGTGGACAAATGGTGGAAAAACAAAGTTTCAAAACAGCAAAGCCACCGCCGCGGAGGTGAAAATACAGGATGGCCCATTTTCAGCAAAACACTTCACCGCCATAGAGGTGAATCCCACCACCATGGCGATGAAAGTACAGGATGCTTGCTACTATTCTATCACTGCAGTGGTCAAAGACGTCGCCCCGATGGTCAAGCCACCGACCTACCTATTGCCGCGGTGGTCACTCTACGAACAGTTTAGGATATTTAGGATATTTTGTGATATTTTTGAGCCTATATATATATATATCCTCTCTTCTCTTCCATTTCAAGAGTTACACATTTTGGGAAGTCTTGAGAGCTATGAAGCCATTCGACCAAGGGAAGATCACGTTGCGAAGAAGGAGGAAGCGTTCTCAAAGCGGTTTTAGGTTTAGATCTTCGGATAAATGGATAGTTTTCTCATTTCTCTCTTTCTCTATTAGATTTGGTTGAATGTTTGTATATGTTTAGCTCACTTTTAGTTATATATAGGGCTACGACCATGTTTAGCTAAACATATATTGTCTAGGGCTTGATTGAATTCATGAAAACGTTGTTTATATAAAATCAATGTTTTGTTAGTGGTTGTTCATGTTTATCTGATTGTGTTTGCCATGTTGTATTGTTTATTATGCTTGTTACGATACACCGAGAATACGGGGTTTGACACTTGGGAGAGGTAACCCTGGATTCGGACTAGGGTAAATACAATGCGACGATCCAATAACCCGGGAGGGAGTTGGAGAGTGTACAATCAATGACGTTGGGGAGAGACTCATGTGGCCTAGGGTCTTTAAGATGTTAAGGGGGACTTCTTTATTGACGTGAAGTTGTGTATTCCCCCATCTTACACTCGGGAGAGGTGGCGAGGGAGTTTACGAACTGAGATTGTCGGATAGGATGGACACCATTAATGAAAATAGATTGAAATGAACATGTTTAAGTGAATGATATTAATCCCTAGACAATAATTCCCATAAACGTCCTACTAATATATTAGTATAATTAGATTAATTAATTTATTATTAGTATTAATTAATTATAAATATCATTTTTGTCGCCTAGATAAAGTCGGGTTATGATAATTATGGTACTCGACAATATTCTTAATCAATCCTTGTGGAACGATATCCGACTGAAAGGTCCACTGTATTAAAACTTGACTTCGTGCACTTGCGAGTCAAATCAGCCGGTGGGTGAACAAATTCGCCCCGGTCTCTGAGGCACATATCATCATATTCTGGATTATTTTGATGGAAATAGCTTTCATATCTATCCCATTATGTAAAATGAAATACTTAAATCATAATCATTCAATCAATGATGAACTACGTGTCGACCTGATTCTCAATTATCTGAGATATGTAGGCAACCCATATATGGGTTTGGTTGCCATCTTCAATCAAATCCATTAATCAACAATGAACTATGTACTGACCTGATTCTCAATTATCTGAGATACGTAGTCAACCCACATACGGGTTCATTGCCATCTTCAATCAAATCCATCAATCAACGATGAACTACGTACCAACCCGATTCTCAGTTATTTGAGATACATAGGTAACCCACATACGGGTTTGGTTGTTATCTTTAATCAAATCCATCAATCAATGATGAACTATGTGCTGACCTAATTCTCAGTTATTTGAGATATATAAGCAACCCTCATATGGGTTCGATCGCCATCTTAAAAAAAATCTTTCATCAAAAGTTTGAACTACACTTCGACTTGATCCTTGGAAAATGACCAAGGTATGTAGGAAACCCAAGTAGGGTTTGGTCGAATTAGAGAGATATTGACTTCAAGCCATTCTCTTAGATTCATATGAAGTTGCATCTCCCAAGAAGTCCCTTGAATTCCTTGAGAAACTGATTTTAATCATTTCATTAGGCAAATACTAAAGGATACCTATGCACGAACTACCTTTTGACCTGATCTTTAGTAGATTATCGAGGTACATTGGAAACCCTGGTGGGTGCAGTCGACAATCTGAAAATCAGCACGGCTGGGCTGAACTATATTTCAACTAGATTCCTAACTTAGGAAAT
Source organism: Eucommia ulmoides (assembly GCA_016647705.1). Lineage (NCBI taxonomy): Eukaryota > Viridiplantae > Streptophyta > Magnoliopsida > Garryales > Eucommiaceae > Eucommia > Eucommia ulmoides. The sequence goes on along the minus strand of CM028339.1, from coordinate 49,772,356 downwards.
CAGGCTATGTAAACAAACAAGGTGGGTTTCGATCATTTTCCAAAACATCAATATCAACATATAAAAACAACCTAACGAGGTTCCCAGAATCAATCGAACATTAAAAGTCAAACACCCAATTCGGGATACATGGATAACCTATGTGGGCTTTATCGCATCCTCCCGAGCACTCAGGACGTAATCCTGTGCCCCAGCTAGAGCTGGGGCATATTATATTTGGTTTCTTTATTGATATCTTATGATAGAATCCACCTTTGCTAGAGCTAGGGCATATTATATCAGTTTTTTTCGCATAAATGTCTTGATAAAGATTCACACCAGCCTACAACTAAGGCAAAATTCAAAATTCAAGAACTCAAATCCATAATCCTTAAAAAGAAACAAGAATCATCAAGCCCTAGTCTATGATTGGGGTATATTTTATTTGAGGTAAATTTCTCCCAGGAAGTTTTATAGTCCTCGTCGGTAGTCTCAGGTGGAATATGGCCATGAAACTCCACTAATTGTCGAGTTTCCCCAAGAGCTTTCTCCGGTGAGAATTCTCTCAGTAATTTTTAATCATGCATTGATATGACAACCCAGGAATCGGTTTCTCTAGCCAATAAACCTTTTTTTTTTCCAGAATATTAATTTACTTTTCGTGTTATAACTACATTTGGCCTGATTCTCAATAATTAACCAGGAGTTGACGATGAGTTATTATTCTCTAAGCGTGGTAGGATCAATGTGTCTCCATCCTTACCTAGCATAATTCTTATAGGACAAGGCTTTATATAATCATCTTTGAGAAATTCATCTTCATAGGACTAGGATTTATACAATTGCCTTCGAGGGACCTCCTCAAAGGACCAGACTTTATACAGTCGCCTTTAATAGATAGTCCTCACAGGACAAGGCTTTATATAATCGCCTATGAGAACTAGGACTCATAGGACAAGGCTTAATAGAGTCACCTATAAGAACTAGGACTCATAGGACAAGGATTTATATAGTCGCCTATGAGAACTAGGTCTCATAGGACAAGCCTTTGAGAGTCATACTTGCAGGACAAGGCTTTATACAGTCGCCTTCGAGAACAAAGGACAAGGCTTTATACAGTCGCCTTTAATAAACCATCCTCTTAGCACAAGGATTTATACAGTCACCTTTTAGAGAATATACTTGCAGAGCAAGGCTTTATACTGTCATCTTTGAGAACAAAGGATAAGGCTTTATACAGTCGCCTTCGAGAACAAAGGACAAGGCTTTACACAGTCGCCTTTGATAAACCGTAATCTTAGGACTTGGATTTATATAATCACCTTCAAGAAATAATCCTAGCAGGACAAGGCTTTAGATAGCCACCTTTGATAGTAATCCTTGTAGGGTAAGGCTTTATCAGTCACCTTCAAGGAAAATCCTCTAGAATTAGGTATGTTACCATCATTTAGGAAATTCTTTACTGATTTCATTGGGTAGATGGAACAATGTCAAATTCTCTTAACTTTGCTTAGTTAAATCTAAATTCTTGTCTTTAATTTTTGTGTTTAGCAAAACAAAATATCTGTGTCTCCTTCTTTGTCATTGCGAGTAAACTCGCATGACAAAGAGGGACAACTATAGACACCGTATTTTGTCTGCCCAGTCAGTGAAAGACCAAGAGTATAAGTTCAGATAAAATTTAAACTAGGGTTAAAAGGGACTGAATTTTTGCCTCGAATTACATTGGATATTACACTGGATACTATAAAAAGCAACAAAAAAATAAGAAAAAACATAAAACCGTTAAATTAGACTGAATTTGGTTAAGTAAATGTTTCAAGTCAATCTCGAAATTCCTAAAGTTAAGGGGGACTAAGATGACATTATTAAAGGTTGATTGATACAGAAGTAGAGAATCGAGAAAATGATGAAAACAAGTTTCATCCATTCCTCTCCAAGTAGTACAAATTCGTTTATTTTTTAAAATGGTTTTTCAAGGGATTTTCTAGGCGTTGGTTTTGAAAAACTTCTTGGACCAGGATTTTATGTTAAAAATAGAGTTTCCATCTAGAATGGGGTTAAATGGTGTGCTAGGTTATTGGGATTTTAGAAATTCATTTTCCTTTTGAAATGACCCGTGTTTTGACTTCCATAGGTCTATGTACTGGAGATATTCTTTAAGTTTGGGAGTCGGTTATGCTCGGAGAAGGTGTTAGACACCCCAAGACACCCGTTTGAAGATGGCACCATAGTTTAAATAGATATTCACTGTAAATAGTATCCAAGCAGTTTTCTTTGATTACTTGAGCACAAATAATTTCCTTTTTAAATGTTTTTCTTCTTTTTATTTTTTTTTCTAATTTTTTAATGTATTTTTAATATGATATTATGAAAATCAGGTAAATACTACTCTAATACTAGTCAGCAACACCCAATAACAGTTTATATATAGACATATATGTAAATATCCAAGCTATACTAAATGAAATACAAATTAAGGAAGATTGGTTTGGATATGCAACCGAACCCGCACGTAGGTTGCCTACGTATCTCGAATGAGAATCAAGTCTTTACGTAGTTCGTTCTGGTTAGGGTAAAAGAAATGGTTTATTATTACATGTGTGTCTAAACCCTTATGGGTTGCCTACGTACTTTGGGTGGTTACTAAAATTCAGGTCAGATATAGTTCATTATTGTCTCGTTAAAGTAAAGGGGTTTATTATTGAAGGTGTGATCTAACCCTTATGGGTTGCCTATATACTTTGGGTGGTTACCAAAGATCAAGTCAAACGTAGTTAAGTGTTGATATGTTTGAACGCTGGGTTGGGTTGGTTTGATTTTAGTTAATAATTAGTTATGTTTTAGTTGATTATCAGTTGGTTTTGGTTGAGAACAACCTGAATAACAACCTTAATTAGCAATCTATTAGTGTTAATGTGTGATTTGTTTGGCTAAAAAAGAAAAGAAATACGATGTTCTTGAGAGAATCGTAGAGACTGTACACAACTCATGGTGTGATAGAAGTTTTACTTGAATCCTCATATGTTCTTAACATGTTCTCGAAAGATTTGATGTTTTTGAATGTTCTTGAATGTTTTGTATGATTTGATCCTAGTTTTGTTGTTATAGTTAAAATTAAGTGTTTGTTTTATGTTATGGACAAAATCAAATGCTTGTTTGGTTGTTTTAGGAAGATCAAGTGTTTGTTTGGATTGATTATGAGTTATGTGAGTTATATACATGGAAGTAAAGCCTGTTAACTACATGATTATACTATATAGAAGCAACATATACAAGATTAACCAAAGATCATAGGGTGTTTTATAGAACCCAAAGAATACCCTACTTAGGGGATGCGATTGTCCCTAAGTATCTAGTCTCCTTTCCCTCCTTGCTCCTATTGGCTCGATGTTGATCGATGATTGTCGATCGTTAGAGTTCTTGTTCTAAGAAATTCAAGAACACCTTCCAAGATCAGATTTCCGTAGAATAACGATGTGTTATTTGAGAAATATGCTTGAGAGGCCTAGGAATTGAGAGAGTTTCTCGATCTTAGAGAGAGATGCTAGGCCTTCGAGACTTGAAAAAATGAGAGGAGAGGCCCTGTATTTATAGGCCTGTGCATTGTCCAATGCGCAGGCCAACCTAGGTTGTTTCTTGGGGAGGTGTTTGGACTAAGGGGCTAGTTATCTTGCCTTGGTTTTGTTATTCTTGGAACGAATTTAGGATGGGAAGTATGGTTAAAAGATTTGGTAATGATTGGCAATCATTACCAATCATTAGCCTCCCATTGATCATTATAAATTCTCACAAGGTGCATTGAACCTAGTATTGAGGTGTCACTTTTCATTTAATGCATGTGATGTGTCATTGCTTGGTGAGCACTTCTACAGTGGGGTTTGGATGAAATCAGTTTAACTTGGCTTATAATCGACGGTTGATTTCCAAGTCTCCTAGTTACCTTTAGATATTTTGGTGAAATTATATAACCCCTTCTATATCATCCCTAATAATTTTATGCTTGATGGGATGTGCATTTAATGCACTACTTAGAGGCCACACATTCGGTTTGGTTTTGGTAACGGGTCGTCATGATTCAAGGTTTTTGGTTGGTTTTGAGATATTTTACTTAAAATATATAGATACCTTGAATGTGGTATTGACATTTCATACCAATAATTTAATTCTTGATGATATGGGCATTCAATGCTCATTGAATGCTTAGTTTAGGTGGCGAACCGAATTGGTTTAGTTTGGTTATACCCTAAGTGTCTTGGTTATCTTTTTTAGCCATTTGGTAGGAAAATTCTAGGAAGGTTCCTTGGTCATTATGAGGCTTCATTTGTGGGCCTTAAATGATGGTGAGGCCCCTTGATTGCTAGGGCCTAGGGTGGTTCGTTAAGACTACTTGAATTTGGTGTAATTCCAAATCCAACCCAAGTCTTAAATCACCTTGTGATTTTTGTCACAAAATTTCCAATTCTTGATTAAGGTATCTTGTTTCTTTGTAGTTTATGATGTAATATGCATAAATGAAATGAATGTTTTTGGTGTTAAATTGACAAGATTCAGTGGTAGTAAATGTTGCAAGGTTGGGGTGGGGTAACCGAGTCAATTGTTTGAAATATCCTATAATTTAAGGGTTGTAGATAATTTTTGTCTATACTAAAGATGATTTGATGAAAATAAAACTTTAATAAAGTCATCTTAGACCTCCTTAAATTATGGGAATTTTGAGGTAGACCCAAAACTTTTACTTACTTAACTGTATTTTGTCAAATTTAACAGTTTTTTTTCTTCATGTTTTCTATGTATTTTGGTGTCTTATACAGTGTGATCTTAGGTAGAAGTTCATTCCCTTTAAACCTAAGTTTAAAGTTTATCTGAACTTGTACTTACTTCGACATGGATTGGACGGGACAAAATACGGTGTCTACATCTACCCCCGTTTTTGTCATGCTAGTTTACCCATAATGTCAAATATGGAGACACTAACATTTTGTTCCTCTAGACATGGAATGTAAAAAAATAAATAAAACAGGTATTTAAATGCTTACAGTGATTTGGTGAGAGAAAGTCTAGCCAACTCTCCTCGGTGACATGTCTTTGTATCCATCATTAGGTACGGGGATTCTTCATATTTGTCATCAAAGAGTCCTGTCCAGAGAGAGGAACATTTTGCTTCCATCAATAGATATGAGAGGGTTTTGCTTCCACCAGTAGAGACAGGAATTGCTGCTATCACCAAAGATCGAGATTATTTCTATTACCAAAGATAGGGATTTTTTTTTTTTTTTTTTTTTTTATTATTATTGAAGATAGGGATTGTTTCCATCACTGAAGATAAGGATTGCTTCTATTACCAAAGATAGGGATCGCTTCTATTACCAAAGATAGGGATCACTTCTATCATCAAAGACAAGGATTTCTTTTATCACCAAAGACAAGGAATGATTCTATCACGGAAGATAGGGATTACTTCTATCACCAAAGGAAGGGATTGCTTCTATGAACAAAGACAAGGATTACTTCTATCACCAAAGACAGGTGTTGGCCCAACGAGCTACCCAAGAGGGGGGGGGGGTAATTGGGTAGATAAAAAAAAATTATCAGAGAAAAATACTTCAAAAATCAAATAATTAATTTTAATCATAAATTAATTATTATCTTTATATAACAACAGAAATATAATATCAACTAGGTGCATACCAAATAACAAAAATAAATGATGAAAATAGCAGCACACCAGAAATTTATACTAGTTCACCAAGCTACTCTTGGCTAATCCAGTCCCTCGAGCTCCACAGAGAGTCACACCCACTAAACTCAAGATTCCTTTAAAGGTAGGAATCAAACCCTCACAATGATTCTTTTCGCAAGCTCAGAATCAACCTTTACAAATTCCTTTTCACAGGCTTAGGAATAACTTCTAATTTTTATAGGCTGAAGAATAACCTAATTCTTTTTGTACCTTAGGCTAAAGAATTAAAACCTCACAAACACTCCAAATATCATTTTACCTAGTAAGGATTGAACCGTTATAAAATTACTCACAAATCAATTCAATCAAAGATGAATTACTACCTCAATTTCTTTATAGGAAGAGACTGAAACCAACTACCATTTGATTAAATACTCTCAATAGTATTCAATCCGTCACTCAACTCACCAATTACAAATTGATAAGCGATTTTTCTCACTCAAAGTTTCTACCACCCCAGATAAATTACAACTCAATTAATGTCCCAAAACTAGTGATAGAAAAGTGAGATATTCAAAATCTGATTTTAAACAAAAATTGGGTCGCACATAATCAGATTTCTTCGAGAAATTGTTTTAAGAATATTTTTCAATAAAATATTGGAAAACAATTTCAAAAATCAAATTCCAAGTAAATAATAATTATATCAAATAAATAAATAACTTGGAGCAATCTCACCAGGAATCCGCTGAAAGAATAATAACAATGATACTTCACATCGGTAGTTGTAATAATCCACAACAAATGTTTCTCAAGATTAACTCTCATAAAAGATCTCACAATTCACTTAGTATGATAACTCTTAGAAAGCTCAAAGGTTGAATAGCTCACAATAATTCTCTTGATATTACTCTTAAATGTGTAAAAATGCAGGTCTATATAAAAGAGAATAAAACAAGCTTCTCCAATGGCTAGTTTCCACTTGTTATGACATTTAATTGCTATTATAGACCCCTTATATCATTAAGACTTCATCCTGGTCCAAATTACTTAATTATGGATTTTGAACTTCTCAATTGTGTCTCCCAAATATTTTTCAATCACAATTAAATAGGATAGAAAGAATTACGTGTACGAAATTGAGAAGTATTCAAACTTAATGAACTATATCTATAGGGATATCATAATATATATGGAATATCTCAAATAACATCAAATCCCTAAAATATCTCTCAGATCTTAACTATAAAATGGCTAGTAACGACTACTTTTAGAATAAAATTCGGAATTCCACAAAATTCTGAAACAGTGCCATAAATCGATTGACCAAAGGTCACATGTTGATCGATCGATTGAAGATATAACCAAGCTAAAAATTCTTTGCCCATCGATCGACCTAGATATTTAGAGAGTTTCATTTCTGGTCACATGTGGACCTCTTTGTCGACTTATCGATTCAGAGAGTTCACTATTTAAGCTCAGGTCGACCTACCTATCGACCGAGAGATTCAAAAATTTTATATTCTATGCATTAGTCGACTTACCTGTCGACTTACCGATGATGTAATCCTCTCCGTAATTCATTTTGAATTCATTCTCATCGACGTTTTTGCCCCTTTAACCGATTTCTTTTCTTGGTTAGCTTCACAAAATTCTTAAATTTAATTTTAATTAATTATCAATATTTTTTCTTCAATTTCACATAAGAACAAATAATTTAACTAATTAGAATCCTATAAAAAACACACATATTTATAAAAATCATTTTGTGTCGTGTGTGATCCTAATTGGGATATTAAGAGTTAAAATTTAACTTGAGTTGTTTTCCCTAGATTCTTCAAATTCTTCAGCCTCTTAATCCTTCATCTTCTTTGTCATCATCTTTTAACATCCATTCATTACTTGTCATCATATCTTCATCTTTGAAACTAATAAATTGAAACACTCAATTAAAAATTAAACCGTTAGTTCCACAAAAACATCAACCTTTAATTGTCCATCAAAATCTTAGGATCAATAATTCCCCTTTTTTGATGATGAAAATTAACTTTGATATTTTCTTCAAAACAATAATATAACCACACTCTCCCTAAATCCAATGATGGGTTCTTTAACTAATTAAAGCAAAGTAATGAAGATAATCATAAGATTTTCAACAAAAAACAAATTTCAATATACTCCCCCTTAAGATATTGATTAAAACATCAACTAATTATCCCCCTTTGTCATCTTAAAAAAAATTGGGGAGGGGGGGAACTACGAAAGAACTCTACTCTAGGCAAATATCATTATGCCTAGCCATATCCAAATTGCGAATGATTTTCACAAACTGATCTTCCGCTAGTGGTTTGGTAAAAATATCAGCAAGTTGGTCGGAGGTATCAATATACTCAGTAACAATGTCCCTTTTCAGAATGTGATCACAAAAAAAGTGATGTCAAATCTCTATGTTCTTAGTTCATGAGTACTGTGTAGGATTCTTACTTAGACAGATAACACTTTATTATCACAATAAATCGGGACCTCCTTAATGAAAATTCCAAAGTCATTTAACTGTTGCTTAATATATAAAATTTGAGCACAATAGTTACCAGCTGCTATATACTCAGCTTCAGCAGTGGATATGGCTATCAAATTCTGTTTCTTACCTGACCAAGAAACTAATGCATGTCATAACAACCGATAAAATCAATGTTGGAGTAACTTATTAATTTAAAATCACTCCCCCTAGGATATTATAATACTAGGTCAGTCGTCCCCTTTAAGTATAAAAAAATTCGCTTAACCGCAGTCAAGTGCGATTTTTTAGGACAAGACTGAAATCCAGCACAAAGACAAACACTATACATAATATCAGGTCTATTAGCAGTTAAATACAACATACTACCAATCATACCTTGATACATTTTTTCATTAACACGTTTGCCTATATTGTCTTTGTCTATATTCGTAGCCGTTGCCATGGAAGTTTTGTACTCTTTAGCACCATCCAAGTCATATTTCTTTAACAATTCATTGGTGTATTTAGCTTGGTTTATAAATATCCCTTTTTTGGTTTGCTTAATTTGCAATCCAAGAAAGAAATTCAACTCTCCCATCATGCTCATTTCAAATTCGACCTACATTATCTTAGAAAACTCTTGGCAATGATCCTCATTAGTAGATCCAAAAATAATATCATCAACATAAACTTGTACTAATAGGATATCAGAATCCGTTTGCTTCACAAACAATGTTATATGACAAATACCCCTTTCGAAACCATTTTTGATCAAATATCAACTAAGTCTCTCATACTAAGCTCTAAAAGCTTGTTTGAGCCCATACAAAGCCTTGCGAAGTTTAAATACGTGATTGGGAAATTTATCACTTTCAAATCCCGAGGGTTGTTCCACATAAACTTCTTCTGCTAGAAAGCCATTTAGAAATGCACTCTTAACATCCATTTAATATAACTTAAAATTACGTGAACATGAGTAGCAATCTAATTGCTTCCAGTTTAGCAACAGGAGCATAGGTTTCATCATAATCAATTCCTTCCTCTTGATTATAGCCCTGTGCTACTAATCTTGTTTTGTTTCTAATTACCATCCCAGATTCATCATTTTTATTTATAAAAACCCATTTAGTACCAATAATTGGATGAAAATTCGATCTCAGAACAAGACGCCATACTGTGTTCTGCTTAAATTGAACTAACTCATCTTGCGTTGCGGAAATCCAAGATTCATCAATTAACACCTCATCTACATTCTTATGATCAATTTGAGATAAGAAAATAAGATTAATTATATCCCTAAGAGAAGAACGAGTACTCACACCTCTTTCAAAATTACCGATGATTTCTTTTACCGAATGTCCCGGTATTGTCTTTATAGCTCGTGGTAAAGTCGAATCCTTTTCCTTCGGTTCGTCTTCTTGTTGGGACTCCTTCAGGTATATTATCACCTTGGTTTTGGTTATTTGAAATACCTGCATCATCATCATCCAAAACCGTTCTCGACAAGAATGGATCAGCTTCCTAAAAAATAACATGCATAGTTTCTTCTACTACTAACGTATGTTTATTGTAAACTATATAACCTTTACTATTAGTAGCATATCCAAGGAAAATCCCATAATCAGATTTAGCATAAAATTTACCAAGATTATCCTTGTTATTTAAAATAAAACACTTACATCCAAATACTTTAAAATAAGAAATATTAGGAGTCTTATCATTCTAGATTTCATATGGGGTTTTGTTGAACCCTCTACGAATTGATACCCGATTCACCACATGGAAAGGTATACTTACTACTTTGATCCAAAAGTAGGTTGGTAAGCGATTTTCATCAAGCATCGTCGGGCCATCTCTTGAAGCGTCCTGTTCTTCTTTTCCACTACACCATTATGTTGTGGTGATCTTGGTACAAAAAAGTTATGAGCATAACAATGCTAATCACAGTAACTTACCACATTATCATTCTTAAACTCTCTTCCTCTGTCACTTCGAATGTTAATAATGGAATATTGCTTCACATTTTGAACACGTTTACAAAATTTAGCAAGAACAGAAGAAACTTCACTTTTCTTAGCAAGGAAAAATACCCACGTAAGTCTAGAATAATCATCAACTATAACGAAAGCATAAAATTTACCACCAAGACTAGCAAGAGAGTTTGGACCAAACAAATCAATATGCAACAATTCAAGACATCTAGATGTGGACGTGTGCATCTTTTTCTTAAATGATGATCTAGCCTACTTGCCTAATTGACATGCATCACATACTTTATCTTTCACAAATTTCAAATCAGGTAGGCCACGTATGAAACTCTTCTTAGATAAATTAGAGATTAACTCCATACTAGCATGCCCAAGTCTCCTATGCCATAACCAACTATTTTAAGATAAAGCATTCAAATAAGATAAATTTTGAGAATTAAAATCATGAAATGAGAAAGTATAAACATTCTCAAAATGTGACGCAACTAACAAGATACTACTATCATGATTATTCTTAATAACGCACTTATCATGATCAAATATAACATTATAGCCCTTGTCACATAGTTGACTAATACTAAACAAATTATGTTTAAATCCATCAACTAGTGACACAACTTTAATAATAGTAGTACCATTACCGATATTATCTGTACTGATAATTTTACCCTTTGTGTTGTCTCCAAAGTCACATGACTTCCATCCTTAGGTGTCAAAGATGTAAATGTTCCTTTGTCTCCTGTCATTTGTCGAGAACAACCGCTATCCAGGAACCATTTGTCCTTACTTATTGAAGCTTTTAGAATAACCTGTAAGGAGCACCTCAAATAGTTCCCAAGTAGTACCTAGTCTAAGTGGGTCCAATCTTGTTAGTCGGGAAAATTATAATTCCTTTTGGAACCCAAACTTATCTACAGTTAGATATTATAGCAAAATATTTACGAATAGTATGCCTTACAACATTACATTTAAAATATCTAACAAGATCCTTGGTTTCAGAAAAGAATTTATGAAAACGTTTTTGTTTAAGATCTGAAATGCAATACCAACTTTATAAAAAATTCCACGTGAACTTCCCAAAAGCATTTTCAAGTTATTTTCATGGCCGGTGAATTTGAGAACAATTGAATGCAAATCGATAAACTTGGATTTCAATTAGTTGTTTTCAGATTCGTAGTCCATCACTTACTTGTTTAATGTATTAATTGTACTTTGAAGGGCATTTATTTTAGAACACTGGTTTTTATAATCATGGTAAAGTTCTTGATGAATATCAAATAATTCATCAAAATCTAAAGGACAAGAACTTGAACATTTAGTTACCTCACCACCACTGGCCATCAATGCAAACATGGACATATCTTCAATATCTGATTTTTTTGAGCTACTTGATTCAGTATCATCCCAAGTAGCCTTCATGGATTTCTTCTTACTCTTCTTTGCTCTCTTATTTTCTTTCTTCTTCTTTTCATTTTCTTTATCCTTTTTCGGTTCAGGACAACCATTTTGAAAGTGACCGGTCTTATGACAGTTGTGACATTCCACTTTAGTCATGTTGAGGTTTGTTTTCCCGCGGAATGTGCTCCGAGTCATTATTCTAAAATTCTTTGTGAGAAGTGCCATATCTTTATCTTGCTCACTGTTAAGACTTTCATTATCACTACCATCGTCTTCTTCAATTTTATGAGCTTTCAGCGCCATGGATTCTCTCTTGATATTTTTGGTGTTATCCTCATATCCTTTAATTGCCGCTTCATGAGTCATCAAGTTGCCTATAAGATCATCAATCTCGTATTTGCTAAGATCCTTAACTTCCTCAATTGCCACCACCTTTGACTCCCATACTTTTGTTAAAGATCTTAGGACCTTTTTAACTCTATCCTCATGGAGTATGGATTTCCAAGTTGACTCAAGTGATTGCAAATGTTGTTGAAGCGAGTATACATCTCATGAATCGATTCAGTTTCTTCCATTCTGAATAATTCAAATTTCTTCATAAAAGCGTTGATTTTCGATTGCTTCACTTGACTTGTTCCTTAGTGGGTAATTTATAGCTTGTCCTAGATCTCCTTTACAGATTTACAACTTGAAACTCTAGAATATTTATTAGCATCTAACGAGCAAAATAGAATGTTAATAGCTTGAGAGTTTATAGAGAGTTTCTACTTATCAAAAGCAGTTAGCTGTTCCTTCTTCTTCTCGATTTTGTTTTCCATTGGAACAAACGGACCATCCTCGATTCTTAGCCACACATCATAATTTGTAGCCTGAAGGAAGGCTATCATTCTGTCTTTCCAGAACGAATAATTTTCACCTGCAAACAACGGTGGTTGGTGCATAGATTGCCCCTCAACTAGTGTGCCTATTATGTGCGTCATGTGATATTTGTTAGCTAAGTGTGTCGAGCTAAACCAACTTTGATACCAATTATTGGCCTAATGAGCTACCCAAGAGGGGGGTGAATTGGGTAGATAAAACAATTATCAGAGGAAAATACTTCAAAAATCAAATAATTAATTTTAATCCTAAATTAATTATTATCTTTAGATAACAGTAGAAATATAATATCAACTAGGTGCACACCAAACAACAAAAATAAATGATAAAAATAGCAGTACACAGAAATTTATACTAGTTCACCAAGCTACTTTTGGCTAATCCAGTCCCCCGAGCTCCACGGAGAGTCGTACCCACTAAACTTAAGATTCCTTTAAAGGTAAGAATCAAACCCTTACAATGAATCTTTTTGCAGGATTAAAATCAACCTTTACAAATTCCTTTTCACAAGCTCAGGAATAAACTTTACTTTTTACAGGCTAAAGAATAACCTAATTCTTTTTATACCTTAGGCTAAAGAATAAAAACAAATACTCCAAATATCCTTTTACCCGGTAAGGATTGAACCGTTACAAAATTATTCACAAATCAATTCAATCAAGGAAAAATTACTACCTTGATCTCTTTATAAGAAGAGACTGAAACCAGCCACCCTTTGATTAAATACTCTCAATAGTATTCAATCCGTCACTCAACTCACCAATTACAAATTGATAAACAATTTTTCTCACTTAAAGCTTCTACCACCCCCGATAAATTAGAACTCAATTAATATCCCAAAACTAGTGATAGAAAAGTGAGATATTCAAAATCTGATTTTAAACAAAAATTGGGTAACACGTAATTGAGCACGTAATAAGATTTCTTCAAGAAATTGTTTCAATTTTTTTTTTCAATAAAAAATCGGAAAACAATTTCAAAGATCAAATTCCAAGTCAATAATAATTATAGAAAATAAATAAATAACTTGGAATAATCTTACCAGGAATCCACCAAGTGAATAATAGCAATGATACTTCAGATCGGTAGTAGTAATAATCCACATCAAATATTTCTCAAGAATAACTCTCAGAAAAGATCTTACAATTCACTTAGTATGATAACTCTTAGAAAGCTCAAAGGTTGAATAGCTCACAATAATTCTCTTGATATAACTCTTAAATGTGTAACAACGTAGGTCCATATAAAAGGGAATAAAATAGGCTTATCCAATGGCTAGTTCCTACTTGTTATAACATTTAATTGCTCTTATAGACCCCTTATATTATTAAGACTTCATCTTGGTCCAAATCACATAATTATGGCTTTTAAACTTCTCAATTAAGTGCCCAAAATATTTCTCAATCACAATTAAATAGGATAGAAAGAATTACATGTACCAAATTGAGAAATATTCAAACTTAATGAACCATATCTATAGGGATATCATAATATATATATCTCAAATAACATAAAATTCCTAAAATATCTCTCAGATCTTAACCATAAAACAGCTAGTAACGGCTACTTGAGGAATAAAATCCGGAATTCTACAAAACCCTGAAACTGTGCTGTAAGTCGACTGACCAAGGGTCACATGTCAATCGATCGATTCAGGATATAGCCAAGCCAAAAATTCTTTGCCCATTGGTCGACCTATCTATCGACCTAGAGATTCCGAGAGTTTCATTTGTAGTCACAGGTGGACCTCTCTGTCGACTTATCGATTCAGAGAGTTCAACATTTAAGCTGAGGTTGACCTACCTGTCGACCGAGAGATTCAACAACTTCATATTCTATGTATCGGTTGACTTATCTATCGACTTACCAATGCTGGAATCCTTTTTTTAATTCGTTTTGAATTCATTCTTATCGACGTTTTTGCCTTTTTAACCGATTTCTTTTCTCGGTTAACTCTACAAAATTCTTAAATTCAATTTTAATTAATTATCAACATTTCTTCCTTAATTTACATTGGAGAAAATAATTTAAGTAATTAGGATCCTATAAAAAACACACATATTTATAAAACTCATTTTGTGTCATTTGTGATCCTTGGGATATTAAGGGTTGAAATTTAACCTGAGTTGTTTTTCCTAAGTTCTTCAATTTCTTCAACCTCTTAATCCTTCATCATCTTTGTCATCATCTTTTAGCATCCATTCATTACTTGTCATCATATCTTCATCATTGGAACTAACAAACTGAAACACTCAATTAAAAATTAAACCGTTAGTTCCAAAAAAAAATCAACCTTTAATTGTCCATCAAAATCTTAGGATCAACAACAGAGATTACTTCTATTACCAAAGATAGGGATTTTTTCTATCATCGAGGATAGGGATTGCTTTTATCACCAAAGAAATGAATTGCTTCTATCACCAAAAGATAAGGATTGCTTCTATCACCAAAGATAGAGATTGCTTCTATCACCAAAGACAGGGATTGCTTCTATAAGAGAAGATAGAGATGCTTCTATCACTGAAGATTGGGATTGTTTCTATCACCAAAGATAGGGATTGGTTGCTTTGATGGGTTTAGTTGGTTTGCTGATTGTAGATCTGTATTTTATGGAAAAGGTTCTTGGTGAGGATGACACTCCGCTCAATCCCTCCCGATGACTATTATTATATCCCTAAAAGATAACACGCGATCTATCTTATAGGATACGGGGAGAGTGACACTTGGTCAATTGGCTCCTGGTTGTGATCGTACCTAAAGGGTTTTCCTTCATATCTCAAATTAATGATAATTAGGTCACACGTAATTCTAACTTGTAAAGTAAAGCATCATTGGGGTGGAATGGTTCTACATTAGAGAAACCAGTTTGAGGCTGCATTCGTTGATATATCTTTGTGAGTTGGCTTGACCGAGCCCTATTAGGGTGCCTACATATCTTAGACTTAACTAAGAATCAGGTCAAATGTATTTTGGACTGGTGAAGCTTATCAATATTTGGTGGAACAAGTTCTTGGTTAGGGAAGTTAATTCCTGGTCATCATATCAATACAAGATTGAAAATGACTGAGAGAATTCACAATGGGCAAAGACCTTCAGGGAACTCAACACCTAGTGGAGTTTCTTGGCTATATCCCACCTGGAATTGCTTGATGAGGACTAGAAAATTTTTGATGGAATTTTTAACCTTGGGTAAAAGGTGCCCCAGTTGTAGACTGGGGCTTGATGATGCTTATTCATTTTCTTGGATTGTAATTCTATTTTTTAATTTTTGCATTGATTATGATTGGGATTGGTACAAGTCTTATATCAAGAAACTCTATAGGGAGAAAATATGATATAATGTGACCCAGCTCTAGCTGGGGCAACTCTTATCACAAAATCTCAATGGAGAAACTAGATATAATGTACCCCATCTCTAGCTGGGGCACGGGACGATCTCTTGGGAGTTCCATGGATGCGGTAGAGCCCACATGGGTTGTCTCTCTATCCTGAATTGAGCGTATGATTATAATGTTTGTTTTAGTTGGGAAACCCCGTTGGTGTGTTTATGTATATTAGTATTACTGTTCTGGATGGTAATCATCAAATAAACGAAACCCACTTGGGTTACCTACATACACTAAGTTACTAGGTTAGTAATCTAGTCAAAATGTAGTTCAACCCTCATTGTGCTATCTCAGATTGTCGACCATACCCATAAGGGCTTCCTATGTACCTTGGTAATCTACCAAGGATCAGGTCGACGTGTAGTTCGAGCATATGTATCCTTTGTTCTCTGCTTAACAAAAGGATTGGTAGTCGACTTCTCAAAGGAGTCAAGGAACTTCTTGAGAGATGCGCCCTGATATAGGGCTGAGAGAATGACGTGATGCAAACATCTCTATGGTCTCGACCGGATGGGCTTGGGTCTCCTATGTATCTTCACGATTTACCAATGATAAGTCAAAGTGCATTCTATTGGGGATGGAGGAATTTTGTTTAAGGTGATGACCTATCCTGGAAAGGTTTCGCATATCCTGGTGTTTATCAAGACTCAAGTCGACACCTAATTCTTCTTTGGCTGGTTAAAGTCTAGTATAGTTAGATCTGGATTGATGGGTTATTGTCATGTTTGGTATTGTTTAATCCCAATTGATTGGGCAATTTATTATTGAGCATCTCTATGGGGATTGTATTGTTTATCATGGTTAATTGTCAATTGGCGTGGGAGTTTAAATATTGATGTGATTCCATGGGGATTTTTAGTGTTGATAAAGTGATTCAATCCCGATTAACGTGGGATTTTGTTAATGGTGACTGAAGAAGATTTCGTACGTGTTCTGGGCTTTGCCAAGAGTCAGGTTGGACATATTTTCCTAGTTAAGTATCGTCTATTGTTTGGTAAAGAAAGAGAGTGCATATGTCTTTTCCCAGAAGGGTCATGAACTATTCCTAGAGATGCGCCTGGGTCTAGGGCCGAGAGAGTATCTTAAAGATGATACTCGTCTCTCCTTTTTATTTCGACCGAACCCATTTGGGTTTTTTATGTTCCTTGGTGATCTACTAAGGATCTGGTCGAAATACTATTAGGTATTCTTGTTTTGTATAGAGAATCTAGTTGACACTTGGTTTAGTGCACATGAATTGTTTTTAGTTTAAAGGGTGCAACTATACTTTGTAAATGTTACCTACATATCTCAAATAATTGAGAATCAAGTCGGCACATAGTTTATCGCACATGGTTGTGATTTTGTCAACCAAACCCGTGAGGGTTTTCTACATATCCTGAGCATTGCTGGGAATTAGGTTAACATGTAGTTTCTATGTAATTGATGAGTTTACATTAGTCAACCGAACTCGCGAGGGTTTTCTACGTATCCCAGACATTGCCTGGAATCCAACTGACAGATAGTTCCTAGGTCTTTGTCTTAATGAATTCAATTAAGTTCATTATAATTCAGTTATTTCATTTCACGTCGTGAGATGAAATGGTTGCTGTTTCCGTTAGGAAAAACATGGGTAGGATAAAGACTGGGGCAACAAATGGATAAGTTCCATTGGGAAACTTAATCTGACATCTCATATCATGCAATTTGTGATTATTGACAGTGTGAAATATGTCCCAGCCTGCAGGCTGGGGAGGGTGCTGATTAGCTATAGGATTATGAAGCTAAATCAATTCATCTCGCAATTTGTCAAGGTGATAAATTTGGGATTTTACTAATTAAATCCTAGAATATACCTAGCTGGCAGGTTCGTTATTGTATTGTTTATGAATTTAGTATCTTAGGAGTTTGTTAGTTAGTGCAACCTCCTGGCCATGCAGTTTTGTGTATTATATCTAATCATGATTTGATAAGAGTAATTACTTGTGTTGCCAAGGCTTATAGATTGTTTGTTGTTTTTGAGAGAGTCTTGGATATCATATTTCATTACACCAGATTCGTAGTGTAACTTAATTAATCTATCTCTTGGATATCATTGTTTGTTTTTATAATGGTGTATTCGTTTAGCATTTTTTGTGTTTCTCCAAAGCGAGATGGGTTTACAAAATTTGGTATGTCGCAGTTGTAGGGGCAAGAGTGTTTTCGACTTGGTTTTCCCGGCTATACCTTAGTCTTGAGTAGTAAAGAATGTGCACGTAATCTTAAAGATAGTAGGGTCCGTTGTTCTTGGAGAGGTAAACTCAATCCTTTGCCCCTAGTGCTAGGCTAACGATAGATCGTTAAAGATTAGTCAAGTCGTTCATGATTGTTTTTGTAGAATAATGGTAGTGGTGAGTCTGACATGTCTTCAAAAGTCACGTATGAATCTTAGCAATTTCAACTTTTCTCTCAAGTTGAAACCCTAATGATAAAACGTTGACTTTTATTCTAGACGTCATTATATCAGCCACGGGTTCTTCAGGTGATGGCGGTCGTCATCCTTCCCTCTCTCATGGGAAAGGCAAGGCCCCTGAGACCTCGATTAGAGAAAGTGCTTCAAAGTGCTCCTGAGGTCGACCCAAAACTTCGGCGCTCAGGATTTCTGACGACGTGCCTATCCTTTCTACTTTTGCTGCCGAGGAGACTTTTAGAGCATCTAGAGTGAAGGACTTGATGATGGCCAGCTCTTCGGGTATTATACCAGCAAAGGCGAAGAGCGGGGCATATATTTAACATAGCAGCTTAGTGCCCGAGTCGATTTTCACCCTGCCAGCTCCAAAGGACTTAGAGTTAAGAGATCAACGCTATCACGTCTTATGGATTCTATTCTTCGGTAGGAATTCCATGGCTTATTTATCCAGAAGTTGGTAAATCTTCGTCTGTGGATGGTCTTCTTCTCTTGTCAAAAGATCCATCCTGGAGGTAACTTTAAAGTGTACCACACTTGTCTCGTGGTTGAAAACCCTACATCCTATGGTATGTGGTGTTTTCCTAGCACTATGGACTTTTAATGAGTTTGGTTCACATGATAGTGTCCAAAACGGTTGTATTGTTAATGGTGGCTATCGTGGAAATTTGATGTGTTGTGCATTATTGGTTTAGTGATGACTGTAGCCATACCCAACTAGTTTCGAAATTGACTATCGTTTGTTTGGATTGTAAGTTATTGTGAAGGTATGATGGTATAGTAGAACCTTCGATCATTTGAGGTAGGATAGTACAGTTTAATCGTCGACTGTTTAGAGTAGTATGGTATGGTAGAATCGTTAACTGGTTAAGGTAGCTTGTTATGCTTGAATCATTAACTGCTTAAGGTAGTATAGTATAATTGAATCATTGATTGCTTAGGTAGGAAAATAGGTTCTTTTCCTACCACTTAAGGTTGGATGATATTTCCCTTACCTCTCTCTTTTTCCTATGTCGTTTGTTCTCTTGACTATCTACCCAGAGATGAAAGAAGAACATGGACAATTGGAAGTCATAGCTTGCTATGTAGGTTTGTTAGATTTCTAACAGTTTTTCAACCTTCATTCCTTCTAATCCCGAAGGACTCTGAATTACTAGTCGAATTCGAATCCATGTACGATGGTGGAAACTACGAGAATGCGCTCTAGTCTATGACTGGGGGAGTTCATACAGTTGGATGATTGAGCCTAAATAGGTTTCTTACATACCTTGGCAATGTTTCCAAGGATCAAGTTAAGCGTAGTTTTGGTTTAGGTGTTCCCTTTTTGTTTGTATAGCCAGAATGTGTCAAAGGCCTGATCTAGAGGTGCGCCTGGGAGAATATCGTGAAGTCAATACCTCTCTTTCTTTTTTTATTTTGATCGAACCCACTTGGGTTTCCAACGTACCTTGGTGATCTACTAAGGATTAGGTCGAACGTAGTTCTGGACTGAGATGATTCTAAGAATTGCACCTATCGCAGATAGCTACATTTGTTGATAGCAATCTTGTCCTAGCCTAATGGATTGAGTCTATTGCCTAAGCATTAACTAGTTAAGATTTGATTGTTATCTTTGATTGGTAGTTTGTTTTAAGTCTTGGTAGTTTGTTTAAGTCTTTAAATTACGTTGTTTTTTATTTGGTCAAATATAGGTTTGGTACTTAGAGTGTTTAAATAGTGCGAAAAATTACTCAGTTCTAAGAAGATCCTGTTGAATTAAAGTCAATTTTCTAAGGACACTCTACTACACCCCAATGTTCGATAATAACAGTCTGTTATCAAGACACGCCTTATTTTAGGTCTACTCCTAACCCTAATTTGGTATCAGAGATGGACGATGGTATAGTGACATGGTGAGGTAACTTGACCCGATTACTTGTCTAGTTTTGTTTTTTTTTTTTTTTTTTTTTTTTTTTTTTTTTTTTTCCGGCATGATTCCTAAGTTTCCTCATGTGCATTGAAGATTATGCATGTCTAAGTGATTCGTGATGTATGGTGTTTGTGTACTATCTCGATACTGACTTTATGACGCCCAATTCTATCATGTTTTCCTAGGGAATGTGTCATCTATCTAGAGATTCCAGTTTTCTTGTAGAATGTTTCTAGAATATTAGCGCTAGGTACCTTTTACTATAATCCATCTCTCTTGCGTACTTCCATATCGATCCTGATGTGGAAAGCTGATTGGGGCATCTAAGAGGCTTCTTGCCACTTATCTCTTTCTTGCGTTATAACTAAAATTCTAATCGGGATTTTTCTTTGAACAGTCTATGGGTTTTGGTGAAAAGATGGGAAGGTTCAAACAGGTATAGTGGAGGGTTATTTCAAGTCTCTTAAGGTTGAGATTGGGATTTTCTAGATTAGGAACATCAGGGTCGAAATAAGGATCACTGTTGATTTGGCTTAGGCGTTAAATGACCTTTTGGATGGGTTTTGGGAGAGGGTTCAAATGAATAGATTATTTAGCAAGGATTCTTTTCTTTCTTTCACTTATTTTTCTATGTTCATTTCTAATGTTTTAAGTATTATACCCATACGTGCTAGGTATGTTTATGCGGGATTTTTTTGACTAGAGTGTACTCTGATAATCATATTTAAACGTTCAATCATCTAATGATTGTCGCAATTTTTGCATCGGATTAATCTAAATTATGATAAAGATAAGTTCAATAGTAATTTAGACCAAATATTCGTAGTTATTAGGTAACAAGGTTGTCTAGTTTCAATTCCATCAATTTCTAATATTGATATTTTTGAAAATTGTTATCAAGATTACCTAAGCCTTATATGTTACCCATGGCTTCATTGATGGCTCTGATTCACTTCTTCTGTCTTGGACTGAGGGCAGGCAAAATGGGCCTCCCCGAGATAACTTAGATGGGGGAGAATATAAGTAATGGAGAAACAACTGTTAGTTATTGACGACTAACAAATGTTATTCTATCTTGGTAGTGTTAAGAGAATTATTTTTGTTCTTCTTCACTCCAACAAGTAGGGAGTCATACTTTCTATATAATCCATGTAGCGAGCTTTGGGTAGTGATCCCGATCCAGTTGGCCCAAGTCACTAGGTATTAAGACATCTCTAAGACTTAATACTCAAATCATATAGAGAGCATGATTTACCTAATGGTTTTTTTGTGACCACACAGTGTTTAAAAACTTTCCAAGATCGGCCTTTTCTTATTTCTCTTAACAAGTACTTTCAGGATTTTTACATTTCTAGAGGTTTATAGTAATTTGAGTCAGTCTCGATATCTTCGTTGATTTTACTCTTATCTCGGCTATTATTGGTCATTATATTGGTGAAGTCTCGCTATTTTCTTCCGATCTTGGTTGTCTTTAATTCTACTAGGGTCCTCCTATTTTTATTTTAGGTAGGTTTTACGGTGCTCTAAATTGGTTATGTCTAGATAAAGTCTTAGCTTATATTAGTCAATCTTCCTTTGTTCAGTTACTTGATTTTTCAAGAACGTTTCTCGGATGGGGTCAGGTTCTGAGACTTCGTTTATCATTCTTCACATCCCAAATCTTCTGGATATTTCTTCTTTCATTCCAGTTGAGGAGGTCTTCTATCTTCTAGGTTACTTGGATGTTCCCAAGTTGGAACACGTGTAACGATTCCATAATCAGGGTTCCTAAATTTTCTAACGTTCTTATATTTTTGTCAATATCTCACCATCGTTTGGTTGAAACAAGACATTTCTTTTAACGTTTTTCCTTTGGATAATGGTTTAATTTAGTATTGAAATTATATTATCATTATTTTTAGTTATTCATGGTGTGTAAATTGTGACAGGTCAATTAATTTTTGATAGTTAGAGTATAAAAATAAGAGTCAACCTAAGATAAAATAAGCTTGCATTTAGTAATTTATAGATCTTAGTACATAGGTATATAGGATAATACCGAGTTTATTAGAAAGTATTTAAGAAACTGAGGGAGACGAAGATATAGACGTTTATCCTCCTATTCTTTGATGGTCAGATTTTTTCTTGAGATACTTTTGATCCTTATTTGAATGAGATCGTCGACATGGTTCTTGATGTCCTGACACTGATTGGTGTGGTGACCAGTCATTCTCGAGTAGTATTAATAGAAAGTGTGAGGGTTAAACATTGAATCCTGAGGGTTTACATGGTTAGGAGGAATTAGTGTTAAAAATCCATTCCTTAAGCAATCGCAGAAGATTTTAGAAAGTGGTACAGGAAGTGAGGTAAATTGTTTTTGTTTTGGGTGTGTTTGAGTTGGCTTAGGAATTTGAGAATAGCTATTTGGATAAGCTATATATGAAGAAGAGATAAAATGTTGTTTCTTAGCGTGGATAGGGGTCTTGGTTATTGGGGTCATAGGTAGGCTTCCCTTTTAACATGCTAGTTTGGTTAGTTTAATCTCTTTGATAGACTACTCCATGTAGTTCATCTGCCTCTATATTTTGGAAATTTCTCCTTGGATTGATTCTTCCCTAGGTTTAAGGTTCCTTCCCTTAATTGGGCAGGTCTTGACTTACGGCGGTAGCACAAATGAAATCTTACGGTTCAGTAATGCTATCGGGATTTTTAATAGTAATCCACTTTTCTTGAATGAGCCTCTTGGTTTGTAATTCGTCCCAACGTCTTATCATGCTAAGGGTATCTTCCGGCGACGGTAATTGGTCCTCTTCTTGGAATAGCGAGGCTGGGTTTATCTGGCTCAGCATTTGTGTCAAGAAGGAAATGTCTTCTGACATTGTTGAGATCTTGAAGTCATTTTGAATAATTGCAATAGAGGGAGGGATCAGGTCCATTTTACGATCTTGGCGAACAGAACTCCGATGGCTTTTAGCAAAAGTTACCTAAACCAGATTTTCTAGATTTATTAAGTGTTTAACTACCTAGACCTCTACTAATGAACTTTTAAGGATGCAAATTACCCTATGTTTATGCGTAGTTATATTCTTGATTGTACATGAGTATGTCTATATAGATGATGATGTTTGTGCTGTATATATGAAATCCTAGGAAGACGTAGCTCTAGCATGTAATTTCTCAGATATGTTTTGGATAAACCTCGGCTTGGACCTTGCTTTCAAAGGACCAAGATGACTTGAAATTTTTGTCTTATCCTTAGATTTAGGAGTTAGCGTCATCTCAAGACTATAACATGATTTGACTTTTTATTCTCAAGGTACATATTATTCTTCCTAGGACTCTAAGGCAGAATCATCATTTTCTTTCTCAAGATATAGACCAGGACTCCTAGGAATTAATGACAGAAATATCCTTCATTATTTTCTTTTCAAATTAGGGATATTTTTATCCTAGAACTTGGTGATAGACTCATCTTTTCATTTCAATTTGATCATGTTTCTAAGGTCCTAGTGACAATATTATCCTAGATTCTTCCTATAGATTATTTTCTTAGGGCTTAGTGATATGATTATCCTAATTTCTCCTCAAGAATAGATCATAGCTCTTAGGACTTGATGACAAGATTATCCTCTCTTTTTTCTTTACTAAGTAGGGATAATTACTCCTAGGACTTGATCACAAACACGTCTTTCTTCCTCAGAAATGGATTACTATTCTTAGGACCCAATGACGAAATTATTCGATATTTTTCCTCAAAACATGGATCATTTTCCCTAGGACCTAATGGTATCTCTACCTTTTTGTTCCTCAAGAGATGGATTATCATTCTTAGGGCTTGAGGAAGAGTCTAAGATGCCTTTGATTTCATGATGTCTACTGAGGGTTAATTTATTTTGACAGACTGACTAGTAAACCTTAGGTGGCCTATTCTCATGACCGATTTTGACTGGATAAAGGTGGTTTAAACCCTAACGAGATTTCTTCCTAATGGATCGTAATTCCTAGTGTGTAAGATTTATGAGAAATGACACTATGCTTAGGGCATGACATGCATCTCCTAGGTAACTGTGACTTGAGATATGTTTACCGTTTGTATCATACTGTCTTGATTCGACTGTGTGACAACACTTTCTCATATTTTGGTAGTTTAACATGATTTCGCATGATCGAAGTAGATTATTTCACATTGTCTTAGCAGATGAATTTTAGGCAGCTCGGTTTAGTAAAGGCTATTATTATTTATTTATTTGAGATGGACTTTTAGTTTTTTAAAGACAAAGGCAAATTGTGATTTTTTTAGAATAAGTTTTAAGTAGATTATTATGGATGAAATGGGAATTAATGATTTGATGTTTATGTTTGATGGTTTATTCGGTTCAGTAGAATAAGGATTCTTGTTCTTTCATGCAGCTTGCTCCGTATTCAAATTTTTGAAAACGTTTTTCGGTGCTGAGCAAGCTAGCAATGCGTAGGATAGAATAAGAATTCTTATACCGATTATTATAGCCCTACTTTTCCTATAAGGTTATTCTATATACCTGGTATAATAGTAATGTAAATAGTTGTACATAAATTAAAATGACATTTTTCTCCAAGATAAGTGTCCTAAGTAGATCAGGATTTTGGTATCCTCTATCCTAGGCAATCTATATGTGGTTTTAGATTTTCTTCTAGCGTATCCTAAAAAAGTTTGGTTCCTAGACCTCCAAACCTCTAGCGTCCTCCTCAGGGGAACATTCATCATTTGTTGGTGGTCCGAGATAGAAGAGGTTCGTAGCCGGATCCTGGGGATGCAACCCCCGACCTTGCTTCTACTAACTTCTCTTTTTAACTTTAGGGTTTTCAAGGCTTAGATCAATGTTATGACCTTGCTAACTTTAGCCCCTACTATCGGCCTCTTTATCCCTGAGAGGGTTATGGCTTGGATTTTTCATCAATGATATTCAATGCAACGTGAGAGCTAGTGTATTGGAGAGAGTATATAGTAATGTAAATACAATATTTAAATGCGGTATTTAAAGACAATAAATGTAAATACAGAAAATAAAGACAGTATATATGTATGCATGCTGATATATACACATGAAATGATACGCTTAGTATTGTTTTTTATTTATTTATTTATTTATTATTATTATTATTATTATTGTTATTATTATTGTTATTGTTATTGTTATTGTTATTGTTATTGTTATGTTTTTGGTAGGGAATTGTTTATGCTTAAAATTAAAGACATAATACTTGGATGTTATTAAACAGTGAATATGGATTTAGACTCTAACTAGGCCTGACTCTCTTATGAAGTCCCCAATGGAGTCGTCAGCTGACGCACTACGGATTTTGATTGCGGAAGAAGTAGAGAATTGGGAAAGATGATGAAAACAAGTTTCATCCCTTTTTCTCTAAGTGTTCCTGTTGGCCCTTTGAGCTACCCAAGAGGGGTGGTGGGGGGGGGGGGGGGGGTAGGGTGAATTAGGCAATGTTAAAAAATTATCAGAATAATAACAACACTTCAAAAATTCAAACAATTAATTTTATCCTAAAATTAATTATTATCTTTATAGCAGCGGATATGTGTTATCAACTAGATGCACACCAAACAACAATATAAGTAAAATAAATCAGGTAGCACACCACGATATATCCTGGTTCACCAAGTTACTCTTGGCTAATTCAGTTCTTCCAGCCCCACGGAGATTTGCACCCACTAATCACTAAGATTCCTTTAAATAGGTAGGAACCAAACCTTTACATAATGATTCTTTTCACAAGCTCAGAATCAACTTTTACAAAAAAAATAAATTCAGGCTCAGGAATAACCTCTTATTTTTCCCAGGCTCAAAAATAACCTTTACTTTTTACAGGCTCAAGAATAACCTAATTCTTTTTGTACCTTAGGTTAAAGAATCAAAACCTTACAGAAACGCTCCAACTATCATTTTCCCAGGTAAGGATGGAACCTTTACAAATCACTTATAATTAATTCTATAAAAGAAGAATTAACACCTCAATATCTTTACCGGAAGAGATTGAAACCAAGATACCCCTGATTAGATACTCCCAATAGTACCTAATCCACACACAACTCACCAATTATAAGAAATTGATAAGTTCTTCCCACTTAGAGCTTCTACCACCTCAAATCAATTTAAACTCGATTAATGTCCCGATAAATACTAGTGATAGAACTAAATGAGAAAACAAAAATATGATTATAAAAATCATATGGGTAACACAAAATTGAGCACGTAATCAGATTATCTTACAAATCATTTTAAAAGAATTTTTATGCTTTTAAAGTTCAAAAATAATTTCTCATACAATCAATTAACCAAGCAAGCAATGATAGAAATAAACTCAATTAAGAATATGCTTGGAACACTTTCACCAAGAAAATATAAAAATCTGATTATGATAAATATGAATAGCACACAAATAAGTATGTAATCAGATTTTCACCAAAAATCATTTTAAAATATTTTTATGTGATTTAAAGTTAAGAAAACAATTTTATCAAGATCTTATCAACCAAGCAAATATAGAAAAGTAAATATGTAGTAAAGATTAATAGCTTGGAAAGATCTCAACGGGATAAGACCGAAGAATTATAGATTGGAATGCTAGACAGCTCAACTCAATGATGCTTACACAATCAGTGCTTTAACTCAAGAACTCCTCAATAATTGATCTCACAATTTGATCTCTCAAAATAATATCAGAATGATTACTCTTATAAAAGCTTATGAACTGAATAGTTCTTGATATGGTTCACTTAACATGTGAAATTCGCAGGTCTATTTATAGTCACTTGAAACAAGCCCTATAACGGTTAGTTTCCACAAGATAAGTATCTAAAAAGCACCTATAGACCCCATATATTGATTCCTTTCATTTTAGGTATATTTGACTTAATTGTGGCTTTCAAAACATTCAAATCAGTCCCTCAAATATTTCTCCAACTCAAATCAATAGGATAGAAAGAATTAAATGTACCAATTTGAGAAATACTTAAAATATATATACCATATCAATAGGGATATTCACATATGAGTATCATATCTTTAAAATATCCATATCCCTAAAATCTCTCAATCAAGTAAATAAATAACGGCTAGTATTTAAATTAAAATCCACAAAATCCAAAACTGGCCATCAGTTGACCGACACACATCCATTGGTCGACTGCCCAATTCAGGATGTAGCCCAAGCCCAAATTCCATCGTCATAAGTCAACTTACTTGTCGACCTATTGATTTAGAGACTTTTATAAGTTGGTTTGTTTGTCGACCTAGAGATATATAGAGTTCATATTTTAAGCATAGGTCGACCTACCTGTCGATCGGGAGATTCAGAGACTTCTTCTTTTAAGCACAAGTCGACTTACCTGTCGACTACCCATGCTGAAACTCTTCTCCTTAATTATTTTCTTTGACATTTTCACCCCTTTAACCGATTTTTTTCTCGGTTAGCTCCACTAAAATCTTAAAATCAATTTTAATCAATTATCTTTATTTCTTTTTCAATTACACATAGGAGTAAACACTAATTAGGATCCTATCAAAACACATATAAACATAAAATCATTTTCGTGTTGTGTGTGATCCTAATCAGGATATGATAGGTGTAAATTACTTAAATATTTCCAAACTGAAATTGTTAGTTTTTGAGTACGATTATTACGTTTTAATATATTTTAATGTGTTTTTATTCTTTTTATACTAAATCAGGTGTGTGGGGTGAACGGTATGAAAACGGATGCTAAACGATGATATTGGATTGAGAACAGTGAAAGAATGGTGGAAAAACAAGCTCAAAGACAAAATTCTGAAAAGAGGCCCACCGCCGCGGCGTCCAAACCACCGCCGTAGTGGTGAAAATGTAGAGATGTGTTTTTCTTATTGAACATCCACCACCGTAGAGGTGAGATCCACCGCTGCGGTGGTGAAAATGCAGGATAGTACCTGAATCCACTACCGACTCCACCACATAGGCGATCAATGAACCGACTTACCCACCGCCACGATGGTAAATCCCACCCCCGCGGTGGTCACCTCTGCACTGATTTAGATATTTATTAGGATATTTTCCATATTTATACCCCCTTCTCTCCTCTCTTCCGGCCATTAGGGCCCCATTAGGCTTAATATATTTTAGAGAGAGGTTTTGGGAGTGCTCATTCAAATCCTAAGGAGAAGATCATGTTGCAAAGAAGGGGGAGCGATCTCAAAACATTTTTAGCGACAAATCTTAGGACTAGGCTAAGTTTCTCTCGTTCATTTCTTTATTTCTTAACTTAGGATTGTTGTTTGAGCATGTTTAGCTTATTTTTAATTGTATAACTGCCTATGGCCATGAGCTAAACATATTTTTGTCCAGTGATTAATATATTTATGAAAGTGTTGTTTTGTCTGAGTCTGTGTTTCATTAATGTGTGTTTTATAATAATTTCGATTGTGTTTACCATATTGTCATGTTATTATTCTTGTTTAGATAATTAGAGAATATGGGGTTTGGCACTCATGAGAGATAACCCCGAATTCGGACTAGGGTAAACACAACACGATAATCTAATGACCCGAGAGGGCATTAGAAATTGTGCAATCAATGACGTTGTGGCGAGACTCATGTGACCTAGCATCATTAAGACGTTGAGGGGGACTTCTTCATTGAAGCGAAGTCATGTAGTCACTCGTCTTATACTTGGGAGAGGTGGCTAGTGAGTTTACGAACCGAGATTGTGGGATACCCGAACGCCATTAACGTAAACTAAAATAAGACCAAACACATTTTTGTAAACAAAAGTTAATCCCTAGGAAAGATTTTCCCTAAAACATCTCATATTAGTATTAGTATAGTTTAATCAGTATTTTAGTATTAGTTTATAGTAATTATATATATATATATATATATATATATATATATATATATATATATATATATATATATTTGTTTTAGCCTAGATAAAGTTAGGTCATGATAAACGCGGTACTCAATAATAATCACAACCAATCCCTATGGACACGATACCCTTACTATTCCCACCTTTATTGAAACTTGACCTCGTATACTTGCGAGTGAAAGTAGTGACGTATTTACGCGCTACCAAGTTTTTGGCGCCGTTACTGGGGATTGTGTTTGTTGTATTCCATTTATGGAAATCGCTACCAAGTTTTTGGTGCCGTTGTCGGGGATTGTGTTTTTGATTATTATTGATATTGTGAGTAAATGACCTGATTTTACTTTAGGCATTTTTAGTGTTTATAATTTTTATTTGTAGTTTTGTTTTCTATTTCTCTTGCTGGGTACTTGACGATGTTAGATCAATGAATATTGATACAATTCTTTCAACGGGATTTCGAGCCATTTTATTGTTCTTGGGATCGATATAAGAAATTGTTATTCCGATTTCTGAACCATGATCTCCCGAGGGAATGTCAGCTCTTCAATTTTCTCGATGGGTTATAAGCCACAAAACCAGAATATGGGTGGAAGGAGAAAATGATACCCCCTCTTTCTACGACCTAACCATGGACGAAGCCATTTGGTTATTGGAGGAAATGGTGGCCTATGATTATCAAAGTTGGAATCATTCATCGAGTCACCAAAGCTCGGGGAATTTTTCCAATACCTCGGCACTGTGAATTGACATTCCGGATCACAACGAGGAGTCTTCCCCATCTAGAAGAAATTCTCACAACTGTTATGGGGGAGACTCAGAGATTATTGAGGGAGATGCATGACTGGATCAACGAGCATGAGGATCATCTTGATCATATTGAGATGGTCTGCGCTGACATCGATGAGACCATAACATCTTTGTAGATACAAATCGGTCATCTTCTTTGCTTTTTTGAGGTCGAGACGGAAGCGGTGGCACTGAGAGTTTTGCAAGACGAATCCAATTATGAAAGCCACCGTGAGGAATCGGAGACGAGTGGGAGGATCTTGGGAGAATATGTTGAAGATTCGAATGAAGAGGAGACCCAAGTATAGTTCGGCAATGAAAATTCACATATCAATTGTTGTGAATTTTTATCGTTCGAATTCCAGCTCGTGACGCTGCAGTCGATCCAAGATGATCATATCTACAAGGATTCGATGTGGCTCACTTGTCCTCCATTGCCGACAGGAACGTCCTTTTATGTCCACCAAGTACATTAACCGGTGAGGTGTGTTGTTGAAAGACCGAGCCATCCAAAGCAACATCTCGCCAAGCTTGAGGGTGTGCACAACCAAGACCCGTACGTAGTGTTATTTGACACTTACTATAATCGAAAGCCACTCTTTGATGAGTACTTCGGCGTGTCAGGCTGATGAGCTTAAACCAAGCCCTTCTTGGGAGGCAATCCAAGGAAAAATAAGTTAAATTTGTTGCAACCGATTTAAGTCAAAGGCAATATTCTCTCGCCTCCTAGGTACGTGTTCTAAACCCTAGTATTCAATATAATGCTTCATCATGTCATTAGGATCGCTGACTAGGTTAGCATGGGCATTTCCTGTTTAGGTCGGGTGTAATGTGTTAGTATAATAGTATATGTTTTAGTTATAGTTTATGTTTTACTATTTTTACGTGTGTATGTTTGTTTAGGGTAGTTTTTGTGCATGTGCTGAGTTTTGACGTCATCTAGGCCATAACCTAATAATGAGTCTGTCCCCTGGTTGTTTATTGAGGTCGAGCATAAAGCTTATGCATGTATGTTCTGTGTGCTCAACATTATATTTTAGTAATAGTTATTATAGATCCTATTTCCACGAGCACGTAAACTCATTATATAACTGTCTAATTGATTTTAAAATGATTATCTGTCACCTAAATTCATGACATTAGGGTTTCTAGAACTTGATTTGGGGGAAATTCGAGGCGAAATCCTAGGCAAGTTGTTCAGGAGATATGATTTAGGCAGTCATTTTGTCGCTTGACCTTTTTAAGCTTACTGTGATATATCATTATCACTCTTTAACCTGTCGAAGCCTAATAGTCGTTTCAATTCTGAACACTTAAACAAATACCCTAGTCGATTGATCTTTTTCCAAACCTATATCGCTAAACCAAAGGCATAAAGAGAGTGAATCAAGTTAGCATTTGTTATGCTACTTGATGTGAGCGGTTCGGTTTTGAGTGAGTTATTAATTGGGTCGGTATTCGAGTACTCACTTGTCATTTTTCATTCATATTTTCACACACTCCTTAAATTGTACAAATCAAATAAGTTTGGGGATGTGTTTGGTTGGGAAAAAAAAGAATCAAATGTAAATTCGATTTTTATTTCTGTTTCTTTTTGACAAGTTAATATGAATAAATAAATACAATGTTCTTGAGAGAATCGTAGAGACTATGCACAACTCATGGTGTGATAGAAGTTTTATTTGAATCCTCATATGTTCTTAACATGTTCTCAGACGATTTGATGTTTTCGAATGTTTTGTTTGATTTGAACCTAGTTTAGTTGTTATAGTTAAATTGAAGAATTAAAGCGTGTTGACTACATGATTCTACTATATACAAGTAACATATACAAGATTAACCAAATATCATAGGGTTTTTATAGAAACATACCTACTTAGGGGGTGAGTTTTCCCTAAGTGTTTATCTCATTTTCCTCATTGATCTTATTGGTCAGTGGTTGTTCAGTGGTCGTCGACTCCTCAAGTTCTTAGCCAATAACCAAAGAACACCATACTTAGGGTATGTGGTCACCCCTAAGTAGCTAGTCTCCTTTCTTTCTTTGCTTCTCTTGGCTCGGTGTTGATCGATGATTATCGATCCTTAGAGTTCTTGTTCTAAGAAATTAAAGAACCACTTCCAAGACTGTATTTCAGTAGAATAATGATGTGTTATTTGAGAAATATGCTTGAGAGGCCTAGGACTAGAGAGAGCTACTCGGGTTTAGAGAGAAGCTAGGTCTCTAAGACTTGCAAAAATGAGAGAAGAGGCCTTGTATTTGTAGGCCTGGGGGCCTGTGCATTGGCCAATGTGTAGGCCATTCCAGGTTGTTCCCTGGGGCATGTTTTGCCTAAAGGTATAGTTGTCTTGACATGGTTTTGCTTTGCTTGGAATGAATTTAGGATGGGATGTAGGATTCTGAAAGATTTGGTAATCATTACAAATGATTGGCTATCATTACCAATCATTAGCCTCCCACCAATCATATTCCTTGCACATGGGTGCATTTATGACTTGATGTGATGGATCCGGTTTGGTTTAGGGACTAAGTACCGGTTACATTCATTATTTCGGTTGGGTCATCGTAAATGCTCCCAAGGTACACTGAACCTAGTCGTGAGGTGTCACTTTTAATTTAATGCTAAGTGATGAGTCATTGCTTGGTGAGCCCTCCTACGATTGGGTTTGGATGGAATCATTTTAACTTGGCTTGTAATCAATGGTTGATTTCCAACTCTCCACCAAAATATCTCGGTTCAATATATCCACCCCTTCTATGTCATCTCTAAGTTTTTAATGCTTTATGGGATGTGCATTTAATGCATTCTTGGCGGTCACACATCCAATTTGGTTTCGGTAACGGGTCGTCACGATTCAAGGTTTTCGGTTGGTTCTAAGATATTTTGCTTAAAATATTTAGATCACTTTTTTGTGGTCTTGAAATTTCATCCCAAGAATTTAATTCTTTATGAGATAGGAATTCAATTCTCATTGAATGCTTAGCTTAGGTGGCAAACCGAATTGGTTTAGTTTCGATAACAGATGGTTATACCCAAAGTGTCTTTGTTCCCTTCCTTTTACATTTGGTAGGAAACTTATAGGATGGTTCCTTGGTCATTATAAGGTTTAATTTGTTGGCTTTAAATGATAGCTAGGCACCTTGATTGCTTGGGCCTAGGGTGGTTTGTCAAGACTACTTGAATTTTGTGTAAATCTAAATCAAGCCCAAGTCTTAAATCAACTTGTGATTTAGGGCTTTGTTATGACCTTTCTAGGCCTTGATTATGGTATCTTGGATTGTTTCTTGGTAGTATGTGATGTAATATGCATAAATGAAATGAATGTTTTTGGTGTTAAATTGGCAAGATTCAGTGGTATAAATGTCTTAAGGTCAAGGTCGGGTAACTGAGTTAATTGTTTGAAATATCCTATAATTTATGGGTTGTGGCTAATTTTTATCTATATTAAAGATTATTTTATGAAAATCAAACTTCAATAAAGTAATATTAGATCTCCTTAAATTGTGGGAATTTCGAGGTTGATGCAAAACTTTTACTTAACTGTATTTTGTCAAATTTAACAGGTTTTTGTGTTTTATCATGTTTTCTGGGGATTTTCCTATATTATGTAGTGTGATCTCAAGTAGCAATTCATTCCCTTTAAACCTAAGTTTAAAATTTATCTGAACTTGTACTTGCTTCGACATTGACTAGGCGGGACAAAATGTGGTGTCTACACATAGACATTTCACTAATTTACCTTTGTTACCTACTTCGACCCTAAAACATTTACTATTATTGGTTTCATCTATTTGACACCAAATATACTTCTTTAAATATATATATATATATATATATATAAAGTGCTAATATCCAAAAATCAAAGCCAAAATACCTTAATCAAGTTATAACATTGCTGTGACAAGTCTAAGTTACCCAAAGTAACTACGTAACCAAGGATTAGGACTTGGTTCGAAATCAACTAAACCGAAGTCATCATGACTATCCATAAAAGCCCATAAAATCAAGAGCCCTACCAATAATTTAATGACTCATTAATGAGAATTAAATGCCTAAGATCTTTCCTAGATATTTCCTACAAAATATCTAAGGAAGGAAACCAAGTTACTTAAGAAATAATTAATGGTTATCAAATCCAACCGATTTGGTTTGTCGTGTAGCATGCATTTAATGAGACATTAAATTCCCATCCTATCAAGCATTAAATGCTTGGGATGACATGTAAGGACTACATTCAATTCACCTAAATATTTTGATCAAAATATCTTAGGAGAAATCAAAATACTTGAAATGTGACTGTCCATTACAAGGCAAACCGAACCGAATCAATCCTATTAGAAGGCATTCAATGCCCAACACATCAAGGGTTATTGTCAAGCATTAATTTCCAAATGACACTTAAAGACTAGATTCAAAGCAACTTCAAAGCATTTGTGGTAACCAAACCAAAATAGTGCAAGTAACTAATACTTAGCTTCGAAACCAAACTGAGAAGTTCACATCATGTATTAACTGATGCCATGGGCAACCAATAAAATCTCATGATTGATCATGATAACTAATGATTGCTCATAATGACCAAACATTTAGATAATTAATTATTTAGTAATCATTACAAAATCTTTAAAGATCTTACAGAGTCTTCAAGATTCGTCCAAAACCATAAAATATCAAGACATAAAAGGATGAATCCTATGCTAAACAGACCCTGAGGATAATCCTTGGATGGCAGGCGCATTAGCCAAAGCCTCGAATTCCTAACTGATAGGTGTAAATTACCTATATATTTCTAAACCGAAATTGTTAGTTTTCGAATACGTTTAATATGTTTTTGTTAAGTTTTAATATGTTTTATTCCTTTTATATTAAAACAGGTGTGTGGGTGAAAAGGTATGTAATCGAAGCGCAAACGATCAATTCGGCCCAAAAACGGTCGGAGAACGGTGGAAAAACAAGTAAGGAGGTAATATTTTGAAAGAAGCCCACCGCTGCGGTGTCTAGACCACCGCCACAGTGGTGAAAATACAGAGTGGGCTATTCTTGCTGATCATCCACCACCGAGGCTACGAAATTGTAGAATGTCCTAGAAATCCACCGCCTTCTCCACCGCCGCGGTGAATATTAAACCGACATACCCACCACCTAGGGAGTGAATCCCACTGCCTAGGTGGTCAGCTCTGCACAGTTTCGATATTTATTAGATATTTTGTTGCCTATTTAAACCCTTCATCTCCTCATCTCTCCCGGTGGAATCACCCCTCAACCCCTTTGGCTATATTTTAGGGCGAGTTTGAGATATTTTTGAGGGAGAGCTCTCAACCCGAGGTGGAAGATGAAGGAAGAAGTGAACGATCAATGGTTTTAGCACCAAATCTTTGGATATTGGCTAAGTCGTTCATTTATTTTCTTTATTTTGGTAGTTGTGAAGAATTTTTACGCCATTTTACATTGTATACATGGTTATAGGCATTAGCTAAACATAGGTTGTTTAGGGATTATTAATCAATTTATGAATACGTTGTTTAGTTGAGTTTGTGTTTCGTTTGCGGATGTTCTTCGTTATTTTGATTGTGTATGCCTTATTATTTGTTTATCATGCTTAGAATGATGTTATGAGAATATAGGGTTTGACAAATCATGGATTCAGACTAGAATAAACAAACTCCACGATCCAATAACCCATGAGAAAGTTAAACTATGGACAATCGATGACGTTGGGGCGAGACTCACGTGACCTAGAGTCGTTAAGACATTGAGGGGGTCTTCGGCGTTAACACGAAGTCAAGTATTCTCCCGTATTACACTCGGGAGAGGTGGCGGGAGAGTTTTAGAACTGAGATTGTCGATAGGGTAAACACAACGCGATGATCCAATAACCCGGGAGGGAGTTGGATTATGCGCAATCAATGACGTTGGGGTGAGACTCACGCGACCTAGGGTCGTTAAGACATTGAGGGGGATTTCTTCGTTGACACGAAGTCACATATTCGCTCATCTTACACTCGGGAGAGGTGGCGAGGGAGTTTAGGAACCAAGATTATCAGATAAGTCAAATGCCATTAACATAAAGTAAAACATGATTGAACACGTATTCGTAAACGAAACTAATCCCTAGACAATCTATTATCCCAAAACTATCTCAATATTAATATTAGTGTAGTTAAATTATTATTTTAGTATCAGTATTAAATTATATTCCATTTTTATCACCTAGATAAAATTAGGTTATGATAATCACGGTACTCGATAGTAATCTCAACCAATCCCTGTGGATACGATACCCGACCGAAAGGTCCATCTTACTAAAACTTGATTCGTATGCTTGCGGTGAAAGTGGCAACGCTTAAATGAGAGGCCACCAAGTTTTTGGCGCCATTGCTGGGGATTGGTTTGTTGAATATAGTTTTCGGCGATTGCCACCAAATTTTTGGTAACGATTGTCGGGGATTGTGTTATAGATTATTTTTGATATTGTGAGTAAATAACTTGATTTTAATTTAGGCATTTTTTTTTTTTTGTATATAATTTTTTTCTTTGTAGTTTTGTTTTTGTATTTCGTATACAGGGTACTTGGCGATGTTAGATCAACAGGTATTGATGCATCTCTTTTAACAGGATTCCAAACCGTTTATAGTGCGTGGCCACGCATATAAGCTGGTGAGGCGTTTCGTTGAAAGATCGAGCCAAACAAAGCAATATCCCACTAAACTTGAGGGTGTTTTGAAAGTGTCGGGCTGACAACCATAAACCAATCACTTCTTGGGAGGCAACCCAAGGTTACAAATAAATTAAATCCATATTCGTCGATTTAATTCGGAGGCGAGATTTTCTCGCCTCCTAGGTATGTGTTCTAAACCCCTGTCTTCATTATCATGCTATAAACTGTCATTGGGATCGTTGATAAGGTTGTTGTGATCATTGCCTGTTTAAGTCGGGTGTGATGTGTTAGTATAGTATAATATGTTTAGTTGTAGTTTATGTTTTGTTTTTCGTGTCCATGCATGTTTAGGATTAGTTTGTTTAGTTTAGTTGTTGTTTTGTGCTAAGTTTTGACGTCATCTGGGCCTTTACCCGATGATGATTCTGTCTCCTGGTTGTTTTGAGGTCGAGCGTAAAGCTCATTCATGTATGTTCTCTGTGTTTAACGTATCGTTTAGTAAAAGTTATTGTAGATCCTAAATACATGAGCACGTAAACTCAATATAGCACGATCTAATTGATTTGAAACCGATTATCCTTTACTTAATTTCATGACAATATGGATTCAAGAACTTGATTTGGGAGAAATTCGAGGCGAAATCCTAGGCGAGGTGGTTTAGGAGATATGATTTAGGCATTCATTTGATCGCTTAAGCCTTTTTGAAGCCTACCATGTAATATCATTATCCCTCGTTACCCTGTCGAAGCCAAAATGCCAATTCAATTTCTGAACATTTATCAAATACCCTAGCCGATTGAACGTTTTTCAAACCTATATCGCTAAACCGAAGGCACAACGTGAGTGAATCAAGTTAGCATTTCGCTACTTGATGTGAGCGGTTGGGTTTGGGGTGAACTTCTAAATTGTTTCGGTATTCGATTACTTGCTTGTCGTATGTCATTCATATTTTTGCACACTCCTAAAATTGTAGAAATTCGAACGAGTTTGGGGGTGTGTTACTTAATCCTTTTTGCACACTCCTAAAATTTAAATATTCGTGTGAGTTTGGGGGTATGTTATGTGAAAAATAAAATAAAATTAATTTACGTTTCTTTTTGACATGACAAGTGAGATCGATGTTCTTAAACGTATGTTCAGGGTTGTTTCTAGTTGAACTATGGGGTTTCGAGTATGAGAGTGTCAAGCGATGTGCCTTGGGTAACGTTAAGTTAACGATGTTAACCTATTTTCTATTCAAATTTACCCTTGGTCATTATTCCAAAATCGAACTAAGCCCTACTAATCTTCATGAACCTCCGAGCCTACATTAGTGGATAATAGATCTCAGGTCAGGCGTATGGATTCCCTATACCTTAAATATTTTAGTCATGAACTATATTGAAGGATAATCCCATCTAATTAATGGATAGTTGTATATTTGAGTTTCATCACACACACAGACTTAAACAGGATCTAGAATGGCGCTTACTATTTTTGAACTTTGAAATTCTAGAACACTACATGGTGTGATTTATGCTTGAACTTGATAGGATTGGGGACCGATGAGGGAAAATATTTCGGCTGGTAGATGATAATCAAAACTTATACATTTTTGTTTTTAATGTTTTTCATTTTTAGTTTTCAATTTCATAATTAGTTTTTATATTTTCTCATATTGTTTGGGTGTTTTGCTCGAGTACTAGCAAAATTCTGAGTTTGGGGATATTGGATAGGTGTAAATTATCTATATATTTCCAAACAAAAATTATTAGTTTTCGAGTACGTTTAATATGTTTTTACTTTTTTAGTATTAAAATAGGTGTATGGGTGAAAATGTATAAAATTGAAGTGCAAACGATCAATTCGGACCAAAAACGATCGGAGAACGGTGGAAAAACAAGCAATGAGGCAATATTCTGAAAGAAGCCCACCGTTGTGGCGGTGAAAATGGAGAGTGTACTATTCTTGCTGATCATCCACTGCCATGGCGGTGAAACTGCAAAATGTCCCGGAAATCCACCGCTTTCTCCACTGCCGCGGCGACCATTGAATCGACGTACCCACAGCCTAGGCGGTGAATCCTACCGCCTAGGCAGTCAGCTCTCCACACTTTAGATATTTATTAGATATTTTGTTGTCTATTTAAACCCTTCCTCTCCTCCTCTCTTCTGGTGGAATCACCCCCAACCCCTTTGGCTATATTTTAGGGTAAGTTTGAGAGATTTTTGAGGGAGATCTCTCAACTCGACGTGGAAGATGAAGGAGGAAGCGATCGATCAACGGTTTTAGCACCAAATCTTTGGATTTTGGCTAAGTTGTTCATTCATTTTCTTTGTTTTCTTCATTTTGGTAGTTGTTGAGCACGTTTACGCTATTTTACATTGTATACATGGTTATGTCCATTGACTAAACATAGGTTGTTTAGGGATTATTAATCAATTTATGAATACGTTGTTTAGTTGAGTTTGTGTTTTGTTTGCGGATGTTCTTCGTTATTTTGTTTGTGTATGCTGTATTGTTTGTTTATCATGCTTAGAATGATGTTATGAGAATACGGTGTTTGACAAATCCCAGATTCGGACTAGAATAAACAAACGCCATGATCCAGTAACCCGTGAGAGAGTTGGATTGTGGACAATCGATGATGTTGGGGTGAGACTTACGCAACGTAGAGTCGTTAAGACGTTGAGGAGGACTTCAGTGTTAACACGAAGTCACGTATTCTCCCATATTATACTCGAGAGAGGTGGCGGGGGAGTTTTAGAATTGAGATTGTCGATAGGGTAAACACAACTCGACGATCCAATAAACTAGTAGGGAGTTGGATTGTGCGCAATCAATGACGTTGGGGTGACACTCACATGACCTAGGGTCGTTAAGACATTGAGGGGGATTTCTTCATTGACACGAAGTTGTGTATCCCCTCGTCTTACTCTCAGGAGAGGTGGTGAGGGAGTTTATAAACTGAGATTATTAGATAAGTTAAATGCCGTTAACATAAACTAAAACGAGATTGAACACATATTCGTAAACGAAACTAATCCCTAGACAATCTAATCTCTCAAAACTATCTCAATATTAATATTAGTATAGTTAAATTAGTATTTTAGTATTAGTTTTAAATTATATTCCATTTTTATCGCCTAGAAAAAATTAGGTTATGATAATCGTGACACTCGATAGTAATCTCAACCAATCCCTGTGTATACAATACCCGACCAAAAGGTCCATTATAATAAAACTTAATCCATACGCTTGCAGTGAAAGTGATAATGCTTAAATGAGTGGCCACCACTAACCAATAAATACAGGGTTCATTTTTCGCAATTGCAAGATCTTGAACCTATAACTTCTATTCAAGAAATACCTAGAAATGTTGCTAAAATACCATCCCGAAAGAGTTCTTGAGGATCTTGGAGGATGATCTCCAAAAGTTGATGAAAACGATCGAGAACATCCCATAAGATCCAAAGAAGGAGAAAGATGTACTTATATTTTGTATACATAACATATATAACATGTAATCAAGTAAAAAATGTTGAAATCATGTCAAAATCATCATACCATGTAAAAAGTAGTTCAAAAACATCAAGAACATGTTAAGAACATATGAGTACCCCTAACAGCCGAGAACATGTTTAGAACATATGAGGATCATAAAAAAACATCTATCACACCATGAATTGTGCAGTCTCTATGATTCTCTCATGAACACATCAAACTGAACTCCATTAACTACTAACCACTAACTATGAACTGTTAATAACTGACTTTACTTTAATGGAAAATGTCAAGATCACATCCTGGCACTAAGTCTTTAGTCTCGTGGATTGACACCTTATATATATATACACTACATCGTTGAGACCCTTGTGGCTAAAAATTTGGGATAATAGGAGGACCTCTATTCCTTCAAGGATATGTGTGCACCTTCTTCAGAAACATTCTTATTTTTTTTAGCTACGAGTAGGACTGACATATATACTATGTATTTTTTTTTTCCTTTTTTAACTAACAACTCAAACATAAACACTAAACTTGCCTAAGCAAGTAAGTTCTATTGCGGTGTTCTTGACAAAATCAAAAGGATTATTCACAAATAATTGTATGATTCATGTTCTTGCCTCATAACTAAATCAAAATAAAACCAATCATCTTGCATAAATGAATTACGTGCTGATGTGATTCTCAACGTTCTGAGATATATAGACAACCTACTTACGGGTTCGGTCACCTATCCAATAAAAATCAATTCATCTTGAGCAAATGAACTATGTTTTAACCTGATTCCCTGTGATAACTGGGATACGTAGGAAACCTTTACAAGGTTTTGGATGTCAAAAAATACCAAAAAAATTTCATTTTCAATCTATTTGATTAGTTGTTACTGGTAGATAGTTTACTTTACTTGCTTTCCATACATAAAAATGCATAAAAAAGACAAAAATATTAAAAAAAAGGAATTATTTTGTTAACCGAAACCAAAGAAAATTACTTGGATTCTGTTTAAAAGTGAAAGTCAATTTAGATTAAGGTATCGTCTTTGGACATATGTCTTAGGGTGCTTAAAACCTTCCCCGAGCATAACCGACCCTTGAACTTAAAGAAATCCTTGGTACAAGACCTTTAGGAGTCAAAATATGAGCCATTTCAAAATAAAAAATGAATTTCTAAAATCCCAATGACCTATCACACTATTTAACCCATGCTAGGTGGTGACTCCATTTTCAACACAAATCCTGACCCAAACAAAGTGTTCAAAACTGATGCCTAGAAAAGTTGGTTGCGTGTAGATACGTTGCTACTTTTATCGTAAGTGTACGGGTTAAGTTTTAGTAAAGTGGGAAGAGTAAGGGTTATCGTATCCACATGGATTGGTTGAGATTATTATCGAGTACCGTAATTATCATAACCTAACTTTATTTAGGTGGCATAAATTGTAGTTTTTTATAATTAAATATACTAATACTAAGTTAATTAAACTAATTATACTATATAGTAGTATGACGTTTATGGGAAATTATTGCCTAGGGATTCACTTCGTTCACTTAAATGTGTTCGTTTTAATCTAGTTTACATTAACGGCGTTCATCCTATCCAACAATCTCTGTATCGAAATCTCATTCACTACCTCTCCCAGGTGTAAAGTGAATGAATATGTGACTTTATGTCAATGAAGAAATCCCCTTCAACGTCTTAATGACACTAGGTCACATGAGTCTTGACCCAACGTCATG
This sequence comes from Eucommia ulmoides, assembly GCA_016647705.1. NCBI lineage: Eukaryota > Viridiplantae > Streptophyta > Magnoliopsida > Garryales > Eucommiaceae > Eucommia > Eucommia ulmoides. The sequence continues at coordinate 49,730,669 of CM028339.1, read as the reverse complement.
GATTGCACACTTTCTACCTCCCTCTCGGGTTATTAGATCGTCGCGTTGTGTTGAACCCTAGTTCGAACTCGGGGTTACCTATCTTGTGTATCAAACCCCATATTCTCAGTATATCATAACAAGAATAATAAACAAGGATAAATGGAAAACACAATTGGATAAATACGAACAACCATTAACAAAACATAGATTTTATATAAACGACGTTTTCGTGAATTACATCAAGCCCTAGACAATATATGTTTAGCTACACATGGCCTTAGCCCTAAATACAACTAAATACAAGATAAACATATACAAACATTCAACTAACTAAGAAATAAAGGAGAGAAATGAGGAACTTAGCCGTTATCCGAAGATCCGCCGCTAAAACTGCTCCGAGAACGCTTCCTCCTTCTTCGCGTGGTGATCTTCTATTGGTCGAACGACCTTGGAGCTCTCAAGACTCCTGAAAATGTAAACCTCTTATTTAGGGGGAATAGGGATGATATTTATAGTATTCCAAATATCCTAAAATATCTCAAAATATCTGCAGAGTCACTGCTGCGGCGGTTGGTATGTCGGCAGTGTCACTACTGCGGTACTGGCTAGTCGTTGTAGCGGTGGAATAGTAGATAAACTCTCTGTATTTTGACTACTGTGGTGATAAGTCACCGCTGCGGTGGTGGTCCATTCAACAAAATCTCTGGACTTTCACCGCCGCGGCGGTAGCCAACTATTGCGGCGGTAAGATTTCTGCACTCCCAGTACTTTCACCGTTGCGGCGGTGGGTCTGCTGCTTTGGAATCTTGCCTCTTTGCTTGTTTTCCCACTGTTCTTCCACTGACTTGCTCTAATATGATCGTTTAAAGACCGTTTTAGTTCCTTTTCACTCCAAATACCTAATTGAAGATGAAATAAATAAAAATATATTAAAACATATAAGAACGCTATAAAAATCCTCAAAAACTAACAAAACCGGCTTGGGAATAAATAGATAAATTACACCTATCAAAAACCCATGAACTAATTCCTAGAAAATCCCTTGAAAATTATTTTCAAAAAATGAACAAATTTTGAGGATTTCAAGAGGGAAGAATGAAAACTTTGTTTTCTTCTTTTTCTTCTTCTTCCCGATCTTTACTTCTTTTGCTTTTACAAATTTGGGGTGTGTCAGCATCTAAAAAATAGTTGACATGTTCGGAAGAGTATTGGACATGTATCATCTAGTCTCTATCCCGAAAGTCGAGGAAGAGTAACCCAGTTATTGGCTATGGTTGTTGCAAAAGAAATCATTCGGTAAAGGAATCAACTTGCATCAAGCAATACAACACCAAAGAAGAAGCCGAAATGGTTAATGTCTAGAACACAGAAGCCAATTTGGGTCACAAAAGAGACTCATGACAAAACATGGTGGGTCTATATGATCATGTGTACTAGAGAAAACACCAACAAACTGATTAGGAAGCAAGACATTGAGAGGGCTAATAAAAAAAGATCAAGAAAGGACTACATAATCAACATGATCAATTGCGAGTTCATATAAGTAGACCTTGAGAAAATTTTGAATGCTAGAGCGTCCATATTCACGGTACAACCACAAGCCTCTTGCAAGACAATATCCATTGAATCAAAGTCTGTGTTGGTATTCAAAGCACCGAAATAGGAGCTAGTGAAAAGCTAGAAGGAGGTACCGTGAAACTATTCCATTACCATAAAGACAAGCACAAAACACATTGATGATCTGGTAGGAGAAATCGGAGGAATTACAAGAAGTGGGAGGGTTATCACCATAAAAGACCTCCTAAAAGTACACAATAAAGAATCCAAAGCAATCCCAAAGAAGCCGATCACTAAGAACGAAATCCAAGATTTCATGAAAGTTGTAAAGAATACGGAGTCTCTGATTGTCGAACAAATGAGCAAGGCACCAACATAAATCTCTATGCTATCACTATTGATGGCGTAAAATTTTTACCAAAACTCTACGTTGAAGGTCCTCAACGAGGCTTATGTGCCTAGTTCCATCTCAAAATACCACTTCGTTAACATTGTAGATAATATCCTCAATACGAATCTTGCAACCTTCACAGATAACAAAATACCATCAGATGAGGCTCAAAACATCAAGTCACACAATATATACGAATCAAATTAGGACCACTGTAATTCTAATCTTAGTCTTTGACAACATGAAAAGAGAGTCACACTGCCTATTACTATAGGGCTAATTACATTCCAAGTTAACCTGCACGTGCTAGACATACTAGCAGCTGATAGGTGTAAAGTACCTATATATTTCCGACCCGAATTTGTTAGTTTTTGAGTACGTTTATAGTTATTTTTATATGTTTTAATATGTTTTTATTCTTTTTGTATTAAAACAGTTGCGTGGGGTGAAAAGGTATGAAATCGGAGTATAAACGAGCAAATCATATCGAGAACGGTCAGAGAAATGAGCAAGATGGCAGGATTCTGCAAACAAGCTCACTGCCGCGGCATCTAGACCACTGCCGCGGCGGTGAAGATGCTGAGAAGACACAATTATTGTTGGAGGACCACCGCCTAGGCAGAGAATCCACTGCTTAGGCGAAAATCCAGCAGATTGTTTTCCTAGTCTACTGCCTAGGCGAACCATTAACCGACATACCTCTGCCTAGGCAGAAAATCCCTTCGCCTAGGTGGAGAGCCTCTGCACAGTTTAGATATTTTGTAGATATTTTTTGGCCTATTTAAACCCTTCTCTCCTCTTCTCTTCAGACCTCTTCAGCCCCTAAGGCCTTAGGCCATATTTTAAGGTTAGGATAAGGGATTTTTGAGGGAGAGCTCTCAACCCAAGGTGGAGGATGAAGAGGAAAGCGATCGTTCGACGGTTCTAACGGCTATTCTTTGGATATTGGCTAAGTCACTCATTTCTTCTCTTTGTTTTCTTAATTTTGGTAGTTGTTGAACATGTTTACGCTATTTTATATTGTATACGTAGTTATGGCTATTGGCTAAACATAGGTTGTATAGGGATTATTAATATAATTTAGGAAAACGTATAATTTAGACCCTCTAACTATTGATATATTTCTAAGTGGCCCTTCTAAGTTTTGGCATTTCACTTCAAACCTTCTACGTATCTAAACGGCTTTAATTGATCATTCCATTAGAGATTTTGTTAAAACTAACAGAATCTCAGGGGCAAAATGGTCTTTTCATATTTTTAATCATTTTTAATACAATATATTTGTTTTTGTTTTTGTTTTTTAAATTTCTCTCTCTTTCTCCCCTTCCTCTCTCTATCTCTCTTTCTCTGTTTCCCTCCTCTATCTTTCCCCGCCACCTCCCTCTTCCTCCTTTCCTCTCCCCGCCAGCTCCCTCTCCTTCTCCTTCTCTCTTTCTTCCTATCACCCCTGTAACAGGGGGTGCTACCCCCCGTAACAAGAGTTGATTTACCCCCTATTTCTTGGCTTCAATCATGATCGTCTTGTTTGCTGCAAAATACGAGATCCTCTGAAAAAGGCACGACGCGAGGTACAAGTGGTAGGCCTTCAGGTAATCGATGATGGTCATCCTTTTATTAACGAGAGCTCTGTAAATCCAGCTGCCGGTGCTGACTAACCGCGTCTCCAGGAAATCGGCTAAACAACAGGCTAACTGCTAATTCCCGTCGCCAAACGGAGAAGAATGTAAGCGGATCTCTTTCAGCAGTTCGTCGGAGCTCCGTCCATCGGCGGCGGCAATAACCTGTGCGCAACTGATCAAAAGGGTTCTCAAATAAACCACTTATCTTCTCCTATTTTGCCCCTTCCCATGCCCTTTCTATCCCCTATTTTCTCTCGACTGTTGGCTCTTGCTTATTTCTCTCTACAAATCTTCCCGGAAAGAATACTTGACCACCTTGGGTTCACCCAAACTATAGAGCAAAACCAAATCGAATTTTAGTGAATGAACGGTGGTTTCGGGATAAACTGCCGCCAGCTTTCCCTTCCTTTCTTCCTCCTCTTCTTCTTCAACACCCACCTCTTCCTCCCTGTAATGAATCTTCCTTCACCGTGAATACTCTCTCTCCTCTCTCTTCTCTGCATTAGGGATGAACTTCATTGCTTCTTCAATGCCCTCGTTATACAAATTACTGACATGAAGAGGACTTACCGGAGAGCTACCATCGATCTGATTTCTGAAGAAATGATCATCTGGGTTTTCATTAATTAGATCAATATCAAGTGGTTTTTTTTTCTAGAGTAGCTCAGAGAAAGATCTCTCATTGGCTTGAAGATCCAAGGATTCATGAAGCATATAAGGAGTGGAATCACCCCCTGTTACGGGGGTGACGGGGAGGAAGAAAGAAGGAGAGAGGGAAAGAGAATGAGAGGGAGGTGGAGGGGAGAGGGAAGGAGAGAGAGGGAGAGAGAGGTGGCGGGAGAAAAGGAAGGAGGGAGAGAGAGGTGGCAGGGAGAGAGAAGGAGGGAGAGAGCGAGAAATAAAAACAAAACAAAACAAAGAAAATATATTATATTAAAAAAGATTAAAAAATTAAAAAAACTTGAAAAAACCATTTTGCCCCTGAGATTCTGTTAGTTTTAACAGAATCTCTAACGGAAGGACCAATTAAAGTCGTTTTAATACGTAGAGGGTTTGAAATGAAATGTTGAAACTTAGAGGGGCCACTTAGAAATGTATCAATAGTTCAAGGGTCCAAATTGTACTTTTCCCTATAATTTATGAAAACGTTGTTTAGTTGAGTTTGTGTTTTGTTTGCGATTGTTCTTCGTTATGTTGATTGTGTGTGCCTTATTATTTGTTTATATTGCTTAGATTTACATATCGAGAATACGGGGTTTGACAATATCCCGGATTCAGACTAGAATAAACAAACACCACAATCCTATAACCCGATCAGGGTTTGGATTGTGGACAATCGATGATGTTGGGATAAGACTCATGTGACCTAGAGTCGTTAAGACATTGAGGGGGACTTCGGCGTTGACGCGAGGTCACGTATTCCCTTATCTTACACTCGGGAGAGGTGGCGAGGGAGTTTTAGAATGGAGATTATTGATAGGGTAAACACAACGCATGATCCAATGACCTGGTCGGAAGTTAGATTGTGTGCAATCAATGACGTTGGGGAAAGACTCACGTGACTTAGGGTCATTAAGACGTTGAGAGGACTTCTTCGTTGACATGAAGTTGCATTATATCCCCAGTCTTACAATCGGGAGATGTGGTAGCGGAGTTTTAGATACCGAGATTATCAGATTAGTCGAACGCCATTAACATAAACTAAAACGAGACTAAACATGTATTCGTAAACGAAACTAATCCCTAGACAACCTATTCTCTCAAAACTATCTCATATTAATATTAGTATTAGTATAGATTAAATTAGGCTATATTAGTATTCGTATTAATTAATTATATTCCATTTTTATCGTCTAGATATAGTCAGGTTATGACAATCGCGGTACTCGATAGTAATGACACCAATCCTTGTGGATACGATACCTGACCAAAAGGTTTATTATACTAAAACTTGATCCGTACACTTGCAGTGAAAGTGGTAGTGCATTAATTTGCGGCCATCAAGTTTTTGGTGCCGTTGCTGGGGATTGGTTTGTTAGATTCAGTTTTCGTCAACGCCTACCAAGTTTTTGCAAAAACTTGGTAGGAGCACGAAATATATGCCGCTACTTACACTGGAAAGTATATGAGGTCTAAGTTTTAGTATGGTGTAATCTTTAAGATCGGGTTATCGTATCCACAAGAATTGGTGTCGTTACTATCGAATACCGCGTTTGTCATGACGTAACTTTATCTAGGCAAAAAAAAAAAAAATGTATTTAATTAATTAAACTAATACTAATATATCCTAAATTAATTACACTAATATGCTAATATATTTTAGGGTGAAGAATTGCCTAGGAATTAACGTGTTTACAAATACGTGTTCAATTTCGATTTACTCACGTTTACGGTGTTCGACCTATTTGACAACCTCGGTACGTAAACTCCACCGTTACCTCTCCTGAGTGTAAGATGGGAGAATACATGACTTCAAGTCCACAAAGAAGTCCCCCTCCATGTCTTAACCACCCTAGGTCACGTGAGTCTCACCCAATGTCATTGATTACACACAATCCAACTCCCGACCGGGTCATTGGATCGTGCGTTGTATTTACCCTATCGACAATCTCTGTTCTAAAACTCCCTTGGCACTTTTCTCGAGTGTAAGATGTGGGATATGATGAGATTTTGTGTCAATGAATAAGTCCCCCTTAACGTCTTAATGACCCTAGGTCGCGTGAGTTTTGCCCCAACGTCATTGATTGTCCATGATCCAAACCTCGACCGGGTTATTGAATCGTGGCGGTTGTTTACCCAATTCCGAATTCAACGTTTGCCAAAACCCCATATTCTCCATTTATCTAACTAAGTATGATAAACAAACAATGCGATAAATACAATCAAACTATGAAAAATAATCACAAACGCAATACCGAAATCATCCAAACAACATATTTATAAGTTTATTTGTTAATCCCTACTAAAATCCATGTTTAGCTATGGACTTACCCACATTTACAATTAAATAACAAGCTAAACATGCTCACATGATCCTAAGATAAAGAAATAAGGAAAAACAATCGAAGAACTTAGCCTCATCCGAAGATAAACTGCTAAGAACGCTCAACGATCGATTCGCCGTCTTCTCCACTTCGGGATGTAAACTCCACCTCTAAAACTCCTAAACCCTAGCCTAAATATAGCTTAAGGTTCCCAAATGGCAGGGGGGTTCACAAGGAAGGGAGAGGGAATGGTATTTATAGGCGAAAGATCTACAAAAGATCTAATAAATATCTAGGTTGTGCAGAGGGACTTGGAAATATCTAGGTGAAGAAGTAGGCAGTGGAATTGGAAATATTTTTGCTGGGTTTCCGCCTAGGTGGATGAATTCACCCCCTAGGTGGTGGGTTGTCAATAGCCTTTGGTCATTCTCAGCTTCTTCACCTCCTAGGCAGTGGTCTGGACGCCTAGGCGGTGGGCCTGTTTTATAATTTTTCTTTTGAGCTTGTTTATCCACCATAACTTCGACCGCTTTTGGTTCAATCTTATCGTTTTTACTCTAGTTTCCTATATTTTTTCCCTACACGCCTAATTTATACAAAAAGTAATAAAACTAATTAAAACATAATAAAATACTATATAAACGCTGGAAAACTAACTTAATTCGGTTTGGAAATACGTAGGTAGATCATACCTATCGAACTACACCTTGCTCCTTGGCTGATCCTAGATCCACTCGACCGAGGTAGTATTATCTTCACTCTACTAGAAGATGAAGTTTGTCTTCGAGGACAACATCGTGACTATCCATGCTAAAAATGATTTTGCCATCTATTGGTCCTAAATTTCCTTGGTAGTGATAGTAGAGTAGACCAAACTAACATCGTCATTCTAAGATTTTAACATTTATAATGCTACACATGTTTGTGTGAGAAACCTACCACTGCAACCAGATTATCGGCTTCCACAACAATGCTAGCCACCTCTCTGTATGCCCTAAACTTTGACCTTGGCAAGGGTTTACAAAAGCATAGAATGGGATACAAACCCTGTTAAGTGTTAGAGAGATACAAGACACCCACAGATTAGGGGTTCATGTAAATCAAAGTAGAAGATGATCCCACCATTGAAAATACAAAATAAATTTGAAAGGCCCTAGAACGGTTAAAAAATTGATCGATTCCCAGCCAAGATAAGACTAAAGCCATAAATTTGGGAGACCCAGAAGATCCAAAAGAGACCAAGATTAAGAAATCCCTGGCCATCCAGAAAGAGAATATCTAATAAACTTGTTGAAAGAATACAAAGACGTGTTCACTTTGTCCTATAATGGTAGGGTGGGATTGGTAACTAGCATCGTAACCCACAAGCTGCCTTTCAAAGAGGAAATCAAACCAATGAAGCATAAACTTAAAAAATAAGACCAAACATCAGTCTGAAAGTTAAAGAAGAAATCACAAAGTAATTCAAAGAACATCTGATCAAGGTATACACATACTGTGAATGGGTGAGCAACATAGTCCTACTTCCCAAGAAGAAGAAAAATATTAGAGTTTGTGTTGATTATTTAGATCTCAACAGTGCCATACCAAAAGATGATTGTCTACTACCCAACATTCACATCATCCTGGATAAATTGTTAGGTTCAAAATTTTGTCTTTTATAGACAGGTTCTGTGGATATAATCAGATTTTGGTTGATAAAAAAGATAAGCATAAAACCACATTCATCAGACCTTGGGGCATATTTTTCTATCAAGATATGCCCTTTGAAATAAAAAATACTAGGAAAACTTATCGAAGGGATTTGAAAACTCTCTTCTATAAAATGATTCACAAAGAAATGGAGGTTTATGTGGAATACATGATCATTAATTCAAAGGAAGGCAAGGATCATTTGGGGCACTTGAAGAAGATGTTTGAGCATCTTTGAATATTCTAACTGAAGCTCAATCTGGCCAAGTGTGCATTTAGGTAATGTCAGCAAAACTATTAGGCTTCATGGTAAATTGATGGGGAATCGAGATCGACCCTGTGAAGAACAAATTCATAATAGAAATGCAAGCACCAAGAATAGATAAAGGGATCCATATTTTTTTTTGGGAGAATAAACTTTATCACCTGATTTATCTTTCAGTTAATTGCAACCTACGAATCGATCTTCAAACTTCTAGGAAAAGAGTTAAGCGAAAAGCAGAATGAGGAATGCCTGGAAACCTTAGATAACATCAAGGCTTACTAGATGAACCCTCCTAATTTGGTACCACCCCAGAAAAGGATCCCACTGCTATTATATCTTAATGTCTGGGATACTTCTATAAGGGTAATGTTTGGTCAACATGATGAATCAGGAGGAAAAGAGTAGGCAATTTACTACATCAGTAAAATGCTACTAATTGAATTTGACATAGTATATGTGACGAAAAAGGTAGTCAATAGGCAAGTGATCATCGACTAACCTTTTGATAGTCCGATAGCAGACAATGAATCAATAGAGATCAAATTCCCGCATGACTCCCTAATACACCTGACTGGTGATTAAATGCAAAAAATATGGAAAATGTACTTCGACAGGGTTACCAACTCAAAGGTGGGATCGGGGTTGTCCTAATCTTCCCAACTCGACAACATTTTGTAGTGGTAGCCAAGCTAAAGTTCACTAATACAAACAATATCAATAAGTACGAATCCTGAATCATTTGACTAGAATTGGCTATCGATCTCAAAGTAAAATAGGTGATGGTTTATGGGGACTCGAAGCTAATCATATATGGAGTCATCTGTCATGAGGTCAATATCGTGAGTCTCTAAAAAATCCTCCACTAAATAGATCATCTACACGGAATCGTCCGTCATGAGGTTGACATAGTGAGTCTCTCAAAAAATTCTCCGCTAAATCAACCATCTATATGGAGTCATCCATCATGAGGTTAATATAGTGAGTCACTCAAAAATTATCTACTAAATTGATCTTCTATTCAGAGTCGTCCGTCACGAGGTCGATACGGTGAGTCTATCATTAGCGTCCATATACAGGATCTTGTCTTTATGTGATCATTGTAGTAAGACCCCACATTAACACGTCCTCTATATAGGATCAATGTAGAGAGATCCTACATCAGCACATCCTCTACACGGGATCAATGTGAATAGACCCCACATTAGCACGTCCTCTACACGGGATCAGTGTAGAGAGACCCCACATTGGCACGTCCTCTACATAGGATCAGTGTAGAGAGACCTCACATTAGCACTTCCTCTACTAGGATCAGTGTAGAGAGAATCCACATCAACATATCTTCCAAACGGGATTAGTGTAGGGACCCCACATTAGCAAGTCCTCTATAGGATCTAATCCTTATAAGATCAATATAGCGAGACCTTACACCAATGATCCTCTACATAGGATCGGTGTAGGGGGACCCCCTGTCAGTACGTCCTTTACACGATCTTATCCTTATGAGATTAGTGTAACACGACACCTTATCAAAGCGTTCATCCACGCAATCTTGTATTTATGAGATTAGTATGATAAAATGCTCCACAAAAGTAATACTCTAGACGATGTTGTTCGTCGTAGGATGGATATAGTAAGAGCATTCATTTTAGTAGCGGCCCAAAATGTTGTGTTTCTCCTATATTTGTCATTACGAGTAAACTCACATGATAAAAAGGGAAAACTATTGACACCCCATTTTGACCCGCTTATTTAAGTTTGCAAAAGTATAAAGTCTAAACGTAAATTCGGAAAAACTTTAAACTGATGTTTAAAGGGAACAAATTTCTGCCTTAGATTACATTGAATACTACAAAAACCCAAAAAAACACAAGAAAACATAAAATTGTCAACTTGACTAAATTTGGTATGCGTAAAAGTTTTGGGCCAACCTGAAAAGTTCCCAAAGTTAAAAAAGGGATAAAATGATATTATTAAAGGTTGATTTTTCATGAAATCACTTTTAATATGAATGAAATTAGTTACTACACTTTAGCTTAAGGAAATTTTGCCAATTACCTTTGCTACCCATTTTGGCCCCTAAAACTATTACTACCACTGATTTTGTCTCCTTTACACCAAAAACAATTTTGTAATTTATCATTTAAGGTATGAGATCCTCTAAAAATCAAGTCAGAAGCCTTGATCAAACCATGAAAAATGTCATGACAAATCCAAAATTACCATAGGGATTAAGGGTTTGAAATTGAACAAACCAAAATTGTCTTGACAAACCATAAAGGCCCAACCCATATAAATGACTAACCAAAATGAGCATTGAAATCCCAAAAGAAGCATCCACGAACTTCCCTACAAAATATCTAAGCAAGGAACCAAGTCACTTAGAAAGTGACTAATGATTATCGAAACCAAACTAATCCAGTTTTCCACCAAGCCAAGTGTCACAGGGTTGAATTTTTACCACAAAAATCGCGACCGTTTGATGGACCAGTTGCAACAACGACTAGCAACCTAGTGAATGTCTAGCCACGCAATGAAAATACATCGTCTGTCTGTAAACACACACGTTCTTGCAACGTAATACAATGAAAATACACTGAAACAAGACAAAAAATGTACCCACACAACAGCACACTAACGTTTATGAGTAAAACCCAACCTTGTATTAATTAACTCGGGTTACAAGGAACTGATTGCAACACTTAGTTTGATTTCCACAGGTATGCATCCACCAAACCAAAAATACACCATAACGTTACAATTTATAGGAGAATACATTAGTTGACAGCCCCAATTGCATAGTCAGACTATCGACACTTGTCTCGACACGTGTCAGCACCATAGGAGTTAGTTTTCCTATCTGAAAACTAACCAAAATGCACGTAAACTGACCAGAACTGCCTAATAACCTCCAGTCCATCAGCTCACCTCAATCTCAGCATTCTTCCAGCGTTTTTCCACCATCCCAACAACCTGTCTCGTTGCCATCTCATCCCATAGTTAGCCAACGTTCCCTAACATATTGCTACGCCGCTGCATAGCCAAAATGCGTCGTTGCACCCAATGACTGCCAATGTCCCGTATGCATTTTCGGCACCAGAATACATCGTCGCCAAATAGTGCATCATGTCTTGTACATGACTCATCCCATAACATAGAGTTGCACCTACATTGCACCGCCTTACCTCGATACCGCACAAAGGTCTTCCTCTCTACCCAATCCTCGCCGATATTGGGTCCCAATGCCTCAACCCACCGACATGCACGGAGTTGGTGTCATCCTTGCCAACGACCCCATCCATGCCACATTTACCGTGTCCAGTAGGAAAGTGCACCAAGTCGGTGCTATTTGGTCATAAGGCATTAAATACTTGGGATGAAATTTGAAGACTAGATTCAAGGTATGTAGACATTTTGAGCAAAATTTGTCAACGTAACTAAAACCATGAAATATAACTATCGGTTGCAAGGCAAACCAAACCAATTCAATCCATATCTAACCGGATGTGTTCTCTTCAAGTCATGACTCACCATATGGATTTAAGTACAAGGTGACACATGAAGACTATATACATTGCACCTTGAAAGCATTAATGGTTACCAAACCGTAATAGTGAAGTTAATTGATACTTACCCCCTAAACCAATTGGAAGTGTTACGTCAAGCCATTAATGCACCCATGTGAAAGCAATATAATTTGTGGGGAGGTAATGATTGGTAACGATTGCAAATCATTGGTAACGATTGCACCATGTGAAAACAATATAATTTGTGGGGAGGTAATGATTGGTAACAATTGCAAATCAATGGTAATGATTGCCAATCATTACCAAACCTTCTAAAATATTTGGTAATGATTACCAAATCTTTGAGAATCTTTCCTTCCACCCTAAATTTGTTCAAAGCAAAACAAGATCAATATAAGATACCAAGTCCCCTAGGACAAACACTGCCTAAGGAACAAGCTGGATATGCCTGCTCATTAATGGAGGTGTAGGGATCCCAGACTTATAAATATGGGGCCTATTTTCATAAATTGGAGGTCTTAGATCCACACCTTCTCTCTAGGATCAAATTCTACTCTCTGGTGTCTAGCATTTCCAAGCTTTCCCTTGAATAAACACCTTGAAATTCTCCTGAAATACTATCCCAAAGGAGTTCTTGAGGATCTTGGAGAAAGATCTCAAGAGGTGGATGGCAACTGATTGAGGACAACCAAAGAAGATCAAGAAGGAAAGGAAGGTAATCATTTAGGGAAGACTACTTCCCCTAAGTAGGTATGTCTTCTTGAAACACCCTTCGAACTTAGCTTAAATATGCATATTATGTTTGTACATAACATAATCATGTAGTATCTATACTTAAATTTCATGAAGATAGCATGTGTAACAAGTAATCAAGACAAAAACATTGAAAACATGTCAAAATCATCAAGTTATGTCATAAATACTCAAGAACATCAAGAACACGAAGAACACATGAAACCAGGCTGAATGAACTACCTAATGACCGGATCTTTGGTTACCCTCCAAAGTACATAGGCAAACCATGTAAGGGTTCGGTCACCTTTAATAACATAAACTATATCCTTTAACCCTGTGCAAAACGAACTATGTAAAGACCTGATTATCGTTAATCCGAGATACGTAGGCAACCCACGTGAGGGTTGGCCGCATATCCAAATAATTTAGACATTGTTTGCATTTCCTATATCTTTCATATTTATATTCTTGTCTCTTATAAACTGCTATTGGATTGTCGTTGCCCAGAATAGTGTAATATATTATAGTATTTATTGCTTTCCTTATATTAAAACACAAAATATTTTCATTTCTAGTTGTAGTTGCCTAATAGATAACATTTACTATTTATATCATGTCAAAATACATAAAATAAAATAAAAAACTTAAAATAAAAATAAAACTTTTTTGAAAAAAGGAGAATTATTTTGTCAAAGCAAATCAAAGAAAATCAATTTGATCTTGTTTAACAATTAATATTTATTTAGACTTAGGTACCATTTTTGGACGGGTGTCTTGGGGTACCTAACACCTTCCTCGAGCATAACTGACCCCCAAACTTAAAAGAAATCTATGGGTGAAAGACCAAATGTTTTATTCATCAAAACTTGGGCCGTTTTCAAAATAAAAATGAATTTGAAAAATTCTGGTAACCTAGCACACCATTTAAACCCATGCTAGGCGGCGACTACATTTTCAACACAAATCCAAGCCCAAACACTGTTTTGAAAAAATTGACCAATAGAAAAGCTCCTGAAACTGTATTTTCTAAAATAAACATATTTTGAGGATTTCTAGAGGGAGGAATGGAAAGTTGGTTTCCTAGTCTTTTTTTTATCTCTACTTCATCCTGCTTTCAAAGGAAAATTCAGGGTACGTCACGTGCTCTGTGGGATCGAACTCCCCCTAGTACATCTAGATTTAGGACATTATCTTGAAATTGGATGGGATTGCCTCCCGCAACACGCGAGTGGGGAAGGGAGATGTGTTTCGCTTTACTATCTTGTAGATACTCAACATTTTTTTCCCAATTTGACCTTCTCATTGATGGGATTGACCTACATGTGCAAGTCTTTATCAGCTTGTTTGGTTGAGTCAGATAGTTGAGGCCTTGAATAAGACATCAAGGAGGCTTCTACCAAGCTTGGTAGAGTTTGTCAAGATGTTCTATGAGTTTTACCTATAGCACAGGTGTGACGTGATTCATTCTTTTGTGGGGGCAGCTTCATACTCTCTGTCTCTTGGCTTCTCCATAGATACCCTCAGGCCCAGTCAAGTGTTTACTGTAGGGGTTTGTTATGACCTTTAGGGTTTGGTGCCCCATCATCAGTTTTAGGTTTGTTGGTGTAGCTAAACCTGATCAGTATGGATCTTTTCTAACTCCTATTGAAGATTGCGTTACGTGTCATAGCGTTCTCCTGCATGGTGCCACTCGCATCAAGTCCTTCGTCCCTCATTTGTTAGGAGTTGCATCTCGCTAGCGGGCAACACAAATTCTTATGGAATATGTGGCAAGAAAGCAAGTTAACTCGGATCCACTTGTCGAGTATAGTGTCAGACAGTTTGGGGGAGATCTCTAACTTCTCTTGTTATTTCCATTAGGAGCGATGGTGTTCCTTCAGATAGGCCAATTTCATGGGCAGCCGTGTAGAGTGGCCGACTCTCTCTTTAATCTTTGTAAGTCATGATTCCATATCTCAAAGTAACCATTTGCTTAGTAAATATTGCAAGAACAATTGTATGTAGTTTCTATAGACTGTACTAATCTGATGATACCTGAAAATAAATCATCGAACACATCACTTCCCTGGGCTAGAGTACAAAATAATGTACTGTGAGTAGGCCTTCCAACGTTTTACCTCTGGTGTGAGAATTATTCTAGAGTTTTACACAAGAATTTAGTAATATGGCAGCTAGGAGAAAGAATGTGCTTGAGTGCATATGAGTACGTCTCAGACTGTATCAATACGTATTAAAGAGTATATCTATGTGTTTCAGAATACTATAGATGTCCTGTATTATGATATTTATAGGAAGGGGAGGGGACTTGTTTGGCAAGTCCTCCCAGATTCGCGGTGTAACATTATAGTGATTACACTAATCTCGGTCCCGCAACCATAGAGATTGCGGTGATTACGAGAGAAAATTGTGGAGCTGTTATCTAGAGAGAGTAACGATATGTTTTTTTTTAACCTTGTGGAGGTTTCTTAGACTGCTTTCGAGTAGGAGCGTCGTGGTGCTTGTGTCTGGGAAGGTACGACCCTAGCAGGGTATAGAGATGGGGCTTGGTCGAGTGGGTCAGTTTGGATTCCCCATGCCAGTCATGTGTGTGGGACGTGTGATGCCCTTTCAAGTCTGACTGAATTTTTTCTCATCATGTTGTAAAGTGGTATTCATTTTTTATAAATAGCATGTAAATGTCAAAAATCATAAATGCTAAACAAGTGTTTCGGGTAATAACTGTATGTCCCCTTCTTTGAAATTCCTATTTTTAGGAGTAAAATTTTGATTTCGGATATTGAATTGTAGTCTATAGATTTCTAGGAAAGTTTGTCCTTTATTTCATTAAACTTTGAAGTGGCTCAAATTGTTGATCGAATTCTTCGCTTCTCAACTTCTTCTTGAAATTTTACCCCTAGATGACCTCGAAAACCTCTTGAATAACCACTCATTATCGAAACTTAATCGGGCTCTCCTCTTTCTTTTTTCTAATTTTTTTTTTGCCTCAGTGCCCTTTCAAATTTTCACTAAGACTGTTTCCCATATTTTTGCACCTCAATGCCCTTTTCGCTTTTTATACAGTCAATGGTTTTGCATCCTGCCATGATCCATATATTTTTGCCTGCGATACAGTTTCAAGTTTTTATCGTAGCCTCGAGTCACACATTTATTTCCTTATTTTCTCTCACTCATTTTCAGTCGTAAGTTTAGTTTTTTTTTTTTTTAGGGGTAATACTTCTTGACTACATTAGGGTTGATGGGCTCCGAGAACTCCTCTCCATCTATTTCTTGGATTATAAAAGTTTTGAGCCCCAAGATCTTACTAATGACAAATACTCCCTCCCAGTTTGGCGCAAAATTACCTTTAGATTCTTCCTAGAAGGAAAATATCTTCTTAAAAACTAATTAACCACATTATAGATTCAAGGGTGAACGCTTGTATTGTAGCCTCTGGCCATTCCTTGTCGATAGCATTGCCTATGGTAGACGACAGTGAATGTGTTCTCACCTCTATAAGCATAATTAATCTATCATCTGTTCTACCCATTTTGTTTCATCCATGTCAGTTTCCATCAAAAACCTTAGATAGGGAATTTGTACCTCGATCGGGATTACCACTTTTGTCCTGTAATCGAGCAAATACAAGGTAGCCCCCATCGATGTTTGGATTGATATTCGGTAAGCCATCAATGAAAATGGAAGAATTTCATCCCATTATTTTTCTCAAGATCGTGATCTTGTTTATTGTCGCCACTACTCCATTTATCTTCAGGTGATAAGGGATGGAATTCTTGTGCTCGACTTTAAATTGAGTACAGAGTGTCATTATCATTCTCCCATTGAGGTTATGTGTTATCTATTATCAGGACTTGTAATACTCGATAACTCTATAAAATATTTTCCTAAAAAAATTGCATTACGATCTTCTGAGTGACAAGCGTGAAGGTGACGGATTCAACCCACTTGAAGAAATAATTGATGGCCACTAAGAGACAATAGAGCCCACTTAGTGCTGTTTGCGTGATCGGATTAATAGTATCCATTCCCCACAAAGAAAAGGGTCACGAGGCTGCTAGACAATGTAGCTTTGTTGGAGATAAATGTATTTGATCACCATATACTTGACACTTATGGATTATTCACATAAAATTGACCCAATCATTCTCCATTGTCAACTAAAATGGTCAGTCCTAAAGATATTCTTGGACTACATGAACCTACTCATGTGTGAACAACTGACTCTACTATCAGGTGATCTTTTGTATAGCTTGTTGTCGCTAAAAAATAACTGGCATGCCAACCTTCACAAGGTTTTTGGCTTAGGCCATTAGCCCCCTCTAGATATTCCAAGTCTTTCAAAAACCTCTTGATATCCACATATTCTCAGTCTTTCAAAAACCTTTAGCGGATGATTTTTGAAAAACTCACTACATCGACCTCATGACGGATGATTCCATGTAGAGGATCAATTTAGTAGATGATTTTTGAGAGACTAACTATATCGACCTCATGACGGACGACTCTGTGTAGAAGATTGACTTAGAGAACGATTTTTGAGAGACTCTCTATATTTACCTCATGATGGACGACTCCATATATAGGATCGATTTGGCGAGTGTTTTTTGAGATACTCAATATATCGATGATGGATGACTCTGGATATATGATCGATTTTGCCGACGATTTTTCAGAGACTTACTATATTGACCTCATGACAGACAACTCTGTATAGAGGATCGATTTAGTGGACGATTTTGGAATATTAATAACATGAATCAAACTACTTTCCTACAAACACCGCGTAATGTTCCCAAGCCTATAGCTGAGGACCGAATAAGGGGAAAGGAAGTATAAATGTGCCTTAGCCTTTATCTTGGGCGAGTGAGGGATAACAAATAGTATAAAATGTGCCACAGCCTATAGCTATGCCTACTTTATGGATGTTACCCATAGGGAGTTAATAGAGGTCACTCATGGGGAGTTCATAGAGGTTACTTCCTGGGAGTTCATGGAGGTTACTCATTGGGAGTTTATAGAGGTCACTCACTAGGAGTTGGTAGGGGTTACTCACTAGGAGTAAATATAGGTTACTCACCGGGAGTTCACGGAGATTACTCATTGGGAGTTTTATGGAGGTCACTTACTAGGAGTTGTTGGGGTTACTCATTGGGAGTGCATAGAGATTAATCAATGGGAGTGCTTGGAGGTCACTCACTGGGTGTTTATAGGGGTTAATCACTGGGAGTTTATGGGGGTTACTAACTGGTTGTTTATTGGGGTTTATAGGGGTTATTCACTAGTAGTTTATAGGGGTTAATCACTGGGAGTTGATGGAGGTTACTCACTGGGAGTTGATGAAGGTTACGCACTGGGAGTTTATGGAGGTTACTCATTTGGAGTTGATGGAGTTACTCACTGGGCGTTTGTGGAGGTTACTCAATGGGAGTTGATGGAGTTTCTCATTGGGGGAGTTCATGGAGGTTATTCACTGGGCGTTTATGGGTATTGGCCCAGTAGAATACCCAAGAGGGAGGGTGAATTGGGTATTTAAAAAATTTATCAAAATAAAAGTTCAATAAACCAAATAATTAATTTTAATTCTAAATTAATTATTATCTTTATAACACAACAGAATAAATTAATCAATTAGGTGTACACCAAACTCCAAAAATAAACAAAGTAAATATTGTAGCACACCAAGATATATTCTGGTTCACCAAGCTACTCTTGACTAGTCCAGTCCTCCGAGCCCCACGGAGATTCGCACCTACTAATTCTCAAGATCCCTTTAAAGGTAGGAACCAAACCTATACACCGATTCTTTTACCAGCTCAGAATCAACCTTTACAATATCCTTTTCCCAAACTAAGGAAGAACCTCTACTTTTTATGGGCTCAAGAATAACCTAATTCTTTTTAACACTAAGGCCAAAGAGTCAAAATCTTACCAATCACTCAAAATATCCTTTTACCCGGCAAGGATTGAACTGTTATAAATTTCACCCAAAACGCAATTCTATCCAGGAAGAATCACTACCTCAATCTCTTTACAGGAAGAGACTGAAAATCGGCTACCTCTGATTAAATACCCCCAACAATATTTAACTCGTCATACTACTCACCAATACAAATTAATAAGCAGAAAATCACACTCGGAGCTTCTATCAGCCCAGATAAATAATAACTCAATTAATATCCCAAGTCTAGTGATAGAAAAAATGTGAGATTGAAAATCTGATTTTAAACAAGATATGGTAGCAAATAATTTAGCACGTAATCAGATTGAAGAAATTATTTATAAAACTTTTCTTGAATAAAAATTAGAAACAAATTTCTAAGATCAATTTCCAAAATATAAACAAGTAATGCAATAATAGAATATAATTGGAAAGATCTCACCTGGAATCCATAGAAAGAATAACTAGAGCGATGTAACTTCAAATCCGGTAGGAGCAAAGATTAGTTGCAATTGATCTTCAAGATTGTCTCTTAGAATCGCTCACAAACTCTCATAAAGATAACTCTTAGAAAAGTTCACTCTTATGATATTATATGATTTCTCTTGCTGTTAATGATATAAGAAATTCGTAGGTCTATTTAAAGGAAAATGAAATCAGCCTTCTAACGGCTAGTTCCAATGTGTCATGACATTTAATAGCTCTTATAGACCCCTTATATCATAATGACTTCATTTTGGTTTAATTCACTTAATAAATGACTTTTGAATCATTCAATTAAGTCCCCCAAATATTTATCAATCCTAATTAATTAGAATAGAAACAATTTCTAAGTACCAAATTGACAAATATTAAAACTTAATGAACCAAATCAATAAGATTTAAATAATAGATGAAGCATATCTTAAATATCATCAAATCCCTGAAATCTCTCACAAATCCCAACAAAAAATGGCTACTTTTAGATATGATTTCAGAATACACAAGATCTTGAAACAGTGTCATAGGTCGACCTGTCTGTCGACTTACCAATCCAAAGAGTTTCATAGGTCAACCTGTCAATCAACTTACCAATCTAGAGAGTTTCATAGGTCAACCTGTTAGTCAACTTACTAATTCAAAGACTTTCACCTTTGGACATAGGTCGACCTACCTGTCGACCGACTATGCTGGAATTTTTTCTAAACTCGTTTTTAACTCATTCTTATTTACGTTTTCGCCTCTTTAACCATTTTTTTTTATAAATAAGGTCCACTAACTTCTTAAATTCCATTTTAGTCATTTGTAAATATTTCTTATCAATAATACATAGGACCAAATAATTTCATCTTATCAAAACACACATAAACATTAATTTTTTTTTTGTACCGTGTGTGTTCCTAATTGGGATATTAAGAGTTGAAATTCACCTGAGTTGTTTTCCCTAATTTCTTTAGACTCTTAATTCTTTATCATCTTTGTCATCATCATTTAGGATCCATTTGTCATCGCATCTTCTTCATCACTGGAACTTAAACAACTGAAACACTCAATTAAACCATTAGTTCCGTAAAAACATCAACACTTAATTGTTCATCAAAATTTTAGGATCAACAATCTCTTCCTTTTTGATGATGACAATTAACTTTGATATTTTCATTAAAACAAAAATATAACCACACTCCCCCTGAATCTGAGGACCGTTTTTTTTTTTTTTTTTAACTCATTTAAGTATCATAATGAAGATTATAAAATGATCAATAAAGCGCAATTTTAAAAATACTCCCCCTTAATAAAACATCACTAGTTTCTCCCCCTTTGTCATCTTCAAAAACAAAATTTAAGGAGGGGGGAACACAAAAACATCACTACTGTAGCAAATGTTTTGAGCTTTAATTTTCCACTAGATATTTAGGGAGTATATTAGCAAGCTAACCAAAACTATCAAAATCTTCAATATCATCCTTTGTTTTTTTTTTTTTTTTTTTTTTTTTAATTTAAGCATAACATAATATTTCCCTTCTTATGAACACTTCTCCCCATATATAATTTTAAACACACAAATTTATGTTTAGGAGAATAAACTTGAAGCAATCAAACTATTTCAACAAAATAGTATGTAATCATATTCAGTTAAATCCGCATGCCTTACTAATGATACCAAATAATGTCTTCCCTTTATAAAAACAAAACATATGTTCTTTAACATACTAAAATAGGAAGCATTTCTCAAGCATTTTATTAATTATTCTCTTTAACATGTACGATCACTAATTAATTCCAAGCACTTTTAGTCCTATCAATCAATGAAGTTATCCCAAGTAACATGCTTCGCATATGAACATGAATCTTAATAATAACATGCATAATAAAATTTTAAAACCCTTTTAAAATAATAATCATTTGAAAACCTTTAATATATCAAGATATCATTTGAAAATGCATAAAATATCAGCTCAATTCACTTAACTCATTTTCTAAATCACGTAACATGTTTCAAAATTTAACCCATGATCACTACTTGATATAAACACATAAAAACATGTTAATACTCCTTAACTAAATGTGATTTTCATAATCACCATAGAATGTTTCTAAGACAACAAGTGAACACATCATTGAAAATAGATCTTAGAAACCATCACAACTTACCTATTTGGCAAATTGGGCACCTCTCTCTTTAATAAATTTAATGAATTTAAAATGTGGAGGGTTAGAAGTACCTTTTCTATCTTTCGGGGTGACTTTATTTTTTACCTCATTTGAGCTCATAATTGATTTAGGTGCGCAATTCTTCTTGGCTTGTTCGTATTCTCTCTTCCTTTGATTTTTTCCATTTGATTCATTGATGATTCTCTTTACATGTATCGCTTGTGGTTTTTTGGTGATATCCCATCTTGGCTTTGGTACAACTTTTCTCTTAGCACATATTTCTCGTGGTTTCTTTACAACTTCACATCTTTTCTTTGGTGCATCTTTTTGCTTTGCACACATCGCTTGTGGATCTTTGGTGACTTCCTATTTTGGATTTGATATAAACTCTTTAACTGTTCTTTCAGGTTCACTTCCAACATTTTGTAATTTTGCACAAGACATTTCAATAGTTCTCGTTAGTATCCATTTCATTTTGGATATGTCCTTATTAGACATAAACTTAGGGTTCTTGAATGGACATAATACTTTAAAATGCCCAAACCTATTACAATAATAACATCTCAAATCCAAATTATCATAGAAAGTACAAGATGTAAAACAAGAATCATTTCTAACAATAGCCACATAATTATCACTGGTTTGTGATGAAGGATGAGACGATGAAACATATCCACTTTGCCTAGAAAAATCATTTTTAGAATATCTCGAAATAGACTTAAGGTGGTATTTTGATTTTTCAAAAATTTTCTTAAGTAAATCAATTTGAGAAACAAGATCTGACCTTTGCCTAGAAATTATATCAAAATTATTTTTTAAAACTCTGTTTTCATTTTGAAGATAATCCACTTTAGAGAGCAAATTATTAATTTCAAAAACAACGTCCGAAAACTCTTTTGTACCACAATAATCATCCAAATTCATTTTAGATTTTTGAATACTTTTTTCACCATTTTCAAAAGAATCAATTTTTCTTTTTAATTTTTCCATAAAAATATGGATATTTTCATTATCATCATCTCTATCACTACCACTAAAATAACAAGAATCATAAACCACATTATCATATACGCATTTACCACTATCAAAAGAGGATACACAAAACACATCATCCATAGTACGTGCACGTGATTGATTTAGCCAGGATGTTAAGCCTAATCGAGCTAAAATCGACTCTGATGCCAATTGTTGGCCCAGTGGAATACCCAAGAGGGGGGGGGGAGTGAATTGGGTATTTAAAAAATTTATCGAAATAAAACTTCAATAAATCAAATAATCAATTTTAATCCAAAATTAATTATTATCTTTATAACACAGCGGAATATATTAATCAACTAGGTGTACACCAAACAACAAAAATAAACAAAGTAAATATTGCAGTACACCAAGATATATCCTGGTTCACAAAACTACTCTTGGCAAGTCTAGTTTGTTGGCCTAGTAGAATACCTAAGATGGGAGGGGGGGTGAATTAGATAATTAAAAAATATTATCAGAATATAGTTGAATAAATCAAATAATTAATTTTATGCCCAAATTAATTATTATTTTTATATCACAGTAGAATTAAAATAAATCTAAGTGCACACCCAAACAACAAAAATAAATAAATTAAGAAAGCAGCAGACTAGAGATTTATACTGGTTCACCAAGCTACTCTTGGCTAATCTAGTCCCCTGAGCTCCACGGAGGTCGCACCAACAAAAACTAAGATTCCTCTAAAGGTAGGAACAAAACCCACACACCGATTCTTTTACAGGCTCAGAATCAACCTTTATAATTTTATTTTCTCAGGCTAATGAATAACCTCTACTGTTTATAGGCTAAAAAATAACCTAATTCTTTTTAACACAAGGCTCAAGAATCACAACCTCACAAAAAAACTCCAAATATCCTTTTACCCGGTAAGGATTGAACCATTACAAAATTACTCAAAACAAAAACACAATTTTTATCCAGGAAGAATCTCTACCTTAATCTCTGGAAGAGACTAAAACTCTACTACCCTTGATTAAATATCCCCAATGATATTTAATCCATCACAACTCACCAATTCAGAAATTGATCAGTAAATCTCACTCGGAGCTTCTACCACCCCAGATAAATAAAAACTCAATAAATATCCCAACTAGTGATAGAAATATGTGAGATGTAGAAATTTGATTTTAATAAGATATGGGTAGCAAATTAGAGTACGTAATCAGATTCAAGAAATTGTTTGAAAAAATATTTTCTTCAAAAATCAAAAACAATTTCTAAGATCAATTTCCAAATATAAAATAATAAACAAGCAATAATCAGTGTGGAAATATCTTACCTGGAATCCACAGTATTAATGATTAGAATAATGTAGCTTCAATTCCGGTATCAGCAAAAATTGATCACAGTTGATTATCAGAATCACTCTTAGAACAACTCACAGTATTGTAGAATGATAACTCTTATAAAAGCTCTCTCAAAATGATATAAACTGATTTTCTCTCTTAAAATGATTAGCTATACTTAGAAAATTCGCAGGCTATATAAAGGGATTTGTAATCAGCCTCCTAACGGCTAGTTTACAAGTTTCCTGACAATAAAATACTCTTATAGACCCCTTATAACATAAGGACTTCATGTAGGTTCAATTTCACTTAATAACAACTTTTAAAACTTTCAATTAAATCCCTAAAGTATTTCTCAATCAAAATAAATAAGTGTAGAATCCATTTTAATTACCAAATTGAGAAACATTAATATTTAATGAACCATATTGAAAAGATTTAATTAGTATATGAACTGTATCTTAAATATAAAGAATATTCTTTAAATCTCTCTCAAATCCTAACAAAAAAGTCTACTTTTGGATTTAAAATCTGATCAAACAATATCCTGAATTAGCACATTAAGTCAACTGCCCAACGCTGCTTACAGCCAAACCATCTCCGCAGCGATCATAGGTCGACCGCTTGGTCGACTCGCAGATTCAAAACGTTTGTCATGCTTTCACCGGTCGACCGCTTGATCGACTCACAGATTCAGAGAGTTTGTCATGCTTTCACCAGTCGACCGCTAGATCGACTCGCAAATTTAGAGAGTTAAGATGTTTTCATAGGTTGACCAGTCGATCGACTCTTCAATTCGGGATGTTTCATCTTCCTTCTCCAATCGACTCCTCAGTCGACTGCCTCCTTCTGAATCACTTCTCTGATCTCGTTTTTAACCTACTTTCTTTTACAATTTCGTTCCTTTATCTATTTTTATATTTAAATAAGTTCCACTAATATTCTTATATTCCATTTTAGTGATTCAAAAATATTTCTTTTTAATTCACATAGGAGTAAATAAATATACTTAACAAAAACACACATCAATGATAAGATTCATTTTGTGCCATGTGTGTGTTCTTAAATGGGATATTAAGAGTTAGTATTTACCTGGATTGTTTTCCTTAATTTCTTCAAACTCTTAATACTTCTTCATCATCTTGATATCTTCATTAAGCATCCATTCTATTTGACATCTTCATTACTGGAACTTTAAATCACTGAAATGCTTGATTAAACATTAGTTCCACCAAAACATCAAAACTTAATTGTTTATCAAAATCTTGGGATCAACAATCTTCCCCCTCTTGATGGTGACAATTAACTTTGATGTTTTCTTTAAAATAAAATATAACTACACTCCTCTTGAATCCGATGACGAGTTCTTTAACTTGTTAAAGCGTGACAATGAAGATTTCAATAATAGACAATTTAAAAAATACTTTTTTTATGAAAACTTATTAAAACACAGTTTTAGAATACTCCTCCTAAATAAAGCATCACTCATTTCTCTCCCTTTGTCATCTACAAAAACAAATTTTGATAGGAAATGAGAAAATAACAAACATGTAGCTCACACTAGGCAAACATCATTATGCCTAGCCATACCCAAACCGCGAATGATTTTCACAAACTGAACTTCCGCTAGTGGTTTGGTAAAAACATCAGCAAGCTAGTTGGAGGTATCAATATACTCAATAATAATATCCATTTTCTGAATGTGATCACGAATAAAGTATTGTCTAATCTCTATGTGCTTAGTTCGTGTGTGCTGTGTAGGATTCTTACTTAGATATATAACACTTTTATTATCACAAAAGATCTGGACCTCCTCCATACAAACTCCAAAATCATTTAACTGTTACTTAATATATAAAATTTGAGCACAACAGTTACCAGCTTCCATGTATTCAGCCTCAGTAGTAGACAAGGCTATCAAATTATGTTTTTTGCTTGACCAAGAAACCAAAGCATGTCCTAATAAATGATATGATCCACTTATGCTTTTTCGCTCAACTTTACAACCGAAAAAGTTAGCGTCGGAGTAACTTACCAATTTAAAATTACTCCTCCTAGGATACCATAATCCTAGGTCAGTTGTCCACTTTAAATAACAAAAAATTCGCTTAATTGCAGTCAAGTGCGATTCTTTAGGACAAGACTGAAATCTAGCACAAAAACAAACACTATACATAATGTCAGGTCTACTAGTAGTTAAATACAACAATCTACCAATCATACCTCGATACATCTTTTCATTAACGCTTTTGCCCGTATCACCTTTTTTAATTTTTGTAGCCGTTGCCATGGGAGTTTTGTACTTTTTAGCTCCTTCCAAGCCATATTTCTTTAACAGATCCTTGGTGTATTTAGTTTGGTTTATAAATATCCCTTCTTTGATTTGCTTAATTTGCAATCCAAGAAAGAAATTCAGCTCTCCCATCATACTCATTTCAAACTCAACCTGCATTATCTTAGCAAACTCTTAGCAAAGATCCTTATTAGTAGATCCAAAAATGATATCATCAACATATACTTGTACTAATAGGATATCAAAATTAGTTTGCTTTATAAATAGTGTTATATCACAAATACCCATTCGAAAACCATTTTTGATAAAATATTGGCTAAGTCTCTCATACCAAGCTCTTGGAGCTTGTTTGAGCCCGTACAAAGCCTTGCGAAGTTTAAATCCACTTTTAAATCCCGGGGGTTAATCCACATAAACTTCTTTAGCTAGAAATCCATTTAGAAATGTACCCTTTACATCCATTTGATATAACTTAAAATTTCGTGAACATGCAAAGGCGAGTAGCATTCTAATTGCTTCTAGTCTAGCAATATGAGCATAAGTTTCATCATAATCAATTCATTCTTCTTGGTTATAGCCCTGTGCCACTAATCTTGCTTTATTTCTAATTACTATACCAGATTCATCATTTTTGTTTCTAAATACCCATTTAGTACCAATAACTGGATGAAACTCCAGTCTCGGAACAAGACACCATACTTTGTTCTGCTCAATTGAACTAATTCATCTTGCATTATGGAAATCCAAGATTCATCAATTATTGCCTCATTTAAATTTTTAGGCTCAATTTGAGATAATAAAGTAAGATTAATTATATCCCTAAGAGAAGATCAAGTACTTATACCTTTTTCGAAATTACCAATGATTTCTTTAATTGAATGCCCTGGTACTTTCTTTATAGCTCTTGGTAAAGTTAAATACTTCTCCTTAGGTTCTTCCTCTTGTTGAGACTCCTTTGGGGCATCATTACCTTGGTTTTGGTTATTTGAGATACTTGTATCATCATCATCCAAAACCTTTCTCGACAAGTATGGATCAGCTTCTTTAAAAACAACATGCATAGTTTCTTCCACTACTAAAGTATGTTTATTATAAACTCTATAAGCTTTACTGTTAGTAGCATATCCAAGAAAAATCCCATAATCGGATTTAACATCAAATTTACCAAGATTATCCTTGTTATTCAAAATGAAACATTTGCATCCAAAGACTTTAAAATATGAAATGTTAGGAGTCTTACTATTTTAGATTTCATATGGAGTTTTGTTAAACCCTCTACAAATTGATACCCGGTTTATCACATGACAAGCGGTACTTACTGCTTCGGCCCAGAACTAGGTTGGTAAACGATTTTCCCTTAGCATTATTCTGGCCATCTCTTGAGGCGTTCTATTTTTCCTTTCTACTACACTATTTTGTTGCGGTGATCTTAGGCCAGAAAAGTTGTGAGCATAACTATGCTCATCACAGTAGCTTATCACTTCATCATTTTTAAATCTTTTCCTCTATCACTACGAATGTTAATAATAGAACATTGCTTCCTATTTTGAACACGTTTACAAAATTTAGCAAGAACAGAAACAACTTCACTTTTCTTAGCAAATAAGTATACCTAGGTAAGTCTAGAGTAGTCATCAACTATAACAAATGCATAGAACTTACCACCAAAACTAGCAATAGAGTCAGGCCCAAATAAATCAAGATGTAATAATTCAAGACATCTAGACGTGGACGTGTGCATCTTTTTCCTAAATGATGATCTAACTTGCTTGCCTAATTGACATGCATCACATAGTTTATCCTTCACATATTTCAAATCAGGTAGGCCACCTACACGACTCTTCATAGATAAGTTAGAAATTAACTCCATACTAGCATGCCCAAGTTTTCTATGCCATAACCAACTATTCTTGGATAAAGCATTCAAATAAGAAAAATTTTGAGAATTAAAATCATCAAAAGATCAAGTAT
The DNA here is from genome assembly GCA_016647705.1 of Eucommia ulmoides. Classification (NCBI taxonomy): domain Eukaryota; kingdom Viridiplantae; phylum Streptophyta; class Magnoliopsida; order Garryales; family Eucommiaceae; genus Eucommia; species Eucommia ulmoides. Next base: position 49,702,766 of record CM028339.1, on the reverse strand, counting down.
AAACATTTTCAAAAGGTGAAGCAACTAGCAAAATACTCTATCTTGACTATTCTTAATGATGCATCTATCATGATCAAATATAACATTGTATCCCTTGTCACATAGTTGACTAATACTAAACAAATTATGTTTAAATCCATCAACTAGTAGCACATATTTAATCATAGTAGTACCATTACCTATATTACCTATACCAATAGTTTTACCCTTTGCGTTGTCTCCGAAAGTCACATGACCTCTATCTTTAGGTGTCAAAGATGTAAATTTTTCTTTATCTCCCGTCATGTGTCGAGAACAATTACTATCCAGGAACCATTTTCCCTCGCTTATTGATGCTTTTAGAATAATCTGCAAGGAGCACCTCAAATAGTTCCTAAGTGGTACCCAGCCTATGTGGGTCTGATCTTGTTAGTTGGGATAATTTTTGTTCCTTTTGGAACCCAAACTTGTCTACAGTTACATAGTTTTGCAAAACATCTACGAATAGTATGCCCCACAATGTTACATTTAAAGCATTTAACAAGATTCTTGGTTTCAGAAAAGAATTTATGAAAGTGTTTTTGTTTAAGATTTTTTTGAAATGCAACACCGGCCTTATCAAGAACTCCACGTGAACTTTCGAAAAGAATTTTCAAATTGTTTTCACCGCCAGTAAATTTGAAAATAATTTATTGCAAATTTGTTAATTTAGATTTCAACCCATTGTTTTCAAATTCATAATCCACCACTTGCTTGTTTAATGTGTTAATTGTACTTTGAAGGGCATTTATTTTAGAACACTGATTTTTATAATCATGTGAGAGTTCTTGATAAACATCAAATAATTCATCAAAATTTAAAGGACAAGAACTTGAACAATTGGTTACCTCACCAACAGTGGCCATTAATGCAAGCATTGACGAATCCTCACTATTTGATTCTTCTGAGCTACTTGAATCGGTATCATCCCAAGTAGCCTTCATCGATTTATTCTTACTCTTCTTAGCTTTCTTTTTTTATTTATTCTTCTTCTCATTTTCTTTATCCTTCTTCGGTTCGGGGCAATCATTTTGAAAATGACCGGTTTTACGATAGTTGTAGCATTCCACTTTGGACATGTTGAGATTTCATTTCCCACGGAATGGGCGCTGAGTCATTCTTCTAAAATTGTTTGTGAGAAGTGATACATTCTTCTCTTGCTTACTATCAAGGCTTTTATCATCACTATCATTCTATTCTTCAATTTTTTTAACTTCTAGTACCAAGGATTTCCTCTTGCTATTTTCGGTATCATCCTCGTAGCCTTTAATCATCGATTCATGAGTCATCAAATTACCAATTAGATCATCGATGTCGTATTTTCCAAGATCGTTGGCTTCCTCAATTGTCATTACATTTGACTCCCATATTTTCGTCAAGGACCTTAGGACCTTTCATACTCCATCCTCCATGGAGTATGGTTTTTTGAGTTGGTTCATACTGTTGCATATGTTGTTGAGGCGAGTGTACATCTCATGAATCAATTCATTTTTGTCCATCCTAAACAGCTCAAATTTTCTCACAAGCGCATTGATTTTTGACTGCTTCACTTGAATTGTCCCTTCGTGGGTGACTTGTATCTAATCCTACATCTCCTTTGCAGACTTACAACCTGAAACTCTAGAATACTCATTAGCATCTGAATAACAAAATAGAATATTGATAGCTTGAGAATTAATAGAGAGTTTCTGCTTATTGGAAGTAATGAGTTGTTCCTTCTTCTTCTCAACTCCATTTTCCATTGGAATAAATGAACCATCTTCAATTGTTAGCCACACGTTATAATTTGTAGCCTGAAGAAAGGTTATCATCTTGTCTTTTCAAAACGAGTAACTTTCACCTACAAACAAGGGTGGTCTGTGCATAAACTGCCCCTGACCTAGTGTGCCCACTATGTGGGCCAAGTGATCTTTGTTAGCAAAATAGATTCGAGCTAAACCAGCTCTGATGCCAATTGTTGGCCCAGTAGAATACCTAAGAGGGGTGGGTGGGTGAATTGGGTAATTAAAAAAATCTTATCAGAATAAAATTCTAGAAATCAAATAATTAATTCAATAAATCAAATAATTAATTTTATGCTTAAATTAATTATTATCTTTATAATACAACGGAATTATAATAAGTCTAAGTGCACACCCAAACAACAAAGATAAACAAATTAAGAAAGCAACATACCAGAGATTTATACTGGTTCACCAAGTTACTCTTGGTTAATCCAGTCCCTCGAGCTCCATGGAGGTCACACCCACTAAAACCAAAATTTCTTTAAAAGTAAGAACCAAAGCCACATACTGATTCTCTTACAGGCTTAGAATCAACCTTTATAATTTTATTTTCTCAGGCTAATGAATAACCTCTACTATTTATAGGCTAAAGAATAACCTAATTCTTTTTAACACAAGGCTCAAGAATCACAACCTCAACAAAAAACTCAAAATATCCTTTTACCCGATAAGGATTGAACCGTTACAAAATCACTCAAAACAAAAACACAATTCTTATCCAGGAAGAATCACTACCTTAATCTCTTTATAGGAAGCGACTAAAACCCTACTACCCTTGATTAAATATCCCCAATGATATTTAATCCGTGACAACTTACCAATACAGAAATTGATTAGTATATCTCACTCGGAGCTTCTACCACCTCAGATAAATAAAAATTCAATCAATATCCCAACTAGTAATAGAAATATGTGAGATGCAGAAATCTGATTTTAACAAAATATGGGTAGCAAATTGGAGCACGTAATCAGATTCAATAAATTGTTTGAAAAAATATTTTCTTCAAAAATCAAAAACAATTTCTAAGATTAATTTACAAATATAAAATAATAAACAAACAATAATTAGTATGGAAATATCTCACCCAGAATCCACAGTATTAACGATTAGAACAATATAACTTCAATTCCGGTATCAATAAAAATTGATCGTAGTTGATTATCAGAATCACTCTTAGAACAGCTCACAGTATCGTACATTGATATCTCTTATAAAATCTCTCTCAAAATGATATAAACTGATTTTCTCTCTTAGAATGATTAGCTATACTTAGAAAATTCGTAGGTCTATATAAAGGCATATGTAATCAGCCTCCTAACGGCTAGTTTACAAGTGTCCTGACAATAAAATACTCTTATAGACCCCTTATAACATAAGGACTTCATTTAAGTTCAATTTCACTTAATAACAACTTTCAAAACTCTCAATTAAATCCCCAAAGTATTTCTCAATCAAAATAAATAAGTGTAGAATCCATTTTAATTACCAAATTGAGAAACATTAATATTTAATGAACCATATTGAAAGGATTTAATTAGTATATGAACCATATCTTAAATATAGAGAATATCCCTTAAATCTCTCTCAAATCCTAACCAAAAATGTCTACTTTTGGATTTAAAATCGGATCAAACAATATCCTGAACCAGCACATTCAGTCGACTGTCCAACGCCACTTGCAGCCAAACCATTGTCGCAGTGATCATAGGTCGACCGCTTGGTCGACTCGTAGATTCAGAGTGTTTGTCATGCTTTCACCGGTCATCTGCTAGATTGACTTGCAAATTCAGAGAGTTTGTCATGCTTTCACTGGTTGACCGCGAGATCGATTCGCAGATTTAGAGGGTTCAAATGTTTTTATAGGTCCCCCAGTCAATCGACTCTTCAATTCAGGATGTTTCATCTTCCTTCGCCGGTCGACTCCTCAATCGACTGCCTCCTTCTGAATCATTTCTCTGATCTCGTTTTTAACCTACTTTCTTTTATGATTTCGTTTCTTTATCCATTTTTATGTTTAAATAAGTTTCACTAATATTCTTATATTCCATTTTAGTAATTCAAAAATATTTCGTTTTAATTCACATAGGACCAAATAAATATACTTAACAAAAACACACATCAAAGATAAGATTCATTTTGTGCCATGTGTGTGTTCCTAAATGGGATATTAAGAGTTAATATTTACTTGGGTTGTTTTCCCTAATTTCTTCAAACTCTTAATACTTCTTCATCATCTTGATATTTTCATTAAGCATCCATTCCATTTGACATCTTCATTACTGGAACTTTAAATCACTGAAACACTTGATCAAATATTAGTTCCACCAAAACATCAATACTTAATTGCTCATCAAAATCTTGGGATCAACATAGTCCTCCGAGCCCCACAGAGATTCGCGCCCACTGATTCTCAAGATCCCTTTAAAGGTAGGAACCAAACCCACACACCGATTTTTTTACAAGTTCAGAATCAACCTTTACAATATCTTTTTTCCAGGCTAATGAAGAACCTCTACTTTTTATAGGCTAAAGAATAACCTAATTCTTTTTAGTACTAAGGACAAAGAATCAAAACCTCACCAATCACTCCAAATATCCCTTTACCCAGTAAGGATTGAACCGTTATAAATTTAACTCAAAACGTAATTCTATTCAGGAAGAATCACTACCTCAATCTCTTTACAAGAAGAGACTGAAAGCTGGCTACCCCTGATTAAATATCCCCAACAATATTTAACCCGTCACACTACTTACCAATACAAATTAATAAGCAAAAAATCTCACTCGGAGCTTCTACCAACCCAGATAAATAATAACTCAATTAATATATCAAGTCTAGTGATAGTAAAAAGTTGAGATTGAAAATCTGATTTTAAACAAGATATGGGTAGCAAATGATTTAGCACGTAGTCAGATTCAAGAAATTGTTTATAAAAATTTTCTTTAATAAAAATCAGAAACAATTTCTAAGATCAATTTTCAAAAGATAAACAAGTAATGAAATAATAGAATACAATTGGAAATATATCACCCAAAATCCACAGAAAGAATAATTTGAACGATGTAACTTCAAATCCGGTTGTAGCAAAGATTAGTCGCAATTGATCCGCAAGATCGTCTCTTAGAATAGCTCACAAACTCTAAAAAAGATAACTCTAAAAAAGATAACTCTTAGAAAATCTCACTATTATGATATGATATGATTTCTTTTGCTATTAATGATATAAGAAATTTGCAGGTCTATTTAAAGGAGAATGAAATCAGCCTTCTAACGGCTAGTTCCAATGTGTCATGACATTTAATAGTTCTTATAGACCCCTTATCATATTGAATTCATTTTGGTTCAATTCACTTAATAAATGACTTTTAAATCTTTCAATTAAGTCCCCCAAATATTTCTCAATCCCAATTAATAAGAATCGAAACAATTTTTATGTACCAAATGGAGAAATATTAAAATTTAATGAACCAAATCAATAGGATTTAAACAATAGATCAAGCATATCTTAAATATTATCAAATCCTTCAAATGTCTCACAAATCCCAACAAAAAATGGCTACTTTTAGATATGATTTCGGAATGCACAAGATCCTGAAACAGTACCACAGGTCGACCTGTCTGTCGACTTACTAATCCAGAGAGTTTCATAGGTCGATCTGTCAGTCAACTTATCAATCTAGAGAGTTTCATAGGTCGACCTATCAGTCAACTTACCAATTCAGAGACTTTCACCTTTGGACATAGGTTGACCTACCTATCGACCGACTATGCTGGATTTTTTTCTAAACTCGTTTTTAACTCATTTTTATTTACGTTTTTGCCCCTTTAACCATTTTCTTTTCTAATATAAGCTCCACTAACTTCTTAAATTCTATTTTAGTCATTTATAAATATTTCTTTTCAATAACACATTAGAGCAAATAATTTCATCTGAAAACACACATAAATAACAAAAACTTTTTGTGCCGTGTGTGTTCCTAATTGGGATATTAAGAGTTGAAATTCACCTGAGCTGTTTTTCCTAATTTTTTCAAACTTTTAATTCTTCATCATCTTTGTCATCATCATTTAGCATCCATTTGTCATCGCATCTTCTTCATCACTGGTACTTAAACAACTGAAACACTAAATTAAACCATTAGTTCTACCAAAACATCAACACTTAATTGTTCATCAAAATCTTAGGATAAAAAATGGGGGTTACTCACTAGGAGTTCATGGCGGTTACTTAGTGGGAGTTTATGGGGGTTACTTACTAGGACTTCATAGAGGTTAGTCACTAGAAGTTTTTGGGGTTATTCATTTGGAGTTTATAGGGGCTACTCATTGGGAGTTGATGGAGGTTACTCACTGGGAGTTGATGGGGATTACTCACTAGGTATTGAAGGGGGTTACTCACTGGGAGTTGATGAAGGTTACTCACTGGGAGTTTATTGAGGTTACTCACTGGGAGTTTATTCAGATTACTCACGGGGAGGTGATGGAGGTTATTTAGTATAAAACATTCCCCAACTTGTGGGATGGGGTTTCTACAATTAGATAACCAAACCTTAGTAGGTTTCCTATGTACCTTGACACGTTACCAAAGATTAGGTCAGGCGTAGTTTTTGTTAAGGATTGTTTGTTTGTTGGAATAACAAAGAGAGCGAAAATGGATTTCTTGGGAGAGATAAAAGACATTTTCGAAGATGCGCTTCGATATGGGGCTAAGAAAATGGCATGAAGAAGTTAATTTTCTAACTTGACTGGACTCGTTTGGGTTCCCTACATATCTTGGAAGGTTGCCAAAAATCAGGTCGTAACGTAGTTCCGAACAACGAGACAATTTTAAGAGTCATAACTACCATAGGTAAACATTTTTACGTTTATGGGAAACAATCTGCTCCAGTCCAATGGATAGAGTCTCTCTCCGTTCATTAGCTAGGTAAGATCAATCGTTATCCTAATTGGTAGACTGCTTAAGTCTTTGAATCATACTATTTTGTTTTAGTCTACTAGAGGCTTGGTGCGATTCTAGGATTTGCTTAATTCTAGGAAGATCGTGTGATATGCTTGTGAGGCCGACTTTCTAGCGACACTCTACTAGACGCTGACACTTCTTGAGAATGAGTAAGGTCTTATTATCAAGACGCACCTCATGCGAGTCCGATTCCTTGTCTAACTCTAATTTGGTTAAAAACCACTACCAGAGGTGGACGATGGTATGGTGACATGGTGAGATTACTTAACCAAATTACATGTCCGAGGATTGTCTGCTAGCTTACTAGATCTCCCAGATTAGGTGTATAGGTGCATGTGTTATACTGATAAAGACCTATTGATGCTACATGATATGCAAGATGCCATAGGTTTTTGTTTTGAGTAGGATGCCTAAGTTTCCTTATCTGTATGATGGTTATGCATGTGTACGTGAAACATGATTCATAATTCTTGTAAAGTATTGACTTATGTATCATATGATCTTTATGACGCCTAAATATTTTACCTAGAATGTTTTCCAAGGGAACACATCGTCTATCTAAAGATGCCTAGTTTTCCTAGAATGTTTGCACTAGGTAGCTTTTTCTATTAGCCATCTCCCCTGGTTATTTCCATGTCGTTTCTAATATGAAAAGTTGATCGGTACTTCAGAGAAACTTTCTTCTCCTTTGCTTCTTCTTGTGTTGCAACTAAAATTTTGATTGGGATTTTTCTTGAAACAATCTTTGGATTTTGGTTGCAAGATGGAAAGGTTTGGACATGAATAATGGAAGTTTATTTTATGTCTTGCTTGGTTTAGCTCGGAATATCCCAGAATAGGAACATCTAACTCAGGACAGAGATTACTGTTGATTTGGCACGGGCTTTGAATAACTTTTGGATGAATTTTGGGAAAGGGTTAAAGTGAATGGATTATTTAGTTTGACTTCTTTTCTTTCTTTCTTGTACTTTCCTAAGTTTATTTATAATACTCTAAGAATTAGCCTATATGCACTATATATATATATATATATATATATATTTCTTCACGTTTATGCGAGATCATTTTGACTAGAGTACACTTAGGTAATCATACTCAAGCATTCAATTACCACAATGATTGTTGCGATTTTTGCATTGGATTAAATCTAAATTATGATGAAGATAAGTTCAATAGGAATTTAGACCAAATATCCGTAGTTATTAGTTAAAGAAGTTATCTAGTTTCAATTCAATCAAGTTCTGATATTGATATTTTTTAAGATTATTATCGAGATTACCTAGGCCCTATATGTTACTAGAGGTTTCTTTAATGACTCTGCTTCATTTCGTCTGTCTTGAACTGAGGGTAAACGGAATGGGCCTTCCTTAGATGACTCAGAGGAGGGAGAAAACAACTGACAAAGTAATAAATGTTAGTTAATGGTGACTAACAAATGCTATTTTATCTTGGTAGTGTTGAGAGAGTTTTCTGTTATTTTTTTCACTCTAGCAAGTAGGGGGTCATACTTCCTATATAATCCATGCAATGAGCTTTGGGTAGTGATCTCGGTCCAGTTGGCCCAAGTTACTAGGTGTTGAGATAACGTGACTCACCTAATTTCTTTCGTGTGACCACTCAATGCTTAAAAACCTTCTGAGACTGACCTTGATTTCATTGTTTCTATTAACACGTACTTTTAGGAGTTTTACAATTTTTTTATAGAGTTGTGGTATTTTTGAGTCAGTCTCAAGGTCTTCGATGATTTTACCCTTATCCTAGCTAATTTTCCCATTATTAGGTATTATCTTGATAAAGACTCTTTGTCTTCTTCCAGTCTTAGTTGTCTTCAATTTTACCAGGTTCCTCTTATTTTTATTTTAGGTAGGTTTAACGTTCATTCAGATTAGTTTTTTCTTGGGTAAAATCCTAGTCTATATTAGACTATCTTCTTTCAAAAATCTTCCCAACCTTTGAAGAACTTTTCTCAGGTAGGGTCAGATTCTGAGACTTTATCTACCGTTATTGGCATTATAAATCTTCTAGATATTTCTTCCTTTGTTTTGGTTGAGGAAGTCTTCTATACTTCTTCAAGATTACTTGGATAATCCCAGGTTGGAGTGTGTGTAGTGATTCCATATTAGGGTTCTTAAGTTTTCTTTCTTACGGTCTCAGATTTTTAGTCAATATCTCACTATTGTTTGGTTGAAACAAGACATTTATTTTAACATTTTTCTTTGGATAATGGTCTAATTTAGTATTAAAATTATATTATCATTATTTTTAATTATTCGTGGTGTGTAAATTGTGATAAGCAAATTGATTTATGAAAGCCAGAGTACAAAGACCTGAGTTGACCTTAGCCGAAATAAGCCTGCATTTAGTGATAGGTAGATCTAATACGTACGCGTACAAGATAATACCTAATACATTAGAAGGGACAATGCGTACAAGAAAATACTTAATTAATTTGAAGGGATAATTTTGGGAAATGTTCTAGATAGACCTCGGCTTTGATATTTCTTCGTAGAGCTAGGGTAACTTACAAATTTTGTTCATCCTCAAGTTTAAAAGTTACAGTTATCTTAGGGCTATAGCATGATTAACCTTTTATCCTCAAGATACAGATCATTCTTCCTGGGACCCTAAGACTAAGTCGTCATTTCTTTCTTAAGACGAGGATCACGGCTCCTAGAACTTAATGACATAATTATTCCATACTTTTTTCTTTTCAAAGTAGGAATAATTACTCCTAGAACGTGATGACAGACTTGTCTATTTTCTTCCTTAGGAATGGATTATTGTTTTTAGAACTTATTGACGGAATTGGATAATTTTTCCTAAGACTTAACGATGGGATTGCATTATTTTCTCCTCAAGCATGAATCATGTTTTCTAGGAACATAATGGTAGAAATAATCCTTTTTCTTCCTCAAAGATGGATCATTATTCCTAGGACTCGTGGAGAAGGGTTTAGAGCACCTTTGCTTTCATGATATCTACTAAGGGTGACTTTATTTTGTTAGTCTGACTGGTAAACCTTAATTGACTTGCTATCAGAAAAGGTTTTGACCTATTTATGGTGATTTGAACCTACACCACAATGTCTTTCCTATGGTTCATAATTCCTACACTATATGTTTTATGAGAAAGGACACTACGCCTAGGACGTGATAGATAAACCCCAGGGAAACATGACTTGAGGTATGGTTATATTTGGATCACATAGTCTTGATTTGACTGTGTGATGACATTGTCTTATATCTTGGTAAGATCGACAGGATTTTGCACGATCGAAGTAGATTCTTTCACGTTGACATAGTGGGTAAACTGTAGACAACTTTGTTTAGCTGAGGCTATGATTATTTTTTAATTTGAGATGAATTTTTTTCTTTTATTTAAAGGCAATGATAGTTGTGATTTTATTAGAGTAATTTTTTTTAAATGAATTATTATGGATGAAATGACCATTATTAATTTAATGTTTATACTTGAGGATTTATTGGGTTAAGGAAAATAATGATTCTTGTTCTGTCCTGCAGCTTGCTCCATATTCAAAATTTTGAAAACATTTTTTGACGCAGAGTGGCTATGTGTGGGATAAAACAAGAACTCTTATATCGATTATTATGCCCCTACTTGTCCTAGAAGGTTATTTTATCTATCTAGTATAACAATAATGTAAATAACTGTACATAAATTGAAAATAACATCTCTCTCCAAGATAAGTGTCCTAAGTAGAACATGATTTTGGTTATCCTCTATCCTAGGGTCACTATATATGGTTTTGGATTTTCTTTTAGCGCATCCTAAAAAAGCTTGGTTCCTAGACCTTTAAACCTTCGGTGTCTTCCCCGGGGGAACATCCGTCTTTGGTTAGTGGTACGAGCTAGAAGAGGTTCGTAGCTGGATCCCGGGGGAGAAACCCACCTGGCCTTGCTTTTACTAACTTTTCTTTCTAACTTAAAGGTTTTCAAAGCTTAGATCGGTGCAATGAAACCATCAATGAAAAGCCCGTACTACTAGTCTCTCTATCCCTAAGAGGGATACGACTTGGGTTTTTCCATATGATATGCAATGCACAATGAATGCTCGTGCGTTGAAGAGAGCATACAGTAATGTAAATGCAGAAATGTAAAGACAATATTTAAATAAATATTTAAAGACAATAATAAAAATATAGTAAATAAAGGCAGTAAATATGCATGATAGTATATACATACGGAATGAAATGTTTGTTATGCATTTTTTAGGTAATTGTTTTATGTTTGAAAAACCAAATACATATTTTATGGATTTTACTTAACTGTGAATATAGATTTAGACTCCAACTAAGCTTGAACTTCTAAAGTCCCTAGTGAAGTTGCAAACTGACACACCATGGATTACCCTTTGAAACTAGGAGGAAGTAGAGATAAAAAAGACTAGGAAATCAAGTTTCCGTTCCTCCCTCTCAAAATCCTAGAAAATCCATTCATTTTAGAAAATAAATTTTCAGGGGCTTTTCTAGGCGTCGATTTTGAAAAACATTGTTTGGACTGGAATTTGTGTTGAAAATGGAGTCTCCACCTAGAACGGGATTAAATGTTGTGGTAGGTTGATAGGTGTGATCTACCTATATATTTTCAAACTAGTTTTGTTAGTTTTAGAGTATTTTTTATAACGTTTTTATTATGCTTTAATTAGTTTTTATTATTTTTGTATAAATCAGGTGTGTAGAGTGAAACGATATGAAATCGGAACGTAAATGATCAATTCAGACCAAGAATGGTCGGAGAACGGTGAAAAAACAAGCACGGAGGCAATAATCAGATTAGCAGCCTATCGCCGCAGCGGTGAAAATGCAGAGCAGGGCCAAGTCTTGCTGGATATCCACCGCTGTGGCAGTAAAACTGCAGGATGGTCCCTGAATCCACTGCTGCGGTGAACATTAAACAGTTATACCCACCACCGTGGCGGTCACTTTTGCACCAGATTAGATATTTTTTTAGATATTTTCTCTATTTAATCCTCTCTCATCTCCTTTCTTTTGAGACCCTCGTCCATTAGAGCCCTTAGGGCTTACTATAGAATAGAGAGAGAGAGTATGGGGAGTGTTCAAACAAATCCAAATGAGAAGATTACCACACAGAGAAGGAGAACCGATTGGTGAATGGTTTTCGTGGCTAATCTTCGGATATTAGCTAAGTTAATCCATTTTTCCTTTTATTTCTTAACTTCAAAAATTGTTTGAGCATGTTTATCTTAGTTTTCAATGTATAAACAATTATGATCACGAGTTAAACGTAGATTATCTTTGGGATTAATAGTATTTATAAAAACGTAGTTTTGTTTGAGTTTTTGTTTCTTTAATGATTGTTCTTCGCTATTTTTATTGTGTTTGCCGTATTGTTTATTTATTATGCTTAGATAGATATATAGAGAATTCGGGGTTGGACACTCGGAAGAGGTAACCTCGGATTCGAACTAGGGTGAACATAACGTGATGATCCAATAACCCGGGAGGGAGTTGGATTGTGGGCAATCGATGACGTTGGGGGCAAGACTCACTTGACCTAGGCTTATTAAGATGTTTATGGAGACTTTTTCATTGACGCAAAGTCGTGTATTCTCTCATCTTACGCTCGGGAGAGGTGGCAGGAGAGTTTACTAACTGAGATTGTCGATAGGTTAAACACAACGCGACGATCCAATAACCTAGAAGGGAGTTGGATTGTGTGTAATCAATGACGTTGGGACGAGACTCACGTGACCTAGGGTCATTAAGACATTGAGGGGGACTTATTCGTTGACATGAAGTCGCGTATTCCCTCGTCCTACACTCGGGAGAGGTGGTAGGAGAGTTTATGAACTGAGATTTTTGAATAGGTCGAACGCTGTTGTTGTAAACTAAACAAAATCAAATGCATTTAAGTAAATAAAGTTAATCCCTAGATAATCCATCCCCTAACTATCTTGTATTAGTATAATTAGTATAGATTAAATTAAGCTATATTTGTATTAGTGTTAATTAATTAAAATCATTCTTTTTAGCCTAGATGAAATTAGGTCATGACAAACATGGTATTTAATAGTAACGACAACCAATCCCTGTGGATACAATACCAAATCTTCAAGATCCATTATACTAAAAGTTTGACCTCGTACACTTGCGAGTAGTCAATTCGCGAGCGTGTAACAAACGCTCGTCATACAAGTTTTTGGCGCAGTTGCCAGGGATTGTGTTTTTTCAATATTATCAATATTGTGAATAAATGACCCAATTTTAATTTAGGCATTTCTTCGGTATATAATTTTTGTTTTGTAGTTTTGTTTTTATTTCTTATGCAGGGTACTTGGAGATGTTAGATCACCAAGTATTGATGCATTACTTTCAATGAGATTTCGAGTCGTTTTATAGTCTGTGGCCACGCACATAAGCCGGTGAGGCGTGTCGTTGAAAGATCGAGCCGAACAAAGCAAAACCTCGCCAAGCTTGAGGGCGTTCTAAGTATGTTAGGCCAAGAAAATTAAACCATGCGCTTCTTGGAAGGAAACCCAAGGTCCAAAATAAATTAAATCCATCTCATCCGACTTGATTCGGAGGTGAGATTCTCTCACCTCCCAGTTACGTGTTCTAAATCCCCATCGTCCGAATGCTTTAACTTCATATGTTGAGATTGATGATTGGGATCGCTGAGGACACTGTCTGTTTTGAGTTCGGAAGTGATATGTAGTATTTGGTATTGTTAGTTTATGTTGTTTTGTTTTTATCGTATTGCATGTTTGTTTAGTCTAGAATGTTTTAGTGTTGTTGTTGTGTGCATGCTGAGTTTTGCGTTCTTCTAAGCCATTACCCAATGATGATATTACCTCCTAGTTGTTTTCGAGGTCAGGGGTAATACCCATGCATGTGTGTTCTGTGTGCTTGACAATGCGTTTTGGTGAAAATTATTGTAGATCCTAATTTACACGAGCACATAGAGTCAATGTATTTCTATTCAATTGATTTGAGGACAATTATCGATTAGACAAACTCATGACAAATACGGATTCTAGAACCTGATTGAGGGAAAGCTTGATGCGAAATCCTAGGCAAGGTAGTTCAGGAGACGTGATTTTGGCATTCGTTTTGTCGCTTGAGCCTTTTTAAGCCTACCTTGTAACATGATTATCCCTAGTTACCCTGTCGAAGCCTAAAAACTTTTTTAATTCTGAACACATAAACAAATACCCTGGCTAATTGATCTTTTTCCAAACCTTTATCACTTAACCAAAGGCACAAATTTTAGAGAATCAAGCTAGCAGTTGTAAATGCTACTTGATGTGAGTGGTTGGGTTTAGGGAGAACTTCAGATTGGTTCGATATTCGAGTACTCGCTTGTCGCTTTTCTTTCGTTTTAACCACACTCATGAAATCATACTTATTGAATAAGTTTGGGGGACTGATTCATAAAAAAATAAATAAATTATATTTCTTTTGACAAGTGAGTACGTTGGTCTTAAAATTATTGTTCAGGATTGTTTTCAATTTATCTATGGGGGTTCGAGAGTGAATGTGCCAAATGTTAAGCCTTGGGTAACATTAAGTTAACAACGTTAACCTGTTTTCTATTCCAAAATACCCTTGGACAAATAAACCAAAACCTAACCAAGTCCTTCTGGTCTATTAGAACTACTCAACCTACATTAGTAGAGAGTGGATCCCAATCAGGCATATGGAAATCCTAGTCCTATACGGTCTAAGTCATGAATTTTGTTGGTGGATAATCCAATCCGGTCTTGGATAGTTATATTATTAAGTCTCGCACAAACACATTTACAGGATCTAGAATGACATTCACCATTATGGCATGTCGAAATTCTAGAACAACACATGGTGCGTTTTACAACCTCAACTCGATATGATTGGCGGTTGTTGAGGGAAAATGACTTGGTCGTTGAAGAATTCAAAACAAGCATATCATTATGTTTACATTGTTTTTAGGTTGTTTGTTATTTAATTTAGTTGTGTTTTTCATTTTCGTGTGTGTGTTTTGCTCGAAGACTAGCAAAATTTTAAGTTTGGGGGTATTTGATAGGTGTGATCTACCTATATATTTCCAAATCGGTTTTGTTAGTTTTAGAGTATTTTTTATAGCGTTCTTCTTATGTTTTAATTAGTTTTTATTCTTTTTGTATAAATCAGGTGTGTGGGGGTGAAAAGGTATGAAATCAGAGCATAAATGATTAGTTCGGACTAAGAACGGTGGAAAAACAAACACGGAGGCAATAATCAGACTAGCAGCCCACCGCCGCGGCATCAGACCTCTGCTGCGGCGGTGAAAATACAGAGAAGGGCCAAGTCTTGCTGGACATCCACCACCACAGCAATGAAACTACAGGATGGTCCCTGAATCCACCGTCTTTTCCACCGTCGCGACGAACATTAAACCGATATACCCATCGTCGCGGCCGCCACCTCTGCACCAGATTAGATATTTTTTTTTTATATATTTTCTCTATTTAATCCCTTTTATTCTCCTCTCCTTTGAGACCCTTTTCCATTAGAGCCCTTAGGGCTTAGTATAGAATATAGAGAGAGTATGGGGAGTTCTCAAACAAATCCAAAGGAGAAGATTACCACGCAGAGAAGGAGAAGCAATCGGTGAATGGTTTTAGCGGCTAATCTTCGGATATCGGCTAAGTTCATTTGTTTTTCCTTTTATTTATTAACTTTAATAATTGTTTGAGCATGTTTAGCTCGGGTTTCAAAGTATAAACGTTTATGACCACGAGTTAAACGTGGATTATCTATGGGATTAATAGTATTTATAAAAACGTAGTTTTGTTTGAGTTTTTTGTTTCTTTAATGATTGTTATTCGCTATTTTGATTGTGTTTTTCGTATTGTTTGTTTATTATGCTTAGATAGATATATCACGAATTCGGGGTTTGACACTTAGAAGAGATAACCCCGGATTTGGACTAGGTAAACACAACGTGACGATCCAATAACTCGGGAGGGAGTTGGATTGTGGGCAATCAATGACGTTGGGGCATGACTCACATGACCTAGGTTTGTTAAGACGTTGAGGGGAATTTTTTCATTGATGAGAAGTCACGTATTCCCTCTTCTTACACTTGGGAGAGGTGGGGGGAGAGTTTACGAACTGAGATTATCGATAGGGTAAACACAACGTGACGATCCAATAACCCGAGAGGGAGTTGGATTGTGTGCAATCAATGACGTTGGGGCGAGACTCACGTGACTTAAGGTCATTAAGATGTTGATGGAGACTTATTTGTTGACATGAAGTCGTTTATTCAGTCATCTTACACTTGGAAGAGGTGGCGGGGGAGTTTACGATCTGAGATTGTCGAATAGGTCGAACGTTGTTATTGTAAACTAAATCGAAATCAAACGCGTTTAAGTAAATAAAGTTAACCCCTAGATAATCCATACCCTACCTATCTTGTATTATTATAATTAGTATAGATTAAATTAGGTTATATTAGTATTAGTATTAATTAATTAAAATCATTCTTTTTCGCCTAGATAAAATTAGGTTATGACAAACACGGTATTCGATAGTAACGATAACCAATCCCTGTGGATACGATCCCAATCTTCAAGACCTATTATACTAAAACTTTGACCTCGTACACTTGCTAGTAGTCAATACGCGAGCGTGTAACAAACGCTCATTGTACATAGGTCACTGGAATTTTTGAAATTCATTTTTATTTTGAAAATAACCCAAGTTTTGACTCATAAAATATTTGGTCTTTTACCCACATATTTCTTTGAAGTTTGGGGGTCAATTATGCTCGGGAAAGGTGTTAGGAAATCCTAGACGCCCGTCTAAGGACGGTACCTATATATTAATGAATATTCACTACTAAATAAGATCCAAGTGATTTTCTTTGATTTGCTTCACAAAATAATTCCCCCTTTTTTAAAGGTTTTTATCTTTTTAATGTATTTTGACATGATATAAATTGTAAATGTTATCTATTATGCAACTACAACTAGAAATGATATATATATATATATATTGTTTCCTTATATAAGGAAAGCAATAAATACTATACTATACTATACTATTTTAGGTATCGACAACCCAATAGCTGTTTAAAAGAGACAAGAATATAAATATGCAATATATATGAAATGTAAACTGGGACTAAATTATTTGAATTTGGGACCGAACTAGCACATGGGTTGCCTACGTATCTCCAATTAATGTGAATCAGGTCTTTACATAGTTTATTTTGGTTAGGGTTAAAGGATATGGTTTATGTTATTAAAGGTGATTGAACCCTTACATGGGTCACCTACGTACTTTGGTAGGTAACAAAATATCCGGTTGTCATATAGTTCATTCAGTTTGGTTTCATGTGTTCTTTGTCTTCTTGATGCTCTTGATTATTTATGACATAACTTGATGATCTTTACATGTTTTCAATATCTTTGTCTTGATTACTTGTTACACATGCTATGTTTATGAAATTTAAGTATAGATACTACGTGATCATGTTATGTACAAACGTTATATGCATATTTAAGCTAAGATCAAAGGGTGTTTCAAGAAGACATACCTATTTACGGAAAGTAGTCTTCCCTAAGTGATTACCTTCCTTTACTCCTTGATTTTTTTTTGGTTGTCCCCGATTAGGTTGCCGTCCACCTTTTGAGATCTTTCTCCAAGATCCTCAAGAACTCCTTTGGGATAGTATTTTAGCCAAATTTCTAGGTGTTTATTCAAGGGAAAACTTGGAAACCCTAGACACCAGAGAGAAGAATTTGATCCTGGAGAGAGAATGTGTGGATCCAAGACCTCAAATTTTTGAAAACAGGCCTCCTATTTATAAGTCTGGTATACCTGCGCATCCATTAATGAGGTGGCATATCCATCTTGTTCCTCAGGTAATATTTGGCTTAGGGGACTTGGTCTCTTGTATTGATCTTGTTTTGATTTGAACGAATTTAGGGTGGAAGGAAAAATTCTCAAAGATTTTGTAATGATTGGAAATCATTACCAATGATTCACAATCATTACCAATTATTACCTCCCCACTAATCATATGGCTTGCACATGGGTGCATTAATGGCTTGATGTGACACTTCCGATTTGGTTTGGGGGCTAAGTATTGGTTAGTTTTACTATTTTAGTTAGGTTGCCATGTATGTAGTCCTGATGTGTCACCTTACATTTAATTCCATATGGTGAGTCATGACTTGGAGAACACACATCTGATTAGATTTGGAATGAATTTGTTTGGTTTGTCTTGTAACCAATAGTTATATTTCAGGGTTTTAGTTACTTTGAGATATTTTGCTCAAAATTTCTACATACCTTGAACCTAGTCTTGGAAGTTTGTCCTAAGCATTTAATTATTGATGGTATGGGTATTTAATGACCATTAAATGCCTGACTAGGTGGCGAACTGGATTGGTTTGGTTTCGATAACGGTTAGTCACTTTCTAAGTGACTTGGTTCCTTGCTTAGATCTTTTGTAGGCAACTTCTTGGAAATTTATTTTGGGATTTTAATGCTCATTTTGGTGAGTCATTTATTTGGGTTAGGCCCTTGGTTCAATGGGCCTTGATGGTTTGTTAAGACAACTTTGGTTTGTTTAATTTCAAACGAAGCTTGAACCCTTAATCACTATGGTAATTTATGATTTGTCAAGACATTTACATGGTCTGATCAAGGATTTTGGATTGTGTTTTAAATGATCTCATACCCTAAATGAAAAATTATAGAATTTTTGGTGGTGTCAAGGAGACGAAATCAGTGGTAGTAATAGTTTCAGGGGTCA
Source organism: Eucommia ulmoides (assembly GCA_016647705.1). Taxonomy (NCBI): domain Eukaryota; kingdom Viridiplantae; phylum Streptophyta; class Magnoliopsida; order Garryales; family Eucommiaceae; genus Eucommia; species Eucommia ulmoides. The sequence continues at coordinate 49,684,240 of CM028339.1, read as the reverse complement.
AAAAGGGTAGCAAAGGTAATTAACGAAATTTCCTCAAACTAAACTGTAGTAACTAATTTCATTCATATTAAAAGTGATTTCATAAAAATTAACCTTTAATATTGTCATTTTAGCCCTTCTTTAACTTTAGGAAGTTTTGAGGTTGACCCAAAACTTTTACTTAAACCGAATTCAGTCAAATTGATAATTCAATGTAGAATTCAATGTAATCTAAGGCCTAAATTTATTCCCTTTAAAAATTAGTTTAAAGTTTATCCGAATTTTCTCTTTAGACTTTATAATTTTGTGAAATTAAATAGGTGGGTAAAAATTGAGTGTCTACAGCACCTCAATTCAAACCATGCGTATATGGACCTGCGAGGAGCGTCCGACTCAACGAAGTGCCAGGCCTTCTAGGTAGCTTTGACTCCTTTGGGTCTTTTAGCCTTGTTTTCACAAATTTTGTTGAACAGCAAACGGTGGGCCAAAAACTCATCGCATCTCATGTCGATGAGGTAGATGCAGGACGAAAGACTGGAAGCCCATATTAAATGGTTCCATGATGAGTCCAATTAACTCAAAGAGCCCAAAGACAGGGTGGTATAAATGTCCCTAATGGTGGGGGTACGAACAGGCCCCTTCTTGTACGAAATATCCCGTACCCCACAGGAGACCTTGGTCACAGCCTTCACCCTCTCAACTAAGTTTATCGCTGTAGATAATGTCTATTGAGCGAGCCACATAAGATAAAGATGCTAACGAAAAGATGATGACTGATAAGCCAAATAATAAGTCCTGGAGAAACAAATCTCGGTCGAAGAACAGAGAGAACAAGGTAAAATGAGATGATACCGATAAGAAGTTGGAGATAAATATATCATCGCAGTGCTTCTCCAACTGCACGTCTCTTAACGCCCTATTGGGAACAATACTAATGGAAATAAAAAATAAGAAGATGCTTAAATGGCCTTAACTAATAAAGGGCTAAAGGAAGTCCATCAAGATGGAAAAGTAGTATGACTTCTATCGAAGTTATGGTCACACCATCGATAGCTGCTACGACCTTAAAAATGAGATTGAGCAGTTGATCTGAAGAATCGACCTCAAAAGATTCACAACTGATGGAAGTCAAGATGAAAAATGCCCTAACAAAGAAGAGGAAGACCTAAGGTCCAAGGGGACAATTACACAATCCACGGTGGATTCTCCTCCATAGGACCTTCCCAGACTAAGCACAAGTCTCAACGAAGCCTCTCATAAAGAGAGTCCATTACTTTTATTGAAGAGGATTTTTGCGGAATCCACATTTTCCATGATGATGCTTTGGTGGTGAATATACAAATCGCTAAATATAAAGTGGGGCACGTTGATAGGTGTAAATTACATATTTATTTCCAATCCGAACATTGTTAGTTTTGGAGTATGTTTAGTACGTTTTAATATGTTTTTATGTGTTTTTGTATAAATCAGGTGTTTGAGGTGAAACAGAATGAAAATGAATAAAAAACAATTACATCGGATCAAAGACGGTAGAAGAACTGTAGAAAAAGGGCAAAAAAGCTGAAATTCAGAACTTGCAGCCACCGCCGCGTTAACCAAAAACCACCATCGTGGCTGTTAAAATACAGAGAAGGCCTTAACTTACTGCAAATCTACCGTCGTAGCGGTAAAATTATTGGAAGAAGCAAGAAGGCCACCGCCTTGGTGGACAAATCCATCGCCTAAGCTTTGAAAATACAGGATAATCCCTGAATCCACTGCCGACACCACCACCTAGGCAATCAATGAACCAACTTACCCATTTCCGCGGCGGTGAATCCCACTGCCGCGGCGGTCACCTCTGCACAGATTTAGATATTTCTCCTATTTATACCCCTTTCTCTCCTCTCCTCTCCTCCCCTCCAGCCATTAGAGCCCTATTAGGCTTAGTATATTTTAGAGAGAGGTTTTGGTAGTGCTCATTGAAATACTAAGGAGAAGATCACATTGCAAAGAAGGAAGAGTGATCTCGAAACATTTTTAGCAACAAATCTTCAGACTAGGCTAAGTTTATCTCGTTCCTTTCTTTATTTCTTAACTTAGGATTGTTGTTTGAGCATGTTTAGCTCATTTTTAATTGTATAACCGCATATGGCCATGACCTAAATGGGTTTTTGTCTAGGGATTAATATATTTATAAAAATATTGATTGTTTGAGTTTGTGTTTCGTTAATGTGTGTTTTATAATAATTTCAATTGTTTTTGCCGTGTTTTCATGTTATTATGCTTATTTATATAATTAGATAATACGGGTTTTGATACTCGAGAGAGGTAACCCCGAATTCGGACTAGGGTAAACACAACACGACAATCTAATGACCGGGGATGACGTTACAAAGTGTGCAATCAATGACGTTGGGGAGAGACTCACGTGACCTAACGTCGTTAAGACGTTAAGGAGGACTTATTCATTGATTCGAAGTCATGTATTCACTCGTGTTACACTCGAGAGAGATGGCCAGTGAGTTTACTCGCCGAGATTGTCGGATACCCGAATGCCATTAGCATAAACTAAAACGAGACCAAACACGTTTTCGTAAACCCAGTTAATCACTAGGCAATATTTTCCCTAAACATCTCATATTAGTATTAGTATAGTTTAATTAGTATTTTAGTATTAGTTTATATTAATTTTATATATATTTATTTTAGCCTAGATAAAGTTAGGTCATGATAAATGCGGTACTCAATAATAATCATAACCAATCCCTATGAACACGATATCCTTACTCTCACCACCTTTATTAAAACTTGACCTCATATACTGCGAGTGAAAGTAGCGATGTATTTACGCGCTACCAAGTTTTCGACGCCGTTACCGGGGATTGTGTTTTTTATTTTTATTGATATTGTAAGTAAATGACCCAATTTTACTTTAGGAATTTTTAGTATTTATAATTTTTGTTTGTAGTTTTGTTTCCTATTTCTCTTGTAGGGTACTCGACGATGTTAGATCAATGAGTATTGATGTAATTCTTTCAACCGAATTCCAAGCCGTTTTATAGTGCTTGGGATCGATAAAAGGAATTGCTACTCTAGGTTCCGAACTATAGCCTCCAGACAGAGTGTCAACTCCTTATTTTCCTCGATGGGTTACAAGCCGCAACCAGAATATGGGTAGAAGGAGAAAATGGTACCCCCTCTTTCTATGATCTAATCGCGAACGAAGCTATTTGGTCGTTGGAAGAAATGGCGGCCTATGATTGTCAAAGTTTGAATCATTCACCGAGTCACCAAAGTTCGGGGAATTTTTCCAACTCCTCGGCACCAAGGATTGACATTCTGGATCACGATGAGGAGTCTTTCCCCAATCTACAAGAAATGCTTGCAACCGTTATGGGGGAGACTAAGAGATTATTGAGGCATATGCATGACCGGATCAACGAGTAGGAGGATCGTCTTGATCATATCAAGACAGTCTGCGCCGATATTAATAAGACTGTAACGTCTTTGCAAACGCAAATCAGTCATCTTCTTTGCTTTGTTGAGGTGGAGACGAAAGCGATGGCACTAAGATATGAGCAAGCCAAATCCAATTATGAAAGCCACCATGAGGAACTGAAGACGAGCGGGAGGAGCTTGGGAAAATATGTTGAAGATTCGAATGAAGAGGAGACCCAAGTGTGGTTTGGCGATGAAAATTCACATATTAATCGTTGTGAATTTTCACCGTTCGAATTCCAGCTTGTGACACTGCAGTCGATCCAAGATGATCACATGTACAAGGATCCAATATGGCTCACTTATCCTCCACCACCGATAACAACGTCCTTTCATGCCCACCAAGTACATGAATCGATGAAGCGTGTCATTGAAAGCCCGAGCCATCTAAAGCAACATCTCGCCAAGCTTGAGGCCGTGCAGAACCAAGACCCGTATGTAATGTTATTTGTCACCTATTACGGGCGGAAGCCGTTATTTGAAGAGCATTTCGGTGTGTCAGGCTGACGACCATAAACCAAGCACTTCTTGGGATGCAACCCATAGAAAAGAATAAGTTAGATCTATCACAACCGATTTGAGTCAGAGGCGAGATTCTCTCACCTCCCACGTACGTGTTCTAAACCCTAGTTGATAGGTGTAAATTACCTATGTATTTCCAATCTGAATATGTTAGTTTTCGAGTACGTTTATAGTTATTTTTATATGTTTTAATATGTTTTTATTCTTTTTGTATTAAAATAGGTGCGTGGGGTGAAAAGATATGAAATTGGAGCAAAAACGATGTGATCAAACCAAAGCGGACGAAGTTATGGTGGATAAATGACCAAGGAGGCAATATTGTGAAAGAAGCCCACTTCTTAGGTGTCCATATCTCTGCCTAGGCTGTGAATATTGCTGAGAACATTTCCAAGTCCACCGCCTACGTCTTCGCCTTGGCGGTCACCAAACCTGCAAAGCTGGTACAGGTACTGTAACTTCAAGGATATTTTGGACTATGATGCGATCCAATTTTGGAAACACTAAAAACATGGAAGTTGTATATTTTTTTTTTAGCTTTCCATAGGTTTTTAAATCACCTCAATCGAAGTTCTTATGAAGACGTTACAATCAAAATAAAATTGTAAACCTGTAGTAACTTTGCCTAGGCGAAGTTTCCTTTACCTAGGTGAAAATCCGGAAGAAAGTTAACCAACCTAACTTCGCCTAGGTAAAATCATCTACGCAGAATGGATATTTTGGAGATATTTTTTGGCCTATTTAAGCCTTTCTCTCCTCCTCTCTTCCCTCTTTTTGAGATCCTAAGGCCTTAGGCCATATTTTAGGGTTAGGATAAGGGATTTTTGAGGGAGAGGTCTCAACCCAAGGTGGAGGATCAATGAGGAAGCGAACGATTGACGTTTCTACCGACAAATCTTCAAATATGAGCTAAGTAGCTCGTTTCCTCTATTTGTTTTCTTCATTTTGGTAATTGTTGAGCATATTTAGCTCGTTTTACATTGTATAAATGGTTAGGGCCATGAGTTAAACATGGATTGTAATAGGGGATAACGTTTTATTTATGAAAATGTAGTTTTGGTTGAATTTGTGTTTCGTTTATGGTTGTTCCTTATAATTTTGATTCTGTTGCCGTGTTTTCTATGATTATATAATAGTTTAGATATATTGAGAATATGGGGTTTGACACTCAGGAGAGGTAACCTCGGATTCAGACTAGGGTTAACACAACACGATAATCTAACGACCCGGGAGGGTGTTAGAAAGTGTGCAATCGATGACGTTAGGGTGAGACTCACATGACCTAGAGTCGTTAAGACATTGAGGGGGACTTCGGTGTTGACACGAAGTCATATATTCCCCCGTATTACACTTGGAAGAGGTGGCGAGGGAGTTTACGAACCGAGATTGTCGGATACGCCGAACGTCGTTAATGTTAACTAAAACAAAATCAAACGCATTTAAGTAATAAAGTTAATCCCTAGGCAATCTACTCCCCTAAATAATCTCAAATTAGTAATTATAGTATAGTTAACTTAATTAGTATTTTAGTTTGGTATTAGTATTAAATTATATTCCATTTTTGTCGCCTAGATAAATTCAGGTTATGACAATCGCGATACTTGATAGTAACAACCCCAATCCCTATGGATACAATATCTGACCAAAAGGTCCATTATACTAAAACTTGATCCGTACACTTGTGGTAAAAGTGGCAGCGCTAATTTGCGGCCACCACTAGTCTTCCTAATAATGCTTTATCATGTCATTGGGATTGTTGACTAGGTTATTATGGGCATTTCCAATTTAATTCGGGTGTGATGTGTTAGTATAATAGTATAGGTTTTAGTTGTAGTTTATGTTTTACTGTTTTTATTGTGTACATGTTTGTTTAGGGTAGTTATTGTTTTGGGCTGAGTTTTGATGTTATCTGGGCCATTAACCGATGATGAATCTATTCCCTGGTTATTTATTGAGGTCGAGCGTAAATCTTATGCCTGTATGTTCTGTGTGCTCAACGCTATGTTTTAGTAGTAGTTATTATAGATCCTACTTGCATGAGCATGTAAACTCATTATATAACTGTCTAATTGATTTAAAAATGATTATCTGTCACCTAAATTCATGACATTAGGGTTTCTAGAACTTGATCTGGGGGAAATTCGAGGCGAAATCCTAGGCGAGGTTGTTCAGGAGATATGATTTAGGTATTCGTTTTTATTGCTTGAGCCTTTGAAGCCTACCTTGTAAAATGTTTATCCCTCGTTACCCTATCGAAGCCTAATAGCCGTTTTAATTCTGAATAGTTGACAAATACTCTAGCCGATTAAACTTTTTCCAAACCTTTATCACTTAACTGAAGGCACAATTTTGAGTGAATCATGCTAGCAGTTGCAAATGCTAATTGATGTGACCGGTTGGGTTTTAGGCGAGCTATTAATTGGTTTGGTATTCAAGTATTCACTTGTCATTTTTTGTTCATATTTCACACACCCCTTAAATTGTACAAATCAAATAAGTTTGGGGGTGTGTTTATTTGAAAAAAAAAAAACAAATGTAAATTCGGTTTTTATTTTCGTTTCTTTTTGACAGGTGAGTATGTCGGTCTTAAACGGTTTGTTTGAAATTGTTTACAATTTATCTGTGCGGCTCCGCGTGTGAGTGTGCCAAGTAATGTGTCTTGGGTAATGTCATGTTAACGATGTTAAAATGTTTTCCATTTCTAATATACCCTTGGCCATATTCCTAAACCGAACCAAGACCTATTGATATTTTTGAACCTCTGAGCCTACATTAGTGGAAAATAGATCCCAGGTTAAGCCTATGGATTCCCTATACCTTCGGATTTTTTATGTCATGCGCTTATATGGTAGATAATCCAATCCGATTAACGGATAGTTATATATTTGAATTTTAAACACACACACACTTTAGCAGGATCTATAATGAGACTTATTATTATAAATGTTGAAATGCTAGAACACTACATGATGTGTTTTTATGCCTGAACTCGATAGAATTGGGGGCCGATGAGGGATAATTCGTTTGGCCGGTAGATGATACTCAAAACTTGCACATATTTATTTTTCGTGTTTTTCATTTTTAGTTTTTAGTTGTTATTTTTTCTTTTATTATGTTGGTGTTTTGCTCGAGGACTAGTAAAATTCCGAGTTTGGGGGTATTTGATAGGTGTAAATTACCTATCTATTTCTAATCCGAACATTGTTAGTTTTTGAGTATGTTTAGTACGTTTTAATATATTTTTATGTGTTTTTGTATAAATCAGGTGTTTGAGGTGAAATGGGATGAAAACAGATAAAAAACATTCACATCGGATCAAAGACGGTAGAAGAACGGTGGAAAAAGGGCAAAATAGCGCAGCGGTTAAAGTACAAAGAAGGCCTTAACTTACTACAAATCCACCGCCGTGGCGGTGAAACTACTGGAAGAAGTAGAGAAGGCCACCACCTCTATTGACAAATCCACCGCCATGGTGGTGAAAATGGAGGATAGTCCCTGAATCCACCACCAACTCCAACGCCTAGGAGATCGATGAACTGACTTACCCACCACCGCGGTGGTCACCTCTGCACAGATTTAGATATTTATTTAGATATTTTCCCTATTTATGCCCCTTTCTGTCCTCTCCTTCGGCCATTAGAGCCCCATTAGGCTTAGTTTATTTTAGAGAGAGGTTTTGGGAGTGCTAATTCAAATCCTAAGGAGAAGATCACATTGCAAAGAAATGGGAGCGATCTCGAAAAGTTTTTAGCGACAAATCTTCAGACTAGGCTAAGTTTCTCTCGTTCCTTTCTTTATTTCTTAAATTAGGATTATATTTTGAGAATGTTTAGCTTATTTTTAATTGTATAACCGCATATGGCCATGAGCTAAATGGGTTTTTGTCTAGGGATTAATATATTTATAAAAATGTTGATTGTTTTAGTTTGTGTTTCGTTAATGTGTGTTTTATAATGATTTCGATTGGGTTTGCCACTTGGGAGAGGTAACCCTGAATTCGGACTAGGGTAAACACAACACGACAGTCTAACGACCCGGGAGGGTGTTAAAAAGTGTGCAATCAATGACGTTGGGGGCGACAGTCATGTTACTTAGCATCGTTAAGAAGTTGAGAGGGACTTCTTCTTTGATGCGAAGTCATGTATTCACTCGTCTTACACTGGGGAGAGGTGGCGAGTGAGTTTATGAATCGAGATTGTCGGATACCCGAACGCCATTAACGTAAACTAAAACGAGACCAAGCATATTTTTGTAAACAAAGTTAATTCGTAGGCAATACTTTCCCTAAACATCTCATATTAGTACCAATATAGTTTAATTAGTATTTTAGTATGAGTTTATATTAATTTTATATACATTTATTTTAGCCTAGATAAAGTTAGGTCATGATAAACACGGTACTCAATAATAATCAACCAATCCCTGTGGACACAATACCCTTACTCTCCCCACCTTTAATAAAACTTAAACTCGTATACTTGCGAGTGGAAGTAGCGACGTATTTACGCGCTACCACACGTCCAAGTCGGTAGGGATAGCTTAGTGGAAATACTCTACCCAATAGCTTTTAATAGAAACTATGAAGCCCCTTGGTTGGACCATACTTCAGATCACAATAGGCACGGAGCCAAAGCATTCCACCATCGATGTGCGGTTCATGGTTGTGGACGTACAATACCATAATTAGAAGACCATGCCTAAACGTATTAAGGGCTATTATGTCAACGTACAATTTGATGTTAAAATTCCCAACCAAGTACGACTTCAGAAAGGTACGTGGGAACCAAAAAGTGGTGCGGGAGTGCTTTTAGCTAAAATGTGGTTCTTAGAAGCACAACCCGCCAAATAGAAATCAAAGGATATAAAGGTTGATGAAGTCTTCTTGCCCTGGATATAACAGAATGCCCTAGAATAGGGGATATCCTGGAGCCCTAGATTTAGCAGCCAGGAACCAAACTGGGAGAGCCCTTATGGGAGAAAAAAAGACTAGCTGGTTAAACAATTGAAATCCAACCATGATATGTTTTCTTAATCATATTCGAATTTACTAGGGATAGACCTGAGGATCTTCATGCAGAGGCTGTACATAAACCTAGCATACCCGTTGATTCGACATAATCAACGAAAATTTGATCAGGAGAAGAAGGCCATGATCGAAGAAATCAAGAAGCTACTGGATGCCAACACGATTGAAGAAATAAACTTTCTCCTTTGATTAGCGAATGTTGTTCTTGTTAAGAAAAATATGGGAAAATGGCACATGTGTGTGGATTTCACCGACCTCAACAAGGCTTGTCCAAAAGACTACTTTCCTTTCCTAAAGATTGATGTGATCTTGGACGCTCCAGTCAGCTATAGGTCGCTTAGCTTCCTCGATGCCTTCTCAGATTACAATAAGATTAATATGTTCCCTCTTGACAAAGAAAAATGACATTCATCACCGACGACGGCTTTTACTGCTATATGGTCATGATGTTCGGCCTTAAGAACACTAGAGCTAACTACAAAAGGCTAGTGAACATGATGTTCACTAACTTGCTTAGAAGGATCATGGAGGTCTACATCGACATCATACTCATAAAAAACAAAAAGTGGTTGTGGATCACCCGGATGTCCTAGAAGAGTGATTTGACAAACTCAAAGGCACATGATGAAGTTGAATCTGAACAAATGCGTGTTTGCGGTCAGTGCGGGCAAGTTACTTGGTCACTTGGTGACTAGAAGATGAATCGGAGCCAACCTAGAGCCAGTAAAATCAATCTAAACATGACCTACCCAAGAATGGTCAAGGAAGTAGAGAGCCTAATCCAGTGAGTAACGACCCTAAATCGATTCATTTTTCGAGCATCCGATAAATGCCTGCCCTTCTTCAAAACTTTACATGGTAATAAGAGTTTGAAGTAGACTGACGAATGAGAATAAGCCTTTCAAGTGCTCAAGAAGTACATCTTAGAGCCACAGATACTCACCACCCTAAAGTTATGGCAGGAAATAATCATCTACTTGGCTGCCTCGGCTATAACTTTAATTTTAACACTTGTAATTAAAGAGCACATAGTACAAATTCCTATGTATTATGTCAGCCATGCGCTGAGTGGAGAAAAATCCCATTATCCTTGATAGGAGCTAATAGCCTATACACCGATAATATGAACAAGAAAGCTCTAATACTATTTCCAGGCTCACCCGATGGTAGTGCTTACCAACCATCCCTTGAGGGTTATATTGCATTGACCGAAGACCTTTGGATGGCTACTAAAGTAGTTAGTTAAGCTTGGAGAGTTCCATATGAAGTATCACCCACAGACAACCATAAAAGGAAAGACTCTGTCATAATTCATCTCAGAATTCACATTCCTGGAAGAAAAAGCCTCGATAGAGGAGGGTCATGGCCACAACCTTGACCAACATTCAATCCAATGCTGGACGACACACCTGGAAAGATTGTCAAATCAAAGCGGCTCAGGGGCCAGAGTCACAATTCGTACCCTCGAGGGTGATATTCTAGAATATGCCTTGAGGCTCGGCTTGAAAGTAATGAACAACTAGGTCGATTACAAAGTATTTATTTTCTCATTGGGAATCTTAAAGGAGCTCGACGCTACTAAATCTGAATTCTACTATGATTCCCTACTAATAGTAAATCAAATCTATGTTGAATACCCGTCCAAAGAAGCCAATATGATGGTATACCTAAGAAGTGCCATGCTTCTCATGTGAGACTTCGGAAAGCTTACTGTTAAGAAAATTCTAAGAGAATAGAATAAATAAGCAGACTCGCTGGCTAACCTGACCTCTGCCTTTGACACTAGGGGGCACAGGACCACCCAATTCAAGAATATTCTGCAACCGAGCTGCGATGAAGTCGAGGAAGAAGTTAAAATGGTAACATACCAACCAAGGTAGATCGACTCTATCTACAACTACCTTGACAATGGACTCCTCCTAGAATAAAAGAGAAAAGCCAGAAGAGTTCTCTACTAGGCAACCTAGCATGTGCTACTATAAGGAGAACTATATAATCATTCTTTCATAGGACCACTACTCCGATGTCTATGCCCAAACGAAGGCCACTAAGTTCTCCAATACATCTACAAAGGCCTTTACGACAATCACTCTGGAGCAAAATCCCTAGCCAGAAAGGCATTGAGGTAAGGCTACATTTGGTAAGAAATGAGATAAGTGCTAAAGGTTTAGGTAAAAAATCAACACCCCGACCACAGGACAAATTCCCATGTTCGTGCCCTAGACATTTGCTCAGTGTTTTCACCATGGTAGTATCTTAGACGAAATTCCTGATCATCGCGATCGACCACTTCACTATGTGCGTTAAAGCTGAAACTGTGGTAAAGGTCATTGATCCCAAGATTAGGAACTTTGCATGGAAACACATCGTTTGCCAATTCAGAGTGCCACAATCCATCATCAACCATCATAAAACATAGTTTGACTACACCCTATTTGCTAACTTTTGCTCAGAATTGGGCATCCGACATCACATGTCGACCCCTATCCATTCATAATCTAATGATCAGGTCAAGGTAACCAACCAAACGATCCTGCACATGTTAAATACTTGGCTAGAAAAATCCTAGGCGAAGTGGGTGAACGACCTCCCCTTTGTGTTGAAAGCCTACCACACCACCTCGAGGGTTTCTATCGGAAAAACACCATTTGCTAAGGCCTTCGGTTCTGAGGTAGTGATTCCCATCGAGCTAATCCTACCAATGTGTTGAGTGTCCCACTTCAATCTCGATGAGAACTAGTGCAAGTTAGCCCTAAACCTAGAGTTATTGTAGACATAACATTTTGTCCCGCCCACTTAGTATCGAATCGAAAGTGCAAGTTCGAATAAAATTTAAACTGAGGCTTAAAGGGAACAAATTTCTACTTTGGATTACATTGTATACTACAAAAAAAATAATAAAAATAAAAATAAAAATAAAAATAAAAAATATATATAAAGAAAACATAAAATGATCAATCTGACTAAATTCGGTATAAGTAAAAATTTCGGGTCAACCACGAAATTCTTAAAATTAAGAGGGACTAAAATGAAATTATTAAAGATTGATTTTCATTAAATAACTTTTAATATAGATAAAAACTAGTTACTATCCTTTAATTTATGGAAATTTCACCAATTACCCTTATTTTCTGTTTTGACCTCTGAAACATTTACTATCACTAGTTTTGTCTTTTTGACACCAAAAACACTTCTTTAAATTTTTGTTTAAAGTAATAATACTCAAAAAAATAAATCTAAAAGCCTTGATTAAACCAAACAAACTACTATGGCAAGTCTAGTTACCCATAGTAACTAGTGCTAAAGACTCGGTTCGAAACCAACCAAACCGAAATGCCATCATGAAAAGCATTTAAGGCCTATCATATCAAGACTACATCATGAATTTAATGACCTATTAATGAGGATTAAATGATAATATCCTTTCAAGATCAACATACCAAAATATCTAGTATGGAAACCTTGTTACTTGAAGAGTAACTAACGGTTACAAAACTAACCGGTTCAGTTTTCCATCAAATCATGCCATAAATGATCCATAAAATCAACATCTAATCAATAATTTAATGCTTAAAATAACCTAGGGATACTAAATTCAAAGAATCAAGAAATTTTGATCAAAATATCTTAAGAAAACCAAGTTAATTTAAAAGTAACTAAATAGTTACAAAACTAACTGGACCATTTCCCATCCCATAAAGTCATTAAATGTCAATCAAATAAAAAATAAAATCAATCATTCAATGCCAAAATGACTTGAAGAGGCCACATTCTATGAATCTCCAAGTGCATTTAATGCAAGTAACCAAAATAGTTCGGGTAACTAATACTTACCAAGCAAACCGAACCGGAAAATATCCCATCGAGCATTAAATGCCCCATGCACCAACCAATGATGACTAATCATGACCAATGATGAGTAATGATTAGAAATCATTAGCAATGATTACTTATATTTTTTTAAAGATTTTATAATCATTACAAAATCATAGAAAATCTTAGTAAATTTTCTAAATTTGTCTTAAACCATAAAAGTATGAGAAATTAAATGGTTGAACCTCGACCAAACAACCCATTAGTAGTGTTTGGGTAAGGGATTTGACAAATGCAAGGGATTTGTAAATAAAGGGATTTCAAAATCCTGAATTTCAAAATCCTATAATTTATAAATTCGTTGTTTGGATAAATATTTTAGGGGAAGAATTTGATCATGTAATGTTATAATTTTCATGAATGGATAACCACTATCACTACTATGGGGGTCGACGGTTGCAGGTGGTCATGCTCAGTGACAATGGTGGTAGCAGGCGACAGCGACCGGTGAACAGAGATGGTAGGCGGCAGTCGATGGTCGACAGCTGGCAACGATAGTTGGTGGTCGGATTTGAAATCCCTCATTGGAGGGATTTGTAAATGACATCTAGTTTAAAAAGATTTCCAAATCCCTCATTTATCACTATTTTCTAATTAAAAGGATTTTACAAATCATTTGTCATAAATACCTAAACAAGGTATTTGTCAAAAAATGATTTCAAAATCCCTTATCCAAATCAAATACTTCCCCCAAATCCTTTACCAAAACACAACCCTAAGGAATAGGCTGGACAAGACTGTCCATTGGGGAATTCTCAAGCTCTCTGAGCCTAGAAATAGGTAGTCTGTATTTCATTTTCAAAGGCTTGAACCAAGAGCTTCTTCCTTTACTCTCAAATTTCTCTCTCAGGTCAAGGGAATTCTCAAGCCTTCTACTTTATAAACAACCTCAAATCTTGTTAAAAAATCCTTCAAAAAGTATTCTTGAGGATCTTAGAATAAGAACTCAAGATGTTGTTGGTGAACGATCACGAACAACAAAGAAGATCAAAGAAAGAGAAGAAGGAAAACACTTAGGGAAAGATCACTTTCTTAAGTTAAGTAAATCTTCTTAAACTGCCCTTTGATCTTATTTAAGTATCTTTATATTGCTTGTATATAGCATATTTAATTAGTTCTTAGATACATAGTTCATGTACATTGTTTATAGATAAAAAAAAAAAAAAAACAAGTTAAAAACATCACAAATATGTCAAAAACATCAAAATATGTCAAGAACATAAAAAACTATGTCAAAAACATCAAGAACATGTGAAAAGATGACAAAAACATCAAGCACACCATGAGTTGTGCATAACATCTTTGATTCTCTCAAGAACACATGAAACCGAACTCTAAAGAACGCAAAACAAACTTCTGACAAAGGACTACTAACCACTAACCACTAACAACCGACTTTTAATTTTCTGAAATAGTCTAGATCACAGCCTGGCAATAAGTCATCAAGCCAGTGGACTTGTACTTTATATATATATATATATATATACTTTGTCGAGACCCTTGTGTCTTATACGACGAAGTTTTTACACACTTGCATAATGACTACTCGCAAGTGCACGAGGTCCAGTTTTAATATAGTTGATCTTTATGATCGGATATCGTTCCCACAGGGACAATGTGAATAATTGAATACTGCAATTTGCATAGTCTCATATTATCCAGACGGTTCAAGAAATATTTTAAAATTAAACTAATTAAAACAAAGTTAAACTACAATTAGTGGGTTAATCCTAACTAAGTTGATTACCTAAGTATTTATTTCGTTCACTTAATACATGTTTGATTTCATTTAGTTAACAATAACAGAGTTTAGGTATCCGACAATCTCGGTTCGTAAACTCACTCGCCACCTCTCCCGAGTGTAAGACGAGTGAATACGTGACTTCGCGTTGATGAAGAAGTCCCCCTCAGCGTCTTAATGACACTAGGTCATGTGAATCTTTCCCAAACGTCATCGATTACATACTTACTAACGCCCTTCTGGGTCATTAGATCATAACAATGTGTTTACCCTAGTCCGAATCTAGGGTTATCTTTTCCAAGTGTCAAACCCCGTATTCCCAAATCCAATCCTAATACCTTAACAAGCATATTAAAGTTGTCATAAAATGATAAACACAATCGGAATTAAAAGCAAACAACTATTAAAGAAACATATATTAAACCAAACAAGTATTTACACAACTACATCGATCCCTAGCTAATATTTATCTAATCTAACATGATCTTGGCCATTGAAACATTAAACCAAGAGGTATTCATAATCATTTACAATGAATCATTAAATTACAAAGAGAGAAAGATCAAATCTTCAAATGGAGTGATCTACTATCGCCAAAGATCGATCCGCTAATGTTTTCTCTTCTCCGGATGTTGAATATATTCTTCAAGAATGGCCAAGGATCACCTCCTAAGGTTAGAGGCATCCAAGAGTGTCCAAACTTTTTTAATGGAAGTGGGAGAATGGGTATTTATAGGTGGAAGGCTTCAAAATATCTAAAAATATCTTCTTTGCTGTGCAGAGCTGACTGCCGCGGCAGTGGGAATTCGCGCCACGGCGTTGGGTATGTCGGCCAACTTTCCAAACTCTCTGATCTTTCACCGCCTAGGTGGTGAGTAATTCATTTTAACCTTCGCCGCAGCAGTGGATAGCAGCATCACCATAGTGAAACAGCTCAAACTCTTTGCACTTGCACTGCCTAGGCAGTGGCTATACCGCCTAGGAGGTGAGACTTATGTATTTTTAGCACTCTCTGCATTCTCACCGCCATGGTAGTGGTCTTCTCGCTGCGGCAGTGGGTCTTGTGATCTTGAAACCTTGTTTCTTCATCATTTCTTCACCGTTTTCCTAATGTTTGGATGTTTGTCACTCGTTTACGTCTGTACACCTGATTTAACTAAAAAAAAACTAAAACAAAATTAAATATTAATAATACACTCAAAAACTAACAAATTTGGTTTAGAAGTAGATACGTATTTTACGTCTATCAAATACCCAAAAACTTGGAATTTTGCTAGTCCTCAAGCAAAACACCCTAACACTAAATTAAACTAACTTCACTAATTAACTAACAACTAATCTAAAAGTGAAAAACTTTAACAAAGAATAAGTATATGCATGTGAGTTCCAAATTCAATCGAAGAAACCAAGTTGGTCCTCTCTTAATAGCCCTCGATTTGATCAAGTTCGGGAAATAATACACACCAAGTGGTGTTCTAGAATTTCAACACTCAATATCAATAAAAACCATTCTAGATCCATTTGAAATGTGTGTGTGTGAGAGCTCAAATGTATAACTAACCAAACTCCAGATTAGATCATTAAGTAAACAAGCTCATGACTTAAACCTTAAAGGATTCAGAAAAACCATAGCTTGACTGGGCTCGACTATCCACTAATGTAGGTTAAGATATTTATAGAGATTAATAGGGCTTGGTTTGGCTTTAGAGAATGACCAAGGGTATCGTAGGAATAGAAAACAGAAAATCGTTATAGATTGAACGATACCCGAGGCACAAATGTTTGTCGCTATCTCTCTCTTGTAACCCCACACGTTTAAAATACAACCCTGAACAAGAATTTAAGAACATTGTATTTACTTGTTGAAAGAAATGTAAATAAAAACTATATTCACATAGTTATTTTTATTTTTTATTTTTTATTTAAGATTGTCACACCCCCAAACTTATTCAAATTTTTACAATTTTAATGGCGTGCCAAAACAATGGCAAGTGGATACATTAATATTGAACCATTAACTTTTCGTCCGAAACCCCGATCGCTCACTTCAAGTCAGCATTAGTCTACGCTACTTGATTTCACTCAATTTTGAATTTTAGGCTTAGCAACAATAGTTTGAAAAAATTTAATCGGATAGAGTATTGAAACGTGTTCAGAATTGCAAAGATTATAAGCTTCGACAGGGGAACAAGGGAATAAAATTTTCAAGTTGGCTACAAAGGTTCAAGCGAAAAAAGTGAAGGCCTAAATCATGCCTCCGGAATTACCTTACCTAGGATTTCGCTTCAAGTCTACCCCAAATAAAGTTCTAGATTCTTCAATTATGTCATAAACTTGTTACTGAATAATCAACGTCAAATCATTCAAATAATTATACACTGAGTCCATGCGATCGTGCGATTTAAGGATCATAATATTTTTTACCTAATCGACATGCTAAGCACACAAAACACACATGACTAGCATTATCCCCGACCTCGATATACAATTAAGAAATAATTTTCATCATCGGAAAATGGCCCTAGACGAATTCAACAACTCACATAGCATATACGACTTTATACATAAACAACACTATATTAAATCTAAATACTAACATACATATACCAATCTAAGCATTTCATCATGAAAAAAAAATTAAAATAAAGCTTAACTAAAAATTAAAGTTTTACATACAAAAAATATTTCCATTCTTCACATCTTTCTTTAACAACACAAAACGTGATGTATATTCCCTCCAAACTTAAAACGAAGTAGTGCCCTTACTGACTGAGAAGCGAACCCAATAACAGTTTATAGCAATCACAAGTAAAATTGGGTGCTAACACATAGCTAGGGGCTAAGACGTAAAAGTCTCACCCCCTACCGTTCGCTGGGAGAAAATTCATCGCCACCACTTATCACATCAGAATGAAAATTGTGGCGGTTGTAAGAGGTGCAGTGGAACATGCGGCATAGGCGGATAAGCACTCATGTTAATTTCGAAGTGCGCACCAAAGAGTCGTTGGATTTGATATTGCGCACACACTAATCGTAACGTTTCAACAAAATATGAACAATGTAGTATGCAATTTTGTTTCACACAATTTAACAATCCACATAAATTGAAAATCACAAAAAATGGGGTTGAACCTGATTTTTGGTGGATGATTTGGGGTGGAAATCACAAATTATGTAAATGGAAGGATGAAATTGAGGGTTTAAAACGGTTTGGAAGGATGAAAATGGATAAATTTTGGAGTTTTAGAGGTGGTTGTGGTATTTTTGTATAGCGGTATGGTTTTAATCAAATAGAGGCCACACCGCCACGGCGGTGGGAATCACTGCCTCGGTGGTGTGAGTGCCTTTTTAAAATTAATTCTTTTTTCTATTTCATCGCCTCGACGATGAAGCGCCTTTTTCACAACCTAACACTCTGTTGTTTCAATGCCTCGGCGGTGAGGCATTTATGCTGAAAACTTGACATCTTGCATTTTCACCACCTCGACGGTGCGTCCACCACCTAGGCGGTAAGCCTGCTATTGGATTTTAATTTTTTCTTCAAGTTTTCACACAAAGGCTCCACTCCATGCGCTTCTATTTTGCTTGTTCAATGTTTTTAAGTACGAAACACATCTTCGAGTATCCTCACTCCCTAATTTACCTCCAAACATGCTCCAAGACCATTCCGGCCCCCAAAAAATAAATAATAGCAAAAATTGGGTAAAATTTGATACCCTCGGTTTTGGATAAAAAAACATGACTTGCTTGATTTATCGTTTCTAGCTGGACTTGGTGGAGTATTTTTTACCAAAATCCCTCATAAACAAGGAATTAGGGATAGAATGCTTCGTTCGATCATGATTCATGGCATTGAAGTTGGCTTCGTCTCCTTTCCTTATCTTTTTCAACGTACACTCGATATCGGGATCAAGAGTCAAGATTTTCAACTTCTTCTACGTTGTATGTACTGCTTGATCACAACTGACGAAACAAATGAACAAAATAATTAAAAACTATAAAACAAAAGAATTGTCTAGATTAATATTCAACTACTTAGTCGCAATATCAATTCTACGCATTCAACACCATCCCCGGCAATGGCGCCAAAAACTTGTAAGATGAGATTTTTACATGCTCGCATATTGACTACTCACAAGTGCACGAGGTTCAGTTTTAATATAGTGGATCTTTAAGATCGGATATCGTTCCCACAGGGACGATTTAAATAATTGAATACTATAATTTACATAGTCTCATATTATCCAGACGGTTCAAGAAATATTTTAAAATTAAACTGATTAAAACTAAGTTAAACTATAATTAGTTGGTTAATCCTAACTAAGTTGATTACCTAGGTATTGATTTAGTTCACTCAATACATGTTTGATTTCATTTAGATAATAATATGAAAGTTTAGGTATCCGACAATCTCGGTTCGCAAACTCACTCGCCACATCTCCCAAGTGTAAGATGAGTGAATACGTGACTTCGCGTCGATGAAGAAGGCCCCCTCAATGTCTTAATGATGCTAGGTCACATGAGTCTTGCCCCATCGTCATCGATTGCACACTTACTAACGCCTTCCCGGGTCGTTAGATCATAACGATGTGTTTACCCTAGTCTGAATCCAGGGTTATCTTTTCCAAGTGTCAAACCCCGTATTCTCAAATCCAACCCTAATACCTTAACAAGCATATTAAAGTTTTCATAAAATCATAAACACAATCGGAATTAAAAGCAATCAACCGTTAAAGAAACATATATTAAACCAAATAAATATTTACATAACTACATTGATCCCTAACTAATATTTATCTAATCTAACATGATCTTGGCCATTGAAACATTAAACCAAGAGGTATTCATCATCATTTACAATAAAACATTAAATTACAAAGAGAGAAATAAAGAGAGAAAGATCAAATCTTAAAGTGCAGTGATCCACTATCGCAAAAGATCAATCCGCTAATGTTTTCTCTTTTCCAGATGATGAATCTCTTATTCAAGAATGGCCAAATATCACCTCCTAAGGTTAGGGGCATCCAAGAGTGTCCAGCCATTTTTTAATGTAAGTAGGAGAATGGGTATTTATAGGTGCAAGGCTTCAAAATATCTGAAAAGATCTTCTTTGTTGTGTAGAGCTGACC
The DNA here is from genome assembly GCA_016647705.1 of Eucommia ulmoides. Classification (NCBI taxonomy): domain Eukaryota; kingdom Viridiplantae; phylum Streptophyta; class Magnoliopsida; order Garryales; family Eucommiaceae; genus Eucommia; species Eucommia ulmoides. The sequence continues at coordinate 49,664,493 of CM028339.1, read as the reverse complement.
GCCGTGGCGGTGGGGATCAGCGCTGCAGTGGTAGGTATATTAGCCAGCTTTCCAAAATCTCTAATCTTTCACTACCTAGGTGGTGAGTAAGTTGGTTTAACCTTCGCAGTAGCGGTGGATATCAACATCGCGATGGTGAAACAACTCCAACTCTCTGTATTTTCACCGCCTAGGCGGTGGGACTTATGTATTTTCAGCACTCTCTGCATTCTCACCGCTACAGTGGTGGCCTTCTCACTGTGGTGGTGGGTATTGGGATCTTGAAACCTTATTTCTTCATCATTTCTTCACCGTTTTTCCATTGTTTCCCCTATTTGTCACTCGTTTACGTCTCTATATCTGATTTAACTAAAAACAAACTAAAACACAATTAAATATTAATAATACACTCAAAAACTACCAAATTTGGTTTAGAAGTAGATTGGTATTTTACACTTATCATGGCTCAATTTTGTTAGTTACTGGTAGGAGTTGCACATATATGACATAATTATTTTTTTACTAATAACATAAACCTAAACACTAAACATGCCTAAGTGAGTGGGTTCGCTTGGAGCGTTCTTGACAAAATCAAAAGTGTATATCCACTTATCGTCGGTGTGATTCATATCCTTATCTCATAAAAAATAAAAAACCAATACAAAAAGGCCTCTAGAGATTAACTGCATATTGAGCTGAGCTACCTGAGATGCGTAGGCAGCCCTTTAATAAAATCATCTTGAAAAGACGAACTACGTTTCGACCTGATTCCCCGTGAAAACTAGGATACATAAGAAACCTTTACAGGTTCGGTCGCTATTAAAAATAAATGAAATATTTTTATTTAATGTACTTTATCTGTTGCTACTGATAGATAGTAAGTTTTCTTGTTTCTTTACATAAAAAATGCATAAAAAAGACAAAAACTTGAAAAAGGGAATTATCATGTTAAACGAAACCAAATGTAGTTACTTGAACTTTTTTTAAATGTGAATATCTATTTACACTGAGGTACCATCTTTGGATGGGTGTCTTGAGGTGTGTAGCACCTTCCTCGAGCATAAAAAACCCCCGAACTTTAAAGAAATCTCTGGTAAAAAACCAAATGTTTTTTCTAGTTAAAACTTGGGCCATTTAAAAACAAAAAATGAATTTTTGAATTTTCGGTGGCCTAGCACACCATTTCACCCCATGATAGGTGGAGATTATGTTTTTCTACATAAATCCTAACCTAAAGAACGTTTTCAAAATCGGCTCCTAGAAAATCCCCAAAAACTATCTAAAAAAAGAACGAATTTTTGAAGATTTGGGGACGAAAGAATGAAACCTTGTTTTCCTTTTCTTCCCGTTCTCTACTTCCCCTGCTTCCAAAATTCTTTTGTGCATCACCTACTGGAGAAGTGAAGGAAATGCACCTACATCCCACATGTAGACTACGAGAGGCAGATGGCCCAATGCCATGACATGCGCATCAAAGCACGCTCAATCAAAAAAGGGGCTTGGTTTTACGAAAAGTCACCATTGCCATGCTAGACCAAGCAAAAGAAGAACTGGAGTTGAACTAGAAAGGTCCCTGCTGAGTCACCAATGTAATCGACCCAGGTACATACAAGCTCAAAACGCGGGAAGGAAGATCGTTGAGAAATTTTTGGAATGTAGAATAGTTAAAGCAATATTTTACGATGGCATGCGATTTCTTTGATATGCCATGTTTCATGCTCTGCTTAATAAATTTTTGTGCTTTACTCAGAATATTTGCAAGTGCAGACACATGACAATATTAAACAATGGGCTACATCTACTACCATGTGCTAACTAAGTGGGTAGGAAGTAGATTGCAGAGAGCTCACTAGTACGCACTCATCTGACCAAATAGCTACAGTGGTTTAAAAATTTGGCTCAGTGATGGACTAAAAGAACCTTTTTAGTCTTGGTAACTCTCAAAACATGGTCCCCACTTTAGATGGGGGGGAGAATGAGTAGAGGCCGTCGATGTTGATGGATTAAAAAATCCTTTTCGTTCTTGGGCACAACCAAAACACCATCCCACTTTAGTTGGAGGCTGGTGAGGAACGGAGGTTGTTTGACCGCGCGAATATTGGTTACAAATAACTTTTCCACTTGCGTTTAACACTGATCCATGAGATGAAAGAACCTTCATTGTTCTCGACAACTCATAAAATACTGTCCCCACCTTAGATTGGGGTCGACGAGGAGCGGAGGCTATCTGACCGCTAACCTTGGTTGCAAACAACCTTGGTATTCACACTCAAGACTTGTCGATGAGCTAAAATAACCCTCCTTATACTCGGGACCACCCGACACCTCCTGCCTACCCAACAAGGGGGTCGGTGAGGAGCAGAGGCCGTCCTACCCCCTAATCGTGTTGAAAACAACTTTAGCTTCAATACTAAATTTGCATATAGATGAAATAACCCTCCATATACTCGGGTACACCCCGATACCCCATGTCCACCTGAGTAGGGGACGACGAGGAACGAAGTCAATGTCTCACAAACTTGAATCATATGCCCACTACTATATAGAATCACCATACATGGGTCATAAGCAGACTAACATTTATACATATCTACAATAGATCTTTGACAGTAAATAGTTTGTACTTAACTTTTTGTGACTTTATTCAAAGATTTTGTATCAATCAACAATATACCTATAGCATATAAAAACAAGTAGCTACACAAAGAAAAAGACCTCTTATTCATATGTGTAAACCTTTGGTGCTTACAAGATCTTTTATCCACATGAGTAAATATTTACCTTACAAGATCTCTTATCCATATGAGTAAATATTTACAAGTTATCCTACACATAAAGTGCTCGCACATAGAGATAGAGTGAATAATGACCTTATGAGGAGGCCAAGGTCCCCTAGAATAAATGGAAGGATAATGAAGAGACATGCCCTTGTTTTTTTTGTTTTTTTTTTTTGGAAAGACAACACGGTAGAAATTCTCATTCTTTGAGCCAGAGCGGTTCCACATTAGTCCACTTCTAAAGCTGAGAGAGAAGGAATAACTCTTTCTCTCGTTCCCTGCTACTAGTAGTCACCTCCAGGAGAATGTTTCACTAATTAGTTGGAAGAAAGAAAAGTACACCTTCCCCCCGCTTGGGAATCGGAGATAGATATCCTATTTTCCTCTTACCCCTAAAGCATGGGAAGACCTATCTGCTCGGTTTGGCCTCATCATCGAAGAAAGATTAAAAACCATTCATGAACATATATTGGGGTAAGATGCTAACAAAGATATGGATCTTTACCTTGTGGTGGCAATCTTAGCCTCCACCTCTGCCTCCGCCGTCGACCTCGACTACGGGAGCACTGGCACACCCCAAATTTCGAGAGTGGAAGAAGTAGAGAATCAGGAAGAAGATGAAAATAAGTTTCATCTCTTTGTCTCTAAGTCATCTAAATTCATTCATTTTGAAAATGGTTTTCCAAGGGCTTTTTTAGGCATCGATTTCGAAAAACTTCCTAGGTTGAGATTTTTGTTAAAAATGGAGTCGCCACTTAGTATTGGGTTAAATGGTGTGCTAAGTCACCGGAATTCTGGAAAATCATTTTTTATTTTAAAATGGCCTGTGTTTTGACTTCCATAGGTCTATGTACCAGAGATATTCTTTAAGTTCAGGAGTCGGTTATACTCGGGGATGGTGTTAGACACCCCAAGACACCCGTCTGAAGATGTTACCTTAGTCTAAATAGATATTCACTATTAAACATTATCTAAGTAGTTTTCTTTGGTTTACTTAAACAAAATAATTCCCTTTTTAAAATTATTTATTCTTTTTTATGTATTTTTTACATGATTTAATAGAAAGCAGGTAAATATTATAGCTACTACTAGTCAACGATACCCAATAACAGTTTCTATACAAACAAATATGCAAATATGAAAATTATACTAAATGAAATGAAAACTAAGACTAAATTGTTTGGATATGCGACCGAACGCGCACGTGGGTTTCCTATGTATCTCGAATGAGAATAAGGTCTTTACGTAATTTGTTCTGGTTAGGGTAAAGGGTATGGTTTATTGTTGGAGGTGTGACCGAACCCTTATGGGTTGCCTACATACTTTGGGTAGTTACCAAAGATCAGGTTAAACGTAGATCATCATTGTTATGTTAAAAACTGGATTTATTATTAGATGTGTGACCGAACCCTTATGGGTAGCTTACGTAATTTGGGTGGTTACCAAAGATCAGGTCGAATGTAGTCCACTCTTGTTATGTTTGAGAAGATGGATTGGTTTTGATTAAATTTGAGTTATGTTTTCGTTGATTATCAGTTTGTTTTGGTTGTGAACAACCTAAATCACAACCTTGAAAGAAACCTTTGATTTTGTCAAGAATTTGCTTTGACTAGTTTAATGTTTGTGTGTGAGTTGTGAGTTAAAAAGTGAAAAGAAATACCATATATTTGTTCCAGTCCTACTTGTAACTAAGGAAAACAGGAAGGTTTCCGAAGAAGAATCACACATATCCCTGTAGGAATAGAGGCCCTCCCTTTATCTCGAGTTCTTAGCCACAAGGGTCTATCGATGTATTATATAAGTATATATGTTTGATTTGTTTAGCTAAAAAAGAAAAGAAATATGATGTTCTTGGGGTGAATCGTATATGTTGATCCCAAGATTTTGATGAACAATTAAGTATTGATATTTTGGTGGAACTAATGATTGCTCAAATGTTTCAGTGATTTAAAGTTCCTGTAATGAAGATGTCAAATGGAATGGATGCTTAATGAAGATATCATGATGATGACGAAGTATTAAGAGAAATTAGGAAAAACAACACAAGTAAATATTAACTCTTAATATCCTATTTAGGAACACACACATGGCACAAAATGAATATTATCTTTTATATGTGTTTTTGTTAAGTATATTTATTTGCTCCTATGTGAATTAAAAAGAAATATTTTTGAATGACTAAAATGGAATATAAGATTATTAGTGGATATTATTTAAATATAAAAATGGACAAAGGGAGGAAATTGTAAAAGAAAGTAGGTTAAAAATGAGATTAGAGAAGTGATTCCGAAAGAGGAAGTCGACTGAGGAGTCGACCGGAGAAGGAAGATGAAACATCCTGAATTAAAGAATCGATCGACCGGTCTACCAATGAAAACATCTGAATTCTCTGAATCTACGAGTTGATCTAGCGGTCGACCGGTGGAAGCATGACAAACTCTCTGAATCTGCGAGTCGATCGAGCAGTCAACTTAAGATCGCTGCGGCAATGGTTCGGATGTAAGCAACATTGGGCAGTCGACTAAATGTGCTGGTTTAGGATATTGTTTGATCCGATTTTAAATCCAAAAATAGTCATTTTTTTGTTAGGATTTGAGAGAGATTTCGGGGATATTCTTAATGTTTAAGATATGGTTCATACACTAATTAAATCCTTTCAATATGGTTCATTAAATATTAATGTTTCTCAACTTAGTAATTAAAATGGATTCTACACTTATTTATTTTGATTGAGAAATACTTTGGGGAATTAATTGAGAGTTTTAAAAGTTGTTATTAAGTGAAATTGAACCTAAATGTAGTCCTTATGTTATAAAGGGTCTATAAGAGTAATTTATTGTTATGACACTTGTAAACTAGCTGTTAGGAGGCTAATTACATGTGCATTTATATAGACCTACGACTTTTCTAAGGTAGTCATTCTAACAAAGAAAATTAGCTTTATATCATTTTGAGAGAGCTTTTATAAGAGTTATCATTCTAATTCATTGTGAGTTGTTCTAAGAGTGATTCTGATAATCAACTGCGATAAATTTTTGTTGATATCGGAATTGAAGCTATATTGTTATAATCGTTAATACTGTGGATTCCGAGTGAGATCTTTCCATACTGATTATTGCTTGTTTACTATTTTATATTTGGAAATTGATCTTAGAATGTTTTTTTGATTTTTGAAGAAAATATGTTTTTAAACCATTTCTTGAATCTGATTACGTGCTCCAATTTGCTACCCATATTTTGTTAAAATCAGATTTTTGCATCTCACATATTTCTATCACTAGTTGGGATATTGATTGAGTTTTTATTTATCTGGGGTGGTAGAAGCTCCGAATGAGATTGACTTATCAATTTTTGTATTGGTGAGTGGTGACGGATTAAATATCATGGGGGATATTTAATCAATGGTAGCGGGGTTTTAGTATCTTTCTCTATAGAGATTAAGGCAGTGATTCTTCCTGGATAAGAATTGTGTTTTTGTTTTCAGTGTTTTTGTAACGGTTCAATCCTTACTGGGTAAAAGGATATTTGGAGTTTTTTGGTGAGGTTGTGATTCTTGAGCCTTGTGTTTAAAAAGAATTAGGTTATTCTTTAACCTGTAAAAAGTAAAGGTTATTCCTTGGCTTGAGAAAAGAAAATTGTAAAGGTTGATTCTGAGCCTATAAAAGAATCGATGTATGGGTTTGGTTCCTACCTTTAAAGGAATCTTGGTTTTAGTGGGTGCGACCTCCGTGGAGCTCAGAGGACTAGATTAGCCAAGAGTAGCTTGGTGAACCAGTATAAATCTCTGGTGTGCTGCTTTCTTAATTTTTTATCTTTGTTGTTTGAGTGTGCACTTAGACTTATTATAATTCCGTTGTGTTATAAAGATAATAATTAATTTAGGCATAAAATTAATTATTTGATTTATTAAATTTTTTTCTGATAAGATTTTTTAATTACCCAATTCACCCCCCCTCTTAGGTATTCTACTGGGCCAACAATTGGCATCAGAGCTAGTTTAGCTCGAATCTATTTTGCTAACAAAGATCACATAGCACACATAGTAGGCACACTAGGTGAGGGGCAATCTATGGATCGACCACCTTTGTTTGCAGGTGAAAGTTACTTGTTTTTGAAAGACAGGATGATAGTCTTTCTTCAGGCTACAAATTATGATGTGTGTCTAATAATCGAGGATGATCCATTTATTCTAATGGAAAACAGAGTTGGGAAGAAAAACGAACAACTCACTGCTTCTGATAACCAGAAACTCTCTATTAATTCTCAAGCTATCAATATTCTCTTTTGTTCTTTAAATGCTAATGAGTATTCTAGAGTTTCAGGTTGTAAATCTGCAAAGGAGATGTGGGATAAGCTACAAGTCACCCACGAAGGGACAAGTCAAGTGAAGCAGTCAAAAATCAATGTACTTAAAAGAAAATTTGAGCTGCTCAGGATGGAGGAAAATTAATCGATTCATGAGATGTACACTCGCCTCACCAACAATGCAACATTATGAACCAACTCGGAAGACCATACTCCATGGAGGATAGAGTACAAAAGGTCCCAAAGTGTTTACCTCCTCCTCATTTATCTTTTTGGCTAGTGGTTGGCTGGTGGTTGATCGACGGTTGTGGTTCTTTGAGTTCCTAACCAAGAACCCAAGAATAACAACCTACTTAGGGGATGTAGTCATCCCTAAGTAGCTAGCCTCTTTTCCTCCTTGACTTGGTGTTGATCGATGATCATCTACCAGCCTCTTCCTTGGGGGGTGTTTGGCCTAGGGTACTTTCTATATTGTCTTGGTTTGATTTAGCTTGGAATGAATTTAGGGGAGAAGGCTCGTGATAGGTATGATTTACCTATATATTTCCAAACCGAATTAAATTAGTTTTCGACCGGTTATATAGTATTTTATTATGTTTTAATTAGTTTTATTACTTTTTGTATAAATCAGGTGTGTGGGGCAAAAATATTGGAAACTGAAGCAAAAACGATGAGATCGAACTAAAAAAGGTCGAAGAATGGTGGAAAAATAAGCTTGGAGGCAAAACTATGAAACAAGCCTACCGTGGCGGCATCCAGACCATTGTCGCGGCGGTGAAGATACTGAGAAACCCAAATGGCTACTAACAGCCCACTGCCTAGGCGGTGAATCCCACTGCCTAGGCAAAAAATCAGCAGAAAGATTTCATAGTCTACCGCTGTCTTCACCACCGCGGTGATCAACTAACCGGCCTACCCACGGTCGCGGCGCTGAATCCCACGGCCATGGCGGCAACCCTCTGCATAGCCTAGATATTTTTTAGGATATTTTTGAGATATTTTGTCTATAAATACCCACTCCTCTCCCCTTCGCTTGTGCCCCCTCGGCCATTTTGGGAACCTTAAGCTATATTTAAGATAGGGTTTAGGAGTTTTAGAGGTGGATCTCATATCCCGAAGTTGAGAAAATGGTGAATCGATCGTTGAGCGTTCTTAGTGGTTTATCTTCGGACGAGGCTAAGTTCTTGGGTTGTTTTTCCTTATTTATTTATCTAAGGATCATGTGAACATGTTTAGCTTGTTTTTTTAATTGTAAATGCGGCTATGGCAATAGCTAAACATGGATTGTAGTAGGGATTAATAATAAGTTTATAAATATGTTATTTGGATGATTTCGGTGTTTCGTTTGTGATTGTTCTTCGTAGTTTGATTGTATTTATCGTATTGTTTGTTTATAATGTTTAGATTGATAAATAGAGAATAGGGGTTTTTGATAAACCCCGGATTCGGATTTGGGTAAACAAACGCCATGATTCTATAACTTGGTCGAGGTTAGAATCGTGGACAATTGATGATATTGGGGAAAGACTCATGTGACCTAGGTTCATTAAGACGTTGAGGGGGACTTCTTCGTCGACACGAAGTTGCATTATATCCCTCGTCTTACACACGGGAGAGGTGGCGAGGGAGTTTTAGAACGGAGATTGTCGATAGGGTAAATACAACGCATGATCCAATGACCCGGTCGGGAGTTGGATTGTGTGTAATCAATGACACTGGGCGAGACTCATGTGGCCTAGGGTCGTTAAGATGTTGATGGGGACTTTTTTGTTGACTCCAAGTCATGTATTCCCCCGTCTTACACTCGGGAGAGGTGGCGGTGGAGTTTATGTACGGAGATTGTCAAATCGGTCGAACATCGTAAACCATGAGTAAATCGAAATCAAACACGTATTTGTAAACATGTCAATCCCTAGGTAATTATTTCCTCTAAAACATATTAGTATATTAATGTAGTTAATTTAGGTTATATTAGTATTAGTTTAATTAATTAAATACATTTATTTTTCGCCTAGATAAAGTTAGGTCATGACAAATGCGGTATTCGATAGTAATGACACCAATCCCTGTGGATATGATAACCCGATCTTAATGATCACACTATACTAAAACTTTGATCTCATACACTTACGATAGTCAGATACGTCGAGGATGCGAATCCCTCCGCGCGTACAGCTAGATTCTCAAAGATTTGGTAATCATTGGAAATCATTACCAATATTTCCAATCATTACTGCTCTACAAATGGAATTCCTTGCACATGGGTGCATTATGACTTGATTGGATGGATTTGGTTCGGTTTAGGGGCTAAACACCGGTTAGATCCACTATTTCAATTTGGTAGTCAGAAATGATCCCAAGATGCATTGAACCTAGTCCTTAGGTGTCATTTTTCACTTAATGCAAAGTGATGAGTTATGACTCGGAGTCCTCACATTCAGTTCATTTCGGATGGAATCAAGTGAACTTTCCTTGTAACCGTCGGTTGGTTTCCAAGTTACCTAGTTATCCTTAGATATTTTTGTCAAAATATATAGATACTTTGAACCTAGACATTCGATGTCATCCCAAGCATTTAATGCTTGATGGGTTGTGCATTAAATGCGTTACTCGGAAGCTACTCATCGGGTCATTATAAGTCTTTGTTTGGGGGCCTTAAATGATGTCTAGACCCCTTTATATCTTGGGCCTAGCGTGGTTTGTCAAGACTACTTGGATTTGGTTAAAATGCAAGTTAAGCCCAAACCTTAAATCACCTTGTGATTTAGGGCTTTGTCATGACCTTTCCAAGACATGATTAATGTGTCCTGGATTGTTTCTTGGTAGTGTTTTATGTGATATGCATGAGAGAAAGAATTGTTTTTGGTGTTAAATTTTACAAGATTTAGTGAAAAGTAAATGTTTCCAAGTCGGGGTGGGCTAATCGAGTTAATTTTTTGAAATGTCGTATTATTTAAGGGTATTGAATAATATTTATCTATACTAGAGATTATTTGATGAAAATAAAATCTTAGTAAATTTATTTTAGACCTCTTTAATTCGTAGGAATTTCGATTTTGACCCGAAACGTTTACTTAGCTGTATTTTGTCAAATTCAACATTTTTGCATTTTTGTCATGTTTTTGGTTGTTTTTTTATATTGTATCATGTGATATTAGGTAGAAATTATTTCCCTTTAAACTTGAGTTTAAAGTTTTTTCTGAACTTATACTTCATTCGACACTGATGAGGTGGAACAAAATGTGATGTCTACAATTGGCTCTCTTTGTCATGTGGGTTTACTCGTAAGGACAAACCAGAAGACACTAACTTTTTGTTTTAATAGACATGAAATTTGAAGAAAGTATTTAAATCTATCCTAAAGGATTGAGATGTACCTGATGTTGGAGGATTTAACGAGGATGACAATTAATCACTTCTACTATTGTGTACTTTGAAGGACTGATGAACAAACCAGCCTTGGGAGGCTACTGCTGGAAGGATGGTGATGCATGGTGATGCATCTGGCTCCTGTCCATCTTCATTCCTGGAGGATGGTGATATTTCTAATCTTATAGGGCATGGTGAGGATGACACTTTGTGGAAGCCCTCCTTATGACTATGTTATTTTATTATGCTACTATTGTATTATACTATTAGTTGAATTACACTACTAATTGTGTTAGACTACTGATTGAATTACACTACTAGTAGCATTGCAATACTGGTTGCGTTATACGACCAAATTAAAATACACTGCTCCTAAAGGATGATGCGCAATCTATTCTAATAGCAGGTAGGGAGGACACTCAATCAATCAACTCTTGTTTGTGAGGAGGACAATAATCGGTCAATTGGCTTATGTTTGTGAGGAGGACGATAATCGGTCAATTAGATCTTGTTTGTGAGAAGGACGATATTTTGATAAATCAGCTCTTGTTTATGAGGAGTATGATACTCGGTTAATCGGCTCCAGTTTGTGAGGAGGATGATAATTGGTCAATCCTAATACGAGGTGGGGAGAATAACGCTCGATCAATCAGCTCATATTTTTTAGGAGGACGATACTTAGTCAAATGACTCTTAGTTGTGATCGTACCCCAAAGGATTTTCCTTCATATCTCAAATTAATGAGAATCAAGTCACATGTAGTTCTAGCCGGTAAAATAAATTTGATTGATTGATTGAAAAATAGTAAATTGACTTGATTAACTTGAATGATTTGAAAAGAAGAAAATTAACTTGATTGATTGAAAAGTAGTAAATTGACTTGATTGATGGAAAAGCAGTAAATTGACTTGATTGATTGATTGAATTAAGTTGGCTTGATAGAACCCCCATGGGGGACACCTACATATCTTAGACTTTACCGAGAATTAGGTCAAATGTAGTTCAGACTCATGATGTGGATCAATATTTAGTGGAATAGGTTCTTGGTTAGGGAAACTAATTCCCAAGTCGTCATATCAATAAAAGATTGAAAATGACTGAGAGAGTTCGCAACGTGCAAAGACCCTCGGGGAACTCAACACTTAGTGGATTTTTTTGGTTACATCCCATTTGGGAATGCCTGACGAGAACTAGAAAACTTCCTGGGGGAAATTTAACCTAAGGTAAAATGTGTTGCAATCGTAGCCTGGGGCTTAACGATGCTTGTTCAATCCTTGGGATTATAGTTTTCATTTTTTTTTTAATTTTTTCATTGATTATGTTTGGGATTAGTGTGAGTCTTATATTAAGAAACTTGTCAGAGAGAAGATCTGATATAATGTGCCCCAACTCTAGCTAGCATAAACACTGCATTTTATGCCGCCTAGTTAGTGTCGAACCAAGTATAAGTTCAGATAAACTTTAAACTAAGGTTTAAAGGGAATGAATTTCTATCTAAGATAACAATAGGAAATATTCAAAAATAACCAAAAATATGACAAAAATGCAGAAATGTTGAATTTGACAAAATACAGCTAAGTAAACGTTTCGGGTCAAAATCAAATTTTTTGTTATATAATGAGGTCTAAAATGACTTTAATACGGTTTTTTCATCAAATCATATTTATTACAGGTATATCTTAGTCACCACCCTTAAATCATAGGACATTTCAAACAGTTAACTCGGTTACCACACCCCAACTTCGAAACATTTACTTTTCACTGAATCTAATCAAATTTAACACCAAAAACAAATATTTATCTCATGAATACCACATAACATACCACCAAGAAACAATCCAAGACACCTAAATCAAGGTTTGGAAAGGTCATGACAAAGCCCAAAATCACAAGGTCATTTAAGGTGTGGGCTTGACTTAGATTTTCACCAAATTCAAGTAGTCTTGAGAAACGACCCTAGGACCAAGAAATCAAGGTGAATAGACATACTTTAAGTTCCACAAACCAATCCTTATAATGATCAAGGAGACTTCCTAGAAGTTGCCTACCAAATGGTAAAGAAAGAGGACAAGACACTAAGGGTACAACTAACCGTTATCGAAACCAAACTGATTCAGTTTACTACGTAAGTAAGGAATTCAATGAGAATTAAATTCCTATTCCATAAAGAATTAAATTCTTGGGAGGACATGTCAAGAGCACAGTCAAGGTATCTAGATATTTTAATCAAAATATCTTAGAAACCATCCGAATGCCTTGAATCGTGACGACCCGTTATCGAAACCAAACTAGATGAGTATCCCCAAGAAAAGAATTTAATGCACATACCATAAAGAATTAAATTCTTGGGATAACATGGAATGGCTTGGTTCAAAGGATCTATATATTTTCACAAAAATATCTTGGGGTAACTAAGCACCTTGGAAACCAACCGACGGTTACAAGGAAAGTTCACCTGATTCCACCCGAAATAAAATGAATGTGTGGCCTCCAAGTCATGACTCATCACTTTGCATTAAATTCAAAGTAACACCTAAGGACTAGGTTCAATGCATCTTGGGAGCATTTAGGACAACGAAACCGAAATAGTGGATCTAACCGACGTTTAGCCCCTAAACTGAACTAGATCCATCCCATCAAGTTATAAATGCACCCATGTGCCAGGAATGCCATTAGTGGAGAGGTAATATTTGGCAATTATTGGCAATCATTGGTAATGATTGCCAATCATTACCAAATCTTTTAGAATCTAGCCTTCTCTTCTAAATTTTTTCCTATCCAAATAAAACCAAGAAAAGATAGCAAGTCTCCTAGTCTAAACACCCCCCAAGGAAGAGGCTGTTGTTGTCTGCATATTGCCCAATGCGTAGGCCCCCAACCTATAAATTTGGGTACCCTATTTTTCTTTTTCAAGACTTGAAGGCCTAGCTTCTCTCTCTAAACTCGAGCACATCTATTGAGTCTTAGGCATCTCAAGAGGATTTCTCAAAAAGCACATTGTTATTATGTCGAGATCCAACTGTAGAAGGAATTCTTAAAGTTTATAGAACAATAACTTTAAGGATCGATGACCACCAATTAATACTGCACTAAGGAGGAAAAGATATAGGCTACTTAGGGATGACTACATCCATTAAGTAGGTTGTTGTTCTTGGGTTCTTGGCTAGGAAGTCAAAGAACTGCGATCATCGATCAATCACCAGCCAACCACCAATCAAGGAAAATGAGGTAAACACTCAAGGAAGACAACATCCCCTAAGTAGGTATATTTCTACCAAATCCCCTATGATTCTTGGTTGATTTTGTGCATATTATCTTGTAGAGAGTAGGGTCTTGTAAATAATACACTTACTTTCATGTTTTTAACACATAAAACCCATAAAAATCAAACAAACCCCAAGAATGACCAAACAAGCTTTTGATTTTGTTAAGAACATCTGGCAAACACCTAGCCTTAATTGTGCCAATCCAAATTAGGGTTAAACAATCAAGGTTCTTCACAAAATTGATGATTTGTTTTAAGGTTGTGATTAAGGTTTGTTTGACCAAAACTAACTGATAATTAACTGAATCTTAATTAAACTAACTTAGATTTAACCAAAACCAACCCAACTTTTCAAAAATAATAAGACTGAATCACGTTTGACCTGATATTTGGTAACCACCAAAAATAGATAGGCAACCCATAAAGGTTAGGTCACACCTCTAAAAATGAATCTAGTTTTCAATGAGATAAGAATGAACTACGTCTAACTTGATCTTTGGTAACCACCCCAAAATACATAGGCAACCCGTAAGGGTTCGGTCACACCTTTAATAATAAGACATGCCCTTATCCAAATCATAACGAACTACGTGATGACCTAATTCTCATTTGAGATACGTAAGAAACCCACGTGTGGGTTCGGTCGCATATCCAAATAAGTTAGTCTATTTTGCATTTCATTTAATATAGCTTGCATATTTACATATCTGTCTTTATATAAATTATTATTGGGTGTCGCTTACTGGTAATAGTTGTAGTATTTACCTACTTTCCATTACATCATGTCAAAAATACATAAAAAGAAAAAAAACTTTAAAAAATAGAACTATTCTAGTTTAAATGAATCAAAGAAAACTGCTTGAATAGTCTTTAACAGTGAATATCTATCTAGACTGAGGTATCGTCTTTGGATGGGTGTCTTAGGGTGTCTAACACCTTCCCCGAGCATAACTGACTCCCAAACTTAAAGAATATCTCTGCTACATGGAGATATGGAAATCAAAAGAAGATTCATGTTAAAAGGAAAAATAAATTTCTAAGATCCCGATAACCTAACGCACCATTTAACCCCATGCTAGGTGGCGAATCCATTTTTTAACAAAAATCTCGGGCCTAGAAATTTTTCAAAATCGACGCCTAGGAAAGCCCTTGAAAAACCATTTTCAAAATAAACGGAATTGGAGGACTTAGAGAGAAAAGAATGGAACTTGTTTTCCTCATCTTCTTAATTCTCTACTTCTTTCACTAATCAAAATCCGGGGTGTAGCTGGGACGACTCTTATCACATATTGTTAATAGAGAAATTGGATATAATATGCTCCAAGTCTAGCTGGGGCGAGTCACATCATATATTCTAAACAAAGAAATCAGATATAATGTGTCCCAGATCTAGCTGGGGCAGGGGACTGTCTCCAGAGCATTTAAAGAATATGGTAGAGCCCGCAAGGGTTGCCTCTATGTCCTGGACTGAGCGCGTGATTTATAGTGTTCGTTTTAGTCTTGAAACCTCTGTTGGATTATCTATGTATTACTGGCGTTACTAGTTCTGGATGGTAATCGTCGGATGACCGAAACCCGCTTGGGTTACCTATATACACTAAGTTCCTAGGTTAGGATTCTTGTTGAAATATAGTTCGTCCTTCGCTGTGCTATCTTAGATTATCAACTGTACCCGCAATGGCTTCCTAGGTACCTTGGCAATCTACTAAGGATCCAGTAGACGTGTAGTTCGAGCACATGTATCTTTTGTTGTCTTCTTAATAGAAGGATTGGTAGTTGACTTCTCAAGGAAATCATGGGACCTCTCAGGAGATGCGCCCAAATATAGGGCTGAGGAACTATCATTGTCGATCCCAAGGTTTTGATAAACAATTTAAGGTTGATGTTTGTTGAGTATTTCAGAAACATAGTTCCATTTATTGATTATATCATGAAG
This sequence comes from Eucommia ulmoides, assembly GCA_016647705.1. Taxonomy (NCBI): domain Eukaryota; kingdom Viridiplantae; phylum Streptophyta; class Magnoliopsida; order Garryales; family Eucommiaceae; genus Eucommia; species Eucommia ulmoides. The sequence goes on along the minus strand of CM028339.1, from coordinate 49,648,862 downwards.
AAAATATCCAGGGTGTAAAGATAGATAATGAAAAATGAAGAATGTTAAAACCCTGAAGAAATTAGGTCAAAACAAGTCAATACTCTTATACTCTTAATATAAACCGAATTAGGATCACATGCGACACTATTAAATGATTTATATTTTTTGTGTGTCGATATGATAAATTTTAGGATCCAAATTAGTGATTAAATATGTGCTCCTATGTGAAATTGAAAAATAAAAATTGACCTAAGTAAAAATCATATTTAAAGTTGAAGTTTAGAGTCAATTCAGTTAACCAAAAAAAATAATTGGTTAACTAGATCAAACGTTGAGTTTTGGAGCAATAATTGGTGAAGGAATTAACCACCAGCATCAATCTGTCAACTAATCAGAAAATGATTAGTTAACTAATTGAAATGTTGAGGTTTCGGAATAAAAAAGTGTAGAACCTACATCGATCGGTCAACCGACCAAGAAAAGATCGGTCAACCAATGGGCATAGTGGAATGACTAGTGAACTCTTTGAAACAATTGGTCAACCGATTGGTAGGCAATTGGTCAATTGACTATAATGGAAAATGACAGGAAAAACTCTCCGAACCAATCAATCAACTGACTAAAGAGAGATCGATCAACTGACTGAGTGTTTTGCGATTCCAAGGGAGAAATTCGGAGGGTCTTTTCTTGTTGAAAATATGGCTGATATATTTTAAATTTATACTAATTTGGTTCACATATTAAATGATTTTATCAATTTGGTTAGTTAAATACTTTCTATCTTTGTGAATGATAATTGAGAAATAGTTTTTGGACTTATTTGAGAGTTTTGAAAGTTATTTTTAAGGTAAATATCCCAGAATTGAAAGTGATTATTATATAGGGTCTAAGAGTGCCTTTTATAGGCATACCTTTTGAAAAATAGTTGTTGGAGGACTTGATATTGGTCTATATAATTAGACCTGTAGAATTGTGATAAAATACATCAAGAACATTAGTTTCTAAGCTTTTCTAAGAGTTATCATTTTGTGGACATTCATTCGAGAGAGAGATTGTGTTACGTTCTTGATCTAAAGTGCTGATTGTTTTGGCGTCACTGATTTGTTATGTCTTGCAATTCTATTTACATTCTTCAGTGTTATCCCGATGAGATCTTTCCAAGCTATTATTCATTATTGTGATTTCATATTATAATATTTACTTGGTTGTCAAGATCGTTCAAAAAATCGTTTTCAAATTTAAGAGCATAAAAATCTTTTTTAAAACGATTTTGTGTGTTTATCTGATTACGTACTTTATTTTGTTCTGTTCACACTTATTCATAATTAGATATTAATTTGCTTCACATTGTATCTATCACGTAGTAAATTTTGGGACATTAACCGAGTATATCTGGTTTGAGATGGTAGAAGCTTTTTGTAGGAAGAAACTCATATTTTTGTGTATTTGTGAGTTTGAGCGGATTAGACACGGTTGGGCCGATTTCTGGTTAGGGTAGCTACGTTTCAATCTTTTCTAGTAAAAAATATTAGGGTTTGATCTTTTCTAGGTGTAATATACCTATCTATTTTCAAACCGAACTCGTTACTTTTCGAGTATGTTTATTATGTTTTAATATGTTTTTATTCTTTTTATATTAAATCAAGTGTGTGAGGGTAAAAAATGATGTAAACGGTTTATAAATGATCAAACAGTATTAAGAACGGTGGAAAAACAAGCATGGAGGCAATATTCTGAAAAACAGCCTACCGTCGCGGCATCCAGACCACCATCGCGGCGGTGAAAATGTAGAGAGGGGCCTAAAATTGTTGAACATCGACCACCGTGGCGGTGAAACTGCAGAAAGGTTCCAGAGCCCACTGTTGCTTCTACCGCTGCGGCGAAGATCAAATCGACATACCCACCGCTGCGGCGGTCACTCTGCACACAGATTTAGATATTTATTAGGATATTTTGTTCCCTATTTCTTATCCTCTCCTCTCCTTCGGTCATGAAAGACTCCTTAGGGCTTAGGATATTTTGAGAGTGTTTTGAGGAGTGTTCTACCAATTTCGAAGGAAAAGAACACGTTGCGAAGAAGGAGAAGCAATCCTGAAGCATTTCTAGCAGCAAATCTTCGAATTACGGCTAAGTTTCTTTCGTTTCTTCTTTATTTTCTAAACTTCGGTAGGTTGTTGAGCATGTTTAGCTCCTTTTTCATTATATAAATTGTTATGTCCATGAGCTAAATGGATTTCATCTAGGGATTAATAATATTTATGAAAATGTCATTTGTTTGAGTTTGTATTTCGTTTATGGTTGTTCTTCGCTATTTTGATTGTGTTTTTCATATTTTTATGTTTATTATACTATACAGATATATTAAGAATATGGGATTTGACATTCCGGAGAGGTAACCTCGAATTCAGACTAGGGTAAACACAACGCGACGATCCAATAACATAGGAGGGAGTTAGAAAGTGTGCAATCAATGACGTTGGGGTGAGACTCATGTGATCTAGCATCGTTAAGACATTGAGGGGGACTTATTCGTTGATGTGAAGTCGCATATTCACTTTTCTTACACTTGGGAGAGGTGGCGAGTGAGTTTACAAACCGAGATTGTTGGATAAGTCGAACGCAGTTATTGTAAGTTAAATGAGACCAAACACGTTTTTGTAAACAAAGTTAATCCCTAGGCAATCTTTTCCCTAAACATCTCAATATAATATTAGTACAATTAGATTAATTAACTTAGTATTACTATTAATTAATTATAAACACATTTTTACTGCCTAGATAAAATTAGATTATGATAATTACGATAATCGATAATAATCTCAACCAATCCGTATAGACATGATACCCCTACTCTCCCGATCTATACTAAAACTTGACCCGTACACTTGCGGTGAAAGTGGCGTGCGTAAATACCCGCTACCAAGTTTTTGGCGCCATTTCCAGGGATTAGTTTTTAGATTATTATTGATATTGTGAGTAAATGACCCGATTTTACTTCAGGCATTTCTTTTGTGTAAAACTTTTTTTTTTTAGTTTTTTTTTTTTTTTTTTAATTTCTTATGTAGGGTACTTAAAGATATTATATCAACAAGTATTGATGCATTTCTTTCAATGGCATTTGGAGTCATTTTATTGTGCTTGAGTTTGATACAAGGAATTGCTACTTCGATTTCTGAACCAAGATTTTCCGAGGAAATGTCAACTCCTGAATTTCCTCTTTGTATGACCTAACCATGCATGAATCTGTTTGGTCGTTAGAGGAAATGGAAGCCTATAATTATCAGAGTTGGAATTATTCACCAAGTCACTAAAACTTAGGGGAGAGTTTTAACACTACGGAGCCATGGATTAACATTCCGGATCAAGATGATGAGTCTTCCCCTGCCTTAGAATACGTGTTCATTACTGTTATGGGGGAAACTTAGAGATTATTGAGGGAGAAGCATGATCGGATCAACAAGCACAAGGATCGTCTTGATTATATCAAGACTGTTTGCATTGACATCAATGTGACCGTAACATCAATGCAGACGCAAATTGGTCAGCTCATTTGCTAGATTTAGTTCGAGTTAAACAAAGTGGTCCTGGGAGATACACAAGTCATATCATGTGATAGCCACTGTGAGGAACCAAAAATGAGCGGGAGGAGCTTGGGCAAATTCATTGAAGAAGCTGAAAAAGAGAGAACCCAAGTGTGGAGCGGCGATGAAAATTCATATATTAATCGGGGTGAATTTTCACCGTTTGAATTCCAGCTCGTGACGCTGCAGTCGATCCAAGACGATCACATCTATGAGGATTTGATGTGGCTCACTTATCCTTCACCGCCGTTAGCAACGTTCTTTCAAGCCCATGAAGTACATGAGCTGGTGAGGTGTGATATTGAAAGATCGAGTCATTCAGAGCAATATCTTTCCAGTCTTGAGGGCGTTTTAAACCAAGACCCATATGTGGTGTTATTTGACATGTACCATGGGCGAAAGACTCTTTTTAACGAGCATTTCGGCGTGTCAGGCTAACGACCATAAACCAAGTGGTTATTGGGAGGCAACCTAATGAAAAAAATAAGTTAGATCTATCTCCGTCGACTTGATTCAGATACGAGATTCTCTCACCTCCCAGGTACGTGTTTTAAACCCCCGCCTTTATTATCATGCTATATGATGTCATTGGGATCACTGACGGGTCATTTTGGGCATTGCCTGTGTTAAGTTGGTGGTGATGTGTTAGTATGTTTAGTATGTGTTTATGTTGTTAGTTATTTTTTACTGTTTTTATCATGTGCATGTTTGTTTAGGGTAGTTATTGTTATATGCTGAGTTTTGAATTCATCTAGGCCATTACCTAATGTTGAGTCTGTCCCCTGATTGTTTATTGAGGTCAAGCGTAAAGCTCATTCATGTGTATTCTGTGTGCTTAACGTATCGTTTTAGTAAAAATTATTATAGATCCTAAATGCACGAGCACATAAAGTCAATATAGCACTATCTAAATTATTTGAAAATGATTATCCTTCACCCAAATTCATGATAATAGGGATTCTAGAACTTGATTTGGGGCAAATTTAAGGCGAAATCCTAGGCGAGGTAGTTTAGGAGATATGATTTAGGCAATCGTTTTGTCTCTTGAGCCTTTGAAGCCTACCTTGCTATATGTTTATCCCTTGTTACCCTGTCGAAGCCTATTAGCCATTTCAATTCTGAACACTTAACTAGTACCATAGCCGATTGAACTTTTTCCAAACCTATATCGCTAAACCAAAGGCACAATGTGAGTGAATCAAGTTATCATTCATTATGCTACTTGATGTGCGCAGTTGGGTTTTAGGCAAGTTATTAATTGGTTCGGTATTTGAGTATGCACTTGTCGTTTTTCGTTCATATTTCACACACCCCTTAAATTGTACAAATCAAATAAGTTTGGGGGTATGTATAGTGAAAAAAAAAACACCATATGTACATATAGTATAATTTTTGTTTCTTTTGACAAGTGAGTACGTTGGTCTTAATTGTATTGTTCAGGGTTGTTTAAAAATTATCTATGTGGGTTCGAGTGTGAGTGTGCCAAGCGATGTGCCTTGGGTAACGTTAAGTTAACAACGTTAACCCATTTTCTCTTCCAATTTACCCTTGGCCATGTTCCTTAACCGAACCAAGACCTATTGATCTTTTTGAATCTCCGAGCCTACATTAGTGGAGAATAGAACCCAGGTCAAGCATATGGATTCCCTATACCTTAATGGTTTAAGTCATGAATTTTATTGAGGAATAATCCTATTTAATCAACGGATAGTAGTATGTTTGAGTTTTAACACACACACTCTGACAAGATCCAGAAAGACGCTTACTATTATTGAACGTTAAAATTCTAGAACACCACATGGTGTGATTCATGCTTGAACTCGATAGGATTCGGGGTTGATGAGGGAAAAAATCATTTGGCCAGTAGATGATAATCAAAACTTGCACATTATTGTTTTTAGTTTTAAATTTCGTAATTAGTTGTTATATTTTCTCATATTGTGTGGGTGTTTTGCTCGAGGACTAGTAAAATTCCAAATTTGGGGGTATTTGATAGGTGTAATATACCTATCTATTTCCAAACCGAACTCGTTAGTTTTTAGTATGTTTATCATGTTTTTATTCTTTTTTATTAAATCAGGTGTGTGGGGGTGAAAAATGATGTAAACGGTTTATAAACGATCAAATCGGATCAAGAACGGTGGAAAAACAATGGTAAAACAAGTATGGAGGTAATATTCTGAAAAGCAGCGCACCTCCGTGGCATTTAGACCACTGACGTGGCAGTGAATATATAGAGAGGGGCCTAAAACTGCTGAACATCCATCGCCAAGGCGGTGACCTCACTGCCGCGGTGGTAAAACTGCATAAAGGTTCCTGAGCCCATTGCTGCGGCGAAGATCAAACTGACATACACACGGTCGCGACGGTCACTCTACATATAGATTTAGATATTTAATAGGAAATTTTGTTCCCTATTTCTTCTTCTCTCCTCTCCTCTAGCCATGAGAGACCCCTTAGGCCTTAGGATATTTGAGAGTGCTTTGGGGAGTGTTCAACCAATTCCAAAGGAGAAGAACATGTTGCAAAGAAGGAGAAGCGATCCTGAAGCATTTTTAGCAGCAAATCTTCGGACTACAACTAAGTTTTTTTCGTTTCTTCTTTATTTTCTTAAATACGGTAGGTTATTAAGCATGTTTAGCTTATTTTCATTCTATAAATGGTTATGACCATCAGCTAAACGAATTTTTTCTAGGGATTAATAATATTTATGAAAATGTCGTTTGTTTGAGTTTGTGTTTTGTTTATGGTTATTCTTTGCTATTTTGATTGTGTTTGCCGTATTATTATGTTTATTATGCTTAGATAAATATATTGAGAATACAGAGTTTGACACTCGAGAGAGATAACCCCGAATTTGGACTAGGGTAAACGCAACTCGACGATCCAATAACCCTAGAGGGAGTTGGAAAGTGTGCAATCAATGACGTTGGGGAGAGACTCATGTGATCTAGCATTGTTAAGACGTTGAGGAGGACTTATTTGTTGATGCAAAGTCGCATATTCACTCGTCTTACACTCTGGAGAAGTGGCGAGTGAGTTTACGAACCGATATTGTCGGATAAGTCGAACGTCATTATTGTAAACTAAACGAGACCAAACACGTTTTTGTAAACAAAGTTAATCCTTAGGCAATATTTTCCCTAAACATCTCAATGTAATATTAGTATAATTAGATTAATTAACTTAGTATTAGTATTAATTAATTATAAACACATTTTTACCGCCTAGATAAAATTATGTTATGATAATTACGGTAATCGATAATAATCTCAACCAATCCCTATGGACACAATACCCTTACTCACCTGGTCTATACTAAAACTTAACCCGTATACTTGCGGTGAAAGTGGCGTGTGTAAATACGCACCACCATTAGGTTATTCTTTTTCCTTGAAAAGAACTAGGTCTTAATTCTCCCTTAATTGAATTAAATGAATTGTGAAGGTTTCATCCTTGTGAAAAAGATACTTGTGAGAGTTGTGAGATTTTTTATTTAGCCTGTAAAAGGATTAGGTGGTGATTCTTCCTTTAATAGAATTAGGTTAGTCTTTAGCCTGGTAAAAAGATAAGGTTCTTCCTCAGCCTGGGAAAAGAAAAATTATAAGGGTTTAGTTCGTACTTGGTAAAGGGATCAGGAGTTTAGTGGTTGTGAATCTCCATGGAGCTTGGGGGACTAGATTAGGCAAGGCTAGCTTGTTGAACCATGTTATATCTTGGTGTGCTGCTTTGTTATTATTTTTATCATATTCTATTTGGGTGTGCACTTAGAATATAAACACTTATTCGCTGTGTAATGAAGATAATAATTGATTTATGATAAATTTATTCTTTGATAATTTAAGTGTTAAAAGATTTAATTATTTAATTTTTTATAACTACCCAACTCACTCCCTTCTTGAGTAGCTCACTGGACTAACAATCGTGATTGCTGACATCTCTCTAGTTTCGACCGAACAGGTCAAGGCGCGGTCTGCTGGGGATGGAGGAATTTTGCTTAAAGTGATGACCCAACCCTTAAAGGTTTGCGTACATTGGTGTTTACTAGGGCTCAGGTCAACATCTAATTCTTCCGTACCTAGTTGAAATCTAGTATGGTTATATCCAGATTGGTGGGTTATTATCATGTTTGGTATGGTTCAATTTCAATTGATTGGGGAATTCATCATTGAGAGGCTTTGCGGGGATTTTATTGTTGATGTCATTAACGTGAGATTTTTGTCAATGGAAACTAAAGATAGTTTTTTACGTGTATTCATGTATTCATTCACTAAACACTCGGGAGAGGGAGTGAATGAGTTTAAGATACAGAAATTGTCGGATAGGATAAAACACCATTATTGTTAACTAAACAAAATCAAACATGTATTAAGTAAATGAAATCAATCCCTAGGTAATCAACTTAGTTAGGATTAATCCACTAATTGTAGTTTAATTTAGTTTTAATTAGTTTAATTTTAAAATAATTCTTGAACCGTCGGGATAATATAATACTATGCAAATCGCGGTATTCAATTATTCACACCGTCCTTGTGGAACGATATCTGATCTTAAAGATCCACTATATTAAAACTTGATATCGTATACTTGCGAGTAGTCAATACGCGAGTGTAAAAATCTCGTCGTACAAGTTTTTGTCGTCGTTATCGGGGATGTTGTTCGAATGGGTTGATATTGCGACTAAGTAGTTGAATATTAATTCAGACAATTCTTTTGTTTTATTTTCTTTTAAATTATTTTGTTAATTTGTTTCATGAGTTGTGATCAAGCAGTGTATGCAACGTAGAAGAAGTTTGGAATTCTTGGCTCTTGATCCCGAGATCGAGTGTACGTTGAAAAGGATAAGGAGAGAAAGAATAATCAAACTTCAATACCATGAATTGTGATCCAATGGAGCATACTAACCCTAATTCCTTGTCTATGAAGAATTTTGGTGAAAAATGCTCAACCACGCAGGAAGGTGTTATAGACTACGTCCCATCTATGAAAGTTGTACTTAAAGACATACTAAAAGCCGTACCTAAAGCTAGTACACCTTTAGCGGATAATCCAGACTGTTTTGAATCAAGCAAATTACCCTTCGGTTCAGTCGAACTGGGAGGTGAAAAGGAGAGGATCAAGCGCTATATTGAAAATGAAAAACGAGGTGTCGAGAGTATCTCCCTCGTTGATGAATGATCATGCAATTTGCTAAGTCCAGCTAGGGACGATAAATCAAGCATGTCACGTTTTTTAAGATGAAACGGAGGGTATCAAGTTTTACCCGATTTTTGCTACTATTTAGTTTTTGGAGGCCGGAATGGTTTCAGAGCGTGTTTGGAGGTGAATTAAGGAGTGAGGATACTTGAAGATGTGTTTCGCACTTAAAATCATTGAACAAGCGAAGTGGAAACGCATGGTTTGGAGCCTTTGTGTGAAAACTTGAAGAAATAATGAAAATCCAGTAGCAGTCTCACCGCCGAGGCGGTGAAAATGCAGGATGTCAAGTTTTCAGCATAAATGCATCACCGCTGTAGCGGTGATCCTACTACCGAGGCAGTGAAACAATAGAGTGCTATGTTTTTAAGAAAGATCCTTCACCACCAAGGTGGTGAAACAATAGAATGTTGAGGTTATAAAAAAAGTGCTCACACCGCCGCGGCGGTAAGGCCACTGTTTGATTAAAACCGTCCCGCTAATAAAAAATGCCACAACCACTTCAAAAACTCAAAAATCTCTCTATTCCCATCCTTCCAAACTGTTTCAAACCCTTAAATTCATCATTCCATTTATAAAATTTGTGATTTCCACCACAAATCATCCTCCAAAAATAAGATTTTACCCCCATTTTCGAAAACCTAGGGTTTAAGGATCGAATAGTGCGATTTCTCTATTTTCAAGTGTTTGGACCGAAATGTTTCACCAAGTAAGTGTTTATGATCCTACATTACATCTATTTGTTGAAATATTTGATTGATTTGCATGTTTATATAAAAAATCATTGGATTTGGAATGTGCCCTAAAACCTTAAACCCCCATTTTCACGATTTTCAATTTCTATGGGATTTTGGTTTGATTTTTGGTGATAAACTAAGTTTCTATGGATTGTTAAATTGTGTGAAACAAAATTTCATGCTACATTGTTCATATTTTGTTGAAACCGTTGCAATTGGTATATGCGTATTGAAAATTTGACTTGTTCTAGATGATGTTAATTCGGGAGATTATTTTCATTGTTCATATATGATTGGGTTTCCATGTTTTGTGATTACGATTAATAGGAAACATGACTAAGAGAGTTTCTTCAAATAGGGCACGGGGTGAAGGTTCAAGTTCTCGAATCGGAGATGCCGCCGCGGACTACGATTCCACACATTTTGTGTCTAAGCAAGCAGAGGAACATTTCCACCGATTTGAGCATAAGCGAACTTGTATCCAACAAAGGGGATTTGTACCATTAGAAAACCTCCCAGCGAAATTTCAAGATGTCATTCGAAGCCGCGGTTGGGAACAATTATACAAATCACCTCCCCAAGGCGAGATGGCCCTAGTTCGAGAGTTTTATACCAATGTCACCAAAGTCGTTGACTACCGGACAAGGGTTCGCTCTCTCCCCATCTCTTTCAGTCCAGAGTTTATCAATAAAGTCTTAGGATTGGCGACCCAGGAACCATGCACTGACGAACAGTGTGGGGGCTGAGACCCGAGCTTGGACACCGTAATCAGATCCATCACTTTCGGCAATGTCCAGTGGACACACACTGGGTTAGGTCTCACCACATTCCCAACAAAATTTCTCAATCCAATCCTTAAGATATGGCACCATTTTGTGTGTGGAAGTCTTCTCCTGATGTCTCACTTCACAGACGTCTCTAAAGATCAGGCCTTGATCTACTCTTCAATTCTCCATGCAGTCAATACGACGAAGGCCAATCAACCATTTCCATCACTCTTGACCGACTTATTCTGATGAGTCAGTGTATCAGTAACCGAGGATAGCCCATGCCCCCCAATTATTTCGCTTGATCTTGCAATGATTAATAGAATGTGGAAAGCTGGAGCACAAGAGGCAGCCGAGCACAAAGTTGAAGACAAGGAAGGGACTACGGAGGAAGAAGCGGGGCCACCGGAAGCCCATGAAGAGGTCACTTCAGAGAGGATCTATAGGGAGCTCCATGAGGTTTGCCAAGGGCAATATGAGCTCGGAACTTACCTGGATCAATTTACAAGACATCAAGATCAAGTCCAACGGCTCTTTGGTGCGTGCTTCGGCATTAACATGAGTACTTATCCGCCTATGACGCATATGCTGCGGCACCTTTTTCAACTGCCATAATTTCCATTTGACGTGATAGTGGTGGCGATGATGCTCCCCCAATTGGACAATAGGAGGTGAGACTTCTACGTCTTATCTCCTAGGTATGTGTTCAAACCCAATATTTTTGTTCATGAATGATATAAATTGCTATTGGGTTCGCTGCTTAGACAGTGTAGACACTGCCGTGTTTAAGTTTGGGGGGGTGTTCATCCATTTTTGTTTTTGTAGAAGAATGACGAACAATTGTTTTGATGTATTTAATTTAGATGCTTTATTTTTTGTAGACTTTAATTAAATAGTTTAGTTTTATTTTAATTTTCATGTTTTTGCATGTTAAATGCTTAGTTTAGTGTGTGTATGTATGTTAGTATTTAGATTTAATATAGAATTTTTTTATGTATGAAGTCGCATATGCTTGATGAGTTGTTGAGTTTGTCTAGGGCCATTTCTCGATGATGAAAATTATCCCCTAGTTGTATATTGAGGTTGGGGATGATGCCATTAATGTGTGTCTTCTGTGCTTAGCAGGTTGATTAGGTAAAAATTATTTTGATCCTAAAATCGCACGATCGCATGGACACGATGTATAATTATTTGAATGATTTTACACTGATTATTCAGTAATAAGTTCATGACAGAAGAGAGGAATCTAGAACTTGATTTGGGATAGACTTGAGGCGAAATCCTAGGTAAGGTAATTCTGGAGGCATGATTTAGGCCTTCAATTTTTTTGCTTAAATCTTTGTAGCCAACCTGAAATTTTTAATCCCTCGTTATCCTGTCTAAGCCTAAAAGTCAAAATTGAGCGAAATTAAGTAGCATAGACTAATGCTTACTTGAAGTAAGCGATCGGGGTTTTGGACGAATTGTTATTGGTTTAGTATTAATGTATTCACTTGTCATTCTTTTTGCATGTCCCTAAAATTATACAAATTCGAATAAGTTTGGGGGTGTGACAAAGTTTGTCTTAAAAAATAAAAATAAAAAAAAAAAAAAAAAATAACTATGTAAATATAGTTTTTTTTTTTTTTTTCATTTCTTTCGACAAGTGAATACAAAGTTCTTAAATTCTTGTTCAGGGTTGTGTTTATGTGGGGTTACGAGAGAGATATAGCGACAAGTGTTTGTGCCTCGGGTATCATTTAATCTTAACAATTTTCTATTTTCTATTCCTGCGATACCGTTGGTCGTTCTCCAAAGCTAAACCAAGCCCTATTAATCTCTAAGAATGTCTGAACGTACATTAGTGGATAGTTGAGCCCAGTCAAGCGTATGGTTTTCTTGAATCCTTTAAGGTTTAAGTCATGAGCTTAGCTACTAAATAATCCAATCGGGTGTTTCATTACTTATACATTTGAGCTCTCACAGAAACACATTTCAAATAGATCTAGAATGGTTTTTATTGATATTGAGTGTTGAAATTCTAGAACACCACTTGGTGTGTATTATTTCCCGAATTTGATCAGATTAAGGGTTGTTAAGGGAGGAACAACTTGGTTTCTTCGATTGAACTTAGAACTTGCATGCATTTACTTCTTCTTTGTTGTGTGTCTTTTTTTTTTTTTTTTTTAGATTAGTTGTTAGTTAATTAGTGTAGTTAGTTTAATTTAGTGTTACGGTGTTTTGCTCGAGGACTAGTAAAATTCTAAGTTTAGGGGTATTTGATAGGTTGAAATATACCTATCTACTTCTAAGCCAAATTTGGTAGTTTTTTAGTGTATTAGTAATATTTAATTGCGTTTTTGTTAGTTTTTATGTAATTTAGGTGTAGGGATGTAAACAAGTGATAAACAACTGAAACGGTGGAAAAACGGTAAAGAAATGATGAAGAAACAAGGTTTCAAGAATAGTAGACCCACTGCCACAGCGGTCAGGCCACCGTCGTGGCGGTGAGAATGCTGGGAGATGCTGAAAATGAACAAGTCCCACCGCCTAGGCGGTAAAAATACAGAGAGTTGGGAGTCAGTTCCACCACCTAAGTGATAATTCCACTGCCTAGGCAGTAAAAGATCAGAGAGAAGCCGACTTACCCTTCACCTAGGCGGTGAATCCCACCACCTAGGCAGTCAGCTCTACACAGAATTAAGATCTTTTAAGACATTTTCAGATATTTTTAGACCCTTGCACCTATAAAACTTGTTCTCCCACTTCCAATTGAGCCCTCTTGGATTTCCCTAACATTAGGAGATGATCCTTGGCCATTCTTGAAGAGCTCAAAGAGGAGATTCATCATTCAAAGAAGAGGGAACACTAGCGGATTGATCTTTGGCGACAGTGGACCACTCCACTTTAAGATTTGATATTTCTTTCTTTGTTTCTCTCTTTATAACTTAATGTTTTATTATGAATGACGATAAATCCCTCTTGGTTTAATGTTTCAATGTCCAAGATCATGGTAGATTAGATAAATATTAGATAGGGATTGTTGTCACTCATGTATATACTAATTTGATGGAATATAAGTTTCTTTAATGGTTGTTGGGCTAAATCCGATTGTGGTTATCGCTCTATTACAATTTTAATATGCTTGTTAAGGTATTAGGGTTGGTTTTAAGAATACGGGGTTTGACACTCGGGAGAGGTAACCCTGGATTCAGACTAGGGTAAACACAACACGATGTTCTAATAACAAGGGAGAGCGTTAGAAAGTGTGCAATCTATGACGTTGGGTCAAGACTCATGTGACTATGTGTTCGAAAAAACATTCGAGAGGGACTTCGGCGTCAACGCAAAGTCACTTATTCATTCACTAAACAATTGGGAGAGGGAGTGAGTGAGTTTAAGATACAGAGATTATCGAAGAGGTCGAATACCGTTAACATAAGTCAGACGATATCAAACACATTTAAGCAAATGAAGTTAATCCATACGCAATCTACTCTCCTAAACAATCTCAATATAGTATTTATAGTATAGTTAATTTAATTAGTATTTTAGTTTCGTATTAGTATAAATTAAATACCACTTTTATTGCCAAAATAAAATTAGGTTATTGTTGGCCCAGTAAAATACCCAAGAGGGGGGTGAATTGGATAATTAAAAATTATCGGAACAAAATTCAATAAATCAAATAATTAATTTTAATCCTCAATTAATTATTATATTTACATCACAGTGGAATAATATAATCAAGTAAGTGCACACCCAAACAATCAAAATAACAAAGTAAATATAGCATCACACTAAAGATTTATATTGGTTCACCAAGCTACTCTTGGCTAATCCAGTTCCCCGAGCTCCACGGAGGTCGCACCCACTAAAACTAAGATCCTTTTAAAGGTAGGAATCGAACCCTCACACCGATTATTTTACAAGCTCAGAATCAACCTTTACAATATCCTTTTCTCAGACTAAGGAAAAACCTCTACTTTTTACAGGTTAAAGAATAACCTAATTCTTTTTAACACTAAGACACAAGAATCAAAATCTCTCAAAACACTCCAACTATCATTTTCACAAGTAAGGATGGAAAATTTACAAATCACTCACAATGCAATTCTTATCTAGGAAGAATCACTATCTCAATCTCTTTACAGGATGAGGCTGAAACCTAGCTACCCTTGATTAAATACCCCCAACGGCATTTAATCCGTCACATCTCACCAATACACAAATTGATAAGAAATAAATCTCACTCGGAATTTCTAGCACCCTAGATAAATAATAACTCAATTAATATCGCAACTAGTGATAGAAAAACGTGAGATACAAAGATATGATTTTAATAAGAATATGGGTAGCAAATTGGAGCACGTAATCAGATTCAATAAATTATTTGTAAAAATATTTTCTTCAAAAATCAGAAATAATTTCTAACATCAATTTCCAAATATAAAATCAATAAACAAATAATAAGCAATTTGGAAAGATCTCACCCGGAATCCACCAAAAGAAAATAGTATTGCAATGTAACTTCAAATCGGTAGCAACAATGATCAGCAAATGATTCTCTTAAAACAATTCGCTCAATTCTCAATAAGATATCTCTTAGAAAAGCTCACTCAATTGATATATTCATATCTCTCTTGATAATATATTAATTCTCTCTCTTTGAATGATTAGTCATAAATAAAAATTTACAGGTCTTTATATAGGAATATAAAATCACCCTTATAACGGCTAGTTTACATATGTCATGACATGTAATAGCACTTATAGACCCCGTATTTAATAATAACTTCATTTAGGTTCAATTTAACTTAAAAATAACTTTCAAATCTTTCAATTAAACCCCTCAAATATTTCTCAATCTCAATAAATTAGAATAGAATCAATTTCAAGAACCAAATTGAGAAACATTAATATTTAATGTACCAAATCAATAGGATTTAATTAGTATGTGAACCATATCTTAAATATAGATAATATCCCCAAAATCTCTCTTAAATCCCAACAAAAAATGGCTACTTTTGGATATAATTTCGAATCAAGCAGTATCCTGAAACAGCACAAACAGTCGACTGCCTAGTCGACTACCTAATTCAGGTTGTAGACAATGGAGCTCATCGGTCGACTGCCCAGTTGACACAGAGATTCAGAGAGTTCAACACTTCTTCACTGGTCGACCTATCGATTGACTCGTTGATTCAGAGAGTGCAGCCCTTCTTGGCCGGTCGACTTAGAGATACAAGTTCTTTCAGCTTTCTTGTTCGGTCGACTCACTAGTTGACTTCCATCTTCTAGATCTCTTCTCTGAATACATTTTTTTAACTCATTTTGTTTTACGTTTTCTCCCCTTTAACCATTTTCTCTTCAAAATTAGTTCCACTAATCTTCTTATATTCCATTTTATTCATTCAAAATTACTTCTTCTCAATTCATATAGGAGCGAATAATTTTAATCAAAAACACATAAATGATAAAAATACATTTGGTGCAATATGTGTGTTCCTAAATGGGATATTAAGAGTTCAAATTTACCTGGGTTATTTTCCCTAATTTCTCAAAACTATTAAATCTTTTGTATCTTCAACATCATCATTTAGCATCCATTTAATTTGTCATCTTTATTACTTGGAACTTTGAATCACTGAAACACTCAATTAATACATTAGTTACACCAAAACATCAATATTTAATTATTCATCAAAATCTTAGGATCAATAATCTCCCTCTTTTTGATGATGACAATTAACTTTGATGTTTTCTTCAAAATAAAAATATAACCACACTCCCCCTGAATCTGAGGACGGGTCTTTTAACTCACTAAAGCATCATAATGAAGATTTCAATAATGTACAAATTAAAAGCAAATTTAGGGAGGGGGAACACGCATGTAACTCAATCTAGGAAAATATCATTATGCTTAGCCATACCCCTACGAATGATTTTCCCAAATTGATCTTCCGCTACTGGTTTGGTAAAAACATTAGTAAGCTGGTCGAAGGTATTAATATATTCAATAACAATATCCCTTTTCTGAAAGTGATCACGAATAAAGTGATGTTTAATCTTTATGTGCTTAGTTCGTGAGTGCTGTGTAGAATTCTTACTTAGACAAATAGCACTTTTATTCTCACAAAAGATTAGGACTTCCTTTATACAAACTCCAAAACATTTAACTGTTGCTTAATATATAAAATTTGAGCACAATAATTACCAGCTGCTATGTATTCAGTCTCAGTAGTGAATAAGGCTATAGAATTTTGTCTCTTGCTTGACCAAGAAACCAAAGCATGTCCTAACAAATGACGTGATCCACTTGTGCTTTTTCGCTCAACTTTACAACCGACAAAATCAGCGTCGGAGTAACTTACCAATTTAAAATCACTCCCCCTAGGATACTATAATCCTAGGTCAGTCGTCCCCTTTAAATAATAAAAAACGCTTAACCACAGTTAAGTGTGATTTTTTAGGACAAGACTGAAATCTAGCACGAAGACAAACACTATACATAATGTCAAGTCTACTAGCAGTTAAATACAACAGGCTACCAATTATACCTCGATACATTTTTTCATTAAAGCTTTTTCCCATATCGTCTTTTTCAATCTTTGTAGCCGTTGCCATGGGAGTTTTGTACTCTTTAGCTCCTTCCAAGTCATATTTCTTTAATAGCTCATTGGTATATTTAGCTTGGTTTATAAATATCCCTTATTTGGTTTGCTTGATTTGCAATCCAAGGAAAAAATTCAGCTCTCCCATCATGCTCATTTCAAATTCAACTTACATTATCTTAGCAAACTCTTGGCAAAGATTCTCATTAGTAGATCCAAAAATGATATCATTAACATATACTTGTACTAATAGGATATCAGCATCAGTTTGTTTTACAAAGAGTGTAATATCAAAAATACCCATTTGAAAATCATTTTTGATCAAATATCGGCTAAGTCTCTCATACCAAGCTCTCAGATCTTGTTTAAGTACATACAAAGCCTTGCGAAGTTTAAATATGTGATCGAGAAACTTATCACTTTCAAATCCCGGGGGTTGTTCCACATAAACTTCTTCAGCTAGAAAGCCTTTTAGAAATGCACTCTTTACATCCATTTGATATAGCTTAAAATGACATGAACATGAAAATGTGAGTAGCATTCTAATTGCCTCTAGTCTTGTAACAGGAGCATACGTTTCATCATACTCAATTCCTTCCTCTTGATTATAGCCCTGTGCCGCTAGTCTTGCTTTGTTTCTAATTACCATACCAGATTCATCCTTTTTGTTTCTAAATACCCATTTAGTACCAATAACTAGATGAAAATCTAGTCTCAGAACAAGACACCACACTTTATTCCGCTCAAATTGAACTAATTCATCTTGCATTGCAGAAATCTAAGATTCATCAATTAACGCCTCATTTATATTTTTAGCTCAATTTGAGATAAGAAAGGAATATTAATTATATCCCTAAGAGAAGATCGAGTACTTACACCTTTTTCGAAATTACCGATGATTTCTTTAATTGAATGCCTTGGTACTTTCTTTATAGCTCTTGGTACAGTCGAATCCTTCTCCTTAGGTTCCTCCTCTCGTTAACACTCCTTTGGTACATTATTACCTTGATTTTGGTTATTTAAGATACCTGCATCATCATCATCCAAAATCTTTCTCGACAAGAATGGATCAAGTTCCTCAAAAACAACATGCATTGTTTCTTCTACTACTAAAGTACATTTATTATAAACTCTATAAGCCTTACTTTTAGTAGCATATCCAAGGAAAATCCGATAATCAGATTTAGTATCAAATTTACCAAGATTATCCTTGTCATTCAAAATGAAACATTTGCATCCAAAGATTTTAAAATAAGAAATATTAGGAGTCTTACCATTCCAGATTTCATATGGGGTTTTGTTAAACCCTATACGAATTGATACACGGTTTACCACATGACAAGCTGTACTTACTGCTTTAGCCCAGAAGTAGGTTGGTAAGTGATTTTCATTTAGCATCGTTCTGGCAATCTCTTGAAGCATTACGTTTTTCCTTTCCACTACACCATTTTGTTGCGGTGATCTTGGTGCAAAAAAATTGTGAGCATAACCATGCTTATCACAATAGCTTATCACTTCATCATTCTTAAATTCTCTTCCTCTATTACTACGAATTTTAATAATAGAACATTACTTCTCATTTTAAACACGTTTACAGAATTTAGCAAGAACTGAAGCAACCTCACTTTTCTTAGCAAGCAAATATACCCAGGTAAGTCTAGAATAATCATCAACTATAACAAATGCATAGAAATTACCACAAAAAATAGAAATAGAGTTAGGGCCAAATAAATCAAGATGCAATAATTTAAGACATCTAGATGTGGACGTGTGCATCTTTTTCTTAAATGATGATCTAACTTATTTGTCTAATTGACATGCATCACATACTTTATCCTTCACAAATTTCAAATCAGGTATGCCCAAGTCTTCTATGTCATAATCAACTATTTTCTGATAAAGCATTCAAACAAGATAAATTTTGAGAGTTAAAATCATCAAAAGAACAAGTATACACATTCACAAAACGTGATGCAATTAGCAAGATACTACTATCATGACTATTCTTAATGATACATCTATCATGATTGAGAGGTGTAAATTACCTATCTATTTCCAAACCGAAAATTATTAGTTTTTGAGTACGTTTATTACGTTTTAATAGATTTTAATATTTTTTATGTGGTTTTGTATAAATTAGGTGTTTGAGGTGAAACTGTATGTTAACGGATAAAAAACGATCAAATCAGATCAAGAACGGTGGAAAAATGGTGGAAATGTGCAAAGCCGGTAAAGGTTTTGTAACTTCAAGGCTTTTTTTTACGATGATTCAATTTGATTTCGGAAAAACTCAAAACTTTTAAGTTGTATATATTTCTCTTATATTTTCATAGGTTTTTTAATCACCTCAATCAGAGCTCAGACAAAGAAGTTATAGCCAAAACAAGAAAGTATGTCACTACCACGGCGTTGAGATCCACTGCTGTGGTGGTAAACATGCAGAGCCAACCCTAAATTCACTGCTGTTTCACCGCCTAGGTGGTCAGAAGTCAGAAACTTGGACCACTATTCCACCTCCTAGGCAAATCAAGTCACCACCTAGGCGATCACTAAACTGACATACTCACCACCGCGACGGTCACCTCTACATAGATTAGATATTTATTTTAAATATTTTCCCTATAAATACCCCTTCCTCTCCTCAACTCTGGTGATTAGAGCTCAAATAGACTTTGTATATTTTAGAGAGAGGTTTTGGCAGTGCTCATTCAAATCCTAAGGAGAAGATCACGTTGCCACGAAGGAGGAGCGATCTCGAAATGTTTTTAGCGATAAATCTTTGCACTAGGCTAAGTTTCTCTTGTTCTTTCTTTTATTTATTGACTTAGGATTGTTGTTTGAGCATGTTTAGCTTATTGTTTATTATATAACCGGCTATGGACAAGAGCTAAACGGGTTTTTGTTTAGGGATTAATGCAATTTATGAAAATGTTGATTTGTTGAGTTTGTGTTTCGTTTGTGGATGTTCTTCGTTATTTTGATTGGGTATGCCGTATTGTTTATTTATCATGTTATGAGAATAATGTTATGAGAATACAGGGTTTGACAAATCTCGGATTCGGACTAGAATAAACGAACGCCACGATCCAACAACCTGGTCGGGAGTTGGATTGTGGACAATTGATGACGTTGGGGTAAGACTTACGTGACCTAGGGTCATTAAGACATTGAGGGAGACTTCTTCGTTGACTCAAAGTCATGTATTCTCCTGTATTACACTCGGGAGAAGTGGCGGTGGAGTTTTAGAACCGAGATTGTCGATACGGTAAATACAACACGGTGATCCAATGACCTAGTCGGGAGTTGGATTGTGTGCAATCAATGACGTTGGAGCGAGACTCACGTGATCTAGGGTCATTAAGATATTGAGGAGGACTTCTTCGTTGACATGAATTCGTGGTATATCCCTTGTGTTACACTTGGGAGAGGTGGAAAGTGAATTTACGAACTAAGATTGTAGGATAAGTCGAACACCGTTAGTGTAAACTAAAACGAGACTAAACACGTTTTTGTAAACAAAAGTTAATCCCTAGGCAATACTTTCCCTAAATAATATTATAGTAATATTAGTATAGTTAATTTAATTAGATTAATTAACATAGTATTAGTATTATTAATTTTAAACACAACAACCCTAACTCTCCCGATCTATACTAAAACTTGACCTCGTATACTTGCGAGTGAAAGTAGTGGCATATTCATGTGCTACCAATGATCAAATATAACATTATAGCCCTTGTCACATAGTTGACTAATACTAAGCAAATTATGTTTAAGTCCATCAACTAGTAACACATCTTTAATCATAGTAGTCCCATTACCGATATTACATATACCGATAATTTTACCCTTTGTGTTGTCTCCGAAAGTCATATGATATCCATCATTAGGTGTCAAAGATGTAAATTTTCATTTATCTCCCGTCATGTGTCGAGAACAACCACTATCCAAGAACCATTTGTCCTTGGTTATTGATGTTTTTAGAATAACATGCAAGAAGCACCTCAAATTGTTTCTAAGTGGGTCTAATCTTGTTAGTCAGGACAATTTTAGTTCCTTTTGGAACCCAAACTTGTCTACAATTAGATATTTTAGCAAAACATCAACGAATAGTATGCCCCATAATGTTACATTTAAATCATTGGACAAGATCCTTGGTTTCAGAAAAGAATTTATGAAAGCGTTTTTGTTTAAGATTTTTCTGAATTCCAATACCAGCTTTATCAAAAACTCGACGTGAACTACCCAAAAGAATTTTCAAATTATTTTCACCGCCGGTGAATTTGAGAACAATTGATTGCAAATCCATCAATTTAGATTTCAATCCATTGTTTTCAGATTCGTAATTCACCACTTGCTTATTCAATGTATTAATTGTACTTTGAAGGGCATTAATTTTTTAACACTGAATTTTATTATCATGTAAAAGTTTTTGATAAACATCAAATAATTCATCAAAATTTAAAGGATAAGAACTTGAACAATCAGTTACCTCACCACTAGTGGCCATTAATGCAAACATGGACGTATCCTCACTATTTGATTCTTCCGAGCTACTTGAATCGGTATCATCCTAAGTAGCCTTCATTGATTTCTTCTTAATCTTCTTTTATTTCTTTTTTTCTTTTCTTTTTCTCTATCTTTCTTCGGTTCGGGACAATCATTTTGAAAATGACCAGTCTTTCGACAATCGTAGCATTCCACTTTAGACATGTTGAAGTTTTTTCTTTAACGGAATATGCGCTGAGTCATTCTTCTAAAATTGTTTGTGAGAAGTGATAATTTTTTCTCTTGTTCACTATCGAGACTTTTATCATCACTGTCATCATCTTCTTCAATTTTTTGAACTTTTATGGCCAAGGATTTCCTTTTTTCATTTTCGGTATCATCCTCTTAACCTTTAATCACTGATTCGTGAGTCATAAAATTGCCAATGAGATCATCAATGTTGTATTTGCCAACATCATTGGCTTCCTCGATTGCCATCACCTTTGAATCCCATATTTTTGTCAAGGACATTAGGACCTTTTGTACTCTATCCTCCATGGAGGATAGCTTTTCGACTTGACTCATATTGTTGCATATGTTGTTGAAGTGAGTGTACATCCCATGAAGCAATTCATTTTCCTCCATTCTGAATAGCTCAAATTTTCTCATAAGAGCATTGATTTTTTACTGTTTCACTTGACTTGTCCCTTCGTGGGTGACTTGTAGCTTATCCCACATCTTCTTTGCAGATTTGCAACTAAAACTCTTGAATATTCGTTAGCATCTAAAGAGCAAAAGAGAATATTGATTGCTTGAGAGTTAACAGAGAGTTTCTACTTATCGGAAGCAGTGAGTTGTTCTTCTACTTCTCAACTCTATTTTCCATCGGAATGAATGGACCATCCTCAATTGTAAGCCATACGTCATAATTTGTAGCCGGAAGAAAGGTTAACATCCTATCTTTCAAAAACAAGTAACTTTCACCTGCGAACAAGGGTGGTCGGTGCATAGACTGCCCCTCAGCTAGTGTGCCTACTATGTGTGCCATGTGATATTTGATAGCTAAAAAATTCGAGCAAAACCAACTCTGATGCCAATTGTTGGCCCAGTAGAATACCCAAGAGGAGGGTAAATTGGGTAATTAAAAATTATCAGAATAAAATTCAATGAAACAGATAATTAATTTTAATCCTAAATTAATTATTATCTTTATATCACCGCGGAATAATATAATTAACTAAGTGCACACCTAAACAACAAAAATAACAAAGTAAATATAGTAGCACACCAAAGATTTATACTGGTTCACCAAGCTACTCTTAGCTAATCTAGTCCCTCGAGCTCCACGGAAGTTGCACGCACTAAAACCAAGATCCCTTTAAAGGTAGGATTCAAACCCTCACACTGATTGTTTTACAGACTCAGAATTAACCTTTACAATATCATTATCTCAGGCTAAGGAATAACCTCTACTTTTTACAGGTTAAAGAATAACCAAATTCCTTTTAATACTAAGGCATGAGAATCAAAATCTCTCAAAGCACTCCAACTATCATTTCCACAGGTAAGAATGGAACCTTTACAAATCACTCACAACGCAATTATTATCTAGGAAGAATCACTACCTCAATCTCTTTACAGGAAGAGACTGAAACCCAACTACCCTTAATTAAATACCCCAACGATATTTAACCCGTCTCAACTCACCAATACATAAATTGATAAGAAGTAGATCTCACTCGGAACTTCTACCACCCCAGATAAATAATAA
This sequence comes from Eucommia ulmoides, assembly GCA_016647705.1. Classification (NCBI taxonomy): domain Eukaryota; kingdom Viridiplantae; phylum Streptophyta; class Magnoliopsida; order Garryales; family Eucommiaceae; genus Eucommia; species Eucommia ulmoides. The sequence continues at coordinate 49,625,747 of CM028339.1, read as the reverse complement.
CTCAATTAATATCCCAATTAGTGATAAAAAAACGTGAGATATATGATTTTAATAAGAATATAGGTAGCAAATTGGAGCACGTAATCAGATTCAAGAAATTATTTGTAAAAATATTTTCTTTAAAAATCAGAAACAATTTCTAAGATCAATTTCTAAATATAAAATCAATAAACAAATAATAAGCAATTTGGAAAGATCTCACCTGGAATCCACCGAAAGAAAATAGTATTGCAATATAACTTCAAATTGGTGGAAGCAATGATCAGCAAATGATTTTCTTAAAAAAAACTCACTCAATTCTCGATAAGATATCTCTTAGAAAAGCTCACTCAATTGATATATTCAGATCTCTCTTGATAATATATGAATTCTCTCTCTTAGAATGATTAGTCATAAATAAAAATTCGCAGGTCTTTATATAGGAATATGAAATCACCCTTATAACGGCTAGTTTACATGTATCATGACAACTAATAGCACTTATAGACCCCTTATATCATAATAACTTCATTTAGGTTCAATTTCACTTAAAAACAACTTCCAAATCTTTCAATTAAACCCCTCAAATATTTCTTAATCTCAATAAATTAGAATAGAATCAATTTCAAGAACCAAATTGAGAAACATTAATAATTAATGTACCAAATCAATAGGATTTAATTAGTATGTGAACTATATCTTAAATATAGATAATATCCCCGAAATCTCTCCCAAATCCCAACAAAAAACGGCTACTTTTGGATTTAATTTCGGATCAAACAGTATCCTGAAACAGCACAAACGGTCGACTGCCCAGTCGACTACCTGATTCAGGTTGTAGACAATGGAGCTCATTGGTTGACCGCCCGGTCAACTCGTAGATTCAGAGAATTCAGTATTCTTCACCGGTCGACCTATCGATCAACTTGTTGATTCAAAGAGTTTAGCCCTTCTTGGCCGATCGACTTGTCGGTTGACTTAGAGATACAAGTTCTTTCAGCTTCATTCTCTGAATACGTTTTTTAACTCATTTTGTTTTACGTTTTCACCCCTTTAACTATTTTTTTTTTCAAAATTAGTTCCACTAATCGTCTTATATTCTATTTTTGTCATTCAAAATTATTTCTTCTCAATTCACATAAGAGCAAATAATTTTAATGAAATACACGTAAATGATAAAAATACATTTTTGTGCAATATGTATGTTCCTCAATGGGATATTAAGAGTTGAAATTTACCTAGGTTGTTTTTCCTAATTTCTTCAAACTCTTTTCAATATCTTCAACATCATTATTTAGCATCTATTTAATTTGTCATTTTCATCACTTGGAACTTTGAATCACTCAAATACTCAATTAATACATTAGTTCCACCAAAACATAAATACTTAATTGTTCATCAAAATCTTAGGATCAACAGTTATGATAATCGCGGTAGTCGATAGTAATCTTAACCAATCCTTGTTGAAAGATATCCGACCGAAAAGTCCACTGTATTAAAATTTGACCCGTACGCTTACGGAAAAAGTGGCGACACGTAATTGCGACCACCAAGTTTTTGGCACTGTTACTGGGGATCGAACCTAGAACGGTAAAAGAATGGTAGAAAAACAAGCAAGAAGACAATATTCTGAAAAGAAGCCCACTGCCGTAACGTTTAGACCACCGCCGTGATGAAAATGCAGAAAAGGGCCTATAGATGTTGTAAACTCACCGCCTAGGCGGTGAAATTGCAGGATGGTCCCTGAATGCACTGCCTCCTCCACCACTGTAATGATTACTGAACCGACATACCCACTGCCTAGGTGGTCACCTCTATACAGACTTAGGATATTTTTTGGATATTTTTCTCCCTATTTAAACCCTTCTCCTCTCTTCTCTCATAAAGACCGACCATTAGAGAGCTCCTAGGGTTAGGATATTTTTTAGAGTATTTTATGGAATGCTCCACAAAATCCGAAAGAGAATATTACAAGGCGAAGAGGAAGAAACGATCTTGGAATGGTTTTAGCACTGAATCTTCGGACTATGACTAGTTCCTCTCGTTTCTTTATTTATTTATAAACTTTATGTTGATCCCAAGATTTTGATGAACAATTAAGTATTGATGTGTTGGTGGAACTACTATTTGATCAAGTGTTTTAGTGATTTAAAGTTCCAGTAATGAAGATGTCAAATGGAATGGATGCTTAATGAAGATATCAAGATGATGAAGAAGTATTAAGAGTTTAAAGAAATTAGAGAAAACAACTCAGGTAAATATTAACTCTTAATATCCCATTTAGGAACACACACATGGCACAAAATGAATCTTGTCTTTGATGTGTGTTTTTGTTAATTATATTTATTTGCTCCTATGTGAATTAAAAAGAAATATTTTTGAATGACTAAAATGGAATATAAGAATATTAATGGAGCTTATCTAAATATAAAAAAAAAAATAAAGGGACGAAATCGTAAAAGAAAGTAAGTTAAAAACGATATCAGAGAAGTGATTCAGAAGGAGTCAGTCGATTGAGGAGTCGACTGGAGAAGGAAGATGAAATATCCTGAATTGAAGAGTCGACCGACCGGTCAACCTATGAAAACATCTGAACTCTCTGAATCTGCGAGTCGATCAAGTGGTTGACCGGTGAAGGCATGACAAACTCTCTGAATCTGCGAGTCGACCAAGCGGTCGACCAATGATCGTTGCGGCGATGGTTTGGCTGCAAGCGGCGTTGGGTAGTCGACTAAATGTGCTGGTTCAGGATATTGTTTGATCCGATTTTAAATCCAAAAGTAGCCGTTTTTTGTTAGGATTTGCGAGAGATTTAAGGGATATTATTTATATTTAAGATATGGTTCATATACTAATTAAATCCTTTCAATATGGTTCATTAAATATTAATATTTCTCAATTTGGCAATTAAAATGGATTCTATAATTATTTATTTTGATTGAGAAATACTTTTTGGATTTAATTGAGGATTTTAAAAGTTGTTATTAAGTTATTAAGGGGTCTATAAGAGCATTTTATTATCATGACACTTGTAAACTAACCGGTAGGAGGCTGATTACATGCGTATTTATATAGACCTGCGAATTTACTAAGAGAGCTAATGAATCTAAGAGAGAAAATTAGTTTATATCATTTTGAGAGAACTTTTACAAGAGTTATTATTCTAATTCATTGTGAGCTGTTCTAAGAGTGATTCGGATAATCAACTGCGATTAATTTTTGTTGATATCGGAATTGAAACTACATTGTTCTAATCATTAATATTGTAAATTCTGGGTGAGATATTTCCATATTGATTATTGCTTGTTTATTATTTTATTTTTGGAAATTGATCTTAGAAATTATTTTTGGTTTTTGAAGAAAATATTTTTTCAAACAATTTCTTGAATCTGATTACGTGCTCCAATTTGCTACCCATATCTTGTTAAAATCAGATTTCTGCATCTCACATATTTTTATCACTAGTTGGGATATTGATTGAGTTTTTATTTATATGGGTTAGTAGAAGCTCCGAGTGAGATTTACTTATTAATTTTTATATTAGTGAGTTGTGATGGATTAAATATCATTGGGGATATATAATCAAGGGTGGCAGGGTTTTAGTCTCTTCCTATAAAGAGATTAAGGTAATGATTCTTCTTGGATAAGAATTGCGTTTTTCTTTTGAGTGAATTTGTAACGGTTCAATCCTTATCGGGTAAAAGAATATTTGGAGTGTTTTTGTGAGGTTGTGATTCTTGAGCCTTGTGTTAAAAAGAATTAGATTATTCTTTAACCTGTAAAAAGTAGAGGTTATTCCTTAGCCTAAGAAAAGGAAATTGTAAAGGTTGATTCTACGCTTGTAAAAGAATCAGTGTGCGGGTTTAGTTCCTACCTTTAAAAGAATCTTGGTTTTAGTGAGTGCGACCTCCGTGGAGCTCGGGGGATTGGATTAGCCAAGAGTAGCTTGGTGAACTACTATAAATCTCTGGTCTGTTGCTTTCTTAATTTGTATATTTTTTGGGTGTGCACTTAGATTCATTTTAATTCCGCTGTGATACAAAGATAATAATTAATGTAGCCATAAAATTAATTATTTGATTTATTCAAGTATATTCTGATAAGATTTTTTTAATTACCCAATTCACCTCCCCTCTCTTGGGTATTCTATAGGGCCAACACTTTGGATTATGGTTTGAGCACGTTTAGCTCATTTATTATTGTATATACGGTTATGGCCATTAGCTAAATGGATATTGTTTAGTGATTAATAATATTTATGAATATGTGATTTTGAAATCGGTTTTTCGTTAATAGTCGTTCTTCGTTATTCGATTGTGTTTGTCGTGATGTCATGTTTATTGTGCTTAGATAAATATATGGAGAATATGGGGATTGACACTCGGGAGAGGTAACCCCAGATTCGGACTAGGGTAAACACAACGTGATGATCCAATAACATGGGAGAGAGTTGGAAAGTATGGAATCCATGATGTTGGGTTAAGACTCACGTGACTATGTGTTAGAAAAGACGTTCGTGGAGTACTTTGGCGTCAACACGAAGTCACGTATTCATTCACTAAACACTCGGGAGAGGGAGTGAATGAGTTTAAAATGCAGAGATTGTCGAAGAGGTCGAATACCATTAACGTAAGTCAAACGATATCAAACACGTTTAAGTAAATAAAGTTAATCCCTAGGAAATCTACTCCTCTAAACAATCTCAATATAGTATTTATAGTATAGTTAATTTAATTAGTATTTTAGTTTAGTATTAGCATAAATTAAAGGCCATTTTTATTGCCTAAATAAAATTAGGTTATGATAATCGCGGTAGTCGATAGTAATCTCAACGAATCCCTATGGAACGATGCCCGACCGAAAGGTCCACTGTATTAAAACTTGACCCGTACGCTTATGGTGAAAGTGGCGACACGTAATTGCGGCCACCATTAGGTGAACAAGGAGAGTATACGATATAGGGGAATCTCGTCCGGTACACCACGTGGTCAATATTTGCCCAATTATAAAAGAGCGGCCAATATGAGAGCTGAAATCCTCTCAGTACCGAGCTGGGATACCCCCTAGCCGACCTGCGTCTCAGTAAAGAAATCCGGACCAGCAAGCTACAATCTGACCTGCCGAACTGATGAGCTGAGGCACCCTCTGCTCGCCACCTCTATAATCGAGACTTCACAGGGCCGTTGCGAGGTTTTGGCTGTCCATTGGCTATCCAGGGGAAATTTTCAATTAACCTGAGCTTGGCTCCCTAATTTCGCGGCACTAATAAAGCATTGGCGCCTATAAATACACCGAGGTACCCACTGCCCAGAGGTACGTGACCACTACTGAACTCACTATATTTTTAGCCCTTCACCCTCGAATAATTACTCTCACACCGGAGGGACTTTACTGGGTACAACCCTGGTAGGTCTTTGTGCAGGTGCTCGGAGTAGAAGATTAGAGCTTAGCTCGGAGATCGTCACCACCCCTGAGTTCAATCAATTACAGTGCTGATAGCCGTCTTATGTCGCCAATATCCTCCCAGACCATACTGTTGACCCGTCACCACTTTTTGACATCAACAGTTTGGCGCCGTCTGTTGGAACGCACTAAAAGCCTCACCTGATTGTCAGCTCCCTACGAGGTTAAGACTCGATGATCACAAGGTTTGGGAAGAAAATCTACCAGCCCGACCAAGCGCTGGCCACCAACAGTAATCTATCCTCCATATCCGTGCAGAGTATGTCGAGGGCTCCCAGGTCGATCCCCAGGCACCTCCTGCAGAGAGTCTCCACTTTCTCGCCATCCCGCCATCCGGGCTGGGAGGATTGACCACTCAGTATGCCACTCGGGTGGGTCTAGTCTTGCCCCTAAGGCAGTTTGTTGGGCAAACTTCTGGAGCACCTGAGGTAGCCCGTGTCGATCTTTTTGAACGTTAGCTCGGTGAGTTCTAAACCTTCTTCCAGATTGTCCTGGCCCGCTTGCCATTGGCCTCTCCAATGGATCTTCTAACAGTCCAAGTTGGGAGTCGAGAGGGGCAGGTGGTTAAAGATGAAAAACGTGTCATCCGTTTCGATAGGCATATCCCGAGGTCAAGGACCCACAATGTCGGTCAGAGGGAGGTTGGGTTAGCACCCCCTGAGGTCTCGGGATCTCCATTAATACCTCCACCAAGGCGAAGGAAAGGCAACCGAGCCGAGTCACCCCCCGTACATAGCGATACCGTGTGGTCCGATCATCACCCCCGTCGCTTTCGGGAGGTAGATTCACATTCTCTGCCACGACAGCCCCCACTTCGTGCCATTTTCAGTTAGGCTCAAGCCCAGCCAGGGGCTGAGATGGTGGTGGAGAGGCGCCTAGCTAACATGGAGGTAGCCTTACAACAGATCAGGGGAACCAGGGGCCCGACCAAGTTTCCTTTAGAGGTAAGATCTCCTTTCATTGGTGAAATTATGGAAAAAACCCCTGCCCCTGCGATACACCCATCCCCAAATGATCCTCTATGATGGGGTCACTGATTCGGTGGACCACTTCTCCATCTTTAAGTTCGATATGGACCTACATACCGCCTCAATAGCAATGAGATACAAGGCATTTCCCCTTACCTTTACGGTGGCCGCTGGGGCTTGGTTCCGAACTTTGGCACCAGCCTCCATCTATAATTTTCATGAGCTAGAGTTACTTTTCCTTTCGCGGTTTGGATGATCACGGCATAGACCAAAAACCATGGCCCATATCCTCGCATTCCAGTAGCTACCCGATAAATCACTAGGGGATTATGTGGAGAGATTTTACAAAGAGATCATTGGGTGCGATGAGCTCAGTGAAGTGGTCGCGATTAGCGTATTCATCGACGGCCTGAAGCATCGACATCTCATGTATGACCTCTTCTCTAACCCAGCTCCTACTCTGGATACCACCCTAGAGAGAGACACGAGGTTCCACAATGCTGATGAGCGGGAAGCGGCCTGAAAGGATCGAGGAGGAGGTTAAAGGAAGAAAAGAAAGGCTAAAGAAAGACTGAACAAATATCATGGATCCAAAAGGCTGTAGGCAGAAGGAAGACTAGGGCCATTTCTCGGGGATCGGAGACTATTCCCACCCCAGGAGAACTGCCAGCAGAACTACACATCGCTTACAATATCGCTGGCCATCGACTTCGCTGAGAATACGGGGAGGGATTTTCTTTCCGCTTACTCCACCCCCCAGCAGGAAAACAATGGGAAGGTCTATGGACAAATACTGTGAATTCTACAAAGACCGGGGACACTCCATCAAGAATTGTTTTCAACTCCGGGAAGAAATTGAGGCCCCCATTAGCAGAGGATACCTTGGTTGCTATGTTCGAAGGGTTGACCGAGCTCCCAGAATAGAAGAGCACTACTCCCGCAACGAACACAAGGGTCGTAGAAGAAGGAAGAACAAATGTTACCCTCCTCCTAGGTCAGAAGTGAGCAGGGGCGATGACGAACAAATGATTAATAGCGAGATTAATGTCATCCGTGGCAGATTAGGCCTTGGGGAGGGGGGAGACTCTCTCATCCAAGAAGAGATACGAGCACAAAGTCAAGAGAAAAGCGAGTGAAGACGTCTTCGAGGTCAGCACAGTTGATGCTACAGAGCACAACTTTATTTCATTCAGAGAGGTAGATCTCAAGGATATACACGTCCCTCATGATGATGCCCTCGTCATCGTGGCCCTCATCCATCACTACAAAATGGGACGGATCCTGGTAAATGGTGGTAGTTTCGCTGATATTATCTTCAAGTGGGCGTTCAAGAAAATGAATGTGGACTCCAGCACGATAACACCATCGACGACCCCTTTAGTCGATTTTGGAGAGGATGTCGTGAACGCTGCCGGCTAGGTCTCACTTCCCGTAACGGTCGAAGCCCATCCACGGACCTCCACTGTTTGGACCAAATTTTTAATCATGGATAGGCTGTCACCCTATAACGCAATCATGGGTTGACCCACGGTGGATGCCCTTAAGGCCGTCTGCTCACCATACCACCAATCAATGAAATTCCCCACTAGGAGAGGTGTGGGAGTAGTGAGGGGTAACGAAGAGTCCTCTCGGGCTTGTTCTCAGAGGGCGTTGTAGAAGAAGAAATAGAAATCAAAGGCAGAGCCAAGGCTCGGAGATTCGAAACTCATGGCTCTAGGTCAGGGACCAATGCTTGTGTCCATCGATGATCCAAGATAGGAGGAGGCCGGTCCCCGACCTTACGAGGAACTAGAGGATATTTATGTACACCCAACTATTAAAGAATGAACTTTTAGGATCGGTGCTCATCTCCTAGCGGAACAGAGGGATGAACTCATCCAACTGCTTCAATGAAATTACGACGTCTTTGCGTGGTCCCATGACGAGCTGTCGGGTATTGATCTGAGCGTGGAAATGAACCACCTTCATGTTGATCCACACCATCCTCTCATGCAAAAAAAATAACAAAAATTTCATCTGGAGCGCCAAAAGATAATTAAAGTAGAGATGGGTAAATTGATCAACTCTAACATCGTCGAAGAAGTCAAATTCCCTGACTGGTTGGTGAATGTGGTCTTGGCTCCCAAGGCTGGAAATAAATGGAGCCTTTGCATTGATTTTAAATACTTGAATAAAGCCTGCCTGAAAGACTTCTTCTCCCAGCCTAGGATTGACATCGTCATAGACGCCACAACAGGGTATGAGAGCCTGAGTTTCCTCGACGCTTATGCCGGATACAACCAAATCCCAATGTTCCACCCTGATAAGAGAAAAAAATCATTCATCACTAACAAGGGTACATACTGCTACGAGGTAATGCCATTTGGCTTGCGCAACGTTAGAGCCACTTATCAACGACTGGTGAACAAAATGATTAAGGAGGAGATCGGACTGACGATGGAAGTTTACATTGATGACATGTTGGTCAAGAGCTCGAGGGCCCCTGACCACACCCAACATCTCCACAACTACTTCGAAAAACTCTGGGCTCACCGCATGAAGCTCAACCCGAACAAATGTATTTTTGGGGTTTCTGTAGGAAAGTTCCTGGGGTACATGGTCTCCCAGCATAGCATCGATGCTAACCCCGATCAAATACATGTGATCCTTGGGATGAACTCCCCTCAAAATAAGAAATAGGTGCAGATGCTGACGGGGAGATTCGTTGGCCTCAATCGCTTCATATCTAGAGCGTCGAAAACATGTTTATCATTCTTCAAAGTGTTAAAAGGCAACGACAACTTCGGATGGACCTACGAGAACGAGTCAGCTTTCCAAGTGCTCAAGAATTATCTATCCTCTGCTCATTTGCTCAGCACCCCGAAGGAGAAGAAAACTCTGTACTTGTATATTGCCGCATCTTCGACGGCCGTAAGTGCTGCTCTTGTGAGGGATGATGCCAGGGTCCAACACCCTGTATTTTACTCTAGCAGGATCCTCTAGGATGCCGAGATGAGGTATACTAAATTTGAGAAGTTGACTTATGCCCTATTGGTGGCTTCCCGGAAGCTGAAACAATATTTCCTAGCCCATGAGATCGTTTTCCTCATGGACCAGCCGATAAGGCAAATTTTACATTCACCAGACATCTCAGGACGACTAATGAAGTACTGCCTTGAGTTAGGTCAATTTCGCATCGAATATCGCCCTAGGATGACCATCAAGGGCCAGGTCCTAGCGAATTTCATTGCTAAGCTCACATTTCCTGAGGACCCCGAGCCGCCCACCACTTACCCGAAAGCTAAAATCATGGGAGGAAGAAACGTGTCGGGGGAGTCCAGCCTAGGTACCGGTCCAGTGATGTGGAAGTTGTTCACCGATGGATCGTCCAACACCAGTGGTTGTGGAGCAGGAATGGTGCTCGTTGCCCCAAATAACGAAAATATAGAGTACGCCCTGAGGCTGGGGTTCAGAGCGACTAACAACGAGACGGAGTACAAGGATCTGCTGGCAGGGCTCTGCCTAGCCAAGGAGTTTAATGTGACGGTGTTGTTCGTCTTTTGCTACTCTCAGCTGGTCGTCAACCGGGTCAACGGGAAATATTTGGAAAAAGATCCCAGTATGACCGCTTATCTCGAGAAGGTCAAAACCCTGATGGAAAAATTCAAAAAAATTGATGTGTCTCAAATACCATGGGAGGAGAACCGGCACGCCGATGCCTTAGCGAACATTTCCTCGGCAGTAGCATTAACCCTAAAGTGAAGTATGCTAGTTGAGTATCTGGATGTTCCAAGCACAGCGGTTTCTGACCAGGTGGCTCTAATTTGTGAGCTCAATGACCATCCCACTTCGATGGACCCTATTCGTAGATATTTGGAAGACGGGACACTCCCCAATGACTGCAATGAAGTAAGGAGGATGCGATATAGGTCAGCTAGATATTGCATTCTAGACGGGCTCCTTTATCGACGTTCCTTCTCCAGACTATACTCTCGATGCCTACGACAGGAAGAGGCCGACTACGTCATGAGAGAAATCCATAGGGGAGTCTGTGGCAACCATTTGGGGGGCAGGGCCCTGGCTGGAAAACTCCTCCGCCAAGGGTATTTTTGGCTAAAAATGCTAGAAGACACGAGTGAGTTCGTAAATAAATGTGACAAATGCCAACGTTTCGGTCCCCACCCTCATCTACCACCAGCGACCATGGTGCCCATGGAGAGCCCATGGCCCTTTGCTTAGTGGAGAATAGACTTGTTGGGCCCTTTTTCGCAGGCCATCGGTCAAAGGAAATTCCTCGTTGTCACTATTGATTACTTCACCAAGTGGATGGAGACCAAACCCCTAGCTCGCATCACCAAAGAGAAAATCCAGGACTTTGTCTGGAAATCGATAGTGTGCCGATTCGGAATCCCGAGGGTAATCGTGTCCGATAATGACACTCAGTTTGATAATGATTTCTTTGCTTCCTTTTGCTCCGGCCTGGGTATCCGCACACACTTTGCGTCCCCTGGTTATCCACAAGCTAATGGACAGGTAGAAGTCACGAATTGAACGATTTTGCACGGTTTGAAGACCAGGCTTGATAAAGCAAATGGAAGGTGGGTGGAGGAACTTTACCCAATCCTCTGGGTATACTACACCACTTCCCTAACCCCAACTAGAGAGACACCGTTCGTAATGTCTTTTGGATCCGAACCCGTAATTCCTGTAGAAATTGGATTGCCAACTTTTCGAACGTCGCTTAAGGGGCAGGACCAACAGACGAATAACGCAATGTTGACCCTTAACCTGGACCTTCTGGAAGAACAAAGAGATAACGCTCAGGTGTGCTAAGCAGCGTACCAACAGTGAGCAACTCGGTACTATGATAGAAGGGTGAGACCACGATATTTTGACGTCGGAGACTTGTCCTCAGAAAGGTCAGCCTAGCGACCAAGGAGCCAAATGCTGGAAAGTTGGCCCCCAGCGGGGAGGGACCTTATCACATAATAAGAGTTGTATGACTGGGCACCTATGAGCTCGAAGATGAGGAAAGCATTTCGCTGTGACACCCGTGGAATGCCAACCATCTCAAACAATACCACTGTAGGACTGAGGCCATTTTGTAATCATTTCATTTGTATACCAAGTATTAAGTATTTTGATGATAATATAGTGGATTTTCCAAAAAAGCAATTTATTACTTAACGGATCTTCTGGCACACTAAGATACCTAATAGACTAACCGAACGAGTCACGTTGCAACCAGTAGCATGAGCAGTGAGACTACTCCTACTACAGGCTGGGGGGAAGGGTGGTCATAGCTGTCACAATTAGTCACTAAAATGATTCCATAACATATTTAAAGTAGTAAGCGTTGAACTAAGGTCTATGAGGACTCGGCACGCGTACAAGATTATGGGGTCATGAAAGTGTAAAGGTCTGCAGCCCTGTTCCGAGCACATAAGTGGATTCACGACTACTTGTCTGAGTTGGGGCAAAGGGTCAAAGCAAATCGCCTACGACATCCTAAAGGAGGGGGAGCCGAGAAGGAATGGGGAACAAATGCTCAAAAATTTATTGTGTTATATTCCACAAAAAAAAAAAAAAAAAAAAAAGGGGCTTACATCGGTGGGGTTCTTGCCCGTATACACAGTCAAAATATTAAAAAAAAAAAAAAAAAAAAAAAAAAAGAGTACAAAAAGAGTTCAACAAAATTCAAAACAAATTTTTTTCTAAGTCTTCAAAAAAGGTTGAGCTGAGGACCTATTCTTCCTTGGAAACGCCTTCGACATCCACAACGTCGACGTTGGTGTCTTTATCGCCCTCGAATTCCTCTCCACCAGCTTCTTCAATACCAGCCTCATGAGTTGGACCCTTGGAAGACCCCTCGACTGGCCGCTCCACCGCAAACTCACCTTGTTGGGGAAATTCCATCCCAACGCCCGAGCAATCGAACTCCAGATGATGGCCCTGAAGGAAACGGATCGTAGCCTTGTAACTATCATCCATGAATTCGGCAGGAAGCTCGTACTTTAGATTTTCGAATTCTTCACTGGATTTGTAATCCTCAATGACTTTCTACTCTGCTCGGCGGATGGCCTTCCCTCTCTGTTGCTCTTTTCGCTTGAGATTCTTCTCCAGCTCCTCCACTCTCTTCTCCAGGTTGACCTTCTATCTCTCAAAGTTTTCCCATTCTTTGGTAACAAAGACGTGCCTGTCTTGTAGGCCCTACTGGGCCTGAGCGGCAAGCTGAAGGTCGTCGGTCAAGCAGTTCACCTTTTGCGTCGGCAGCATTCTTCTCGAACCTCAGCATGGCCTCCTCCATTGTACTCTCAGAGATTCGGTCAAAAACCACCGACATCCGAAGCATGCACTGGGTAAGGACGGGAAATTCATCACACTTAGAAATATTTAGTCATAAAGGGCGAAACGAAAAGTAAATTGTGAGATAGTTTTATCGAGACTTGATTGCAAATGGCTTGGCGCATCAGGTTGTCGATGCTCTCCCCCTCCAGCAGTTCCTTATCATTGGGAAGCGTCATGCAACAGAGATAGCTCAATATCACCTTGGGGCTTTTCAGTAGTGCACGATCTGCCAGCAGCCCAGTGTTCACCACCCCAAAAAAAGATCCATCAATAGTCAGCTCGGATGAGGCTCCGGTCACAAACCTCACACTCTTTGAGGACTTATGCTTCTTATACTTCCCCTCATAAGCCTTTCTCTTTCTCTTATTGGAATGGAGAGGAGAAGAGTCACCACTCAGGGTTTGCACAAATTGTCGGGAACCCGACTTGGATTGGGGTGTGTCTCGGATAACGATGCCCGGTAGGGCGAGTGAGCGACTCCAGGCTGGCGTCCCAAGAAGCCGTATGGTTTGGATGGCTTGCAATCCTCTTACTTGTTCGGAACCAGTCGCCTTCTCCGCCTCGGCAGCTTCCTTGGCTTTCTTTTCAAGAAGCTTCTGGACTGCCATCGCCTTGTCCAAAGCTGCAATATTCAACAAGATTTTTAGAAATTCTTCAATCCAGGCCAGCAACATTCGGTTCTATATAAGAATATCTACGTGAATTGAGCGTAACACGCGTGAAATTACCAAGTATGAACAATTGACATAGCAGAAAATTTCTTACCGTTGTTTGAGTCGAATAGGAAATCGGGTATGGTTGAGACATTCGGCGGTAAAAACCAGAAGGCTGTAAAGAGCTGGGAGGCGATCAGGGTGTTCACGTCCTTGAAGGTGGTCCTCAAGACCTTGTCTCTATGCTCAAAAATTTCTCTGCTTGGCTCCAGTCTTTTCTTCTTGGGTGGCTCTTTAGCTGCAGAAAATCATGAAGACAAAGGTGTTAGTGTACAGGCAAGGCAATGGTAAAGCCAAAAAAATAAAACACTCTCCCTGAGGGGCCGCAGCCTTACCAACTTTTCCCTATTCCATCTGGAGGGGGTACATTCCTTCTTCTTCCAGGACAGATTGCCAACCACTCCCTCAGATATAAAAGCTCTGGGGTTTCTATCGGTGAATGGAAGAGTCCAGGTCCTTCAGGAAAGTTGACCTGGATGAAATATAATACTAACTAGCACCCCAGGAGAGTGTCTTGAGGAAGAACAGAGCCCTGAAGAGTTTAGTGCTAGGCTCGAGTCCCTCAGCCCGGAAGATGATATACGAAGCACCAAGGCCCTTATACCGTTCGGAGCAATTTGTAACGGACACAAATGGTACTCCTCACAAATGGCCTTGATCCACCAGTGGAAAGGAAAGTGAAGACTCGCCTCTAACTGTTTCCTATAGACTGTCATGAATCCAACTGGTGGCATTCAGGCCCGATTGTCGAGCCCAAGAACAATGGTTGTGACCTCCTCCGGGATGAAAAATTTACTCCGACAGGTAAGGACGGATTCTTCGGTCATGGTTGTTTTGGTTTTCCATACCAGACTCGAGGGCGGGACTTTTATGAACAATTTTTCTGGCCCAATGTTGTACATCTCGTTTTCACGAAGTAACCTGGGGATGGAGATGCTGGTATGGATCTCCACCACTGTGATGGTTTTGGGAGGGACCCCGACCCCAGCGTCAAGTGATGTAGATGCCCCACCGTTATCGTCGGCACGACTCACCTCAAATACACGGTCCTCCAGGTATAACTGGATAACACTGCTCGTTTCGTGGATCTTGGCCATAGCACTCGAGGAGGCGTCTCCCAAAGTAGGACGCCGCTCTACCCTGAATTGAGGGGAGCTGGAGGACGACTGGTCCGAGGAGCCGGACCCCGAGCCTGCAGCAGAGCTAGAAGTCGAAAAAAGAGAAAGAGAAGGAGACCCCAAAGCACTAATGCCGATGAGGAAGAATGAGCACTTGAAATTACAAAAGTGCTAAATGAAAGGTAGGGGCCACCATTTATGAAAGGATGGTGTGCCCAGATGAAGGGTCACAAAGGCCAACGGCTGGGGATACCTTGATTAAAACACCACTGCCACGTGGCACCCATCCAACGATGGTGGCATGGCCAATCACACAAGTCAAAATGGGGGGGCACGTGTAGCATGTTTGCCACATGTGAGGGGGAAGGCTCTCAAACTTCCCACCTCCAAAAAATTCTAAAGCATGGAAAATGGCCGAGCTCACGACCCTACGGGCTCTCAGCTCGGCCAATTTCAAAAGGGGGACGGCTCTCAAACTTTCCATCCCCAAAAAATTCTAAGGCATGCAAAAAGGCTGAGCTCACAACCCTACGGGCTCTCAGCTCGGCTAATTTCAAAAGGGGAAAGGCTCTCAAACTTTCCATCCTCAAAAAATTCTAAGGCATAGAAAATGGCCGAGCTCATGACCCTACGGGCTTTCAACTCGGACAAAATTAAAAAAGGGGAAGGTTCTTAAACTTCCAACCCTCAAAAAATTATAAGGCATGGAAAATGGCTGAGCTAATGACCCTACGGGCTCTCAGCTCGGCCAATTTCAAAATGGGAAAGGCTCTCAAACTTCCTATCCTTAAAAATTTCTAAGGCATGGAAAATAGCCAAGCTCACGACTCTACGAGCTCTCAGCTTAGACAAAAACAAGGGGGGAAGGCTTTCAAACTTCCCACCCTAAAAAAATTCTAAGGCATGGACAATGGCTGACCTCACGACCCTACGGGCTCTCAACTCAGCCACTTTCAAAAAGGGGAAGGCTTTCAACCTTTTCATGCTCAAAAAATTCTAAGGCATGGAAAATAGTCGAGCTCACGATCCTACGGGCTCTCAGATCGGACAAAATTAAAAAAGGGGAAGGCTCTCAAACTTCCCAACCTCCAAACATCCTAAGGCATGCAAAAAGGCCAAGCTCACGACCCTATGGGCTCTCAGCTCGGACAAAAACAAGGGGGGGAGGCTCTCAAACTTCCCACCCTCCAAAAATTCTAAGGTATGGAAAATGACCAAGCTCACGACCCTACGGGCTCTCAATTCGGCCAATTTCCAAAAGGGGAAGGCTCTCAAACTTTTCATCCTCAAAAAATTCTAAGGCATGGAAAATGGCCGAGCTCACGACCCTACGAGCTCTCAGCTTGGCTAATTTCAAAAGGGGGAAGACTCTCCAACTTCCCATCCCAAAAAAATTTGAAGGCATGGAAAATGGCCGAGCTCACGACCCTACGGGCTCTTAGCTCGGAAAAAAACAAGGGGGGGAAAGGCTCTCAAACTTCCCACCCTCAAAAAATTCAAAGGCATGGACAATGGCTAACTCTCGAGGTGGACCTAGGACATCGACACTCAGGATTTCGGATGACGTACCTACGCTTCCCACTTCTACTATTGAGGAGACCTTTAGAACGTCTAGAGTTGATGACTTGATGTTCGTTGACTCTTCGGGTGTTATACCAATAGAGGTGAAGGGCAGAGGGAATATTTGACATAACAGCTCAGTGCCCGAGTAGATCATCACCCTTCCAACTCTAAAGGACTCAGAGTTAAGGGATTAGCACTATTATGTCCTATTGCTTCTATTGATCCTAAGATTTTGATGAACAATCAAATGTTAATGTTTTGGTGGAACTAATATTTTAATTAAGTGTTTCAGTGATTTAAAGTTCTAGTGATGAAGATGCAAATTAAATGGATACTAAACAATGATGTTGAAGATATTGAAGAATTAAGAGTTTAAAGAAATTTGGGAAAACAACCCAGGTAAATGTCAAGTATTAATATCCCAATTAGGAACACACACGTGCCACGAAAAGTATTTATTATTTTTGTGTGTTTGGATTAAGTAAAATTATTTTCTCCAATATGTGATTTGAAAAGAAATATGTTTAAATGACTAAAATGGAATATAAAAAGATTAGTGGAGCTTATTTAGAAGAGAAAATGGTTAAAAGGACGAAAACATAAAAAATAATAAGTTAAAAATGAGTTCAGAATAGATATCCAGAAGATGTAAGTCGACTGATAAGTCGACCAGACCAAGCAGCTGTAACTCCATGTATCTCTAAGTCGACAGGCAAGTCGACTGGCCAAGAGAAGTTGAACTCTTTGAATCTACAAGTTGACCGATAGATCGACCGATAAAGGAAAAACGAACTCTCTGAATCTACAAGTCGACAGACAGGTTGACCGTTGAACGCCCTTAGCTACAACCTGAGTTTACCAGTAGACTAGTCGGTCAACCAGACGCGCTGTTTCAGGAAACTGTTTATTCTGAGATTATATCCAAAAGTCGCCATTTTTAGTTAGGATTTGATAAAGATTTCGGGGATATTTTTATATTTAAGATATGCTTCACCTGAAATATAAATCTTACTGATTTGGTTCATTAATTTTTAATGTTTCTCAAATTGGTACGTAAAATTGTTTCTATTTTATTAATTGGGATTGAGAAATATTTGGGGACTTAATTGAAAGATTTAAAAGTAATTTATTAAGTGAATTGAACCAAAATGAAGTCGTTATGATATAAGGGGTCTATAAGAGCTATTAAATATCATAACACATTGGAACTAGCCGTTAGAAGGCTTATTTCATTCTTCTTTAAATAGACCTACGGATTTCTTATATCATTAACAACAATAGAAATCATATCATATCATAAGAGTGAGTTTTTCTAAGAGTTATCTTTCTGAGAGTTTGTAAGCTATTCTAAGAGACGATCTTTAAGATCAATTGCAACTAATCTTTGCTGCTACCGGATTTGAAGTTACATTGTTCTAATTATTCTTTCTGTGGATTTTGGGTGAGATCTTTCCAATTGTATTCTATCATTGCATTATTTGTGTATCTTTTGGAAATTGATCTTAGAAATTGTTTCCTATTTTTATTAAAGAAAAATATTTTACAAACAATTTCTTGAATCTGATTACGTGCTCAAATTTGCTACCTATATCTTGTTTAAAATTAAATTTTTCTGTCTCACGTTTTTCTATCACTAGTTGGGATATTAATTGAGTTATTATTTATCGGGGATGGTAGAAGCTCTGAGTGAGATTTTCTGCTTATCCATTTGTATTGGTGAGTAGTGTGATGGGTTCAATACTATTTGGGGTATTTAATTAGGGGTAGCTGGTTTTCAGTCTCTTTTTGTAAAGAGGTTGAGGTAGTGATTCTTCATGGATAGAATTGTGATTTTTGAGTGAAATTTGTAACGGTTCCATCCTTACCAAATAAAAGGATATTTGAAGTGTTTGGTGAGGTTTTGATTCTTTGGCCTTAGTGTTAAAAAAAATTAAGTTATTCTTTAGCCTGTAAAAACTAGAGGTTCTTCCTTAGCCTGGGAAAATGATATTGTAAAGGTTGATTCTAAACTTGTAAAAGAATCCGTGTGTGGGTTTGGTTCCTACCTTTAAAGGGATCTTGCGAATTAGTGGGTGTGAATCTCCGTGGGGCTTGGAGGACAAGACTAGCCAAGAGTAGATTGGTGAACCAAGATATATCTTAGTGTGTTGCAATATTTACTTTATTTATTTTTGTTATTTGGTGTGCACCTAGTTGATTAATTAATTCTATTGTGATATCAAGATAATAATTAATTTAGGATAAAAATTAATTATTTGATTTATTTAAGTTTTATTGTTATAATTTTTTAAATTACTCAATTCACCCCTCCTCTTGGATATTCCACTGGGCCAACAACTTATATTCTTCGATGGGACTTACATGGCTTCTTTTTCGGAAGTTGGGGAATCTTCGCCTATGGATAGTGTTTTTGTCTTGTCAAAAGATGCTTCCTGGAGGTAGTCTTTAAAGTGTACCACACTTGTCTAATGGTTGAAAACCCAACATCCTATGGTGTGTGGGGGTTTTCAGGTTCTATGACCTCTTAATGAATTTGGATCACAGGCTAGTACCTGATAAATTTGTATTCTTGGTGGCGAGAGTCATGGGTATTTGAGGTGTTGTATACAGTTGGTTCAGTGATGACGGTAGGTAGTAGCAATTTTTTTGCTACACCACAAGTGTACGGGTTAAGTATTAATAGTATAGGATGAGTAGAGTGTCACATCCACAAGGGTTGGTTTAAATTGTCGCTAAGTACCGCAATTATCGTAACTCAACTTTATCCAAGAAACCAAATTTAACGTTTATAAAAATAAAACTAAAACAAAAATAAATTCAAAATCCAGATAAAATATGGACTTCCTATGCACAAATGTTCTAGGGTTTTGATTTCATCTATTTATTCCCATGTTATCCTATTAAGCAATTATTAGTCAATTCCATTCATTCAATAATCAAGGTCACTCGTACACCCTCACTACCTCTCCCGATTATCAAGTGAGACAATATGCAAACACTTCAAAACTGATATCCTTATCTAGAATTTAAGTGAGCACATTTGTTAAGCCCCGACCTTATAGATTACCCAAGCTTTAATAATCTCCTGATATATTAAAACTTAAGTTGTGTTTAACCTAAGTCCAAACCCAAAATTACCTCTCCCAAGTGTCAAATCCCAAGTTCTCAAATCAACCAAGATATCATATAGAAGCATAAATTAGAAGCATTAATTAGGCAAGCACAATTGAATAAAAATCCCAGTTGATAACTCTAGAATTTGATCACATCACAGTCTCACAAGATCCTAAATTCCTAAATCGATTGTCTAGGTGTTGATTTTTCCCGTGGACTCACAACGACCTAAACTATGCACTCTAAATTCCAGTCATGAACTCAATCTCTCTCGAGCATAAAATTCAAAACCTAAAACCATCTAACTTATTAACCACATGAATTAAAGCATTAAACAGAGAGAGACATAAATTGGAATTAAAACTAATAATTAACAAAATATTCAAAACATGGTTGAAAAAGCCTACAACAAGCCTTACATATAAACTTTAACACAACATAGTGGAATCCATGGATAATCCTTTCAAAAAATCCATAAATGAAAAATAACAAATATAAATTCAAGAAATATTAGGGTGACAAAAAGGAAGAGAAAACTCTTTGTGGAGATGAGTTTCAAGTCTTCGAATCTTTAACAATCTTCAACTCCAAGCTCTCTCTAGGAATTTTTGTGCCTTCAATGGTGTTTTGCCTCCCAAGATCTCCCACCAATGGTGTTTTCTCTCCCAAAATCGTCACCCCTAGTGTTTGAGGCGTAAGGTGGTATAAATAGTGTTTAAAAAAAGGTCTTATTTGTGTTTATTGTGCTGCAGTGGGGCTTTTTCGCATCACAACGTACACCTTCAAATATTGGTCATAACTTTCTCGTTCGATCTTGAATTGAGGTAATTCAAGATGATTTGAAAATATTAGAAAGATATCTACAAATTTTATGTTTTGAGTGTTTACAGAATCAAATTGAATCATGGCACAAAAATGGGTTTGAAGTTCATTGAGTGCCACTGCAGTGTGAAATAAATGGTACTACAACACCAAATTGTGTGAGTGTTCATTTTTCTGAGGAGGGATCTCGTACTGCAGTGCCGTGTGGTCGGTGCTGAAGTACCAAAAGTTGTTGGGTTAGAGACTCGAGCTGCAATGCCAGAACGCACCAGATTATTGCGTTGTAGCGTAGAGATTTCGCTTTGCAACGCCAACTCTTTGGTTGGCCTCCTTCTATTGCTCTTCTTTCTTCTATGCTACAACCCCATTTTTCAGTTGTAGTACCAACGTTCTGCTAGATTTGACTTAGTTTCTAAATTTATCCTTGCTGCATCCCTCAAATTTGCGCTGCAGTCCCAACGTTATGAGTAAATCTACTTGTTTTTCTCCACTGCAGCCTAGAATACCAGGCTGCAGCCCAGACTTTTTAATCAAATTTCCATATTTTTACCCTTTCTCCTATTTATTTATGATTCCTACAAAATAACACAAAAATACATTAAACTAATAAAAATTCTTGAAAACTTAAAAATATTTGAATCTAAAAGTACTAGATGTATTAGTAGATAAACCACTTATCAATAGGCAAGCTGTACGCGCGAGGATTCACAACCATCCTCCTCGTGGTAATTGGACTACTCGCAAGTGTACGAGGTCTAGTTTTAATGTAATGGATCTTGTAAGATCGCATATCGTTCTACTGAGACTGGCAGGTAATTCGGTTGAGTATTGCGATTTAGATAGTTTCATATTATCTCGACTAATAAAATTTTATTTGTTTTCTAATTAATATACTAAGATAAATGGCAACTATGGAGTTAGTTTTAATTACACTAATTACTTAGGCATTGATTTCTTTCACATAATGCATAATTGAAGTCATTAAGTTAGTTATAATAGTTTTCTATCTATTCCGACAATCTTTGTATCAATAACTCCTCCGCTACCTCTCCCGAGTGTAAAACGGGGGATTACACGAATTCATGTCAATGAAGAAGTCCCCTTCAACGCCTTAACGACCCTAGGTTGCATGAGTCTTTAGCCAACGTCATGGATTGCATACGTTCTAACGCCCTCTCGGGTCGTTAGAACGTCATGTTGTATTTACCCTAGTCTGAATCCAGGGTTACCTCTCCCGAGTGTCAAACCCCATATTCTCGATTTATCAATACAAGTATAATATCAAGAATAATGGTAAACACAATCGGATTTAGACAAATAACACATTAAAGTAACACTAATTCATTCGACTTAATAATTACGTGATTTCAACTACACCTAAGTAACATTTAACTAATACTATAAGATCTTAACCATATACCATACAAAATAAGAGGGATTCAACATTCTTAGATATGAGAAAGTGATTACCAAGATAAAAACAGGAGAGAAACGATCAAATCTGGAAGTGAAACGGTTCACTGTCGCTAATGATCTATCCACAAGTGATTCTTCTTTGTCCAAATGATGAACCTCCTTCTTGATCTTCAAAATATAGCTTAAGAGCTTTCTACTAGGGTTAGGGTTTGTCAACTCTTTGTTTCAGACGTGGGAAAAGGGGTATATATAGGCCTAGGGGTTCAAAAATATCTAAACAGATATTTTGGGTTGTTCTGCGAATTCTGCCTAAGCGGTAGAATCTTCGCCTAGGCAGAGTTTAAGTCGGTTAGAATTCTGCCTAGGTGATGGTTTCTTCACTTAGGCAGAGGACT
Source organism: Eucommia ulmoides (assembly GCA_016647705.1). Classification (NCBI taxonomy): domain Eukaryota; kingdom Viridiplantae; phylum Streptophyta; class Magnoliopsida; order Garryales; family Eucommiaceae; genus Eucommia; species Eucommia ulmoides. The sequence continues at coordinate 49,603,869 of CM028339.1, read as the reverse complement.
AACTTCTTGGGCCCCCTTTCTTTCTGACGGATTTCCGCCTAGGTGGTAGCTACTTCGCCTAGGCGGATTTACAACAGTGCAGCTCTTCTAGCAGTTCAGCACTTCCAGTGTTCTGATGGATTTTTGCCTAAGCGGTGGAAACTTCGCCTAGGCGGATTCAATACTTCAGCCCTTGTAACCTTCTGACGGATTTCCGCTTAGACGGTGGAAACTTCGCCTAAGCGGATTTCAACTCTTCAGCTTTTGAAACTTTATGATGAATTTGCGCCTAGGCGGTGGATACTTCGCCTAGGCAGAATTGTGTTGTTCTTTGAAACCTTTTTTCATATTTTTGGTTACCCTTTTCTCCACCATTTCGCTCAGTTTGTCGATTGTTTACGTCCATTCTCCTGGCTAATAAAAACAGCTAAAAAGGCATTCAAACTCCAATAAAATACTAAAAAACTGGCAAATTCGGTTTAGAATTAGATAGGTATTTTACACCTATCACATGCCAAACTGGTTTCAAAATCGACTATCGTTTATCAGGATTATAAGTTATCGTGAGGGTATGATGGTATGATAGGACATTCGATCATTTGAGGTAGGATGGTATGGTAGAACCACTGACTATATAGGGTAGTATGGTGTGGCTGGATTGTTGATCGCTTAGGATAGTATGGTATGGCTGAATCGTTGATTATTTAGGGTTGGACAAGATTTTTCTTACCTTCTCTTTTTTTCTATGTCGTTTGTTCTCTCAATTATCTGCTCAAAGATGAAAGAAGAACGTAGATAACCAAAAGTCATAACTTGCTATGCTGATTTGCTAAGTTTCTAGCAATTTTCGACCTTCATTCTTTCTAATCCTGAAGGACTCTGAATTGCTAGTCGAATTCCAATCATGTATGATGGGAGAAACTATGAGAATGCGCTTTAGTCCATGGCTGAGGGAGTTTATATAGTTGGATGACCGAACCTAAATAGGTTTCCTACATACCTTCGCAGTATCACCAAAGATCAAGTTAAGCATAGTTCTGGCTGAGGTATTCCCTGATATAGGGTTGAGAGAATATGGTGAAGCTGATACCTCTCTTTCTTTTCATTTTGACTGAACCCGCTTGGGTTTCCTACGTACCTTGGTGATCTACCAAGTATCAAGTCGAATGTAGTTTCGGGCTAAGATGATTGTAAGAATTCCACCTTTTGCAGATAGCTATATTTGTTGACAACAATCTTTTCCTAGCCTAACAGATAGAGTCTCTTGTTTAAGAATTATCTAGTTAAGTTTTGATTCTTATCTTTGATTAGTAATCTATTCAATTCTTTGAATTACGTTGTTTGGATTTCTTTTATTGGGGGCATGGAACTTGGAGTATTTTGAATGATTCTAGGGTTTACTCAACTCTAGGAAGATCACATTAGATCCTAGCAAGGTCAGATTTATAAAGACACTCTAATACACCACGAATTTTTGTAGTAATAGGTACGATGTATCAAAATACACCTTCAGTGAGGTTGACTCCATGTCTAACTTATGAGTTAGTTGGACCCATTATTAGAGACGGACACTGGTACGGTAACTAGCAAGGTAACTTGAATAGATTACAAGTCCGAGGATTACCTACTAGCCTACTAGAGCTTCCAAGATAAATTGTATGGGTGCAAGTGTTGTATCGATGATGGCCTATGGGTACAAGATGCCATATTTTGGTTTTTTTTTTTTTTTTTTTTTTTTTTTTTATGAATTTTTGATGCCTAGTTTTCCTCATATGTATAAACATTATGTAGGTCTATGTGAAACGTGAAGCATAGTGCTTGTGTAGTGTTTTCGATACTGACTTTCTATATTACATGATTTCGTGACACCCAATTCTAGAATGTTTTCCTAGGAATACATTATCTATCCAAAGATGCCAGTTTTCTCCTAGAGTGTTTCCTAGGATGTTAGCACTTGGAACGTTTATGCTATTAGCCTTTTCCCTTAATTTTCTATGTCGTTTCTGATGCAGAAAGCTGACCAGTGCTTCTGAGAGGCTTCTTACTCCTTTGTTTCTCTTTGCATTACAACTGGAATTTTGATCAAGATGTTTCCTCAAACAGTCTCTAGGCTTTGATGGCAAGATGAGAAAGGTTCAGACAGGTTTAACGGAAAGTTATTTGAAGTCTCACTTGATTGAGGTCAGGATTTCCAAGAATGGGAACATCTGGCTTTGAATAAGGATCACTGTTGATTTGGCTCGGGGTTTGAATGATTTTTTGGATGAGTTTTGGGAGAGGGTTCAAATGAATGACTTATTTGGCAAGGCTTCTTCTCTTATTTTCCCGTATTATCCTAAGTTCATTTCTAATTCTTTAAGCATTAGTCTACACGCTCCATATATATTTCCCTTTTCCCTTTATGCAAGATTATTTTGTCTAGGGTATACTCAAGTAGTTATATTTAAACGTTCAATCATCTTAATGATTATCATGATTTTTACGGCGGATCAATCTAAATTATGATGAAGATAAGTTCAATAGTAATTTAAACCAAATATCCATAGTTTATCAGTTAATGAAGTTGTCTAGTTTCAATTCCATCAAGTCCTGATATTGATATTTTCTAAGATTATTATCGAGATTACCTAGGTCCTATATGTTACTCGAGGCTTCATTGATAACTCTACTTTACTTATTCGGTCTTGGAGTAAGTGTAGAAGGATTGAGCCTTCCCGAGATGACTCAGAGGAGAGAGAATAGAAGTGATGGAGAAACAAGTGTTAGTTACTGACTACTGACAAATATTTCGTTTGGTAGTGTTAAGAGAATTTTCTGTTATTTTTCCTTCACTCAAGAAAGTTGGGAGTTATACCTTCTATATAATCCATGTATCAAGCTTTGGGTAGTGATCCCAGTCTAGTTGGGCCAAGTCACTAGGTGTTGAGACACCCTAAGACTTAATACTCAGATCATATAGAGAGCGTGATTCACCTAATGGCCTTCGTGTGACCAATCAGTGTTTAGAAACATTCTGAGACTGGTCTTTCTCATTTCTCTTAATACTTATTTTCAAAATTTTACATTTTTAGGGGTTAGGGTAGTTTGAGTCGGTCTTGAGGTCTTTGTTGGTTCTGCCTTGGTCCTGACTTGTTTGTCCATTTGTCGGATATGGCTTATCGTTCGTTTCTAGTCTTAAATGTCTTAAGTTATTAGAGGTTCTTCTTGTTTTTATTTTTAGCAGGTTTTTGTAGCGCCTCAAAATTGATTATGTCTAGATAAAGTCTTAGAATATGTAAGTCAGTCTTCAATTTGTTCAGCTACCTAATCTTTCGGGAAACAAATTTCGTCGATGGGTTTGGGCTCTAAGACTTTATCTATCATTCTTCGTGTCGTTAAGTCTTCAGGATGCTTCTTCCTTCGTTTCAGTTTAAGCAAGTTTTCTGTATTTCTTCAAGTTTATTTGGGCATTCCCAGGTTGGAACATGTGTAGCGATTCCACAACTAAGGTTCTTAGGTTTTCTTTCTAACGTTCTCAAATGTTTTTGTCAATATCTCACCATAGTTTGGTTGAAACAAGACATTTCTTCTAATGTTTTTCTTTTGGATAATAGTCTAATTTAGTATTGAAATTATATCATCATTATTTTGATTGTTCAAGGTTTGTGAATTACGATAAGTAGATTAATTTATGAAAGTTAGAGTATAACAACATAAGTCAACCTTAGATAAAATAAGCTTGCATCCTGTGATTTGTGGATCTAGTACGTAGTCGTACAAGAAAATACCTAATTCATTAGAAGTGACTTTAAGAAATCAAGGGAAAGGTTGAGATAAACATGGTATTCTTTTCTCTTTTCTCAGAATAGTGAGGTTGGGTTCGTCTGGCACAATATTTGTTTAAGGGAGGTAATGTATTTTGGCATTGTCGGGATTTTAGAGTCGTTCTGAGTACTTCCAATAGAGGGAGGGATCGGTTCCATGTTATGATCTTGCAAGCAGCTCCTGGATGACTTTTAGCTAAAATTACCTAAAGCAGATTTCCTAGGTTAATTAAGTGATTAACCAACCTAGAACTCCACTAATGGACGTTTTTTGGATGTAAATTACCCTACCTCTATGTGTGGTTTTATTCTTAACTGTGTGTATGTATGTCTACATAGATGATGATGTTCATGTTGTGCATATGAAATCTTAGGAAGATGTAGCTCTAGCAGGCATTTCTTAAATACATTCTGAATAAACCTAGGCTTGGACTTGGCTTTATAGTACTAGGGTAACTTTTGACTTTTGATTTATCCTCAAGTTTAAAGTTACAATCATCCTAAGACTATGGCATGATTGATCTTTTATCTTTAAGGCATAGATCATTCTTCTTAGGACTCGAGGGTACAATAGTCATTTTCTTCCTCAATACATGGACCAAGACTCCTAGGACTTAATGATAGAAATAGCACTCCTTTTTTCTTTTCAAATGTAGGGTATTTTTCTCTTAAAACTTGGTGATAAATTTGTCTTTTCCTTTCAAAATTGTTCTTAGGTCCTAGTGACAGAATTATCCAAAATTCTTCCTACGGATTATTTTTCTTAGAGCTTAGTGATAGGATTGTCCTATTTTTCCTAAAAACATGGATCATTTTCTAGGGGACTTAACAACAACTCTATCATTTTTCTGCCTCCAGAGATGGATTATTATGCTTAGGGCTTGAAGACGAGTTTAAGACGCCTTTGATTTCATGATGTCTATTGAGTGTGAATTCATCTTGACGATCTGACTGGTAAACCCTGGGTGACCTCGTATCAAGGTATATTTTGACTGGCTTGAGGCTCTTTGAACCTAAACAAAATGTCTTCCAAATGGTGCAAAATTCCTACTATGTAGGGTTTACGAAAAAGGACACTATGGTTAGGACATAATATACTTCTCCTAGGAAACTGTGATTGGGGATATGTTTATGGTTTGGATAATAGAATCCTGACTTGACTGGGTAACGACACGTTCTCATGTTTTGCTAGTTTAACATAATTTCGCACGATCGAGGTACATTCTTTCACGTTGCCTTTAGCAAATGAACTTTAAACAAACTTCTTTTTTTTTGTCTTGAAAAAGAGAAGTATATATAACAGTTAATGATGAATTAAAGACCTCCAGAGTTACAAATTTTGATCTTTCTAAAACTAGTCGAACCAAAAAAATAAAGTTTCAAACAATCTTTAACAATAGGAGGAATATCAGCAAAGTTGGAAGTTTCAATTTGATTGCCAAAGCTGGCAAACTTGGACAATGCATTAGCAATGGAATTAACTTCTCTAAAAATATGAGCAATAGGGAAATCACCTTGTCTTTTGATATGAATGATCTCAATGATGAAAGGATATACTTTCCATGGGATGGAAGCTTTGTGAGTAATTATGTCAACCAAAATTTTGCTATCAACTTCTAAAACAATCATGAACCAATTATTGGAAATGTAGATTTTGAGGCCCTGCCAAAGACCAATCACTTCTATAAATAAGTTGGATTGGATTCCAAGGGGATTAGCATAAGAAAAACAAAAAAGCCCATTGTGATTTCTGATAATCCCTCTTGCACTAGATAATCTAGAATTCCCAAGTGAGCTACCATTTGAATTCAACTTGAAGTAACCATGAGTTGGTTTGATCCATTTCAACGGAACCAATTTATAAGAATGAGGCATCTTGATAGGATTGGTCTGAATGATAAAATTCAACTTGTTGATCACAGCAGGGAAATGAGGAGCAATATTGTCATATTTGGCTTGGCATCTGGATTTCTATAATTCCCAGCATATCAGAACAGAGAGTACCTTAGGGAGATTCTTGAGCTGCTACCATTTGAGCAATCTAGATAACAAAGTACCTTAAGGTTAAGCACTACCATAATGTGCCCAGACGTTTTGAGAAAAATCACAAGAGGAGAGCACATGATGTCTTGTATCTGAGTTATGTCTACAGCAGGCACAAATAGAAGGCATATTGAAACCTAATGATTGAATTTTGGAATCAAAAGGGACAAGGTTCCTTAACACTTTCCACATGAAAATAGAAGACTTAAGAGGTATGAAGGAATGCGAAATGTGGTTGAAAAAAGGAGGAGCATCAGAACACTACCTGAAGGACTACCAAGCTGAAAAGACTATGAAATTTCCAGAGGGGGTGGCCAACCAGCACATTTTGTCCTTAACATCAATTGGGACCTTTTGAAGCTGTATAATATTGGATTTGAAAGTTAGAAGAACCATATTCACCTTATTCCACCTCCAAGAACCATCTTGATTCAACAGGACTTTTACCTTCAAACTAGTAACATGATCCTACACCAGAATGGGCTCACCAAGGAGAAATTCAATAAGCCACTGATTTCACCAAAAAGATACATTGCCCTATCCAATTTGAAAAAATATGAGATCCTCAACTAAATCTTTCCCTTAAACAATATGTCTCCATCCCATACTCTGATGAATGATAACCCTGTTAGAAAAAGCCTATTTATTGTAGTTATATTTCAGCTTCATGAATTTATCCCAAAGGGAATCTCCTGCTCTAAAGTTCCACGATAACTTAGCCTTGAAGGCCTTAATTATGTCACTAAGCTGCCTAATTCCCAAACCACCTTCAGAAATAGGAATACACATATCCTTCCAAGATTTTCAATGGTGCTTGCCAATCCAAAAGAAACTGGCAAATAGGTTTTCCAGTGTCTTGATCAATTTAACAGAATGAAGAAGATCCATAAACAAGAAGAGGGTTTGAGAAATCAACACATGCTTAATGAGCACCAACCTGCTTCAATTAGAAAGTATTTTATCCTGCCAACAATGCAGCCTGTTTTAGATTTTGGTAATCAAGGAATCAAAAAGAGTAACTTTCTTCTGACTAGAAAAGATAGGAAATTCCAAGTATTTCATTGGGAGGAATCTCTTATGGAAGCCTATTTTAGAGGCCAACTAAGCAAGCTTGTTAGTAGGGATGTAAGGAGAAAAAATAAAACAGCTTTTTGAGAAGTTAATAAGCTACCCAGAATTGGCTTGGTATGAATTGATGAAGGAAAGAAGGTTGGTAATGGAAGACTTGCTACTGTTGATAAAGATTATCATATCATCAGCAAATGCATGGTGAGAAATAAGAGAAAGATATTTGGGCTATGAAAAAAGTTAAATGACTTTGTTCAGCATTGAGGCCTTAATGCCCCTAGAGAAAACTTCATCCATGATGATAAAAAAAAAAGAAGATAAATGATCCCCTTGTCTTAATCCCCTCTGAGATTGGAAGAAGCCATGAGAACTGCCATTAATAATTAAGGAGAAGAAACAATTAGATGTAAGCCTCCATACCATATCTATAATCCTCTCATGAAATCCAAACATTCTCGTCGTGGAAACAAGAAAAAACCAGGAAACCCTATCAAAAGCTTTGTCCATATTATGCTTGATAATGAGATTTTCACTAGAAATGTTTCTTGGAAGAAGATGAACCATTTCCAGAGCTAACAAAATATTGTCAAAGATATTCCTTCCTTCTACGAAGGCACTCTGCTCAGAGTATATCAATTTAGGAAGAACCGATTTCAGCCTATTAGCCAAAAACATGGAAAACACTTTGAAAAAAAAAGGTTTGATAAACGGATAGGCCTAAAATTAGTAGGAGATTAAGGGTTATCAATTTTGGGGATTAAAGACGATAAAGTGCTTGTACAAGATTTGGTGAGCTCGACACCATAGAAGAATTCCATAATGGCCTGAAACATATCATTCTTGATGATATCCCAGCATAATGTAAAGTAAAATCTTGAATAGCCATCAGGACCAACAACACTATCTCTTTTAAAGCTGAAAATAACCTCTTTGACTTCTTCCATGGTTGGAGTGGATAAGAGATAATCATTGTCTAAATTAGTGATCCACGTGGGAATCGTGGCTAAATAATCCAAGTTTGGATGATTAGATTGAGAGCATAAGGTGTACGGTGAGGATTTTGCATCCTCGCGTATTGACTATTCGCAAGTGTACGAGGTTAAACTTTTAGTATAATGTGATCGTGAAAGATTGGGTTATCGTATCCACAAGGACTGGTATTGTTACTATCGAGTACTGCGTTTGTCATGACCTAACTTTATTTAGACTAAAAACAAATGTATTTAATTAATTAAACTAATACTAATTAACTAAATTAACTATACTAATATACTAATATGTTTTAGGGGAAAGAATTGCCTAGGGATTAACGTGTTTACAAATACATTTTTGATCTCGATTTACTCACGTTTACGGTGTTCGACCTATTTGATAATGTTGGTTCGTAAACTCCACCGCCACCTCTCCCAAGTGTAAGACGGGGGAATACATGACTCCAAGTAAATAAAGAAGTCCCCCTCAACATCTTAACGACCCTAAGTCACGTGAGTCTCGCCCAGTGTCATTGATTGCACACAATCCAACTCCCGACCAGGTCATTAGATCATCGCGTTGTGTTTACCCTATTGACAATCTCTGTTCTAAACTCCACCGTCACCTCTCCCTAGTGTAAGATAGGGCAATACATGACTTCGAGTCAATGAAGAAGTCCCCCTCAACGTCTTAACGACCTTAGGCCATGTGAGTCTTGCCCCAACGTCATCAATTGTCCACTATCCTAACCCCGACTGGGTTATTGGATCGTGGCGTTTGTTTACCCTAATCCGAATCCGGGGTTTGTCAAACCATGTATTCTCCATTTATCTAACTAAACATGAGAAACAAACAATACGATAAACATAATCAAATTACGAAGAACGACATAAACGCAACATCGAAATCATTCAAACAACATATTTATAAATATCATGTTAATCCCTATACAATCCATATTTAGCATATGGCCATAGCCGTATTGAAAAGAAAGTAAAAGCTAAGCATGCTCACAAAATCTTAAGTTAAAGAAACAAGGGAAGAGATTGAAGAACTTGGCCTTGTCTGAAGAATAGCCACTAAGAACGTTCAACAATCGCTTCACCGTCTTCTCCTCCTTTGGGATGTGATCTCTCCCTCTAAAACTCCTAATTCCAACCCTAAGTATAGCCCAAGGGGCTCTAGTGTCCGGAGAGTGATCAAGGAGAGGGGAGGAAAAGGGTTTAAATAGGAAAAATATCTAAAATAAATATCTAAAACTGTGCCAAGGCCACCACCGCGGCGGTGGAGTATGTCGGTTTAAGGTTTTCCTAGGCGGTGGCTTGGTGACATCTTGCATTGTCACCGTCACGGCCGTGGATTTCAGCGCCGTGGCGATGGACGTTCAACAAGAAATCAACTTTCTGTATCTTCACCGTCGTAGCAGTGGTCTGGACACCGCTGCGAGGGGCTTCGAGAGTAAGAAAGGGCCAAGTATATGCCTCGGGTATTATCATGTTAACGACGATTAACTTGTTTTGTAATTCAAATATTACCCTTGGCCATTTTCCCAAAACCGATCCAAGCCCTACTGATCTTCATGAACCTCCGAGCCTACATTAGTTGAGAATAGATCCTGGGTCAAGCGTATGGATTCCGTATACCTAAAAGGTTTTAGTCATGAACTATATTGAGGGGTAATCCCATCTAATTAAAGGTTAGTTGTATATTTGAGGTTAATCACACACACTTAAATAGGATCTAGAATGACGCTTACTATTTTTGAATGTTGAAATTCTAAAATACCACATGGTGTGATTTATGCTCGAACTTGATAGGATTGGGGGCTGATGAGGAAAAAATCTTTCAGCCGGTGGATGATAATCAAAACTTACACATTTTTGTTTTTAGTGTTTTTCGTTTTTAAATTTCAATTTCGTAATTAGTTTTTATATTTTCTTCTATTGTGTGGGTGTTTTGTTCTGGGATTAGCAAAAATCGGAGTTTGAGGGTATTTGATAGGTGTAAATTACCAATATATTTTCAAACTGAAATTGTTAGTTTTCGAGTACGTTTAGTATGTTTTTATTAAGTTTTAATATGTTTTTATTCTTTTTGTATTGAAACAGACGTATGGGTGAAAAGGTATGAAATCGAAGCATAAACGATCAAATTGTATCGAGAACGGTCGGAGAATGGTAGAAAAATGAGCAAAGAGGCAATATTGTGAAAGAACGTCATACTCACTTGTCATGTAAAAAAGAAACGTATTTTTTTTAACATAACACACCCCCAAACTCATTCGAATATTTAAATTTAGGAGTGCGCAAAAAGGATTAAGTAACAAACCCCCAAACTCATTTGAATTTCTACAATTTTAGGAGTGTACAAAAAAATATGAACGACATACGACAAGCAAGTACTCGAATACCGAACCAATTTAGAAGTTCACCCTAAACCCAACCGCTCACATCAAGTAGCGAAATGCTATCTTGATTCACTCATGTTGTGCCTTCGGTTTAGTGATAAAGGTTTGGAAAAGGTTCAACCGGCTAGGGTATTTGATAAATGTTCAGAAATTGAATTACCATTTTGGCTTCGACAGGGTAACGAGGGATAATGATATTGTATGGTAGGCTTCAAAAAGCTCAAGCGATCAAATGAATGCCTAAATCATATCTCCTAAACCACCTCGCCTAAGATTTCGCCTCAAATTTCTCCCAAATCAAGTTCTAGAATCCCTATTATCATGAAATTGAGTGAACGATAATCGGTTTCAAATCAATTAGATAGTGCTATATTGAGTTTACGTGCTGATACATTTAGAATCTAAAATAACTTTTACTAAGACGATACGTTAAGCACACAGAACACACATGAATGATCTTTACGCTAGACCTCAATAAACAATCAGGGGATAGACTCATCATCGGGTAAAGGCCCAGATGACATCAAAACTTAGCACAAAACAACAACTAAACTAAACAAACTAATCCTAAACAAGTATGCATACGATACAAACAATAAAACTTAACTATTAACATAAACACATACTAAAATATACTACACATCACCACCAACTTAACACACGCATTGCCCAAAATGACCCATCAGCGATCCCAATAACAGTATATAGTATGATATTGAAGACGGGAGTTTAGAACACGTACTTGGGAGGTGAGAGAATCTTGCCTCCGTTTTAAGTCGACGGAGATGGATTTAACTTATTTTTGCCTTGGGTTGCCTCCCAAGAAACGCTTGGTTTATTTTCCTCGGCCCGACATATGCCCTCAAGACTAGCTAGATGTTGCAATGAAATGAGCGCAAAAGTACCTGTCAATGTAACATCTTCAAGCACCCTGATGGAAAATAAAAACAAAACTACGAAATAAAATTATAAACACTAAAAAATGCCTAAATTAAAATCAAATTATTTACTCACAATATCGATAACAATCAACAAGACAATCCCTGGCAACGGCGCCAAAAACTTGGTGCGGCGAGGATTTCGCATCCTCGCATATTGACTACTCACAAGTGTACGAGGTCAAAATTTTAGTATAATGTGATCGTGAAATATTGAGTTATCGTATCCACAGGGATTCGTGTCATTACTATCAAGAACTGCGTTTGTCATGACCTAACATTATTTAGGCTAAAAATAAATGTATTTAATTAATTAAACTATTACTAATTAACTAAATTAACTATACTAATATACTAATATGTTTTAGGGGAAGAAATTTCCTAGGGATTAACGTGTTTACAAATACATGTTCCATCTCGATTTACTCATGTTTACGGTGTTCGACCTATTTGACAATCTCGGTTCGTAAATTCCACCACCACCTCTACCGAGTGTAAGACGATAGAAGACATAACTTCGAGTCAATGAAGAAGTCCCCCTCAACGTCTTAATAACCCTAGGTCACGTGAGTCTCACCCAGCGTCATTGATTGCACGCAATCTAACTCCCGACTAGGTCATTGGATCATCGCGTTGTGTTTACCCTATCGACAATCTCCATTCTAAAACTACACCGCCACCTCTCCCAAGTGTAAAATGGGCGAATACATGACTTCGAGTCAATGAAAAAGTCCCCCATAATGTCTTAAAGACCCTAGGTCACGAGAGTCTTGCCCCAACATCATCGATTGTCCCAACATCATCGATTATCCCCAATCCTAACCCCGAACGAGTTATTGGATCGTGGAATTTATTTATTCTAATCCGAATCTGGGTTTTATCAAACCCCGTATTCTCCATTTATCTAACTAATCATGATAAACAAACAATACGATAAATATAATCAAACTACAAAATATGACATAAACGCAACACCGAAATTATTCGAACAACGTATTTATAAATATCGTGTTAATCCCTATACAATCCATATTTAGCCTATGGACATAGCCATATTGACAAGAAAGCACGAGCTAAACATGCTCACAAAATTCTAAGTTAAATAAATAAGAGAAGAAATTGAAGAACTTAGTCTTGTCCGAAGATTAGCCGCTACGAACGTTCAACGATCGCTTCGTCGTCTTCTCCTCCTTTGGGATATGATATCTCCCTCTAAAACTCCTAATTCTAACCCTAAATATATCCCAAGGGGATCTAGTGTCCGAAGAGTGATCAAGGAGAGGGGGGGAGAGGGGTTTAAATAGGTAAAATATTTAAAATAAATATCTGAAACTGTGCAAAGGCCACCACCGCGGCGGTGGAGTATGTTGGTTTAAGGTTCTCCTAAGCGGTGGACTTGGTGACATCCTGCATTGTCGCCGCCGCAGCTGTGGACGTTCAGCAAGAAATCAACTCTCTGCATCTTCACCGCCGCGGCGGTGGGCTTTTTTCACAATATTGCCTCCTTGCTCATTTTTCCATCGTTCTCTGACTGTTCTCGATACGATTTGATCATTTATGCCGATTTCATACCTTTTCACCCATACACCTGTTTTAATACAAAAATAATAAAAATATATTAAAAATTAATTAAAACATACTAAACATACTCGAAAACTAACAATTTCGGTTTGGAAATATATAGATAATTTACACCTATCATAGGGCTTCTTGAAAGTGCTGTAAAAACTAGTTTTGAATATCTTAAGGCCCAGAGATAATGCAGCCCTAGCTATCCTTGATGAATTTGATTCTTCTTTTAATTCTCTCATCTTTAATAGAGGTATGGAAGAATTTAGAGTTGGCATCACCTTCCTTGAGCCATTTATATGAAGATTTTTTTTCCCAGATATTTTCTTATACCATAATAGTCTGTTTATGTTTAGCCAAGGCTTCATTATAATTTTCCCAATTCACAGCATTATCATCATTAAGGCAAGTTATTCAAGCAAAGAGACTTTACTTTCATTATTTTTCGTAACATTCAAAACGTTTCCATAAAAAGCGGTATTCCACTATTTAAGCACTGGTTTTAAGGTTTTTAATTTGAAGGCTACTACCAAGATGTCAGATCCAGAATAGGGTTTATTCCAATGGCTTGACACCTAAAGTGTTGAAATTTGAAGGGTATAGGGCCGTTTGAAAGGTTAGTGGAAATGGAAAGAAGTTGAGAGGAGTGGTCTGAACCTGTTTTAGGAAGGTGATGAATAGTGGAGTTAGGAAATTTATAGAGCTATGAAGAATTCAAGAAAGACCAATCTAGCCTACTCCATTTTCTGGAATTACCTTCGTTAAAGTTACACCAAGTGAATTTTGAGCCAAAGAAAGGGATGTTGATCAATCCACAATTATGAATACAGGAGTTTAATTCTGAGCAACTAATCTGAGCAAAAGATGAGTACCCTTTCCTATCCTCAGCATTAGAATAACTATTGAAATCTCCTGAAACAATGCAAAGGTAATCAATGGAAGGGATGAAGGTTTCAAGGTCTGACCACAATGCTCTTCTCTCAGTGTAGAAGCATTTATCTTAAACATCTGCTAAAGATAGGATATGATAAAATAAAAAAAATTAGGATGATTATAGTCTACAATCACTAGTTGAGGGGAGAGGAAAATGATAGAACAAGATAAGGGGTTCTTCCAAAATAACCAAATCTTGCTTGTGGAGTTGGAATAAGAATGATCACACCTCAAAAATTTGGCTAAGGATAAAATGCCATCAAATCCTTGCATTGGTTCAAAAATAATCAAAAATTACAGCCTATGATCTTTGACAAGTTTTTTGAGTCTGATTCTAGCTATCCCCTTAGAGGCTTCTCTGATGTTCCAAATGAGGCTTTTAATCATTGGAAACTGATGGAAATGGAACTTTGCTTCTTAAACTCGATCTAGTAACAACACTGGATTGGTATTTGAATCTAGCCTGAATTCTCTTCTTGGGAATCAACCATTCAATATCCTCCACTTCATGGACACTGGATCAATAACTTTTCTTATAGAGAAAGTGAATTTTTCGATGACTTCCAGATCATTGGAAGTAGTTTGATTTGAAGAAGATGGAGAGTGTTGCAATGTACCTGGCTTGGCAGTGAAAACTCTTGTATTCTTTATATTGACAGTTTTTTAAACTGTGTTCAAAACAGTAGGGTGGTCAAAATTTGGAGGATTATCTCAAGGATCATTTACATCATTTCGAGATGGGGCGGAAGAGTAAAACTGATTTGTTGGCAGAGGTTTTTCTGAGAGAATTAGCTTTAGCCTTTGAAATTTGAGGATGTGAATCAGATTGAGTCTCAAAATGATCAAGACAATCACAAAATGATCAATACCTAAGGAATGAGGTAAAGGAACATTTGGGCAAGTTTCTATAGGTGATCCAAGATTATTAGAAGAGCTAGTAGCTTTGGAAGAGGTTTTGTTGGAAGGAAGAGATTTGGCCTTAGAATTTCCAGTTTTGCCAGGATGAAAAACAGTTTGAGGCTCAAATTGGGCAATACCTTCTAATGGGGTAAATGGAGAATATGGGGAGGTTATAATTGGGAATATAGGATTATGAGAATAGATGAGAGCTGAAATCTAAGGAAAATGTGGAAAGGGAATTGGCTTATGGATGTCAGTAGGTATGTCAAAAACTAAAGAAGGGAGATTTTGGTCAAGTAAGATACAAGGATAGGAGGAACTAGCATTATTAAGAATGTTGGTAGGATCCAATGGGGTAATCAGAAACTGAAGTATTTATGAATTGAGAATTCCAATCAATTTGGGATGAATTATGATTTGTAACATTCTTTCTATAAGGATTTGGATCATTTAAAGGGAGTTTTTTTTAGCAAGGGTAAGCTTTGGTTGAAAAACAGGCTTGATGGCAGCTTAAGAACTGTAAAATTTCCTGGCTTAGCAAAAATTTGTCAGGATGGAAATTGGCTTTGAAAAGGTTTGAGGATTGATTAGGGCATTTCAAAAGATGAGGTTTGATGTTGAAGGCTTAGAATGAGGCATAAACTTATTGGTTTGAATATGGGCAAGAATGGAAAAATCAAGATCCCTTTCATCAAATTCATCTTCGTAATTGTCAAGAAACCTGTTGATCCTAAGATTTTGATAGACAATTATGTGTTGACATTTTTGGTGGAACTAACGAATTTATTGTGTGTTTCAGTTTATAAGTTTCATTGAAGATATTATCATGAAGAAGTTGAGATGAATGCTAAATAGATGCTAAAGACACTGAAAAAGATTATGGACATTAAGAGGCCAAAAACTTTGAAGAACCTAGGGAAAACAACTCAGGTTAAATTTTTACTCTTAATGTATCCCGATTAGGATAACAGACGACACAAAAATATTTTTATGATTATGTGTGTTTTTAATAAGATCCTAATTAGTTAAACATATTTGTTCCTATGTGAAATTGAAGAAGAATTATTGATTTAAGAAAAAGTAGATTAAAATTGAATTTAAGTGTTAGTTAACTTAACAGAGAAAAGAAATAGGTTAAAGGAGCAAAAACGTTGAAGAAATTGAATTAAAAAAATGAATTAAGAAAAGAATATAGCAGGATCGATCGACCTGCCCAAAGGGATCGGTCAACCAATAAGAAGGTGATGGAATTAGCTGAAGTCTTTGAATCATTTGGTCGACAGCAAGGTCGACCTATGGCCAAAAGAGGAATTTTCTAAATCGTTAGGTTGACCGACCATGATGTACCGATCGACTTATCATAGCTGGATTTTGGCCTAGGAAACTCTCTGAATCGGTCGATCAATAAACCAAGGATGAGCGGTCGATTGATAGGATTGAATTTTTGGCTTGGGCTACAACCTGAATTGATCGATCGACCTATAGTGATTGGGTAGTCAACCGATGGTTCAGTTTCAGGTTTTGAGGATTTCATCGTTTTAATCCGAAAGTAGCCATTACTAGTCGTTTTATGGTTAAGATTTGAGAGATATCTTAGGGATTTAATGTTATTTAAGATATGAAACTAATATTTGAATATTCCTATAGATTTGGTACATGAAATTAATGTGTTTCTCAAATTGGTCCTTTTAATACTTCTTATCTTAGTGATTTGATTTTGAAATTTTTTTTAGGGACTCAAATAAATGTTTTGACAACAATATTTATGTAAATTATACCTAAAATAAAATATAATAATATATGGGACCTACAAGTGCTCTTTAGATACTTATCATTTGAAAACTAGCCGGTGGAGGGCATGTTTTAATTCCCTATATATAGACCTGCGGATTTCACATAAAAAAAAAAAAAAAAGAAAAAAAAAAGACAATATCAAGAACTATTATGTTTCTAATCTTTTCTAAGAGTCATCATTCTAATATTATTTTGAGAGATCAATTGTTGACAAGTTCTTGAGTTAAAGTGTTAGTTGTGTTAGAGTCACCGAGTTGAGTTGTCTAGCGTTTCAATCTATAATTCTTTGGTATTATCCTGGTGAGATCTTTCTAAGATATTAGTCTTTATTGTTTATTTATTTTTTTTATATTTGATTGGTGAATAAGATCTTGATAAAATTATTTTCTGAATCTTAAATCACATAAAAATATTTTAAAATAATTTTTGGTGAAAATCTGATTACATACTTATTTGTGTGCTACGCATATCTATTATAATCAGATTTTTATGTTTTCTTGGTCAAAGTGTTCCAAGCTTATTCTTAATTCAGTTTATTATTATTATTATCACTTGCTTGGATAATTGATCTTGTGAAATCATTTTTGAACTTTAAACGCATAAAAAAAAAATTAAAAGAATTTGTGTGATAATCTGATTATGAGCTCAATTTTGTGCTACCCATATTATTTTTATAATCAGATTTTTTTACTCCCTTAAATATATCACTAGTAAGTATCGAGACATTAATTGAGTTTAAATTGATTTGAGGTGGTTGAAGTTCCGAGTGGGAAGAACTTATCAATTTTATTTTAATTGGTTAGTTATGTGTCGGATTAGATACTATTCGGAGTGTGTAATCAGGGGTTTCTTTGGGTTTCAATCTCTTCCAATAAAGAGATTGAGATTTGATCTTTACCTAAGTACAAAAAGGTTAGGTTACTCTTTTCCCTTGAAAAGCGTTAGGTGCGATTCTTCCTGATTAGAATCAATTATGAGTGAATTGTAAAGGTTTCATCCTTACCTAGGAAAATGATTCTTGGAGTGATTATGTGGTTTGATTCTTAGCCTAAGGTATAAAAGAATTAGATTTGATCCTTAGCCTATGAAAGGATTAGGTTAGTCTTGAGCTTAAGAAAAAAATAAGGTTATTCTTGAGCCTATGAAAAGGGATTGTAAAGGTTGATTCTGAACCTGTGAAAAGAATCATTGTGAGGGTTTGGTTCCTACCTGTAAAGGAATCTTGAGTTTAGTGGGTGCGACTCTTCGTGGAGCTCAGGGGACTAGATTAGCCAAGAGTAGCGTGGTGAATCAGTATAAATTTCTGGTGTGCAGCTTTATTTACTTTAATTATATTTTGTTATTTGGGTGTGCACTTAGTTGATATCATATATTCACTGCTATAAAGACAATAATTAATTTAGGATGAAATTACTTATTTGATTTTTTGAAGTGTTATTATTTGATTAATTTTTTGTTACTACCCAATTCACCCCCCCTCTTGAGTAGCTCACTGGGACAACAAAACCATTTGGGAAACAATTGGGAATCATTCAAAGAGTGATTAGAGGGAAGAATTTTAACTGAATTTGAGACGAAACCTTTTGGAAATTATGGCTGAATTTGAACAATTTTGCTCTATTTTCTGGTAACAGGAACAAAGATAAAAGAATCTTCAAAAACAGAAGAATGAGGATTATTGATTTTACAATTGGATTTAGAGTGCCCTTGCATGAAAAAATGATTACAGTAAGAGTGGTTTGATTGGTAAAAAATAGATTTCCAAAAGCCTTTATTTTCATATCAAATCCAAATACGCTTTAGTAGGGGTTGACGCAGATCAACTTCTACATAAACATAAGCAAGCTTTGAATTTTCCAAATTGACCGTAATAGCATGAATCCTTAATGGAGTTCCAATGGCCGAAGCTATTGAAAAAAGAGCCTCTTTATTATGGAACTAAATTGGCAAGAATTTAAAATTGATCCATATTGGCGCCAACGGGGATTCGACATTGGCTTTGAAATCAGTTGACCATTTGAACATCTTGATTGAAAATTGGTAAATTAACCAATTCTCTTTGATCCATAGATGTTGACAGTCTTCTTCTGAATAGAGTTAAATAAGGAGGTTTCTTTGTTCAATAAACCAATTTCCAATCCAACTACCACGTTAAGAGCATGGAACATTTTCTTTATCACCTCAAAAAGAGGCCTCCCGTGAGTGAATTTTCCAACTAGTTCAAATTTAAATGGTGAAGATAACTTTGCAACCTATTCTTCAGAAAAAACGATTGTAGGTTCACATTTGATGGTTTAAATGGATTTTCTTAAAAAAAATAGAATCTTTGTTTTGCACAGATTGGCGAAGGATTTTTTTTTTCAAAAGAGATTTGAGGATTTCCATTAGCCAACTTGAAAGGAGTAGGAATTGGATTCAAAACAGGTTGCTGAGAATGCTAGGGATGCTCCCCAAAAGCACTAGAGGCCGCAATTGAAGAATCAAAAGGAAGAAAAGAATTAGAAAAATGAATAGAACATGTAGCGAGAATCTTGGAGAGAATCTTGGAGCCTTTCACTCTAGATCACTTTCACTTTCACATCAAACGTTAAATAGGCTTCTTTAGCAAAACTATGATTCTTCTTTATTCTGAGATGGACTTTTTTTTTTTTCTTTTTTTTGAAAAACAAAGATATTGGTGACTTTATTAAGGTGTGTTTTAATTGAATTATTATGGAGGGAAATGGGAATTATTAGTTTGATGTTTTTTGTTTGATGGTTTATTGGGTTAAGTGAAGTAATGATTCTTGCTCTTTCCTGCATCTTGCTCTTGCTCCGTATTCAAATCTTTACGGACGTTTTCGGTGCTGAACAAGCTAGCAATGCGTGGGATAGAATAAAAACTATTACATAGATTATTGTGTCCCTATTTATCCTAGAAGGTTATTCTATATACCTAGTATAATAGTAACATAAATAATTGTACAGAATTAAAAACAAAATGACATCTCTCTCCAAAATAAGTGTCATAAGTAGAACAGGGTTTTGGTTATCCTCTATCCTAGGCTCACTATATGTGGTTCCGGATTTTCTTCTAACATATCCTAAAAATAGCTTGGTTCCCAAACCTTCAAACCACCGACATCCTCCCTGGAAGAACTTCCATCTTTAGTTGGTGGCCCGAGTAAGAAGAGGTTCGTAATTGGATCTCGGGGGATGCAACCCCCGTCCTTGCTTCTAGTAACTTCTCTTTCTAACCCAAGGGTTTTTAGGGCTTAGATCAGTGCGATAAAACCACTGAAGAAAGCCTCTATTGTCGGCCTCTCTATCCCTAAGAGGGTTGTGGTTTGGGTTTTCATCATGATATGTAATGCAAAGTGAGTGCTTGTGTGTTGGAGAAAGTATATAACAACGTAAATGCAAAAATGTAAAGACAATATTTAAATGTGGTAATGTAAAGATAGTCAATATAAATACAGTAAACAAAGATAGTAGATATGTATGCATGCTAATATATAAATATGAAATAATATACTTAGTATTGTTTTGTTACTCTTGTTATTGTTATTGTTATGTTTTTTGTAGGAAATTGTTTTTGTTTGAATCAACAACGTAATGCTTGGATGTTATTAAATAGTGAATATATATATAGACTCCAACTAGGCCTGACTCTCTTATGAAGTCCCCAGTGGAGTTGCCAACTAACACACCCCGAATTTCGATAGTAGAAGAAGTAGAGAATTGGGAAAAAGATGAAAATAAGTTTCATCCCTTCCTCTCTAAGTCATCCAATTTCATTCATTTTGAAAATGGTTTTTCAAAGGATTTTCTAGGTGTCGATTTTTAAAAAAATCTTGGGCTGGGATTTTTGTTAAAAATGGAGTCGCCACCGAACATGGGGTTGAAGGGTGTGCTAAGTCACTGGAATTTTGGAAACTCATTTTTCATCCTGAAATGGAATGTGTTTTGAATTCCATAGGTCTATGTACCAGAGGTATTATTTAAGTTTGGGAGTCGGTTATGCTCGGGGAAGGTGTTAGACACACGAAGACACCGGTTTGAAGACGGTACCTCAATTTAAATAGATATTCACTGTTAAACACTATCCGATAAGTTTTCTTTGATTTACTTAAACAAAATAATTCTCTTTTTTAATGATTTTATTCTTTTTATGTATTTTTTACATGAATTAATGGAAAGAAGGTAAAATACTACCGCTACTACTGGTCAGCGACACCCAATAACAGTTTATATATAGATGGATATGTAAATATGAAAGCTATAATAAATGAAATGAAAACTAGGGCTAAATTATTTTGATATGCGCCCGAACCCGCACGTGGGTTGCCTACGTATCTCAAATGAGAATCAAGTCTTTACATAGTTCATTCTAGTTAAGGTAAAGGGTATGGTTTATCATTAGAGGTGTGACCGAACCCTTATGGGTTACCTACATATTTTGGGTGGTTACCGAAGATTACGTCAAAGGTCGTTCATCCTTGTTATGTTGAAATTTGGATTTATTATTAGAGGTGTGACCGAACCCTTATGGGTTTCCTACGTAATTTGAGTGGTTACCAAAGATCAGGTTGAACGTAGTTCAGTCTTGTTATGTTTGAAAAGTTGGGTTGGTTTTGATTAAATCTAAGTTAGTTTAGTTAAGTTTCAGTTGATTATCAGTTAGTTTTGGATGTGAACAACCTGAATCACAACCTTGAAACAAAACTTTGATTTTGTCAAGAACCTTAAACGAACTCCTTTGCTTTGATTAGTTTAGTATTTGTGTGTGAGTTGTGAGTTAAAAATTGAAAAAAATAGCATACATTTATGTCAGTCCAACTCATAACTAAGGAAAACGGGAAGCTTTCTAAAGAAGAATCACACATATCCCTAAAGGAATATAGATCATTCATTTATCCCGAGTTCTTTGCCACAAGGGTCTATTGGTGTATTATATAAGTATATATGTATATATGTGTGTTTTGTTTCACTAAAAAATGAGAGAAATACGATGTTTTGGGGGAGAATCTTATAGAGTATGTACAACTCATGGTGTGAATAGTCATTTTACTCGAATCCTCATGCATTTTTACCACATGGTTGGATGATTTGACATTTTTGAATGTCTTGGCATGTTTTTTAATTCTCTTGAGAAGCTTGGAATGATTTTTGTATGATTTAACCCTAATTTGGTTGTTATAGTTAATATTAGGTGCTTGCTTGATGTTCTTGACAAAATTGAAAGCTTGTTAGGTTGTTTTAGGGTTATTTGTTTCTTTAATGGATTTTATGTGTTATGAACATGGCAGTAAGTGTATTATCTACATGATCCTACTATATACAAATAAATATACACAAAATCAACCAAGAATCATAGGGGGTTTAATAGGAACATACCTACTTAGGGGATGTGGTCTTCTTTAAGTGTTTACCTATTTCTCCTTCATCTTCTTGGTTGGTGGTTGATTAGTGGTCACGGGTCTTGGACTTCCTAGCCAAGAACCCAAGAATAGCAACCTACTTATGGGATATAGTTATCCCTAAGTAGCTAACCTCATTTCCTCCTAGACTCAGTATTGATCGGTAATTGTCGATCCTTGATGGTCTTATTCTAAGAACTCCTTCCACAACTAGATTTTAGCAGAATAACAACGTGTTTTTTGAGAAATCTGCTTGAAAGGCCTAGGACCCGAGAGAGTTGCTCAAGTTAAGAGAAAGAAACTAGGCCTTCAAGACCTGAGAAAATGAGAACTCCAGTACCCCTATTTATTGGCTAGGGGTCTACGCATTAGGCAGTGCACAGGCAGCACTAGCCTCTTCCTTGGAGGGTGTTTGGCCTAGGGGACTCTCTATATTTTCTTGGTTTGATTTGACTTGGAACGAATTTAGGGAAAAAGGCTAGATTCTCAAAGATTTGGTAATGATTACTTAATCTTTTGCTAGAGAATATGAAAATGTCAGTGAGATCCAAACTAAGACAGATGTGAGTTGTTCACTGATGCAGCGGCGGGGGGCAATGGTGGTTCACTGTGCTCAACCTCTCTCTTTCTCCCTCTTTAAATTTGAAAATTTCCAGATCTGAAATATTTAGATCTCTTCGTTGTTCATGTAAATGTGAATTTTTTCAGATTTGTGATTTCAGATTATCGTGAATATTCATGTAAATATTTTATCTGTGTTCATGATGTGTTTTTGTTGATTTTGTGGAGATTTTGTTTATTGATATGATTTTTTGTTGATTTTATTTTAGGTGTTTTTTTTGGTGTTTAGGTAAAAATATATATCGGTGTGTTTTATGAAAAAATTGTGAACAAGCAAAATAGCACAATTAACATATACCAAATAAAAATAACAAAATAAAATGTAAATATTCACGTATTTTTACACTTGGCATGTATGTAAATAATTGAAAAAATATGGTACAAAGAACGAGGACTGTTTTTTAAAACACCTCTGGGGACTAAAAATATTATTATAATGATTGGGGTTTGATTATTGATTTTTTTTTATCTTTTGAGAACTGAAAAATTAATTTCCCTAAAAAAATATTTGCTTCATCATCCACCAAGTTGGTTGTTGATTCATTTTGTTTAGAAAAGAAGAAGATGTCTGTAATACTAGAAGGCAAATTGAAAACCCCCTTGATGAGTGTAGAAATGGTCACTCTAACGCAACCAATGGAAGACCGCCACTTGCCCACAACTCTCCATCAAGATCAACTCATACCAAAGAATTACGTGTGAAGATTGTACCGGGCAGGGGAATACCTTAGCCCTTGCCAACCGTTTCAAAAACACAACCGATAGTACCCTCCAGGAAGAGCAGGTGAGCCGCCACCGGTATGGGGAACCCTTCCCCATCTCAGCTTTCTTCGTAGCGGCATTACCCATCTTGGAAATTAACTTTGCAAGCTCCTCAGCAAATGCCCCCTCCTCTTCTCCAGCTATCTGAGAAGGGCAGGGCCGGAATCAAATTCCTCATCTCGGCTATAGCAGGAAAGTGCTCCTCTCCAATTATGGGTTGGCTTACTTCCCCAACCATAAGAAGCCCATGACCAACCTGAAGATGCTCTTTGGCACCCTCTCATTGGCTACATGCCGAGATAGGACACTAATGTGACATTGTGGGGACACTAACCCATACATCAGCCCTTAATCTAATCCACTCCATGCCTATTGATCGGTGTAAATTGTTGGCCCAGTAGAATACCCAAGGGGGGGTGAATTGGGTAATTAAAAAATATAACAAAATAAAACTTGATAAATCAAATAATTAATTTTATTCCTAAATTAATTATTATCTTTATAACACAGCGGAATAATATTATCAATCTAAGTGCATACCCAAACAGCAAAAATAGCAAAGTAAATATTGCAGCACACCAAGATATATCCTAGTTCACCAAGCTACTCTTGGCTAGTCGAGTCCTCCGAGCCCCACGGAGATTCACACCCACTAATTCTCAAGTTCCCTTTGAAGGTAGGAACCAAGCTCACACACTAATTCTTTTACAGGCTTAGAATTAACCTTTATAATTTCATTTTCTCAGGCTAAGGAATAACCTCTACTTTTTACAGGCTCAAGATTAACCTATCTTTTTACAGGCTAAAGATTAACCTAATTATTTTTATCACTACGACTCCAGAATCAAAACCTCTCACAAACACTCCAACTATCCTTTTACCAGGTAAGGATAGAATCTTTACAAATCACTCATACTAATTTTATTCAGGAAGAATTAATACCTCAATCTCTTTACAGGAAGAGACTGAAACCCAGCTACCCCTAATTAAATACTCCCAATGATATTTAATCCGTCACAACTCACTAATACACAAATTGATAAGAAGTAAATATCACTCGGAACCTCTACCACCCCAGATAAATAATAACTCAATTAATATCCCAACTAGTGATAGAAATATGTGAGATACAAAAATATGATTTTAACAAGATATGGGTAGCAAATTAGAGCACGTAATCAGATTTAAGAAATTGTTTGTAAAAATATTTTCTTCAAAAATCATAAACAATTTCTAAGATTAATTTCCAAACAATAAACAAATAATGCAATAAAAGAATATAATTGGAAAGATCTCACTTGGAATCCATAGAATAATTAGATAGAACAATGTAACTTCAAATCCGGTAGCAGCAAATATTAATTGCAATTGATCTTCAAGATCGTCTCTTAGAAAAGCTCACAATATTTCAGAAGGATAACTCTTATAAAAGCTCACAAATAATATGATATGATTTCTCTCTTGTTTACTGCTTAAATTTGCTAATGAAATTCGCAGGTCTATTTAAAGGAACAAGTAATCAGCCTTCTAACGGCTAGTTTACAAGTGTCATGAAAATTAAAAGCTCTTATAGACCCCTTATATCATAAGGACTTCAATTAGGTTCAATTACATTTAATAACAACTTTCAAAACTCTCAATTAAATCCCCAAAGTATTTCTCAATCTCAATTAAATAGACTAGAATCAATTTCAAATACCAAATTGAGAAATATTAATATTTGATGAACCATATTAATAGGATTTAATTAGGATATAAACCATACCTTAAATATAGATAATATCCCTGAAATCTCTCTCAAATCTTAACCAAAAACGGCTACTTTTAGATATGATTTCGGAATGCACAAGATCCTGAAACATCTTCATCGGTCGACTGGTCAGTCGACTACCCAATTCAGGATGTAGCCAAGGACGTTCATCGATCGACTGATCAATTTAGCATGTTTGTCTTATACCCATAAGTCAACTTATCAGTAAACTCCTCTTTCCTGAACACTTTTCTCCAATTCATTTTAATACATTTTCTTCTCTAAATTAGCTCCACTAATATTCTTATATTTCATTTTAGTCATTCAAAATTATTTATTCTCAATTCACATAGGAGAAAATAATTTAACTAAATCAAAACACACATAATACATTTCGTGCCATGTGTGTATTCCTAAATGGGATATTAAGAGTTAAGATTCACTTGGGTTGTTTTTCCTAATTTCTTTGAACTCTTAATACTTTTTCATCATCTTGATATCTTCATTAAGCATCCATTCCATTTGACATCTTCATTTAGCATCCATTCAATTTAACATCTTCATTACAGGAACTTTAAATCATTGAAACACTTGATCAAACATTAGTTCCACCAAAACATCAATACTTAATTGTTCATTAAAATCTTGGGATCAATAAATACTTATCTACTTCTAAATCGAATTTGGTAGTTTTCGAGTGAATTAGTAATATTTAATTGTGTTTTTGTTAGTTTTTATATAATTCAGATGTAGGGATGCAAACAAACGACAAACGAGCAAAAATGGTGGAAAAACGGTGAAGAAATTATGAAAAAACAAGGTTTCAAGATCATAAGACCCATCGCCGCGGCGAGAAGGCCACTACTGCGGCGGTGAGAATGCTGGGGGTGTTGAAAATACACAAGTCCCACTGCCTAGGCACTGAAAGTGCAGAGAGTTGGAGCTGTTTTACCACCGCGACGCTGATCTCCACCGCTACGGCGAAGGTTATACCGATTTACCCACCGCCTACACAGTAAGCGCTACAATGGTGGGTATATCGGCCAACTTTCCAAACTCTTTGATCTTTCACTACCTAGGTGGTGAGTAAGTCGGTTTAACCTTCACTGCAGTGGTGGAGATCAGCGTCATGGCGGTGAAACAGCTCCAACTCTTTCCACTTTCACCGCCTAGGCGGTAGGACTTGTGTATTTTTAGCACTACCAACATTCTCACCACCGCGGCAGTAGCCTTCTAGCCATGGAAGTGAGTCTTGTGATCTTGAAACCTTGTTTATTCATCATTTCTTCATCGTTTTCCCATCGTTTTTGCTCGTTTGTCACTTGTTTGCGTCCCTATACCTGAATTATATAAAAACTAACAAAAACACAATTAAATATTACTAATTCACTCGAAAACTACCAAATTCGATTTAGAAGTAGATAGGTATTTAACACCTATCACCTATATAAAGGAGGGCATAACAATGCCCGAAGGTAGATGACCTTTGCTCCCTCTTCTCGGTAGCTTATCTATAAATTTTCCCCCTATGTGCTGATTCTCATACTGGAGGAGATGTGCTGGGACCATCCTGATAAGTCATTTGTGTAGGTTTCCAGGTGCTTCCCATCTTAGTTCCGCTTCATCTAAAGCTTTGATTCATCTCTTCTTGGATCACGAAGCATTCTAGCTCTCATCTTCTCGGTTCAGAAGGCTTTTGGGCCCGTTCCAATTCAAGCCCGTCCCTTATAGGCCAGCGACCTCTCCACGGATTAAATATCTTCATTCTAGACTTCCCCATCTCCACCAGTGTTGACCAGACCATACCGTTGAGGTCTTCTAAAATTAGACATCAATAGTTTAGCGTTGTCTATGGGAAGCGCTACTAAAAGCCTTTCTCCAATCATCTACTCCAATCTCAGCTAGAGGTTAGATGATTACAAGGTATGGTTAGTCTGTGCGACTACAAGACCCGAATAGCACGGTGGATAGCAACCCGACTAGAGAAATTTTAAGAATCCTTAGGCCAGATCCAAGGACTATAGTCCCCATCCCGAAAGAAGAAGTAAATGCACTCTCTTCCAACCAGGCAGGCCCGTCGACTCCGCCTGTAGGAGTCTACGTTTGACTAGTTATTGGAGCTGTAGATACTGTACGAATTGATAATTTGGAATAACAGATATGCTAGTTTCAATCTTTTCTAGAAACCATCATCTCCTGCATGTCACCGGCCCTAGATCAGCGGGGATCGGTTCTTTGGAATACAAGGGAAGAGGAACAACACCTTCCACCAACCCCAAATTAGTGGGGACTAGTTTTTTGGCATGGAGGGGGTAAGAATCATCACAAAGGATCAGACCGTGTCATCCACTCCGAAAGGTATGCGTCAAGATAACAACCTTGTTCGCGTGATCGATTAAATGAGAGAGCGGGAAATGGCCCCATCGATCGCTTCTGATTCTGCATCTTTTCCTTCTCAGGCTAGCCTAACAGAGAGATCACCATGATCATTAGCCAGGAAGAACCTTCAGTAATGTCACCTATGTTGATCGCAGAGTTCGCCGTGCTCAGGAGGTTGACTCCCACTCTCCTCCCGCCAAGAGACAAAGGTCAAGAGCTGCTTCCAGCCATATTGCATCACCGCCCAGGGGAGAAGCTATACTAGAAAGGTGCGTCACTGAGATGAAAGTGACACTTGTGTAGATACGGGGCGCTGGAGGGATGGTTAAACTCCGTTCAGGCATAAGGTCTTATTTTGTTGATGATAGAATGCTTGAGGTGGTTCCATACAGGTTCCCTAGCTCGAAAATAACTCCTTATAATGGTATTACCGACTCCATTGATCACCTCTCCATTTTTGTTGGCTTTTATGGATATGCATACGACTTTTGTGGCGGTAAGGTGTACGTCATTTCCTCTCACTCTCACTGGAATGGCTAACACCTGGTTCCAAGAATTGGCTCCATCCTCGGTCTCATCATTCACTCAACTAGAATAGCTCTTCTTGGCCCGGTTCGACTGTTTCCGAAGAAGGCCCAAAACGGCGACCCACCTTCTCACTTTCCAGTAAGAAATAACATAAACCTTGGGTGATTTTGTTACAAGATTCCATATGAAAAGTCTGAGCTGTGGTGGCATTCTAGACGTTGTAGCCCAAAATGCTTTTATTAATGGGTTGAGGCATCGAAGACTATATTATGATTTATGCTCCCAGTTCTCGTTGAATCTAGTTGTTGCCTTAGCTAGGGGTACAAGCTTCTACGAAGTAGATCTCAGAGATGTCGTGAAACGAGAACAAGAGAAAACTCAAAAGAGAAAATGTGTAGCAAAGAAAACATCAAGTAGGCGCAGAGATCGTGAAGGTTGCAAGCCGAAGGGCGGTTAGGACCCCTTCCCGGGGATAGGAGACAACCTCCACCCCCAAGGAACTGCCCAGGGATAACACCCTTAACCGTGTCTGTACGCACGGAGGATTCGCATCCTCGGGGTATATGACTACTCGCAAGTGTACGAGATCAAAGTTTTAGTATAATGTGATCGTTAAGATTGGGTTATCATATCCACAGGGATTGGTGTCGTTACTATCGAATATCGCGCTTGTCGTGACCTAACTTTATCTAGGCTAACAATAAATGTATTTAATTAATTAAACTAATACTAATATAACCTAAATTAACTAAATTAATATACTAATATGTTTTAGGGTAAAGAATTGCCTAGGGATTAATGTGTTTACAAATACGTGTTCGATTTTGATTTACTCACGTTTAGAGTGTTCGACCTATTTGACAATCTCAGTACGTAAACTCCACCGCCACCTCTCCCGAGTGTGCGATGGGGGAATACATGACTTAGAGTCAATGAAGAAGTCCCCCTCAACGTCTTAACGACCCTAGGTCACGGTAGTCTCGCCCAGCGTCATTGATTGCACACAGTCTAACTCCAGACCGGGTCATTGGATCGTGCGTTGTATTTACCCTATCGACAATCTCCGTTTTAAAACTCCCTCTCCACCTCTCCCAAGTGTAAAACAAGGGACATAATGCGAATTCATGTCAACAAAAAAGTCCCGCTCAACGTCTTAACGACCCTAGGTCACGTGAATCTTGCCCGAACGTCATCGATTGTCCACAATTCAAACCCCGACCGGGTTATAGAATCGTGGTATTTGTTTACCCAAATTCAAATCCGAGGTTTGTCAAAATCTCGTATTCTCTATTTATCTAACTAAACATGATAAACAAATAATACGATAAACACAATCACACTACGAAGAACAATCACAAACGAAACACTGAAATCATTCAAACAACGTATTTATAAATTTATTGTTAATCACTACTACAATCCATGTTTAGCTATAGCCATAGCCGTATTTACAATGAAATAATGAGTTAAACATGCTCACATGATCCTAAGATAATGAAATAAGGAAAACCAACCGAAGAACTTAGCCTCATCCAAAGATAAACCGCTAAGAACGCTCAACGATCGATTTGTCGTCTTCTCCACTTCGGGAAGTGAGCTCCACCTCTAAACTCCTAAACCTAAGATTGAGTATGGCCTAAGGTGCCCAAATGGTCGGGGGGACTCAAAGGAGGGCAGAGGGAAGGGTATTTATAAGCAAAATATCTCAAAATATCTAAATAAATATCTAGGTTGTGCAAAGGTTCTCCGCCTAGGTGACGAGTTCTACCGTTTAGGCGCAGGTAGGTCGGTTTAGTTGATCGCCTAGGTGAAGAAGTTGGCAGTAGACTTGGAAATCTTTCTGCTGTGTTTCCGCCTAGGCGGAGAATTCACTGCCTAGGCGGTGGGCTGTTAGTAGCCTTTAGTCATTTCGCAGCTTCTTCACTGCCTAGGCGGTGGTCTAGACGCCTAGGCGGTGGGCTTCTTTCATAATTTTGCCTCCGAGTTTGTTTTTTCACTGTAACTTCGACCGCTTTTGGTTTGATCTCATCGTTTTCACTCCAATTTCCTATATTTTTGCCCCATACGCCTGATTTATACAAAAAGTAATAACAACTAATTAAAACGTAATGAAATACTATAAAAATGCTCAAAAACTAACTTAATTCGGTTTGAAAATATGTCGGTAGATTACACTTATCAGCGTTCATAGTGACAATTTTTGCTGAAAATTCTAGGAAATGATTCTTCCCGCCAACTCCTCCCTCGAGAGAAAAACCTATGGGGAATCCCGTTTCCAAATGCTGCAAGTTCCATCGTGACTGAGGTCACTCAACGGACGAATGCTTCCAACTCCGAGAAGAGATTGAGGTCCTCATAAAAAAGGGGTACCTTGGTCATTACGTCCGCAAAGAGAACGCATGCTCTATGGAGAACAGTCGCCGAGACGAGCATAGGGGTCAACCGGGAAGAGAAAACTGTGGCCGACCCCTACCGAGCAAATAAGCTGGAGAATATGATGATAAGATTTGTATAGACAGAGGAGAGACCACCTCTTCCCGGAAGATGTGCAAGGGTAAAGCGAAGAGAAAAGCTGATTAGGACGTGTACGAGGTGAGACCAATTAATGCTACCTCGCTCAACGTCATCTCCTTTAGTGAAGCTGGCCTATGAGGGATTCATACCCCTCACGATGATGCCTTGGTAATTTCGGCCCTAATCAACCACTACAAAGTGGGACGAATTTTTTTTATGGAGAAAGCTCCACGGATATCGTTTCTAAATGAGCACTCGATAAAATGAATGTGAGTTTGGGCTCCGTGAGACCCACGACTTCCCTCTTGTCGGATTCGGTAGGGATGTAGTAAATTCCATTGGCTGGGTCTCCCTTCCCATCATAGTTGGTCATGCACCCACTTTGGAAATGGTTTGGGTCAAATTCCTCATCGTGGACTGACCTTCTCCTTACAACGCAATCATTAGGAGACCCACTTTGGCAGCGTTAAAGGTTATGTCCTCTTCCTACTATCAATCAAAGAAATTCCCTAAAGAAAGAGGGGTAGGGGAGGTGAGGGAAGACCAGAAAGCTGCTAGATCTTACGCCAAAAGGGCACTTGATAAGAAGAAATAACAATTAACTATCGGGATCAAGAACAATGAGGT
Source organism: Eucommia ulmoides (assembly GCA_016647705.1). Lineage (NCBI taxonomy): Eukaryota > Viridiplantae > Streptophyta > Magnoliopsida > Garryales > Eucommiaceae > Eucommia > Eucommia ulmoides. The sequence goes on along the minus strand of CM028339.1, from coordinate 49,572,883 downwards.
TGAGCTAATGACCCTATCTAATCCCGGAGTCGTGCCTATCGACGACCCCCGAGATAAGGAATCCCATCCACGACCCAATGAAGACCTATTAGAAGTATCTATTCATCCTACTATTGGGGGGAGAACTATATGGATCGGCACCAAGCTCAATAGTAGTACGTAAATTATGTCCCTACTTTTACCGCAAGTGTACAGGTCAAGTTTTATAGAATAGGGAAGAGTAAGGGTTGTCTTATCCATAGGGATTAGATCAGATTATCCGACAATCTCGGTATCGAAATCTCAAACACTACATCTCTCGAGTGTAAAGTGAATGAATATGTGACATCGCATCAACGCTGAAGTCCTCCTCAACGTCTATACGACACTAGGTCACATGAGTCTCGCCCCAACTCATGGGTTGCACACTTTCTAATGCCCTCCTGGGTCATTAGATCGTCGCTTCATGTTTAACCCTAGTTCGAATCCTGGGTTACCTCTCTCGAGTGTCAAACCCCGTATTCTCAATATATCTAAACAAGCATATAGGTATGGAAAATGGTAAACACAATCGAACATGAATGAAAAATCGATAACGAAACACGAATTCAACCAAACAAACTTTTCATTAAACAAATCTCTCCCTAGACAATATGTGTTTAGCTACACATGGCCATAACCCAATATACAACAATGAACAAGCTAAACAACATCAAATACCAACAAGGGTTTACAAATAAAAGAGAGAAACAAGAGAGATTAGCCTTTATCCGAAGATGTGACTATTCCGCGTCCATGAATTCTACTTCGAGATTGATTTCTCCTCTTCAAATGGATGATCTCTCCTTGTTGGTATGCCTGGGAGCTCTTAAGGGACTCCCAAAAACGTTTTTAGTGTGTTGGGGATAGAGGTGATGAAATAAGGATCCAAAATATCAAGAAAATATCCCAAAATATTTGTTCTGTCGGCAGTCTAACCGCCGTGGCAGTGGGATCACCTCCGTATCGGTAGAAATACAAAGAGTTTAGCAACTCTCTGTTGTTTGACAGCCGCGACAGTGACACCCTTTAGCATTTTGGCTGTAATTTTCTCGTCCGAACTCCGATTGAGGTGTTTCAAAAACCTATATAAAGCTAAGACAAAGTCTACAACTTTCATTTTTTGAGTTTTTCGAAAATTGGGTCGCATCATTGTCCAAAATGGCCTTGAAGTTACTACATCTGTACCGACTTTGCCTCTTTTCACCCATTTATTCAAAAACCTAAAAAAAAATACAAAAACACATTAAACTAACAAAAATGCTTGAAAACACACAAATATTTGAATCTAAAACTACTTAATTTGTTACTAAGTAAACCACTCGTCAAATACTCCCAAACTCAAACGTTTGCTTGTCCTCAAGCAAAAACACTCATACTAAAATAAAAAACACAACGAAATAACTAACACGAAAACTAGAAAGACATAAACAACCTAAACATAAAGACATGTGAGTTTCAAATTCAACTATCGACCAAAATATTTTTCCCTCAACAACCCCCAATCATATCGAGTTCATAAGTAAAACACACCATGTGATGTTGTAGAATTTCGATATTAAAATATTGGTAAATGCAATTCTACATCCTTTCCACGTGTGTGCACGAAACTGAATACAACAACTATCCAACGACCGGATTAAATTATCCACCAACGATCTCACGACTTAAACCATAAATGATTAGGATTATCCATATACCTGACTAGGTTCCACTCTCCACTAATGTGGACTAAGCAGTTCAAAAAGATCAATATGACTTGGTTCGGTTTGGAACATGGCCAAGGGTATATTGAAAATACAAAACAGGTTAACATCGTTAAGTTGACAATACCCAAGGCACAATGCTTGGCACACAATCACACTCAAACCCCCATAGATAAATTCAAAACAACCTTGAACATCTTTTAAGAATGTCATACTCACTTCTCAAATGAAATAAAAAGTGAACTATATTTACATATAGCGCATTTTTTTATTTTTAGTTTTTAAGAACTACACCCCCAAACTCATTCGATTTTACAATTTCACGGGCGCGGTTAAAGCGAAAGAAAAAAAAATGACAAGTGAGTACCCGAATATCGAACAAATCAAAAGTTCCCCCTAAACCGAACCGCTCACTTCAAATAGCATTTGCAACTGCTAACTTGATTCACTCAAATTCTACCTTCGGTTCAGCGATATAGGTTTGGAAAGAATTCAATTGAATAGGGTATTTATTATGTGTTCAGAATTGAAATGGAAAATAGGCTTCGACAGGGTAACGAGGGATAAACATATAACAAGGTAAGCTTCAAAGGCTCAAGCGATCAAATGAATGCCTAAATCACGTCTCCTGAACTATCTCACCTAGGATTTCACCTCAAGTTTTCCCCAATCAGGTTCTAGAATCCCAAAAATTGTCGTGAACTTGCTAATGGATAATTGGCCTCTAATCAATTAGATAACTATACATTGAGTCAATGTGCTTGTGCAAATTAGGATCCACAATAACTTTTACCAAAACAATATGCTAAATACACAAAACACACATGAATGAGCATTACCCTTGACCTCAAAAAACAATCAAAGTAGAATATCATCATCGGGTAATGGCCCAGATGAACATAAAACTCAGCATACAACAACAACTACAAACATAAACACAATAACTAACGTAAACAAACATTCACACAATAAACTAAACAACATTTAAACATATTAACATACTACACATCACCTCCAAACTTAAAACACTCAATGTCCACAGTAACCCATCAGCGATCCCAATGAAAGCATATAGCATGATAACGAAGACGGGGGTCTAGAACACGTACCTGAGAGGCAAGAGAATCTTGCCTCTAAATCAAGTCAGCAGAGATAGATCTAATTTATTTTTTACTTGGGTTGCCTCCCAAGAAGCACCTGATTTATGGTCGTTGGCTTGACATGGCGAAGGGCTCGTCAAAGAGCGGCTTCCGCTCGTAGTACGTATCAAACAACACCACGTACGGGTCTTGATTTTGTATGCCCTAAAGATTAGCGAGATTTGGCTCTGTTTGGCTCCATCTTTCAACTCGACTCAACTCTGAATCTTGTGATTAGGGAGCTTGAATGTACTGACCTAGAAAAGGGTTAGGATAGGTGAGCGATATTGGATCCACATAAATGTGATCGTCTTGGCTCGGGGGTGGCATTACCAACTGGAATTCAAATGGTGAAAACTCACAACGATTAATATGTGAATCTTTATCGCCAATCCACACTTGATTTGTAGCATCTTCATTATCATCTTCGATCTCACCCAAGTACTTTCTGCTTGCTTCTGGTTCCTCACGGTGGCTTTCACATTCGGATGTGATTTGTTCATCTCTCAATGCCACCACTTCTGACTCGGCCTCAACAAAGCAGATAAGCTGACCGATTTGCGTCTGCAGAGATGCTATAGTCGTATCGATGTCGGTGCAGACCATCTCAATATAATCAAGACGATCCTCATGCTCATTGAGCCGATCATTTGATTCCCTCAAGAATATCTGAGTCTCTCCCATAACGGTAGCGATTATTTACTCCAAGGAGGGGGAAGACTCCACATCTTGAATTGGAGTGTCAATCCATGGCATCATGGTATTGGAAAAATCCCCCAAGCTTTGGTGACTTGGGGAATAATTCCAATTCTGATAATTGAAGTTCGCCAATTCCTCCAACGATCAAAGGGCTTCGTCCACGGTTAGGTCATAAAAAGAGGAGGTACCATTTCCTCCTTCCACTCATGTTCTATTTACGGGTTGTAACCCATTGAGAAAATTCAGTAGTTGACACTCCCTCTGGAAACCATGATTTGGGAACCGAAGTAACGGCTTGTTGTAACAATCCAAGCACAAAAACAACTTGGAATCTTGTTGAAAGAATTTCATAAGTACCTGTTGATCTAAAATCTCTAAGTACCCTGGAGGGAAAATAGAAACAAAACTAGAGATAAAAAATTATACACAAAAGAAATTCCTAAATTAAAATCAGGTCATTTACTCATAATATCAATAATAATCTAAAACACAATCCCCAGCAACAGTGCCAAAAGCTTGGTAGCCCGTAAATTACGTCGCTACTTTTACCGCAAGTATAAAGGTCAAGTTTTATATAATAGGGAAGAGTAAGGGTTGTTGGTAGCACGTAGATACGTCGCTACTTTCACTGCAAGTATACAGGTCAAGTTTTAGTAAAGTGGGAAGAGTTAGAGTTATCGTATCATTGGTTGAGATTATTGTCGACTACTGTAAGTAACAGTTGTTGGTAGCGCGTAGATACGTCGCTACTTTTACTGCAAGTGTACGGGTCAAGTTTTAGTAAAGTGGGAAGAGTTAGGATTATCGTATCCACAGGGATTGGTTGAGATTATTGTCGAGTACCGTAATTATCATAACCTAATTTTATCTAGGCGATAAAAATTATAGTTTTTATAATTAAATATACTAATACTAAGTTAATTAAACTAATTATACTATAATACTATATTGATATGTTTAGGGGAATAGATTATCTAGGGATTAACTTCGTTTACCAAAACGTGTTTGATCTCGTTTAGTTAACAATAACGGTATTCGACCTATCCGACAATCTCTGTATCGTAAACTCATTCACTTCCTCTGCCGAGTGACAAGTGAATGAATATGTGACTTTGAGTTAATGCCGAAGTCCCCCTATATCATTTTTTAGAACACATAGTCACATGAGTCATGCCCCAACTTCATTGATTGCACACTTTCTAACTTTCTCCCGGGTTATTAGATTATCGCGGTGTGTTTAACCCTAGTCCGAATTCGGGGTTACCTCTCTCGAGTGTCAAACCTTGATTTCTTAATATATCTAAATGATCATATAAACATGACAACCGGTAAACACAATCGAATTAGTGAAGAACAATCGTTAAAGAAACACAACTCGAACAAACGATATTTTCATAAATATTATTAATCCCTAGACAAAATCCGTTTAACTCATAGACATAACCATTTATACAATTAAAAATGAGATAAAAATGCTCAAAAAACTACCAAAGTTAAGAAATAAAAGAAAGAAATGAAAGACTTAGCCATTTTCTGAAGATTTACCGCTAAAAACTGTTCAACAATCGCTTCTCCTTCTTCGCAACGTGTTCTTATCCTTCGGATTTGTTGAGAACTCCCCAAAATAGAGGAGATGAGGAATAAAATAGGGATCAAAATATCTAAAAAAATATCTGGAAGCAGTGCAGAGTGACCGCCGCCGCAGTGGGTATGTCGGTAGTGGTCTTTGTCGCGACGATGGATGCAGCGGTAGAAGTAGAGACATTTTGTTGGTTCACCACCAATTTGCAAAAGGTTTAGGCCCTTTCTTTGTATTTTGACCGCCACGGTGGTCATTTCATCACTGCAGCAGTGGGCTGTAGGTTTTGAATTTTGCCCTTTTGCTTGTTTTCCACCGTTCTTCCACCGCTCTTGATCTAATTTGATCGTTTATGATCCGTTTTCATCCATTTTCACCCCCACACACTTGATTTATAACAAAAATAATAAGAACGTAATAAAACACTATAATAACACTAAAAAATTAACAAGTTTAGTTTGGACATAGATAGATAAATTACACCTATCAAATACACCAAACTTGTAATTTTGCTAGTCCTCGAGCAAAACACTCCCACTAAGATGAAAAACACAACTAAATTAAATAACATGAACAATCTAAAGACAAACAATCTAAACATAACGATATGTGAGTTTTGAATTATTCTACCAACCAAAATATTTTCCCCTCAACAACCCCCAATCATATCGAGTTCAGGTGATAAAACCCACTATGTGATGTTCTAGAATTTGGACATTCAACAATGGTAAATTCCATTCTAGATCCTTTCAATGTGTATGTGCAAGACTCAATAATATAACTATCTAACAATCGGATTGGATTATCCATCAACGAAACTCATGACTTAGACCATAAAGGACTAGGGTATCCGTACGCCTGATTAGGTTCCACTCTTCACTAATGTAGGCTTTGAAGTTCAAAAAGATCAATAGGTCTTGGTTCGGTTTGGGACATTTGGCTAAGGGTATATCAGGAATGTAAAACGGGTTAACTTCGTTAACTCAACGATACCCAAGGCACAACGCTTGGCACACTCACACTTGAACCCCCATAGAAAAATTGAAAACAACCCCAAACAATTATTTAAGACTGACGTACTAACTTGTCAAAAGAAACAGAATTTTAACAATATTTACATATAGTTTTTTTTCTTTCAACGAACCACACCCCCAAACTTATTCGATTATTACAATTTCGCTGGTATGGTTAAAATACAAGTGAGTACACGAATACTGAACCAATTTAAAAGTTCTCCCTAAACCCAACCGCTCACTTCAAGTAGCATATACGAATGCTAACTTGATTCACTCAAATTGTGCCTTTGGCTCAGCGATATAGGTTTTGAAATAAGTTTTATCGGCCAGGGTATTTGTTATGTATTCAGAATTTAAATGGCTTTATAGGCTTCGAAAGGGTAACAAGGGATAAATGTATGAAGAGTTTTTTTACACTCACATATGACTACTCGCAAGTATACGAGGTCAAGTTTTAGTAAAGATAAGAGTAGAGGTATCGTGTCCACAGGGATTGGTTGTCGTTTTTATCGAGTATCGTGTTTATCATGACCTAACTTTATCTAGGTGATAAAAATGTATATAAAATTAATGAAAACTAATACTAAAATACTAATTAATCTAATTAAACTATTAAAATTATGTTGAGATAGTTTTCAGAGTGTAGATTATCTAGGGATTAATTTCATTTACAAATACGTGTTCAATCTCGTTTTAGTTTACATTAATCCCGTTCGACTTATCTCAGTTCGTAAACTCTCTCGCCACCTCTCTTGAGTGTAAGATGAGGGAATAAGCAACTTCATGTCAACGAAGAAGTCCCTCTCAACGTCGTAACGACCCTAGGTCACGTGAGCCTTGCCCCAACGTTAGTGATTGCACACTCCCCAACTCCCCAACGTCAGTGATTGCACACTCTCCAACTCTCTCCCAGGTTATTAGATCGTCGCGTTGTGTTTAGCCTAGTCCAAATCCGGGGTTACCTCTCCCAAGTGTCAAACCTCGTATCCTCTATATATCATTCTAAGCATATAAACAATACAAGAATGATAAACACAATCAAAATAACAAAGAACAATAACTAACAAAACACAAAGTCAATCAAACAACATATTCATAAATTTATATTAATCCCTAAACAACCCTTGTTTAGCCAATGGCCATTACCATGTATACAATTTAAAATGGACTAAACATGCTCAATAACTATCAAAAGTAGTAAAATAAAGAAAATAAATGAATGACTTATCCAATATCCGAAGATTTAGCACTAAAACCATTGAACAATCATTTCCTCCTTCTTCTTCTTCTTAGGGTTGTGAGTTTTCCCTCAAAACTCTCTAAACCTTACCCTAAATATATTCTAAGGGGCTTAGGGGGTGATAAAAATTAGAAGGGATGAGGAGAAGAAGGGTTTTATAGGGCTCAAAATATCAAAAAATATTTAAATCTGGTGCATAGGTAATCGCCTAGGTGGTGGGTATGTCGGTTTAGTGGTCGTCACAGTGGTGGAGGAGGCAGTGGATTCAGGACCTCTCTTCAGTTTCAGTGCCTAGGCGGTGAGTTTATAGAAACTTAGGCCCTTCTCTGCATTTTCACCGCCATGACGATGGCCTGGACGCTGCGGCGGTAGGCTGTTGTTCTGAATGTTGCCTCCGTGCTTGTTTTTCTCCTGTTCTTGGTCCAATTTGATCGTTTACACTCCGTTTTCATACCTTTTCACCCCACACACCTGATTTATAGGAAAAGAATAAAAACTAATTAAAATGTAATAAAATACTATAAAAACGCTCAAAAACTAATTTAGTTTGGTTTGGAAATAGATAGGTAGATCACACCTATCAAATATCCCCAAACTTGGAATTTTGCTAGTCCTAGAGCAAAACACTCACACTAAATTAAAAAACACAACTAAATTAAATAATGTGATCAACCTAAACACAAACAATCTAAACATAACGATATGAGAGTTTTGAATTCGTCTATCGACCAAGTCATTTTCTCTCAACAACCTCTAGTCATATCAAGTTCAAGAGGTAAAACAAACCATGTGGTGTTCTAGAATTTTGACATTCAATAATGGTGAATGCCATTCTAGATCCTGTTAATGTGTTTATGTGAGACTCAATAATATAGCTATACAACGACCGGATTGGATTATCCACCAACTAAACTCATAACTTAGACCATAAAGGACTAGGATATCCATATGCCTGATTGGGGTCCACTCTCCACTAATGTAGGCTTGGAAGTTCATAAAGATCTGAAGGACTTGGTTCGGTTTTGGTATATTTGGCCAAGGGTGTTTCGAAATAGAAAACGGGTTAACGTTCTTAACTTAACGTTACCCAAGGCTTAACGCTTGGCAGAATCACTCTCAAACCCCCATAGATAAATTGGAAACAATTCTAAACATGCATTTAAGATCGTCGTACTTACTTTTCAAAAGAAACAGAAATAAACAATATTTACATAGTTTTTTTTTTTTTACGAACCATTCCCCCAAATTTATTCGATTAGTATGATTTCACGGGTGTGGTTAAAAGGAACGAAAAATGACAAGTGAGTACTCGAATACCGAACCAATTTGAAGTTCTCCCTAAACCCAACCGTTCACGTTAAGAAGCATTTGCAACTACTAACTTGATTCACTCAAATGTGCCTTTAATTTAGCGATATAGGTTTGGAAAAAGACCAATTAGCCAGGGTATTTGTTCATGTTTCATAATTGAATTGGCCTTAATTTGTCATGACTTTGGCTAATCGATAATTTACCTCAAATCATATGAATAGAAATACATTGAGTCTATGTGCTCGTGCAAATTAGGATCTACAATAATTTTCACCAAAACACATTGTCAATCACACAGAAGACACATGCATGGGTATTACCCTTGACCTCAAAAACAACCAGGGGTAATATCATCATTGGGTAATGGCCCAGATGAACGCAAAACTCAGCATGCACACAACAACAACACTAAAACATTATACTCTAAACAAACATGCAATACGATAAAACAATAAAACATAAATTGACAATACTAAATACTATACATCACTTCTGAACATAAAATGGATAGTGTTCCCAGTGGTCCAATCATTATTCTCAACATATGAAATTAAAGCATATTGATGAAGGGGGTTTAAAACAAGTACTTGGGAGGTGAGAAAATCTCACCTCCAAATCAAGTCAGCTGAGATGGATTTAATTTATTTTTTACCTTGAGTTGCCTCCCAAGAAGCGCGTAGTTTAATGTCCTCGGCTCGACATACTCAGAACGCCCTCAAGCTTGGGGAGATATTGCACTAATGGCTCGATCTTTCAACGACACACCTCACTGACTTATTTGCGTGGCCCAAGCACTATAAAACGGCTCAAAATCCCATTGAAAGAAATGCATCAATACCTGTTGATCTAACATTGTCAAGTACCCGGCATAAGAAATAAAAACAAAACTACAAAACAAAATTCCTAAAGTAAAATTGGGTCATTTACTCACAATATCGATAATAACCCAATCCCCGGCAATGGCGCCAAAAACTTGTACGAAGAGTTTTTTTACACTCACGTATGAGTACTCGCAAGTATACGAGGTCAAGTTTTAGTAAAGATGGGGAGAGTAGGGGTATCATGTCTATAGGGATTGGTTGTCGTTATTATCGAGTACCGTGTTCATCATGACCTAACTTTATCTACGCGATAAAAATGTATATAAAATTAATAAAAACTAATACTAAAATACTAATTAATCTAATTAAACTATAAATATTATATTGAGATAGTTTTAAGAGAGTAGATTGTCTAGGGATTAACTTCGTTTACAAATATGTGTTCAACCTTGTTTTAGTATATGTTAACGGTGTTAGACTTATGCGACAATCTCAGTTCGTAAACTCTGTTGCCACCTCTCCCGAGTGTAATACGAGGTAATAAGATACTTTGTGTCAACTAAGAAGTCCCCTTCAACATCTTAATGACCCTAGGTCACGTGAGTCTCGCCCCAACGTCATTGATTGCACACTCTCTAACTCCCTCCCAGGTTATTGGATCGTCGCATTGTGTTTAACCTAGTTTGAATCCGTGGTTACCTCTCCCGAGTGTCAAACTCCATATCCTCTATGTATCATTCTAAGTATATAAATAATACAAGAACGATAAACACAATCAAACTAACGAAGAACAACCACTAACGAAGCACAAACTCAATCAAACAACATATCCATAAGTTTATATTAATCCCTAAACAACCTATGTTTAGCCAATGGCCATAACTATGTATACAATGTAAAATGGACTAAACAAGCTCAAAAACTACCAAAACTAAGAAAATAAAGAAAAGAAACGAACGACTTAGCCGATATCCGAAGATTTGGCGCTAAAACCATTGAACGATCATTTCCTTCTTCTTCATCTTCTTCTTCGGGTTGTGAGCTCTCCCTAAACACTCCCTTAAACTCACCCTAAATATATTATGAGGGGCTTAGAGGGTGATAAAAAATGAAAGAGAGTAGGAGAGGAAGGGTTTTATAGGGCTCAAAATATCAAAAAATATCTAAATCTAGTGTAGAGCTAACCGCCGCGGTGGTGGGTATGTCGAGTCAGTGATCGCCGCAGCAATGGAGAAGGTGATGGATTCAAAACCTCTCTATAGTTTCATCGCCTAGGCGGTGAGTTTACAGCAACTTAGGCCCTTCTCTGCATTTTCACCACCGCGGCGGTGGGCTGCTGATAGGTGTAAAAAACCTATATATTTCGAAATCGAATTTGTTAGTTTTCAAGTGTATTAGTTATATTTAATTGCTTTTTAGTTGTTTTAGTGTAAAACAGGTGAAGGGACGTTAACGAGCGATAAACAAGCAAAAATGATAGAGAAACGGTGAACAAAATGTGAAGAATAGGGTTCCGGTGCATGAAGACCACCACCTAGGCAGAAAAGAGGCAGAATGTTGGAGTGTTGAAGTGATGAACCACCACCTAGGTGAGAAAACCACTGCCTAGGCGAGAAAACGTTAGAATGTTGTGCCAGTAGCCACTACCTAGGCGGAGAAACCACCGCCTCGGCGAAGATCCGATAGAAACTTAACTAACTCAAGCCACAGCCTAAGCAGTGAACCACCGCCTAGGTGGTGACACTCTACGTAGAAATATTTATTTTCAGATATTCTGAATATATTTTTCCAAACCTTCTTTTTAACCCCTTTTGTCCACCAATTGTTAAGAACCCTAGAGGAGCATCGGTTGATATTTTGAGAGATCCTTCCACCTTAGTTAGGTTTATATAATTTAGTAAGTAGATTATATTAGTATTAAAGAGTGTTCTTGGCCATTTCTTGAAGAGCTAGAAGAGAAAGTTCATCAATGGAGAAGAGGAAGCTCGGGAGGATTGTTCTTTGGCGAAAGTGGACTACTCCACTTGGAGATTTGATTTTTCTTCCATTGTTTCCATATTTGTACTTAATGTTTATCTTTTATATTGATGGTATCCTCTTCATTTAATATTGTACTAGCTAAGAACATGTTAGTTTAATTAAAGATTAGTTAGGGATAGATGTAGTTGTGTAAATACCCGTTTGGTTTAATGTACGTTTCTTTAACGGTTGTTACTTTTAAATTCGATTGTGTTTATCATTTGATGAAGATATTAGTATGATTTTTATGGTAATAGGGTTGGATTTTAGAATCTAGGGTTTGACACTCGGGAGAGGTAACCCTGGATTTGGACTAGGGTAAACACATCGTTACGATCTAACGACCTGGGAGGGCGTTAGTTAGTGTGCATTCGATGACGTTGGGTTAAGACTCACGTGTCCTAGAGTAGTTAATACATTGAGGGGGACCTCTTCATTGACATGAAGTCACGTATTCCCTCGTCTTACACTTAGAAGAGGTGGCGGAGGAATTTACGAACCGAAATTGTCGGATACCTAAACTTTGTTATTGTTAACTAAATGAAATCAAACATGTATTAAGTGAATGAAATCAACCCCTAATTAATCAACTTAGTTAAGATTAACCCACTAACTATAGTTTAGCTTAGTTTAATTTTAAATCATGTCTTTAATCGTCAGGATAATATGAGACTACGTAAATTATAGTATTCAATTATTCACACTTTTCTCTGTGGGAATGATATCTGCTCTTCAAGATCCATTATATTAAAACTTAGACCTTTTATACTTGCGAGTATAAGTAGCGGCGTATTTTACGCCCTACCAAGTTTTTGGCATCGTTGCCGGGGAATTGTGTGAATTTTAAGTTAATATTGCGACTAAGTGGTCGATTGTTAATCCTGACATTCATTTTGTTTTGTTTTTAATTTTAATTTTTGTTTTATTGTGTTAGTGTGATTAAGCTGTGCGAGAAACGATGCAGAAGATTGGAATTCTTAATTCTCAATCCCGAGATCGAGCTTATATTGAAAATGATAAGGACTTAGAGGAGAAGCCAACTTCAATTCATGATCTTGATCTGACTGAGCATTTGAGCCCAAATTCCTTGTCTATAGGGAATTTTGGTGAAAAATACCTAGTAACACGAAAGTCCAACTAGGGACGGTAACTCAAGCACAATTTGTTTTTAAATGAAACTCAGGGTATCAAATTACCCAATTTTTGTTACTATTTATTTGATTATATATTCTATTTAGAAGCCGGCATGGCTTCGGAACGTGTTCGGAAGTGAATATAGGAATGTGGACGCTTGGGGAAGTGTTCCACGTTTAAACATGTTGAACAAGTGAAGTGGAAACGTACGAGGTAGAGTCGTATTTTGAAAATTTGAGAAAAATATAAAGAATGAGCTACAGGCCCACCGCCTGAGCGGTGAATCCACCACCTAGGTAGTAAAATTACAGGTTGTGTGTTTTTCGACAAAAACGGCCCATTGCTTAGGCGGTCAAACTCCAGAATGCAACAAATTTTTAAAACACGCTCCATCGTCTAAGCGGAGAAACCACCGCCTAGGTGGAAATAATGCAATTGGCAATGTTTTTACACTGGAGTAAATTCGCCTAGGTAGAAAAACCACCGCCCAGGCAAATTAAGGACAGAACCCAATGTTTTTCACACTAGCGTAACTTCGCCTAGGCGGAGAAACTACCGCCTAGGCAAATAAACGTTAGAAAGCTTTTCTTTCAAAAAAGGGCTCCACCACCTAAGCGGTGAATCCACCACCTAGGCGATGGACCTTCTGCAGTTAAAAAGAACCCGCTCATTCAAAAATTGAAATCGCAAGGCTTCTTCCCCCAAAACCTCCACCTTCTCTCTAAAACCTCACTTCCAAACCATTCCAATACTCAAAAATCATCCTTCCATATTACAAAATTTGTGTTTTCCACCCCAAATCATCCACCTCAAATCAATTTTCAACCCCATTTTAGTGATTTTCTTTATCACTTTGGGATTTTTGTTTAATTTTTGGTGATAACTTAGTTTCTATGGATTGTTAAATTGTGTGAAACAAAATTGCATGCTACATTGTTCATATTTTGTTGAAATATTGTGATTAGTGTGTACGTCAGATCAAATCCATAGGTTTATGTGCGACCACTTCAGCATTGCTGCCGCACTTTTTGTAACCGCCATAATTTCCATTGCAACATGATAGTAGTGGAGAGGAATTTCCTGTCAGGTGAACAGTAGGGAATAAGTCTTATTCCTAGGTACGTGTTCAACCCATTTTGTATGCATTAATGCTATATGTTTATTGGGTTCGCTGACAGTGGAACACGTCTTTTGTTCAAGCATGTATTGGTATGGTGTGGATGTTAGTTTAGTGGATGTTCATCCATTTTTATTTTTTGTAGAAAATGATGAACCATTATTATTTTTTGAATAGAATGCAAAATTTTTTATGTACAAATCTATGTTTATGTATGTATTTTTTTATTTTAATGAATGTTTTAGTTTTTAAATTTTTAGTTTACTATAGTTTAATTTTTGTTTTCGCATGAGTAGTGTTAGATTAATTTATATATGTTAGTATTAGATTTAGTTTAGAATTGTGTATGTATAAAATTGTACTAGCATTTTTAGATGTTGAGTTCATTTGGGCCAAGTCCCGATGATGAGAATTATACCCTAATTGTATATTGAGGTCAGAGGTAATACCTTCTTTGTGTGTTTTGTGTGCTTAACATGTCAATTGGGTAAACATTATCTCGATCCTAAAATTGCACGACATTTGAACTCAATGTATAATTATCGGAATGATTAGGCGCTGATTATTCAATATTAAGCTCATGATAGAAAATGAGGAAACTAGAACTTGATTTGGGGGAAACTTAAGGCGGAATCCTGGGTAAGGTAATTCCGGAGATGTGATTTAGGCCGTCATTTTTTCGCTTGAACCGTTCTAGCTAACCTGAAAATTTTTATTCCTTATTCCCCCTGTTGAAGCCGATAACGTAATCAATTCTGAAAACGTTCAAATACTCTTTTCATTTAATTTTTTCCTCAACCAATGTCGCTAAGCCTAATTTTCACAATTGAGAGAAATCAAGTGAGCGGTCAGGTTTCTAATAAATTTTTATTGATTCGGTATTAGTGTATTCACTTGTCACTTTCGTATTTCTTTTTGTACGCCCCTAAAATAAGTTTGGGGGGTGTTTCTATATTTTCTTTCTTTTACATATTCCTAAAATTTTATAAATTTGAATAAGTTTGGGGGTGTGTTTCTCTAACTTCTTTTTGCACTCTCCTAAAACTATAATAATTCAAATTAATTTAGGAATATGTTAAAAAAAAAAAAAAAAAACGTAAATATCGTTTTCTTTTTCTTTTCTTTCGACAAGTGAATACAAATATCTTTATTTCTTATTCAGAGTTGTATTCTAAGAATGTGGGGGTCATGAGAAAGGATAGCGACAAGCGATTTTACCTCGGGTATCAATGAATTTAAACCGATTTGTTATTTTTTATTCCAGTGATACCTGTGGTCGTTCTCCAAAGCCAAACCAAGCCCTATCGATCTCTGTGAATATCCGAGCCTACATTAGTGGATAGTAGACTCCAATCAAGCGTATGGTTTTCCTGAATCCTTTAAAGGTTTAAGTTATAAGCTTAACGATTAAATAATCCAATCCGGTATTTGAATAGTTACACATTTGAGTTCTCACACAGACACTTCAAATGGATCTACAATGGTTTTTATTGATATTGATCATTGAAATTCTATAACACCACTTGGTGTAGGTTACTTCTCGAACATCAGATTTAGGGATATTGAGAGAGGAACAAGTTGGTCCTTCCAATTGAACTTTATATTTACATGCATATACTTCTTTCGTGTTAGTTTAGTTTTTCATTTTTAGTTGGTTAGTTCATTAGTTAATTTAGTTTAGTGTTAGTGTTTTGATCGAGGACTAGCAAAATTCTAAGTTTGGGGGTATTGATAGGTGTAAAAAAACTATCTATTTCAAAACCGAATTTATTAGTTTTCAAGCGTATTAGTTATATTTAATTGCGTTTTAGTTGTTTTAGTGTAAAACAGGTGAAGAGATGTTAATGAGCGATAAACAAGCGAAAACGGTGGAGAAATGGTGAACAAAACATGAAGAATAGGGTTTCGGTGCATGAAGACCACCGCCTAGGCGGAAAAGAGGCAGAATGTTAGAGTGCTGAAATACTGAACCACCGCCTAGACGAAGATCCGACAGAAACTTAACCGACTCAAGCCACCGCCTAAGCGGAGAACCACCGCCCAAGAAGTGACACTCTATGCAGAAATATCTGTTTTTAGATATTTTGAAGATATTTTCCCAAATCTTCTTTTTAACCCCTTTCTCCACCAATTGTTAAGAACCCTAGAGGAGCATCGATTGATATTTTGAGAGCTCCTTCCACCTTAGTTAGGTTTAGATAATTTAGGAAGTAGATTAGTTAGTTTTAGAGAGTGTTCTTGGCCATTTCTTGAAGAGCTAGAAGAGGAAGTTCATCATTGGAGAAGAGGAAGCTCGGGAGGATTGTTCTTTGGCGAAAGTGGACTACTCCACTTTGAGATTTGATTTTTCTTCCCTTGTTTCCATCTTTGTACTTAATGTTTATCGTTGATATTGATGGTATCCTCTTGATTTAATATTGTATTGGCTAAGAACATGTTAGTTTAATTAAAGATTAGTTAGGGATAGATGTAGTTGTGTAAATACTCGTTTGGTTTAATGTACGTTTCTTTAACGGTTGTTACTTTTAAATCCAATTGTGTTTATCATTTGATGACGATCTTAGTATGCTTGTTATGGTATTAGGGTTGGATTTGAGAATCTAGGGTTTGACACTCAAGAGAGGTAACCCTAGATTCGGATTAGGGTAAACACATTGTTACAATCTAACGACCCGGGAGGGCGTTAGTTAGTGTGCAATCGATGACGTTGGGTCAAGACTCATGCGGCCTAGAATCGTTAAGACATTGATGGGGACCTCTTCGTCGACACGAAGTCGCGTATTCCCTCGGATACCTAAACTCCGTTATTGTTAACTAAACGAAATCAAACATGTATTAAGTGAACGAAATCAATCCCTAATTAATAAACTTAGTTAAGATTAACCCACTAATTATAGTTTAGCTTAGTTTAATTTTAAATCATGTCTTTAATCGTCAGGATAATATGAGACTACGTAAATTGCAGTATTCAATTATTCACACTTTTCTCTGTGGGAACGATATCCGATCTTCAAGATCCACTATATTAAAACTTAGACCTCGTATACTTGCAAGTGTAAGTAGTAGTGTATTTTACGCCCTACCAGCTGCTGTTACGAATGTTGCCTCCGTGCTTGTTTTTCCACCGTTCTTGGTCCGATTTGAATGTTTACGCTCTATTTTCATATATTTTCACCCCCACACCTAATTTATACAAAGAGAATAAAAACTAATTAAAACATAATAAAATACTATAAAAACGCTCGAAAACTAACTTAGTTTAGTTGAGAAATAGATAGGTAGATCACACCTATCAATAAACATTTAGCATGGTAGACTTCAAAGGCTCAAGCGACAAAATGAATGTATAAATCATGTCTCCTGAACTACCTTGCCTAGGATTTTCACCTCAAGCTTCTACTCAATCAAGTCCTAGAGTCCTTAAATTGTCATGAGTTTGGCTAATCGATGATCGTCCTCAAATCAATTGAATAACTATACATTGAGTCTATGTGCTCGTGCAAATTAGGATCCACAATAATTTTTACCAAAACGACATTTTCAAGCACACAGAACACACATGAATGGGCATTACTCTTGAACTTGAAAACAACCAGGGGGTAATATCATCATCGGATAATGGCTCAAATGAATGCAAAACTCAGCATGCAACAACAACAACACAAACACAAACAAATTCTACACTAAATAAACATGCAAACAATTAAACTAACAACAATAAAACATACTACACATCACTGCCAAACTTAAAACAGGCAGTGTCCACCATGACCCCATCATGTATTTCAATATTTGAAATTAAAGCATGCTAACGAAAGGGGTTTAGAACACATACCTCGGAGGCTAGACAGGCTCGCCTTCGAATCAAGTCGGGGGAGATGGATCTAACTTATTTTTTCCTTGGGTTACCTCCCAAGAAGTGCCTGATTTAAGGTCGTCGGCTTGACACGATTAAGGGCTCATCAAAGAGCGGCTTCTACCCATAGTAAGTCTCATACAACACTACCTATGGGTCTTGATTTAATACGCCCCCAAAAATGGGGAGATTTTGCAATGTATGCCTCGATCCTTCAACTTGACTCAACTCCAGATTTTGTGCTCGGGTAGCTTGAATATATTGAGCTAGAAACGGGATAGGATAGGTAAGCTACATCAGATCCTCATAGATGCAATCGTCTTAGATCGAGTGCGCCATCACCAACTAGAATTCAAACGGTAAAAACTCACAACGATTAATATGTGAATCTCCATCGCCAATCCACACTTGGGTTCTCTCTCAATTAGCTTAATCGCCTTCGATCTTACCCAAGTGCCATCTGTTTGCTTTCGGTTCCTCACAGTGACTATCACATTATATGGCATGCTCGTCTCTCAGTGCCACCGTGTCTGACTCAGCCTCAACGCAGTAGATTAGATGACCGATTTGCATCTGCAGAGACGTTACGGTCGCATCGATGTCGATGCAGATCGTCTCAATATAATCAAGACGATCATCATGCTCGTTAATCCGGTCATTCATCTCCCTAAAGAATCTCCGAGTTTCCCCTATAACTGTAGCAAACACATCTTCTAAAGCAGGGGAGGACTCCACATCTAGAACCAGAGTGTCAATCTATGGTGCCGTAGTATTGGAAAAATCCTCTAAGCTTTGGTAACTTAGTGAATAATTCCAACATTTATAATCATAGGTTGCCAGCTCCTTCAATGACCAAATGGCTTTGTCCGCGGTTAGATCGTAGAAAGAGAAGGTACCGTTTCCTTCTTCCACCCGTGTTCTATTTGCGGCTAATAACCCGTCGAAGAAATTCAAGAATTGACATCCCCTCGGGAAACGATGATTCGGAAACTAGAATAGCAATTCCTTGTATCGATCCCAAGCATATAAAACGGCTCAGAATTCGATTGAAAGAAATGCAAAAGTACTTGTTGATCTAACATCTTCAAGCACCCTGTAGAAAAACGAAAACAAAACTACAAATAAAAAAAATTAGAAACAATTAAAAATGCCTAAATTAAAATCAAGTTATTTACTCACAATATCAACAATAATCTAAAACACAATCCCTGGCAACGGTATCAAAAACTTGGGGTCTCTAATGGTCGAAATAGAGGAGAGGATGAAGGAAATAGGGATCAAACTATTTTTTAAAAAAATATCTAAAAGCTGTGCAGAGTGACCGCCACGGCGGTGGGTATGTCGGCAGTGGTCTCCGCCGTGGCGGTAGATGCAGGGGTAGGAGCAGAGACATTCTGTTGGCTTTCTGCCGCAGTGGTGCATTTGCAGAAATCTTAGGCCCTTTCTCTGTATTTTGACCGCCGCGGCAGTGGGCTGCAAGTTCCGAATTTTGCCCTTTTGCTTGTTTTCCACCGTTCTTCCACCGCTTTTGATCTGATTTGATCGTTTATGATCCGTTTTCATTATTTTTCACCCCACACACCTAATTTATAACAAAAAGGATAAAAATGTATTAAAAGACTATAATAATACTCAAAAACTAACAATTTCGGTTTGAAAATAGATAGATAAATTACACCTATCAGTTGTCGTATCCACAGGGATTGGATTAGATTATCGTTGAGTACCGCGTTTATCATAACCTAACTTTATTTAGGCGATAAAAATGTAGTTTATAATAATTATACTAAACTAAATTAACTAATTATAATAATATACTAATATAGAAGTTTATGGGAGTTTATTGTCTAGGGATTAACTTCATTCATTTAAACGTGTTCATTTCAGTCTAGTTTACGTTATGGCATTCATCCTATCCAATAATCTCAGTATCAATATCTCAAACACTATATCTCCCGAGTGTAAAGTGAATGAATATGTGACTTCGAGTTAATGCCGAAGTCTTCCTCAACATCTATACAATACTAGGTCACATGAGTCTCACCCCAACGTCATGGATTGCACACTTTCTAATGCTCTCCCGGGTCGTTAGATTGTCGCGTTGTCTTTAACCCTAGTCTAAATCCAGGGTTACCTCTCCTGAGTGTCAAACCCCGTATTCTCAATATATCTAAACAAGCATATAGGCATGGAAAATGGTAAACACAATCAAACATGAATGAAAAACTGATAAGGAAACATGAATTTAATGAAACAACATTTTCATTAAACGAATTGCTCCCTAGACAATATGTGTTTAGCTACACATGTCCATAGCCTAATATACAATAATGAACAAGCTAAACAACATCAAATACCAACAAGGGTTTAAGAACAAAATAGAGAAACAAGAGAGATTAGTCTTTATCCGAAGATGTAACGATTCTGCATCCGTGAATTCCACTCCGAGCTTGATTTCTCCTATTTTAATGGATTATATCTCTTTGTTGGTATGCCTTGGATCTCTCAAGGGACTCCCGAAATTTTTTTTAGTGTGTTGGGGACAGAGGTGATGAAATAGGGATCCAAAATATCAAGAAAATATCTCAAAATATCCGTTATGTCGGTAGTCTGGCCACCACGGTAGTAGGATCACTACGCTGAAAGTGGAAATGCAGAGAGTTTAGCAACTCTCTAATGTTTGACCGTTGCGGCGGTGGTGTCACCGTTGCAGCGATGACACCCTTTGGTATTTTGGTTGTAACTTTCGCGTCTGAACTCCGATTGAGGTGATTAACAAACCTATAAAAATCTAAGACAAAGATATACAACTTTCATGTTTTTGAGTGGTTACTAAATCGTGTCGTATAATTGTCCAAAAGGGCCTTGAAGTTACTACATCTGTACCGACTTTACCTCTTTTCTCCCATTTATTCGAAAACCTAAAAAATAATATAAAAACATATTAAAATAAAAAAAAAGTGATTGAAAATACAAAAATATTTGAATCTAAAAGTACTTAATTTGTTGGTTAATAAACCACTCATCACTCAGCATGGCCCAGCAAGAAGATTTAACTTATTTCCTCAAGAGAAATTATGATGTGTTCGCTTGGTCCCATAATGAGCTTCTTGGGATTGAACTAAGCGTTTTGCATGCACTGCCTCCATGATAACCCTCACCATCCTCCTGTAAAGCAAAATTGAAAGATATTACACCCGGAGTGTCAAAAGCTCATTGAGCAAGAAATAGACAAGTTAGTGAAATCTGTCATGGTGGAAGAGGTGGAATTTCCTAATTGGCTATCCAACGTTGTCCTCGCACCCAAGGCCAGAAACAAATAGAGCCTCTAATTGAACTTTAAAGACCTTAATAAGGTATTCCCCAAGGATTTCTTCCCTTGGCCGAGAATAGACTTGGTCACAGACGCTACGGTAGGGCACGAACTCTTGAGTTTCGTAGATGCTTACACTGGGTACTCTTGAGGTTATGCCCTTCAACCTCCGTAATGCCAGGGCCACCTATCAAAGACTCGTGAACAAGATGTTCAAGGAAGAGATTGGCTCGAAGATGGAAGTCTACATTAATGATATGGTCTTAAAGAAAACTAAGGCACATGATCATATCGACCATCTCCAAAATTGTTTCGACCAGCTCCGAACCCATCGTATGAAGCTGAACCCCACCAAGTACATCTTTGGGGTTTCGACGGAAAAGTTCCTTGGCTACATGGTTTCCTGAGAGTCATTGACGCCAATCCAAATCAAATCAGCACTATTCTCGGAATGGCCTCTCCACAGACAAAGAAATTAATTCAAATGCTTACGGGGAGGTTGGCTGCCTTGAACCATTTTATTTAACATTCCTAAAAACAATGCCTCCCCTTCTTCAAAGTTTTATGGGCAATAAAGTATTCAAGTAGACAACCGAAAGTGAGGCTGCCGTCCAAGAGCTCAAAATCTACCTCTCCTCGGTGCCACTGCTAAGCACCCCCAGGGAAGAAAAATAATTGTTCATATACATCATAGCCTTAAATATAGAAGTCATCACAACCCTGATCCGAGAAGAGGACAGGATTCAAATGCCCGTATACTACGCAAGTCGAGTGTTGACTGATGCCGAGATGAGACGATTTGAGAAGTTGTCTTATGATCTTCTCATCACATCAAGGAAATTGAGGTTATATTTCTAGGCTCATGTGATTTTTATCCTTACTGATCAACCCTTGAGCAAGTCCTCCCCTCGCCTGATGTTTCTGGTCGGCTCATGAAGTATAGTCTTGAGATTGGCTAATTCCACATTGATTATCGGCCTAGGACAGCCATCAAAGGGCAGGTCCTGATCGAATTTATTGTTGAGATGACCTTCCCAGAAGAAACCATCACAGATGACCATGGCCCTGCCCTCCAAAAGGCTCATCTCGGCCCTACAAAGGTATCGATCCTGAAAGGGGCACCTTCCCATTTTGGAACAAGTGATGATCTCAATCCAGTTAAATGACAATTGTTTTACAGATGGTTCCTCTAAGGTAGGATTTGTAGGGATGGAATGGTTTTGATAGCCCCAGATCAAGAAAAAATTGAATATGCACTCCAATTAGGGTTTAGAGAATTCAGCACCAAAAATCTACAAGTCTTTTGTGATTCACAACTTAATGTAAACCAAGTAAACGGTGAATACGCAGCTAAGGATCCAAGTGTAACTGCTTATCTCAGGAGGGAAAAGGCACTTATGGAAAATTTAAAAAATATCTAAGTACGCCAAATCCCCCAAGAAAAGAATCGGCACCCCGACGCTTTGGCCAAATTGGCGTACACCGTGGAATTCACCTTGACAAGAAGCGTTCCTGTGGAATACCTAAAGGAGCCAAGCACAACAGCTCCTAACCAAGTGTCCACTATATGTGCTCTATCCGATACGCCGATCCAACTCCCGACCGGGTCATTGGATCGTCACATCGTGTTTACCCTATCGACAATCTCGGTTCAAAAACTCCACCGCCACCTCTCCCAAGTGTAAGACAGGGGAATACATGACTTCGAGTCAATGAAGAAGTCTCCCTCAACGTCTTAACAACCCTAGGTCACGTGAGTCTTGCCCGAACGTCATCGATTGTCCACAATCCTAACCCCGACTGGGTTATTAGATCGTGGCATTTTTTTACCCCAATCCAAATCCAGAATTTGTCAAACCTCGTATTCTCCATTTATCTATCTAATCTTGATAAACAAACAATACAATAAACACAATCAAACTATGAAGAACAAACATAAATGCAACACTGAAATCATTCAAACAACATATTTATAAATATCGTGTTAATCCATATACAATCCATATTTAGCCATGGACATAACTGTATTTACAGATAAAGAACGAGCTAAACATGCTCACAAAATCCTAAGTTTAAGAAATAATAGAAGAAATTGAAGAACTTAGCATCGTCCAAAGACTTGTCACTAAGAACGTTCAACGATCGCTTCGCCGTCTTCCTCCACCTCGGGATGTGAGATATCCCTCTAAAACTCTTCTTCCTACCCTTAGATATAATCTAAGGGGCTCAAAATGCCAAGAAAGAACGAAAATAAGGGAGGATGAGAGATTAAATAAGAAAAATATCTCAAAAAATATCTAAAAATATCTTCAGTCTTTGCAGAGGTCACCGCCAGGCAGTAGGATTCACCACCTAGGTGGTGGGTATGTCGGTTGGTTGATCGCCTCGGCGGTAAAGACAACGGAGGCCTTAGTTGACATTCTATAGTTTCATTGCTTAAGCGGTGAGTGTCCAGTAAGAATATGTCATTCTCTGCATTTTCAACACCTAGGCGGTGGTCTGGATGCCTAGGCAGTGGGTTGGTTTCATAATATTGCCTCCGTGCTCATTTTTCCACCATTCTTCGACCGTTTTTTGTTCGATCTCATCATTTTCGCTCCAAATTCCTACCTTTTGGCCCACACACCTATTTTATACAAAAAGTAATAAAACTAATTAAAACATAATAAAATACTATATAAACCCTCGAAAACTAACTTAATTCGGTTTAGCAATAGATAGGTAGATCACACCTATCAAATACCCCCAAACTTGGAATTTTGCTAGTCCTCGAACAAAACACACACACAAAAATAAAAAACACAGTTAAATTAAATAACAAACAACCTAAAAATAATCTAAACATAATGACTTGCAAGTTTTGACTTCTTCTAATGGCCAAGTCATTATTCTCTCAACAACCGCCAATCATATCGAGTTCAGGTGGTAACACACATCATGTAATGTTCTAGAATTTTGACATGCAATAATAGTGAACGCTATTCTAGATCCTATAAATGTGTTAGTGCAAGACTCAATAATACAACTATACAACGACTGAATTGGATTATCCCCCAACTAAACTCATGACTTAGATCGTGAAGGACTAGGATTATCCATATGCCTGATTGGGGTCCACTCTCCACTAACGTAGGTTTAGTAGTTCATAGAGATCAAAAGGACTTGGTTCGATTTAGGAATATTTGGCCAAGGGTATTTCAGAATTGAAAACTGGTTAACATTGTTAACTTAACGTTATCCAAGGCTCAACGCTTGGCACATTCACTCTCGAACCCCCATAGAAAATTGAAAACAATCCCGAACAAACGTTTAAGACCGATGTACTCACTTGTCAAAAGAAACGTAATTGTACCCCCAAACGTTTTTTATTAGTATGATTTCACGGGTGTGGTTAAAACGAAAGAAAAATGACAAGTGAGTACTCGAATACCGAACTAATCCAAAGTTTGCCCTAAACCCAACCTCTCACATCAAGTAGCATTTGCAATTGCTAACTTGATTCACTCAAATGTGCCTTTAAATTCAGCGATTAGGTTTTGGAAAAAGATCAACTGGCTAGGGTATTTGTTTATATGTTAAGAATTGAATTGGCATTTAGACTTCGACAAGGTAACGAGGGATAAACATATTACAGGGTATGCTTCAAAGGCTCAAGCGATAAAAAAGAATGCCTAAATCACGTCTCCTGAACTATCTCGCCTAGGATTTCGCCTCAAGCTTCCCCTCAATCAGGTTTTAGAATCCTTAATTGTCATGAATTTGGCTAATCGATAATCGGCCTCAAATCAATTGAATACCTATACATTGAGTCTATGTGCTCGTGCATATTAGGATCTACAATAATTTTGACCAAAACGCATAGTCAAGCACATAGAACACAAATGCATGGGTATTACCCTTGACTTCGAAAACAACCAGGGGTAATTTTCATCATCGAGTAACGGCCCAGATGAATGCAAAACTCAGCATGCAAACAACAACACAAATAAACACAAACTAACCTAAATAAACATGCACACAAGAAAACAATAACATAATACTAACATACTACATACTACACATCACTTCCAAACTTAAAACGAACAGTGTTCTCAGCGAACCCAATCATCATTCTCAACATATATGAAATTTAAGCATGCTGACGAAGAGGGTTTAGAACAGGTACTTGGGAGGCGAGAAAATCTCGCCTCCGAATAAAATTGGCTGTGACGGATTTAACTTATTTTTTACCTTGGGTTGCCTCCCAAGAAGTGCGTGATTTAATGTCCTCGGCCCAACATTTTCAGAATGCCCTCAAGCTTGGTGAGGCTTCGCTTTGTTTGGCTCGATCTTTGAACGAAACACCTCACTGGCTTATGTGTGTGGCCCTACACAATAAACGGCTTGGAATCCCATCGAAAGGGATGCATCAATACATGTCGATCTAACATAAGATAGTACCCTGCATAAGAAACAAAAACAAAACTACAAACAAAAATTATATACAAAAGAAATGCCTAAAGTAAAAATGGGTCATTTACTCACAATATCGACAATAATGAAAAAATGATCACCGGCAATGGTACCAAAAACTTGGTGGCGATCGCTAAAAACTGAATTCGAGTTATCATATAGTGTGATTGTGAAAGATCGGGTTATCGTATCCACAAGGATTGGGGTCATTACTATCGAGTACCAAATTTGTCATGACCAAACTTTATCTAGGCTAAAAATAAATGTATTTAATTAATTAAACTAATACTAATATAACCTAAATTAAATTTACTGATATACTAATATGTTTTAGGAAAAATAATTTCCTCAGGATTAACGTATTTACAAATATGTGTTCGATCTCAATTTACTCACGTTTTACGGTGTTCAACCTATTTGACAATCTCGGTTCGTAAACTCTACCGCCACCTCTCAAGTGTAAGACGGGGGAAATACATGACTTAGAGTCAATGAAGAAGTCCCCATCAATGTCTTAATGACCCTAGGTCACGTGAGTCTCGCCTAGCGTCATTGATTGCACACAATCCAACTCCCGACCAGGTTATTAGATCGTCGCATCGTGTTTCCCCTATCGACAATCTCAGTTCTAAAAATCCACCGCCACCTCTCCCGATTGTAAGACAGGGGAATACATGACTTCGAGTCAATAAAGAAGTCCTCCTCAACGTCTTAACGACCCTAGGTCACTTGAGTCTTGCCCCAACGTCATCGATTGTCTACAATCCTAACCTCGTCCGGGTTATTGGATTGTGGTGTTTGTTTATCCTAATCTGAATCCGGGGTTTGTCAAATCCCATATTCTCCATTTATCTATCTAAGCATGATAAACAAACAATACGATAAACACAATCAAACTTCGAAGAACAAACATAAACACAACACCAAAATCATTCAAACAACATATTTATAAATATCATGTTAATCCCTATACAATCCATATTTAGCCACGGCCATAACCGCATTTACAAATAAATAATGAGCTAAACATGCTCACAAAATCCTAAGTTAAAGAAATAAAAGAAGAAATTGAAGAACTTAGCCTCGTCCGAAGATTTGTCACTAAGAACGTTCAATGATCGCTTCGCAGTCTTCCTACCTAGGGATGTGAGCCCTCCTTCTAAAACACCTGTACCTGCCCTCAGATATATTCTAATGGGCTCAAAATTCCAATTAAGAATGAAAATGTGGGAGTATGAGAGCTTAAATAGGGAAAATATCTCAAAAAATATCTAAAAATATCTCCAGTCTGTGTAGAGGTCACTGCCTAGGCAGTGGGTATGTCAGTTGATTAATCGCCTCGGCGGTAAAGACAGCTATGGCCTTGGCGGATATTCTACAGTTTCACTGCCTAGGCGGTAAGTGTCTAGCAAGAATAGGCCATTCTCTATATTTTCACCACCTAGGCGGTGGGATGGATGCTTAGGCGGTGGGATGGTTTTACAATACTGCCTTCGTGCTCATTTTTCCACCGTTCTTCGACCGTTTTTGTTTCGATCTCATTATTTTCGCTCTAGTATGCTACCTGGTAGGACGGGAAAAACACGCCGCTACTTACACTCGCAAGTATACGAGGTCTAAGTTTTAGTATAGTGTGATCGTTAAGATCGGGTTATCGTATCCACCGGGATTGTTGTCGTTACTATCGAATACCGCGTTTGTCGTGACCTAAGTTTATCTAGGAGAAAAACAAATGTATTTAATTAATTAAACTAATACTAATATATCCTAAATTAACTACACTAATAAGTTAATATGTTTTAGGGTGAAGAATTGTATAGGGATTAACGTGTTTACAAATACGTGTTCGATTCCGATTTACTCGCGTTTACGTTGTTCGACCTATTTGACAACCTCGGTACGTAAACTCCGCCGCCACCTCTTCCGAGTGTAAGACGGGGGAATACATGACTTCGAGTCAACGGAGAAGTCCCCCTCAACGTCTTAATGACCCTAGGTCACGTGAGTCTCGCCCAGCGTCATTGATTGCCCATAATCCAACTCCCTCCCGGGTTATTGGATCGTCGTGTTGTATTTACCCTATCGACAATCTCCGTTCTAAAACTCTCTTGCCACCTCTTTCGAGTGTAAGACGAGGGATATAATGGAACTTCGAGCCAACGAAGAGGTCCCCCTCAACGTCTTCACGACCCTAGGTAGCGTGTGTCTTGCCCTACGTCATCGATTGTCCACGATTCAAACCCCGATCGGGTTATAGAATCGTGGCGTTTGTATACCCTATTCCGAATCTGGGGTTTGTCAAAATCCCGTATTCTCCATTTATCAATCCAAGCATAATAAACAAACAATACGATAAATACAATCAAACTACGAAGAACAATCACAAACGAAACACCGAAATCATCAAAACAACGTATTTATAAATATTAGGTTAATCCCTACTACAATCCATATTTAACTCAGGGCCATAGCCGCATATATAATGAAATAACGAGCTAACTATGCTCACATGCTCCTAAGATAAAGAAATAAGAAAAAAAGATCGAAGAACTTAGCCTCGTCCGAAGATAAACCACTAAGAACGCTCCACGATTGATTCGCCGTCTTCCCCACTTCGGGATGCGAGCTCCACCACTAAAATTCCTAACCCTTGGATTAAGTATAGCCTAAGGGGATCAAAAATGCAAGATAGAGGAGAAAGATCCGGCCAAAGGGGAAGGAGAGGGGATATTTATAGCAAAAATATCCTAAAAATATCTAACGACTGTGTAGGGCAAATTCGCCTAGGCGGAGTTAGGTCGGTTAAGTCTGATCGCCTGGGCGGTGAAGTAGGCGGTGGACTGGAGAACATTCTGTTGAAATTCCATCTAAGCGAAGAAAACTTCGCCTAGGCGAGCGGCTATCAGTAGCCCTTTTTCGTCCTCTACTGGATTTCCACCTAAGCGGTAGAATTTCCGCTCCGGCGGTCGTCCGTCAGTAACATTTTGCTCTTCTCAGCATCTTCACCGCTTAAACGGTGGTCTGGACACTTAAGCGGTGGGCCTGTTTCGTCTTTTAGCCTCCGAGCTTGTTTATCCACCGTAACTTCAAACCGCTTTTGGTTCGATCTCATCATTTTAGCTCCAATTTCCTATCTTTTTTACCCATACACCTTAATTATACAAAAAGTATAAATACTAATTAAAACATAATAAAAATAACTATAAACATATTCGAAAACTAACCAATTAGGATTGGAAATAGATAGGTTTTTCACACCTATCAATACCCCCAAACTCAGAATTTGGCTAGTCCTCGAGCCAAACACACACACTAAAATGAAAAATACACAAATGGAAATGAATAACAAACAACCTAAAAATAATCTAAACATAACAATACGCGAGTTTTGACTTCTTCTAATGGCCTATTTATTTTTCCCTCAACAACCGCCAGTTATATCGAGTTCAGGCGGTAACACACAGCATGTAATGTTCTAGAATTTTGACATGCAATAATGGTGAACGCTATTCTAGATCCTTTAAACGTGTTAGTGCGAGACTCAATAATATAACTATACAACAATCGGATTGGATTATCCACCAACAAAATTCATGAGTTAAGGATTTCCATAAGCAGGATTGGGGTCCACTCTCCACTAATGTAGGTTTAGTAGTTCATGAATATCATTAGGGCTTGGTTCGGTTTTGGTATATTTAGCCAAGGGTAATTTGGAATAGAAAACGGGTCAACGTTGTTAACTTAACGTTACCCAAGGCTCAACGCTTGGCACATTTACTCTAGAATTCCCATAGAAAGATTGGAAACAATCCCGAACATACATTGAAGACCTACGTACTCACTTGTCAAAAGAAACGGAAATAAAAATCGTATTTACATTTGATTCTTTTTTTTTTTTTTTTTTTTCAACAAACACACCCCCAAACTTATTTGATTGTTACAATTGAAGGGGTGTGTGAAATACAAATGAAAAATGATAAATGAGTACTCAAATGCCGAACCAATTAGAAGTTCACCCTAAACCCAACCGCTCACATCAAGAAGCCTTTGCAATGGCTAACTTGATTCACTCAAATGTGCCTTTAAATTCAGCGATTAAGGACTGGAAGGAATTCAATTAGCCGTGATATTGGCTTATGTGTTCAGAATTGAATTTGCATTTAGGCTTCGATAGGGTAACGAGGGATAAACATATATCAAGGTAGGCTTCAAGGGCTCAAGAGACAAAACGAATGCCTAAATCACGTCTCCTGAACTACCTCGCCTAGGATTTCGCCTCAAGCTTCCCCTCAATCAAGTTCTAGAATCCTTATGTCATGAATTTGGTTAATCGATAATCATCCTCAAATCAATTGAATAGAAATACATTGAGTCTATGTGCTCGTGCAAATTAGGATCTACAATAATGTTTACCATAAAGCATATTCAAGCACACCGAATCACACATGCATGGGTATTACCCTTGACTTCGAAAACAACCAGGGGTAATTTTCATCATCGGGTGACGGCCCAGATGAACACAAAACTCAACATATAACAACAACACAAAAACATAAACACATTCTAACCTAAACACACATGCAATACGGAAAACGATAACACATAAACTAACATACTACTAAATACAACACATCACCACCAAACTCAAAGTGGACAATGTCCTCAGCAAACCCAATCATCAATCTCAACATATGGAATTAAAGCATGCTGACGAAGGGTGTTGAGAACACTTACCTGGAAGACGAGAGGATCTCACCTCCGAATTAAGTCGGATGTGATGGATCAAAAAGAATTGCTTGGGTTGCCTCCCAAGTAGTGTGTGGTTTAATGTCCTCGGCCCGACATTTTCAGAACGCCCTCAAGATTGGCGAGGTTTTGCTTTGGTTGGCTCAATCTATCAACGAAATGCCTCACCGGCTTATGTGCTTGGGCAAGCACAATAAATGGCTTGGAATCCCATTGAAATAGATGCATCAATACCCGTCGATCTAACATCACTAAGTACCCTGCATAAGAAATAAAAACAAAACTACAAACAAAAATTATATACAAAGAAATCCCTAAAGTAAAATTAGGTCACTTTCACACAATATCAATAATAACAACTTCGCCAATCCCGGGAATACGAAACACTTGCTTCTCCTATCTAAAACTCAAGTCCGGAGCCGTTACCGCATTTTTCCGACAATAACATCAAAACAATCCCCAGCAACGACGCCAAAAACTTGGTAGCGCGGGAAAAACACGCCACTACTTACACTCGCAAGTATACGAGGTCTAAGTTTTAGTATAGTGTGATCGTTAAGATCGGGTTATCGTATCCACAGGAATTGTTGTCGTTACTATCGAATACCACATTTGTCGTGACCTAGGTTTATCTAGGCGAAAAACAAATGTATTTAATTAATTAAACTAATACTAATATATCCTAAATTAACTACACTAATATGTTAATATGTTTTAGGGTGAAGAATTGTATAGGGATTAACGTGTTTACAAAAACGTGTTCGATTCCGATTTACTCGCGTTTACGTTGTTCGACCTATTTGACAACCTCGGTACGTAAACTCCGCCGCCACCTCTTCCGAGTGTAAGACGGGGGAATACATGACTTCGAGTCAACGGAGAAGTCCTCCTCAACGTCATAATGACCCAAGGTCACGTGAGTCTCGCCCAGCGTCATTGATTGCACACAATCCAACTCCTTCCCGGGTTATTGGATCGTCGTGTTGTATTTACCCTATCGACAATCTCCGTTCTAAAACTCTCTCGCCACCTCTTTTGAGTGTAAGACAAGGGATATAATGGAACTTCAAGCCAACGAAGAGGTCCCCCTCAACATCTTCACGACCCTAGGTAGCGTGTGTCTTGCCCTACGTCATTGATTGTCCACGATTCAAACCCCGATCGGATTATAGAATCGTGGCATTTGTTTACCCTATTCCGAATCCGGGGTTTGTCAAAATCCCATATTCTCCATTTATTAATCCAAGGATAATAAACAAACAATACGATAAATACAGTCAAACTACGAAGAACAATCATAAACGAAACACCGAAATCATCAAAACAACATATTTATAAATATTAGGTTAATCCCTACTACAATCCATATTTAACTCGGGGCCATAGCCGCATATACAATGAAATAACGAGCTAAATATGCTCATATGCTCCTAAGATAAAGAAATAAGAAAAAACGATCGAAGAACTTAGCCTCTTCCGAAGATAAACCGCTAAGAACGCTCCATAATCGATTCGCCGTCTTTCCCATTTTGGGATGCGAGCTCCACCACTAAAATTCCTAACCCTTGGATGAAGTATAGCCTAAGGGGCTCAAAAATTCAAGAGAGAGGAGAGAGATCCGGCCAAAGGGGGAGAAGAGAGGATATTTATAGCAAAAATACCCTAAAAATATCTAAACAATATCTAAAGACTGTGCAGGGCAAATCCGCCTAGGTGGTGGAAATTCCGCCTAGGCGAAGTTAGGTCAATTAAGTCTGATCGCCTGGGCGGTGGACTGGAGAACATTCTGTTGAAATTGGGCCTAGGCGAAGAAAACTTTGCCTAGGCGATTGGCTCTCAGTAGCCTTTCTTCGTCCTCTGTTGGATTTCCGCCCAAGCGGTAGAATTTCTGCTCCGGCGGTCGTCCGTCAGTAACATTTTGCTCTTCTCAGCATCTTCACTACTTAAGCGGTGGGCCTATTTCGTCTTTTAGCCTCCGAGCTTATTTATCCACCGTAACTTCGAACCGCTTTGGTTCGATCTCATCATTTTAGCTCCAGTTTTCTATCT
Source organism: Eucommia ulmoides (assembly GCA_016647705.1). NCBI lineage: Eukaryota > Viridiplantae > Streptophyta > Magnoliopsida > Garryales > Eucommiaceae > Eucommia > Eucommia ulmoides. The sequence goes on along the minus strand of CM028339.1, from coordinate 49,540,668 downwards.
TTTTTACCCACACACCTGAGTTATACAAAAAGTATAAATACTAATTAAAACATAATAAAAATAACTATAAACATATTCGAAAACTAACCAATTAGGATTGGAAATAGATAGGTTTTTCACACCTATCACTACATTTTTTCCCCACACACCTATTTTATACAAAAAGTAATAAAACTAATTAAAACATAATAAAATACTATATAAACAATCGAAAAATAACTTAATTCGGTTTGGAAATAGATAGATAGATCATACCTATCAACCATCATTAATGCGGTGCGTTATCGACGATCCTTCTCGGGCCCATATTCCCGTTGCCTGAGACTAGAAGAGTCGGGCTACGTGATGACAAAAATCCACGAAGAAGTGTGTGAAAACCACTTGGGAGGAAGGTCCTTGTTTCAGAAGCTCATCAGACATGGATATTTCTTATCGGACATGCACAAGGACTCCATAGAGTTTATCAAAAAATATGATAAATGTCAACAGTTCGCCTTTCATACCTAACTACCTCTAACTATTCTCGTCCCCATGACGAGTCCTTAGCCCATTTCCCAGTAGAATATTGACCTTCTCTGACCATTCCTCTAAGGGACTGGGCAGAGAAGATTCCTCGTTGTCACAATCGACTATTTTACAAAATAGGTGGAAGCTAAGCCACTTGCGCTAATCACCAAGGAAAAAACTAGAGATTTCATGTGGGAAAGTGTCTTTTGCCGCTTTAGAATACCCAATGCCATCATTTTTTACAACGGAAAGCAATTAGACAATGATCTCTTCACAGAATTCTATGCCAGACGAGGGGATTTGGACCCACTTTGCATCTCCAGGGTATCCCCAAGCCAACAGACAAATAGAAGTCACCAACTACACAATTCTTCAAGGGCTTAAGACCAGATTAGATAAATCAAAGGAAGATGGGTTAAAGATGTGCATCCCATTCTTTAAGAATATCACACTATGGAAAATACCCCTACAAGGGAAACCTGTTTTGCGACGACATTCTGATCAAAGACAGTGATCCTTGCTGAGATCGGCATGCCCTCTCCTCGGACAGCAGTGATCTTCAGTTAGGATAAAAATGACGCCTCATTGGCCCTTAAATGAGAAAACGTGCCCATGTTCAGCAAGCATCTTATCAATAAACAGCGGCCAGATATTAAACAAAAGGGTTCACCCTTAGTCATTCGACGTTGGCAACCTTATCCTCCGAAAAGTAACCCTGGCCACCAAGGACTCAATCACCGTGTCACTCATATTGCTTATCCTAGTACTTAGAAGTTGGAAATAGAAAAGGATGTCCCCCTAAGGCACCTTTGGAATACAGAGCATCTGAAATGCTACTACCCCAAAAAAGAAAGCCCCGGTGGACTTGTAAAGTTTTACTTTTTTATTTTTGAAGCATGTAAAGTGGTAGCGCGTAAATACATCGCTACTTTCACTTGAAAGTATACGAGGTCATGTTTTAGTAAAGGTGCAGAGAGTAAGGGTATCATGTCCACAGGGATTGGCTGTGATTATTATTGAGTACCGCGTTTATCATGACCTAACTTTATCTATGCTAAAACAAATGTATATAAAATTAATATAAAATAATACTAAAAAACTAATTAAACTATATTAATACTCATATGAGATGTTTAGGGAAAGTATTGTCTAGAGATTAACTTTGTTTACAAAAGCGAGCTTGGTCTCGTTTTAGCTTACGTTAATGGCGTTCGGGTATCCGACAATCTCGGTTCGTAAACCCACTTGCCACCTCTCCCGAGTGTAAGACCAGTGAATACGTGAATTCACGTTAATTAAGAAGTCTCCCTCAACGTCTTAACGATGCTAGGTGATAGATGTGATCTACCTATATATTTTCAAATCGAAATTGTTAGTTTTTGAGTACGTTTTAATACATTTTAATATGTTTTTATTCTTTTTGTATTAAATCAAGTGTGTGGGGGTGAAACAGTATGAAAACGGATGCTAAACGATGAAATCAAATCAAGAACGGTGGAAAAATAAGCACGGAGGCAATGTTCGGAACAGCAGCTCACTACCTAGGCAGTGATCCCACCGCCTAGGCGGTGAAACTACAGAGAGATGCCTAAATCTATTGGAATCACACCGCCTAGGCAGTGATCTTACCGTCTAGGTAGGGAAACTGCAGAGAGGTCCTAAATCCACCACTACGGTGAAAATCAAACCGACATACCCACCGCCTGGGCGGTCACTCTACACCAGATTTAGATATTTTTAGGATATTTTTGCACCCTATTTCTTCTCCTATCCTTTCCATTTTTGGGACACACCTCCATAGACTAGAGGAGGATATTTTGAGAGGATTTGGGGGAGCTCAAGCAAATCCTAAGGAGAATAACACATTGCAACGAATGAGAAACAATCTTGGAACATTCTTAGACACAAATCTTCGAACTACGACTAGTTTCTCTCGTTTCTCTCTTCATCTCTTAACTTATGATTATTGTTTGAGCATGTTTAGCTCGTTTTACATTGTATATATGATTATGGTTGTTAGCTAAACATGGATTATCTTAGGGATTAACAATATATTTATGAAGATCTAGTTTTGTTTGAGTTTGTGTTTCATTTATGGATGTTATTCATATTTTGATTCACTTTTCCGTTATTCTTTGATGTTATGCTTGTTTAGATAATTAAATAATATGGGGTTTAACAGTTGGGAGAGGTAACCCCGAATTCGGAGTAGGGTAAACACAACGCGACGATCCAGTAACCTGGGAGGGAGTTAGAAAGTATGCAATCAATGACGTTGGGGCGAGACTCATGTGACCTAGTGTCGTTAAGACATTGAGGGGGACTTCTTCATTGATGCAAATTCATATATTCACCTGTCTTATACTCGGGAGAGGTGGCGATTGAGTTTACGAACCGAGATTATTGGATAAGTCGAACGTCATTAACGTAAACTAAATGAAATAAAATGCATTTAAGTAAATGAAGTTAATCCCTAGGCAATCAACTTCCCCTAACCATCTCATATTAATATTAGTATAGTTAATTTAATTAGATTAATTAACTTAGTATTAGTATTAATTAATTAAACACATTTTTAGCTGCCTAGATAAAGTTAGGTGATGATAATCGTGGTAATCGATGATAATCTCAACCAATCCATGTGGACACAATACCCCTACTCTCCCCATCTTTACTAAAACTTGACCCGTGTACTTGCGGTGAAAGTAGCGACGTACTTACGCGCTACCAAGTTTTTGGCGCCATTACTGGGGATTGTGTTTTTAGATTATTATGGATATTGTGAGTAAATAAACGAATTTTACTTTAGGCATTTCCTTTATGTATAATTTTGTTTCTTTGTAGTTTTTGTTTTTCTTTTCCTGCATAATGCTTGAAGATTCTAGATCAACAAGTGCTCTTGCGTTTCTTTCAATGGGATTTCGAGTCGTTTTATAGTGCTTGGGATCGATATAAGGAAATGCTACTCCGGTTTCCAAACCATAATCTACCGACAGAGTGTTAACTCCTCAATTTGCTCAACAGGTGACAAGCCACAACCAGAATATGGATAGAATGAGGAATTGCTAGCACCTCGTTCTACGACTTAACTGCGGACGAAGCCATTTGGTCGTTGAAGGATTTGGCGGCCTTTGATTTTCATAGCTGGAATTATTCACCAAGTCACCAAAACTTGGGGGATTTTTCCAATACCTTGGTGCCATAGATTGACAATTCGGATCATGACAATGAGTCTTCCCCCAATCTGGAAGAAATACTCGCAACCGTTATGGGGGAGACTCAGAGATTGTTGAGGGAGATGCATGACCGGATCAACGAGCATGAGGATCATCTTGATCATATCGAGACAGTCTGTGCCAACATCGATGAGACCGTAACATCTTTGCAAGCACAATTCGGTGATCTTCTTTGCTTCGTTGAGGCCGAGACGGAAGAGGTGGCACTAAGAGATTCACAAGCTGAATCCGATTATGAAAACTACCGAGAGGAATCAAAAACGAGTGGGAGGACATGGGGAGATGAAAATTCACATATTAATTGTTGTGAATTTTCACCGTTTCTTTTCCAGCTGGTGAAGCCTCAGTCGATCCAAAACGAGTACATCTACAGGGATCCGATGTGACTCACTTGTCCCTCGCCGCCAATCGCAACGTCCTTTTATTCCCACCAAGTACATGAGCTGGTGAGGCATGTCGCTGAAAGATCCAGCCAAACAAAGAAACATCTCGCCAAGCTTGAGGGCATTGATAACCAAGACCCGCACGTAGTATTGTACGAAACTTACTATGGGTGGAAGCCGTTCTTTGACTAGCACTTCAGCGTGTCAGGCTGACAACCTTAAACCAAGCGCTTCTTGGGAGGCAACCCAAGGAAAAAATAAATAATTAAATTAGATCTTTCAGAATCGATTTAATTCAGAGGCGAGATTCTCTCACCTCCCAGGTACGTGTTTTAAACCCCCGTCTTCATTATAATATTATATACTGTCATTGGGATCGCAAATAGGGTTGTTTTGGATATTGCCTGTTTGAGTCGGGTGTGATGTGTAGTATGTTTTTAGTAGGTTTTAGTTAGTATGTTTTATTGTTTCTATGTGGCATGTTTGTTTAGGTTAGTTATTTTCATGTGCTGAGTTTTGACTTCATCTGGGCCATTACCCAATGATGAGTCTGTACCCTGATTGTTTATTGAGGTCGAGCATAAAGCTCATGCATGTGTGTTCTGTGTGCTCAACATTACGTTTTAGTAAAAGTTATTATAGATCCTACTTGCACGAGCACGAAAACTCATTATATAACTGTCTAATTGATTTGAAAATGATTATCTATCACCCAAATTCATGACAATAGGGTTTCTAGAACTTGATTTGGGGGAAATTCGAGGCGAAATCCTAGGTGAGGTAGTTCGGAAGATATGATTTAGGCATTCATTTGATCGCTTGAGCCTTTTGAAGCCAACCATGCAATATCATTATCCTTTGTTACCCTGTCGAAGTCGTTAAACCGTTTCAATTCCGAACACTTAACCAATACCACGTGACTGATTAAACTTTTTTCCAAACCAATATCGCTGAACCGAAGGCACAAATTTGATAGAATCAATTTAGCAATTGCAAATGCTACTTGAACTGAGCGGTTGGGTTTAGGGTGAACTTTATATTGGTTCGGTATTTGAGTACTCACTTATTGTTTTTGTTTTCTTTTCACACACCCCTTAAATTGTAACAATCGAATAAGTTTGGGGTGTGTTCGTAAAAAAAATAAAAAAATTAATTGTACATACGGTTTTTATTTTTCGTTTTTTTTTACAAGTGAGTACAAAGTTCTTAAATTTATGCTCGGCATTGTTTCAATTATATCTATGGGGCTTCGAGAATAAGAAAGAGCCAAGCATGTGCCTCGGGTATCGTCACGTTAACAACGATTAACCTAATTTGTATTTCCGATATACCTGTGGCCATTATTCCAAAACCAAACCAAGCCCTAATGATCTTTATGAACTTCCAAGCCTACATTAGTGGAGAGTAAACCCTAATTAGGCATATATATATCCTAGTCCTTTACGGTTTAAGTCATGAGTTTCGTTGGTGGCTAATCCAATCCGATCAATAGATAGTTATATATTTGAGTTTTAAGCACACACTTTGAGAGGACTAGAATGGCCCTTACTATTATGATGTTGAAATTCTAGAACACCAAATGGTGTGATTTATGTTTGAACTTGATAATATTGGGGGCCGATGAGGGAAAATCATTTGGCCAGTAGATGATAATCAGAACTTACACATTCTTGTTTTTAGTGTTTTTTATTTTTTGTTTCAATTTCATAATTAGTTTTTATATTTTCCTGTATTGTGTGAGTGTTTCGCTTGAGGACATGCAAAATTATGAGTTTGGGGGTATTTGATTGGTGTGATCTACTTATATATTTCCAAACCAAAATTATTAGTTTTTTAGTAAGTTTATTATGTTTTAACACATTTTAATATGTTTTTATTCTTTTTGTATTAAATCAGGTGTGTGGGATAAAATGGTATGAAAACGGATGCTAAACGATGAAATCAGATCAAGAACAGTGGAAAAACAAGCACGGACGCAATATTCAGAACAGCAGCCCATCGCCTAGGCGGTGAAACTGCAAAGAGATGCCTAAATCTACTGGAAGCTCACCGCCTAGGTGGTGACATTGCAGAGAGATGCCTAAATCTGCTAGAAGCTCACCGCCTAGGTGGTGACACTGCAGAGAGGTCCTGAATCCACTGCCTCCTCCACCGCTACAGCGAAGATCAAACCGACATACCCACCGCCTAGGCGGTTACTCTACACCAGATTTAGATATTTTTAGGATATTTTTGCACCCTATTTTTTCTCCCCTCCTCTCCATTTTTGAGACATACCTCTATAGACTAGAGGAGGATATTTTGAGATGATTTTGGGGAGTTCAAGAAAATCCTAAGGAGAATAACACATTGCAACAAAGGAGAAGCGATCTTGCAATGTTCTTAGCGACAAATCTTCGGACTATGACTACTTTCTCTCGTTTCTCTCTTCATATCTTAACTTAGGATTATTGTTTGAGCATGTTTAGCTCGTTTTACATTGTATATACGATTATGGCCGTTAGCTAAACATGGATTGTGTTAGGAATTAACAATATATTTATGAAAATCTAGTTTTGTTTGAGTTTGTGTTTCGTTTATGGATGTTCTTCGTATTTTGATTGTGTTTGTCATTATTCTTTGATATTATTCTTGTTTAGATAATTACAGAATACGGGGTTTGACACTCGGGAGAGGTAACTCTAAATTTGGACTAGGGTAAACACAACGCAACGATCCAATAACTCGGGAGGGAGTTCAAAAGTGTGCAATCAATGACGTTGGGGCGAGACTCATATGACCTAGTGTCATTAAGACGTTTTGGGGGACTTCTTCATTGATGCGAAGTCACGTATTCATTCGTCTTACACTCAGGAGAGGTGGCGAGTGAGTTTACAAACCGAGATTGTTGGATAAGTCAAACACCGTTAACGTAAACTAAACGAAATCAAACTCATTTAAGTAAATGAAGTTAATCCCTAGGAAATCTACTTCCCATAACCATCTCATATTAATATTAATATAGTTAATTTAATTAGATTAATTAACTTAGTATTAGTATTAATGAATTAAACACATTTTTAACCGCCTAGATAAAGTTAGGTCTTGATAATCATGGTAATCGATGATAATCTCTACCAATCCCTGTGGACACGATACCCCTACTTTCCCCATATTTACTAAAATTTGACCCGTATACTTGCAGTGTAAGTAGCGACGTATTTACGCGCTACCCCTAGGTCACGTGAGTCACGCCCCAACATCATTGATTACACACTTTCTAACGTCCTCCCGGGTCATTAGATTGTCGTGTTGTGTTTACCCTAGTCTGAATTCGGGGTTACCTCTCCCAAGTATCAAACCCCGTATTCTCTAATTATCTAAACAAGTATCATTACAACACGGCAAACACAATCTAAATTATTATAAAACACACATTAACGAAATTCAAACTCAAACAGTCAACATTTTTATAAATATATTAATCCCTAAACAAACACCTATTTAGCTCATAGCCATAGCTGGTTATACAATTAAAAATGAGCTAAACATGCTCAACAACAATCCTAAGTTAAGAAATAAAGAAAGGAACGAGAGAAACTTAACCTAGTCTGAAAATTTGTCGCTAAAAATGTTTTGAGATCGCTCCCCCTTCTTTGCAACGTGATCTTCTCCTTAGGAATTGCTTGAGCACTCCCTAAACCTTTCTCTAAAATATCCTAACCCTAATGGTGCTCTAATGGCCGGAAGAGAGGAGAGGAAGGGGTATAAATAGGGAAAATATCTAAAATAATATCTAAATCTGTGTAGAGATGACCGCCGCGGCAATGAGTAGGTCGGTTCAGTGATCGCCGTAGCTGTAGAGGAGGTGGTGGATTCAAGACCTCTCTACAGTTTCACTGCCTAGGCGGTGAGCTTCCAATAGTAAAGGCACTTCTCTACATTTCTACCGCCGCGGCGGTAGTCTGGACGCCGCGGCAGTGGGCTTCTTTCAGAATATTGCCTCCTTGCTTGTTTTTCCACCATTCTTGATCTGATTTGATCGTTTACGCTCCGTTTTCATACCTTTTCACCCCACACACCTGATTTATACCAAAAAGAATAAAAACACATTAAAATGTATTAAAACGTAACAAACGTACTCAAAAACTAACAATTTCAGTTTGGAAATATATAGTTAATTTACACCTATCAAATACCCCCAAACTCAGAATTTTACTAGTTCTCGAGCAAAACACCCATGCAATAAAAGAAAATATAACAACTAAAAACTAAAAATGAAAAACACGAAAAACAAATATGTGCAAGTTTTGAGTATCATCTACCGGCCAAATGAATTATCCCTCATCAGCCCCTAATCCTATCGAGTTCATGCATAAAAACACAGCATGTAGAGTTCTAGAATTTCAATATTTATAATAGTAAATGCCATTATAGATCCTATCAAAGTATGTGTGCTTAAAACTCAAATATGTATCCGTTAATTGGATTGGATTATCCACCATATAAGCGCATGACAGAAAAAACCCGAGGGTATAGGAAATCCATAGGCTTGACCCGGTATCTATTCTCCACTAATGTAGGCTTGGAAGTTCAAAAAGATCAATAGGTCTTGGTTCAATTTAAGACAAATAGCCAAGGGTAAATTTGCAAGAGAAAACGGGTTAACGTCGTTAACTTGACGTTTCCCAAGGCACATCGCTTGGCACTCTAACACTCAAAACCCCATAGATAAATTTGAAATACCCCTGAACATATATTAAGAACGATGTACTCACTTGTCAGAAAAAAAAGGAAAAAAAATACTAGATGTACATAGGTTTTTTTCTCTTTTTTTAAACAACACACCCCCAAACTCTTTTGATTTGTATAATTTGAGGGGTGTGTGAAATATGAACGAAAAACGACAAGTGAGTACTTGAATACTGAACCAATTAAAATTTCACCCTAATCGCAACCGTTCACTTCAAGTAGCATAATGAATGCTAACTTGATTCACTCAAATTGTGCCTTTGGTTTAGCCATAAAGGACTAGAAGGAATTCAATTGGACATGGTATTGGTTAAGTGTTCAGAATTGAAATGGAATTTAGGCTTTGACAGGGTAACGAGGGGTAATGATTTAACAAGGTTGGCTTAAAAAGGGTCAAGCGAGAAAAACGAATGCCTAAATCATGTCTTCCGAACTACCTCGCCTAGGATTTCGCCTTGAATTTCTCCCAAATTAAGTTCTAGAAACCGTAATGTCATGAATTTAGGTGATAGGTAATCGTTTTCAAATCAATTAGACAGTTATATAATGAGTTTTCGTGCTCGTGCAAGTAGGATCTATAATAACTATTACTAAAACATAACGTTGAGCACACAGAACATACAAGCATGGGCTTTACGCTCTACCTCAATAAACAACCAGGGGACAAACTCATCATTGGGTAATGGCCCAGATGATGTCAAAACTCAGCACAAAACAATAACTAACCTAAACAAACAAGCACACGATAAAAACAGTAAAACATAAACTACAACTAAAACATATACTAAATATACTACACATCACCACCAACTTAAATAGGAAATGCCCATAATAACCTAGTCAGCAATCCCAATGACATGATAAAGCATTATAATGAAGACTAGGGTTTAGAACACATACTTGGGAAACGAGAGAATCTCACCTCCGACTTAAATCGACGGAGATGGATCTAACTTATTTTTCCCTCAGGTTGCCTCCTAAGAAGCGCTCGGTTTATTATACTTGGCCCAACACACCAAAGTGCTCATCAAAGAGCGACTTTCGCCCCGTAGTACGTGTCAAATAACACTACAAATGAGTCTTGATTTAAAATGCCCTCAAGCTTGGCTAGATGTTGCTTTGGATAGCTCAAACTTTCAACGGGATGCTCTACCGGCTCATATACTTAGTGGGCATGGAAGAACGTTGCTAATAGAAACCAAGGACAAGTGAGCCACATTGAATCCTCGTAGATGTGATCGTCTTGGATCGACTGCGGCATCACGAGCTGGAATTCGAAAGGTAAAAATTCACAACGATTAATATGTGAATTTTCATCGATCTCACCCAAGTACCTCCCGCTTGTCTCTGGATCCTCACGGTGGCTTTCACAATTGGATTCGGCTCGTTCGTCTCTCAGTGCCACCGCTTTCGTCTCTGCCTCAACGAATCAAAGAAGATGACCGATTTGCGTCTGCAAAGATGTTATGGTCTCATCGATGTCGGTGCAGACCGTCACGATATAATCAAGACGATCCTCACGCTCATTAATCCGGTCATGCATCTTCCTCAACAATCTCTAAGTCTCTCCCATAACGGTTGCGAACATTTCCTCAAAGGTGAGGGAAGACTCATCCTCGAGAAATCATGGTTCGAAAACTAGAACAACAATTCCTTATATCGATCCCAAGCACTATAAAATGGATTGGAATCCCATTGAAAGAATTACATCAATACTCGTTGATCTAACAACAACGAGTACCTTGCAAGAGAAAACAGAAACAAAAACTACAAAGAAAAAATTATAAACACTAAAAATGCCTAAAGTAAAATCAGGTCATTTACTTACAATATCAATAATAATCAAAAAACACAATCCTCGACAACGGCACCAAAACCTTGGTAGCGCGTAAATACATCGCAACTTTCACTCGCAAGTATACAAGGTCAAGTATTAGTGAAGGTGGGAAGAGTAAGGGTATCGTGTCCACAGGGATTGGTTGTGATTATTATTGAGTACCACATTTATCATGACCTAACTTTATCTAGGCTAAAATAAATATATATAAAATTAATGTAAACTAATACTAAAACACTAATTAAACTATACTAATACTAATATGAGATGTTTAGGGAAAGTATTGCCTAGGGATTAACTTTGTTTACAAAAACGTGCATGGTCTCAGTTTAGTTTACGTTAATAGCGTTCAGGTATCCGACAATCTCGGTTCATAAACTCACTCGCCACCTCTCCCGAGTGTAAGACGAGTGAATACGTGACTTTACGTCAAAGAAGAAGTCCTCCTTAGCGTCTTAAAAATGCTAGGTCACGTGAGTCTCGCCCCAACGTCATTGATTGCATACTTTCTAACGCCCTCCCGGGTTGTTAGATTGTCGTGTTATGTTTACCCTAGTCCGAATTCGGGGTTACCTCTCCCGAGTGTCAAATCCCATATTCTCTAATTATCTAAACAAGCATAATATCATTACAACATGTCAAGTACAATCAAAATTATTATAAAACACACATCAACGAAACACAAATTCAAACAATCAACATTTTTATAAATTTATTAATCCCTAGACAAAAACCCGTTTAGCTCATGGTCATAGCCGGTTATACAATTAAAAATGAGCTAAACATGCTCAAACAGCAATCCTAAGTTAAAAAATAAAGAAAGAAACAAGAGAAACTTAGCCTAGTCTAAAGATTTGTTGCTAAAAACGTTTCGAGATTGCTCCCCCTTCTTTGCAATGTGATCTTCTCCTTAGGAATTGCTTGAGCACTCCCTAAACCTCTCTCTAAAATATCCTAACCCTAGTGATGCTCTAATGGACAGAGGATAGGAAAGGAAAGGGGTATAAATAGGGAAAATATCTAAAATAATATCTAAATTTGTGCAGCGATGACCGCCGCGATGGTGAGTAGGTCGGTTTAGTAATTGCCGCAGCGGTGGAGGAGGTGGTGGATTCAGGACCTCTCTCTAGTTTCACCACCTAGGCGGTGAGCTTCCAGCAATAAAGCACTTCTCTATATTTTCATCGCCACGGCGGTTGGCTTCTTTCAGAATATTGCCTCCTTGCTTGTTTTTCCACCGCTTTTTATCCGATTTGATCGTTTACGCTCCGTTTTCATATCTTTTCACCCCACACACTTGATTTATACTGAAAAGAATAAAAACACATTAAAATGTATTAAAACATAATAAACGTACTCAAAAACTAACAATTTCGATTTGGAAATATATAAATAATTTACACCTATCATAAAGAAACTACTTGTGAATGGATGAAATGTTTTGTTCAACTAGTTCTTCATTCTCCAAAGTTTGTCAGTGGCGGTGAAGTATAGCCCCCATCCTATCTCAGATTGGGATGAGCAGCCCTTCGTCCCATCCCAGACGAAGATGTGCTACCCCCAGCTTCTCGTTAGAAATAAACGGTATCCCAACGCACAACATCAAGGGTAATCTCCATAAAGAAACCCATCCCGGTGCAACACATCGAGGGTGTAACCAAACGCTCTCCACGGATCAGTAGTTTATGCCCAAGGACTGACCAAGGTCTTCTTTTGATGGCTGAACATCGATCAGGTCTAAGGACCTACATGTAGGCATCTTACCCCTGACAGCCGAGCTGATCTCAGGCGACATAAAGGTAAGACAGCCTAGGAAGAATAATTTGGGATAACCGAAAAAGGCTCAAGGATGAGCCCCACTAAGGAGAACCCACCTGTGACCAGCCACAGGGGGCCAACCCAATGTCACCCCTTTGGGGATTGCGAGGGCCAAATTCCATACATGTTCCACCCCCTAAACTATACCCTACCACCTAAGCTTTGCTCGGATGCTATGTGATAGGTGGAATTTATCTATTTATTTGCAAATCGATTTTGGTAGTTTTTTAGTATTATTATAGTGTTTTAATATGTTTTAATATGTTTTTATTTTTTTTTTCTTATAAATTAGCTATTGGAGATGAAAAGGGATAAAAATGGTTTATAATCAAGTAAATCGGTGGAATTTCGGTGGGAAAATATCAAAGAAGGCAACTTCAGGATTGCAGGCCCACCGCTGCAGTGATTATCCGTCAATGACCCTACCGACTGCCCACTGCTGCAACGGTCTGACATCAGATATTTTAGATCTTTTGGGATATTTTCTTGATATTTTTAATCCCTTAAGATCACCCATTTGGCCCAACACATAGACCACATTTTTTGGGAGGTTTTTGGGAGCTCCAAACTCTATCAACCAAGAGAATATTACAAATACAAGAAGATGAAACGATCTCGGAGTAGTTTTAGCATCGGTTCTTTGGATAATGGCTAATTTCCTTGTTTCTCTCTTTATTTCTTAGTTTTGGTTGATAGTTTTGTATATGTTTAGCTTGTATATTGTTGTATATGTGGTTATGGCCGAGATAAACTAAACATATATTGTCTAGGGAGCAATTTGTTTATGAAAACGTCATTTTTTTAATCTTTGTTTCGTTATCGGTTGTTCATTTGTATTCAATTGTGTTTACCGTTCTTTCACTATTATATGCTTGTTATGATATATTGAGAATATGGAGTTTAACACTCGGGAGAGATAACCCCAAATTTGGACTAGGGTTTAAGCACAACGTGACGATCTAATGACCCGGGAGGGCGTTAGAAAGTATGCAATATGTGAGGTTGGGGTGAGATTCATGTGACCAAGTGTCATATAGATGCTATAGGGGGACTTTAGCATTGATGCAAAGTCACATATTCATTCACTTTATACTCGGAAGAGGTAGTGAGTGAGATTTCGATACCTAGATTATCGGATAGTATGAATGCCGTTAATGTAAACTAGATTGAATTAAACGCATTGAAATGAACGAAGTTAATCCCTAGACAATTTACTCCCTTAAATGTCAATATTGGTATATTAGGTTAGTTAGTTTAGTATATTATTTATAAAACAAAAATATAAATTAAGTCGCCTAGATAAAGTTAGGTTATGACAATCGTAGTACTCAACGACCATCTAATCCAATCCTCACTCTACTAAAATTTGACCAGTACTCTTGCGGTGAAAGTAGCGACGTAATATTCCACAACCAAGTTTTTAATATTGGGGGGCAGAGAGGATATGGATATGGTGAAAAAACACGAAACGATGTCTTTATCGAGAAGGGGAGGTATGATTTCTTCTCGACATTTAGTCCAAGAAGGGGAGTGTGATTTCTTCTCAGCCATTTGTCCGAGAATAAGCGTAAACCTGAGTGAAAGAAACTTGAATTTTTTCAAGCAAAAATGAATGAAATAGGAAAAGTGTCAAGGATTGTCCGCCTAGAGCAAGGTACCGTAGAGATCGGGAAGAATTACAAAAGAACGTTCGATTGGATAAGGCAGAAAGCGAATATCTTAGCTAAAAGTATCCAAGTCTTTAAGAATGACCGAGCAAGGGCTCCGGTCCATCTCTGAGATGGGTTTAAGCAATTTACCAAGCAAAAATACAACTCTATGTTCTGGCCACTTGCCAAGCTCAGGCATCTCCATCTCGATATTTTTGAGATAAGGATAGGAGCTAAGCTCCGCCGTTGGGAAGATAAGTTTTTCTGCTCTAGAGGAGACAACTCTCCAATGACAAACAAAAACTCAAAGATACATTGATACAAATTCAAAAATGTTGATGTCGAATTTTAGTTGACACCAGTAGTATGGTTTTGTCAGCCTTAGAGGATGTTGAAGGGTTCCGGAATGGAGTTCTTTGATCCATGTAGCTTCTGATCCGTGTAAAAGCCTCTGTCCGGGAAAGGGAGGGCAGGTATCGAAAAGGACCCGAAAACCTTCTGAGCCAAGAAGATGAGGATCATAATAGCTTGTAACCCTTTGAGACATGAACCAGTGCTTGAAATTGAGTAGTTCTGGGAAGAATGACCACTTGTAAACCTGTATAAAGGACTTGTCGAGGTATTCTTGGCGTGTCCCCTCTAGCGTGAGAATCAGCGTACGGGGGGAAGAATTTATAGTGTAATTGCCGAGAAGAGTGAGTAGAGTTCATCTAACTTTGAGTAATTGTATGCTCTCCTTTTTATAGGCAAGGTGAAAATTAGTTTAGGGGCTAAGCATGGGCTAATGTGTCCTCAAGATCACATCATAGTGTCAACTTGGTATGTAGCCAATGGAAATGTGCCAAGGGGCTCTTGTTTTAGTCATGCTTAGGAGTTTGGAGATATTTTGGTTAGGGAAGAGAACCATAATGATGCTTCTGGATATTTTGGGATATTTAGGATATATTTTGGGATATTTAAGAGGTGGAGAACCAAGCCAAGTTATGAACTAAGGAGAATACAACCCTTCTGCAGCCAGGATGAGGAGATTAACTCTTTCTTTTCCAGAGTAGCTATACACGGGAAGGGGGAGGGCTTGGTGCTTCTCTATCCCGCCCTTCTCAGATAACCAGAGATGAGGATGGGGGGGTTATCCCCCAATCAGAGTTGGTTTACGAGGCAAGTACTGCTATGACGGAGAACACCGAAATGGGGAGTAGACGCCCATCCCGGCGATTACTTGTTGGCCATCCTGGAGAATGTTGAGTCCTTTGGGGTGACTAATGCAATTTGAGACATTTCTCTTCTCGGTACATTCTCCATACTTAGTCTTTGTTGTGCTTTAATTTTTGTAAAGAGTTGTGGATGCGTGAAAATCTTTGATTAGTTGCGTTGGGGTGACCATTTTTACACTCATCAAGAAGCAATAAAAAAGATTGCAGCCGGGATGAAGAGATTGAATCTTGCCTTTCCAGAGTAGCTAGAGATAGGAAGATGGAGGGTATGGCGCTTCTCTATCCTGCCCTTCTCGAATAACCAGAGACGAGAATGGGGGGCTTAGTTCGAGAATCCAATCGGAGTTGGTTTATGAAGTGAGTACTACTACGACGGAGAATACTGAGATGGGGAGTAAACGCCCATCCCAACGATGACTTGTTGGCCATCCTGGAGAATGTTGACTCCTTTGGGGTGACTAATGCAATTGAGATATTTCTCTTCTCGGTACATTCTCTATACTTAGTCTTTATTGTGCTTTAATATTTGTAGAGAGTTGCGGACACGTGGCGATCTTTGATTGGTTACATTGGAGTGACCATTTTTACACTCATCAAGAAGCAATAAAGAAGATCATGCAAAACATTATGCAAGTGTTTAGAATATTTCGAAAAGAGATCAAAAGAAAACCTCCATTCATTCAAGTATTCGTTACAATTCCAAGGGCCCCAAAGCCCATCACAAAAAATAAAAATAAAAAAAAATAAAGGACAAGTACAAGTTTTTTGGTTAAATCCATGACTGAGTTGGGTTGGGGTGGAAATTTTTTACTAGGCGGAAGGGGATGGTCTAGCTTCGCCATTACCGCTGGAAGACGGTCCAGCTTCGCCTTCGCCAATGGGGGGTTCGTTCTGCTAGGCTTCAATGCTTCCCTGAACGGTACCCGTTTTGCCTTAGCCAGTATCAACTTCCCCATCTCGGCATTAACGTCTCGTTGCTCAGCTTCGGCATCCCCCGTCCCGGGACTAGCATCTCCTTCAGTTGGCCTAGTGGAATACCCAAGAGGGAGGGTGAATTGGGAAATTAAAAATTTATCAGAATAATACTCCAATAAATCAAATAATGAATTTTAATCCTAAATTAATTATTATCTTTATATCACAGCAGAATTAAATAATCAACTAGGTGCACACCAAACACCAAAAATAAACAAATTAAATATTGCATTACACCAGAGATTTATACTGGTTCACTAAGCTACTCTTGGTTAATCCAGTCCCCCAAGCCCCACGGAAAGTCGTACCCACTAATACTCAAGATCCCTTTAAAGGTAGGAACCAAAACCTCACAACGATTCTTTTACAGGCTCAAAATAAACCTTTACAAAATCCTATTCATAGACTAAGGAACAACCTCTACTTTTTACAGGTTAAAGAATAACCTAATTATTTTTAACACTAAGGCAAAAGAATCAAAACCTTACCAACAGTCCAAATATCCTTTTACCCTGTAAGGATTAAACCATTACAAAATTCACTCAAAACAATTCTATCCAGGAAGAATTACTATCTCAATCTCTTTACTAAAAAATACTGAAAATTGATTACCCTTTGATTAAATACCCTCAACAGTATTTAATTCGTCACACTACTTACCAATAAAAATTGATAAGCAAATAATCTCACTCGGAGCTTCTACCACCCTAGATAAATTAAAACTCAATTAATATCCCATATCTAGTGATAGAAAAGTATGAGATTGATAATCTTATTTTAAACAAATTATGGGTAGCAAATAAATGAGCACGTAATCAGATTCAAAAAAAAAATTATAAAATATTTTATTTAACAAAGAATCAAAAACAATTTCTAAAGATCAATTTCCAAATTCAAACAAGCAATGCACAAATAGAAAATAATTGGAAAGATCTCACCTGGAATCCACAGAAAAAAATAAATAGCGCGATGTTACTTCAGATCCGGTAGCAGCAAAGATTAAAAGCCAATGATTCAAGATCGCCTCTTAGAATAGCTCACACAATATCTCAGAATGATAAGTCTTATAACAGCTAAAAAATGATCTTAACTCTTTTAGCTCTTTCTTAATGTGTTTTTGATATATGAAAAATGCCGGTCTATATATATGGGAAATAAATCATCTCTAATACCTAGTTCCCATGTGTCATGACAATTAAATGCTCTCTTAGACCCCATATATCATTATGACTTCGTTTTGGTTCAATTCACTTAATTATAGCTTTTAAAACTTTCAATTAAGTCCCTCCAAATATTTCTCAATCTCAATTAGAATAGAATAGAAATAATTTCATGTACCAAATTGAGAAATATTAAAACTTAATAAACCAACTTAATAGGATTTAAATAATAGATGAAGCATATCTTAAATATCAATAAATCCCTTAAATCTCTCTCAAATCCCAACCAAAAACGGCTACTTTTAGATATGATTTCGGAATGCACAGAATCCTGAAACAGCGCCCTTAGTCGACTGCTAGATTCAAGATCAAAGATGTTGCGTTCATCAGTTAACCTATCTGTCGACTTGGAGATTTAGAGAGTTTCATTTACCTTCACCGGCCGACCTATCTATCGACTTAGAGATACAGAGAGTTCAATTTCTCTTCACCGGTCGACCTGCTTGTCGACTTAGAGATACAGAGAGTTCATGCTGCTTTGTACGGTCGACTGACCAGTCGAATTCTATATACTATATCTCTTTTCTGAACTAGTTTTTAACTCATTTTCTTTTATTTTTTTGCCCCTCTAACCATTTTCTTTTCTAAATAAGCTCCACTAATTTCTTAAATTCAATTTTAGTTAATTATAAATTTTTCTTTTTAAATACACATAAGAGCAAATAATTTCATCTTATCAAAACACACAACAACAATAAAAACTTTTTGTGGCGTGTGTGTGTTCCTAATTGGGATATTAAGAGTTGAAATTCACCTAAGTTGTTTTTCCAAATTTCTTCAAATTCTTAATTTTTCATCATCTTTGACATCATCATTTAGCATCCATTTATAAATTTGTCATTGCATCTTCATCACAGGAACTTAATTCACTGAAACACTTGAACAAACCATTAGTTCCATCAAAACATCAACACTTAATTGTTCATCAAAATCTTAGAATCAACACCTTCGACATCTGAGTAATCCATGCCAATTTCATCAATTGGAAAGTTCGGGTGCTAGCAATGCAGATTGCGGATTGTATATTTGTGGCCATCCTCTACCATCTTAGCGGCCAGGAATGTTTTCATTCCAATGAAGGCTGGGGACTCCATCCATTCAGTTACAACCTCTCCCTTGTCCTTGGCTAGTGCAGTAGCTCGTTCTTTCTCCATTTCCTCCATCCTTTCCCGAACAGCAGCAAGGTAGGCCTCAAGCTTGCTAGAACAAGATTCGGGGACCTCTTTTTCCTCAACTGGCCTTGTCCTATCCTCGGTAAGCCTTATCACATCCTCTCTGGCACTACTATCACTCATCATCAGCTGCTTGGTCATCTCATGCCATCTCCTCGCTTGGGCTAGGTGTTGTCGGCGCTCCTCATTAAGTTTTTGCTCTCTCTCCAAGGTGAAGTATAAGCATGCAGATAGTGAGAAGGCCCTAGACAGCACCTGTAAAAAACATATGTCATGTAATTGCACAAGAACAAAGTACAATGAAGGGTCAAAATGAATTTTTATATCAACCTTACCAATATCTCATCCCTTTGTAGCATAGCGACAATCTGTGCATTTGGCTCAGCATTTACTTACTCTTGGTCTTTAGGGAGGGGATGATATGGCTAACATGTATTGATAACGTCTCTGGGTGGCCCAGGGTCCCTTGGCCGAAAAGAAGACTTTGTGTTCGGGGTTAGGAAGGATATAGGAGTGGAAGTTTTGCTTAGCTGGAGAGCTCCAGGAGTCCCCTCAACTCTGGCCTTTTTCAATTCCTTAACCCCTGTTATCTCCACCTTCCTCTTTCCCTCTCCTAGCTCACCCCGATGCTCTCTTCTCAAAAGAATACATGCGGGCTTGCTCTGATCATGACAGCGTCTCCTTCCTAGCCGCAATCTTGGCTTCTCTTCGGTGCTTCTCTCTCCTCGTTATCCTTCTTGGCTCCTCCTCCACCCTGATGGGGGCCTCACTTGCGAAACTCATTATGACATTATGCTCTCATTCCTTAGCAGTTCCCCCTTGGGGAACCTTCGCTTGAGATCAAGGGGCTTGTCTCTTATTCACAGCGGTTTTGGCTGCCCTTTCCTTCAACAATGTCATCAACGCAACCTTATCCATCTCTGTTAAGGGAGCAAGAATAGTTAGATGAGTAAAAAGCAAGAAAATGCCAGAAAATTGAAGTAATCACCAACTTTCGAGAAAGAAAAACCATACCGTTCTCGGTTTTATCAATCTCTGGTATTCGCAAACCAGAAGCACGATAAAAATAATGGTAGTACAATGTTGATTCCAACAACTAGTTGACTTGGTTGAACTCAGTATCCCATACAATCCTCATTTGTTGTTTAATTGAGGCACTAGGTTGAACTCTTTTTCCACTTACTTTATCCCGGACTGCACAAGGAAACAAAAGGGAAGAAAAGGAAAAGCAGTCAAAATACCAAAAAAGACTACACAATCGATGAACCACTCCCAAATAAAATCATTCTCACCTATGACACCCTACTCCCTTGGAATGGGGTTAACTTCCTTCTCATTGGGGCCAAATTCCCAATTGGTTCCTCCTAGGAAAAAGAATTGGGGCTTCCAGTTCCTCAACGATGACTCAAGGCCCAAAAGAAACTACTTTCTAAACGCGACATAGCACCATCCATTCCCAAAAGGCATGGATTTGGGAAAGAATAGAGACATGAAAATATCAATGGATGGCTCAATCCCCTCGGCTTTAAAGATAACGTATGAGGCCACAAAGGCCCTCATGCAATTCGGAGCCAACTGTAAGGTACATAATTGGTACTCCGCACAGAAATCCCTTATCCAAGGATGGATCAAAAATTGTAAACCACCACGCAAGTGCTCCATACAAACTGTGATAAAACCCTCAGGGGGGCACTAGCCCTCTCCTCAGGGAGAGGGAGACGAGTCTCCATCCCCTCCAGGAAGGTGTATTTGCTTCGGGCCTCGCTGATTTTTTCCTCTGTTATTATTGATGCGATCCCCCAAATGGGGCTCTGTCCCAGAACAGTGACCTCCCTTGTCTCGGTCACATCTTCCTGACCAGAGTTCACCTCCATGATGGGGCTGCTAGTACGCCCAGCACTATCACCGTCATCGCAACCACCAGAAGGCTCAGCATCACCCGAAGAACTTGCCCGTTCCGCTGGGTAGGGTGAAATACCAATGGGGGGTTAACCTATCAAACAAAAGAGGCATCTAGGGCCTACTCAGGGATGGAAGACCCTAATCCAAACTCGAAAGAAGAAGGAGAAGGAACATAAATCATGATTTAAGGAAAAATGAGTTGTCTGTCGAGAAATAGGGTTCTCCAGAATGTGCAAAGATGTAAAAATAAACCTAGGGTACTACCTTTATATAGGAAGGGACCTTTCAATCCCAATCGTCATAGATAATGGCGATTTGAAGACACTTAGGAACGATGCGCTGCTCGAAAACTGTATGGCCATGTGTTCTATTTTCGTCGGTTGAGCAAACGACTTGTCAGGGTGCGACTGAAGAGGTACAAGCGTGATGGGACACACACGTGACATTTGTAGGCTATTTCACAAACCTAAGGTGGGCTATTCATTACCGTTCTTGGACTGCCCATCTGTATTTTCAGGTCTTCCTTTCCGTTCTCAGGCTAACTGCTCATATCTTGGAGCCATCCGATCTCTTTCTCAGAAAGAAGGCCCCACCCCCACACGACGCCCCTTAAAGACCAAACAAGGTCACAAATGCCACAAACGACTCCAATAAAAGTAGCCTAACTTCAAAAGAGTCTCACAGTAAAGTCCCCAGTCTTTTGAATTTCTTCTCAACACTAGGGACTAGGGAGGCAACTGATGTGTGTAAAAATGGTCACTCCAACGCAGCCAATGGAATACGACCACGTGTCCACAACTCTCCATCAAAATCAACTCATACCAAATGAATAAGTGTAAAGATTGTACCGGGAAAGGGCACACCTTATCCCCTGCCAACCGTTCCAGGACCCCAATTGGTAGTACCCTCCAAGAAGAGCAGGCAAGCCACTGCCGGGATGAGGAACCCTTCCCCATCTCGGTTTTCTCTGCAATGGTATTTCCCATCTTAGAAATTGACTTCGCAAGTACCTCAGTGAAATCCCCCTCCTCTTCTCCAGCTATTCGAAAAGAGCAGGGGCAGGAAGCTCCACACAACTTCCCCTTCCCGTCTCCAACTATCCGGAAAGGGCAGGAATAAAATTCCTCATCTCGGCTACAACAGGAAAGTGCTCGTCTCTAATTATGGGTTGTCTCACTTCCCCAACCATAAATATCTATAAATATCTCTAAATATCTTCAGCCATGGCTGACATGAGAAATCGTTTTGCCCTCTCCTCATTGGCTAAAAAGCCCATGGCCGACCTAAATATGCTCCTTGGCACCCTCTCATTGGCTACATGCCAAGATGAGACATTGATGTGTTATTGAGGACACACTAACCTATGCTTAAGCCCTTAATCTAATTCACTCCATGCCTATATAAAGGAGGGCATAACAATGCCCAAAGTTAGAAGAATTTTGCTCCCTCTTCTCGGTAGCTTATCTATAAATGTTTCACCTGTGTGCTGATTCTCACGCCAAAGGGAATGCGCCAGGACCATCCTGGCAAGTCCTTTGTGCAGGTTTTCAGGTGCTTCTTATCTCGGTTCTGCTTCATCTCAAGCTCCGATTCATCTTTTCTTGGATCACGAAGCGTTTTATCTCTTCTCTTCTCGGCTCAGAAGGTTTTTGGGCCCGTTCCAACCCTTCTCGGCCAAAGACCTCTCCACGGATTGAGGATCACCTTTCTAGAGTTCTCCATCTCCACCAATGCTGACCAGACCATACCGTTGAGGTTATTCAAAATTCGACATCAGTGCCCCTAAAATGTTCCTGGCATTCGAAAAATGTTCAAATTTGATGAAATAATTGATAAATTCGATTCTTGAATAATAAAATTCTCTAAAAAGTACCCTTGTAAACCGGTAAATATCTACTTGATTATCTTTAAAAAAAATAGTTAAAATAAAATGTTTATTAATTATCTAGACTAAGAAAATTATGCTTGTTATCTCAAAATTATTTTAGCACCTTAGTTGGATTAATTTTTAACCAAGTTTATTAATCTAAACCACCAAGACAATTAATATTTTAAATGCCTTTCTTTTCATCAAATGAATTTTTATTATTAAGGTGATATTTTTCTTTTATTCTTGACAAAGATTTATTTTAAAACAGAGAAAAAAATAAATAAAATATGCACAAATATGATAGACAAGTGAGAGAGAGCATCATAATTCCGCAAATTTTAGAGAGAGAGGCTCCAAGATTCACTCCAAGAATTTTGTGATTTTTGTTTTCTTCCTTTTTTATTTCTCAGCCTTCAATCATGGAGGCTGCTAGTGCTGGGGATCCTCCTCAGCCTACAGATCACAATTCTTATTTTCTAATTCCTAATCATCATCTAGCTGTTGTTCCAATTTTATTTGCTCAAAAATCCTTCGCTAGTGTTATTCTCAACAAAACTACAATTATTCCCAGAAAAACTGTTCAATCATTTAAAGGAGAACCTGCAATTTATTTCTCTGAAGAAGATGTAGAAAATCTTGCTAGTCCTTTCAAATTTTCTTTCGTTGGAAAATTCACAAACGGACGACCTCCTTTTAAGGCTATCAAGAAAATGTTCTTTGCTCTGAATCTTTCTGCTGGATTTGAAATTGGTTTCTTGGATCAAAAAAATCTTCTCATCCAATTGTATTCAAATGAGGATTTTCAACGTCTTTGGATCAAAGAACAGTGTCTCATTCATCATTATCTGATCAAGATGTTTAAATGGACCCCTGATTTTCAAGCTAATGTTGAATCTCCTTTGGCGCCAATTTGGGTAAGTTATGAATTTTTGCCTATTCATTTTCATAACAATGAGGCTCTCTTTTCAATTACTTCGGCCATTAATTCTATATTAAAAGTAGATGCTGCAACGGTCAATTTGTCAAAGCCAAAGCCTGCTCGTGTTTATGTACAGATTGATTTGAGAAGTCCCTTGATTAAGAGAATTTGGATTGGATGTGGTTCAAAAGGTTTCTGGCAGTTAGTTTCATATGAATCAAATCCTTCTTATGGTAATCATTATTTTAAGCAAGGTCATTCTGAAGCCAATTGTAAGATCAGGAATCCTTCTCCTTCAATTACTTAGGTGACATTTGGTAACCCTTTCTGTTTCTATTCCAACAGTGGGATGGGAATTTTGTTTTCTTCTTGGGAGTAGAATCGCGTTTGGTAACAATAATTTTTTTATTTTATTTTGGGGAGAGAATTGTGTTTGGTAACGATTTTATCCTAAAATCTTTCTTTTTTTTTCTTCTATTTTGGCCTGACGGCGGTGGCGTCGTCGCTGGCGGGCCGGGGGTCGCTCTGGCGACGGCCTAACGGCGGTGGCACCAGAGATGGCCGGAAGGTGGTTGCGCCGGCCAAAAAGAAATGGTGCAGGCGCCAGTGACGGCCGAACAGTGGTGGCGGGTGAGTGACAGTGGCCGAAAAAATTTTGGCCGGACGGTGGCCTAGAGCGGCAGCGGCAGGCGGCGGCGGACGGTGGCCAGCGAAGGTGGACGGTCATCCGCCGGCGGGTGAACAGTGAACATGTGATTTGGGAATGGAATGGAAATAATGAGAAACAACTTTTTTTTGTTTCTCATTTCTTAAGGAAAAAAGTGGGCACAATTCTCAAATGGGAAAGAAATCGAAACGAAAACAAAAATTACCAAACGCTATTCCCAAACAGAATTCTCAAAAATCTGAGAATGGGATGGGAATTTCTGGAATGGAAACGGTTACCAAACGGGGCCTTAAGAAACAGAGGCCTCTGTTCTAGTTATAAGAAAACAGAGCATTGTCAATTCTAATCAGGCTGATCTTTCTAAAGGTCTTATATCGAATTCAGTTCAAATTCTTCCATCCAATTCTTCTTTGGATAATTATAAATCTTTCCCACAATGGTTTTTGGAAAATTATGACGCTCAATCAGATAATTATAAACTATTGTTCCTTCTAAACCTTCAATTTCATAATCTATACCTTCAAAAGGGTCCTAATAATCATTTTAAGGTATTTAAAAATCCAAATTCCTCTTTTACTAAGCCTCAACTTCATTCCTCTGATCATACCAAGTCTGGTAATTTCAATATTGCTAAGACTGTTCAGCATTCCATTTCTAAGAATAAGTCATTAACTGATAAATCAGACTCTCTGGCTATCTATTCTATTCCATCCAAGAATTTTAATACTCATAAATCTGATAAGATAGTTCAAAATTCTCCGGTTTGTGATCCTTCTTGTTCTGAACCTTTTACTGATATTCAGGCTGCCAAAATGAAGGCCAAGGCCATATTGACTAAAACTTATTCCTTACCCAATCCAAATCATTATACCACTTCCATTTTGATTAATTCTTCATCCCTGGGTGATGCAATTGTTCATTCTCAATCTGAAGCCATTTCTGACATTCCTGCTATTTCATAGACAATTAAGGAGCTTAACACTTCTAATAAAAAATTTGTCTCTCCTGATGACTCCAACACTTATAACATTACCCAAATACCTTATCAATCTAATCTAGAAGTTTTAATTCCTACTATTGAGGATCAATCTCATATTGGTGTTCCTTCTGTTGGTGCTAATATTGAAAATCTTAATCTTTCTCAAAAAATTTCAACTTCTTCTAAATCTTCAGCTTTTCAAGCTATTTATTCTTCTCACAAGTCTTATTACCTTTAAAATCATCCTCAATGTTTCAGAACGAGCCTTTAGATGATCCTTCAAATTTTGACCATCAAACTGTTTGGAATTCTAACAATGCTGCTGGTCAAGCTGGGAGAATTTAGGATTCTCCTTCTTCATCAAGTCATACATTTTCTTCTGATCAAGATATGATTCATAAATTTAATTTATCTCCAAAAATATTATCAGATGTGAAGGTATCTTTGGAGGCTAAGGAAATTGAATTTCTTAAGCCTAAGAAGAAACATATGATTAAATCAAAGGCTTCAAATAGGATGGCAACTAGATCAGGTTTGAGGAGTAAGGATTCTTCTTCTTCTTCTTATGTTCCCAATGTTTAGAGGCCTCATTTGAAATATTAGGGGTGCTACTAAGGGGGCTTCTAGAATTAGATTGAAGAAAATTGTTTCTAATCAGAGGCCACAATTTTTTATCCTGCTTGAGCCAATGCTTGATAAGGAATCTATTTTGACCCTTGCTCAGTTTCTAAAGTTTGATCCTTCCTATTCCAATTCCTCCAGCAAAATATGTAATCTTTGGAAGAATCTCTTATATTGCAATGTTGTGTTTTCTTCCAACCAATTGGTCATGATTGATTGTCTGATCCCAGCCTTTGATTTCAAGATTTCAGTTGCTGCAGTTAATGCCAAATATAGCTATCTAGATAGAAGACCTCCTTGGAATGATTTGGAGCATTCTATTTCTTCTTTGAGTCATCTTTGCATTGTTTCTGGGGACTTCAATTGTGTTTTAGGCA
This sequence comes from Eucommia ulmoides, assembly GCA_016647705.1. Classification (NCBI taxonomy): domain Eukaryota; kingdom Viridiplantae; phylum Streptophyta; class Magnoliopsida; order Garryales; family Eucommiaceae; genus Eucommia; species Eucommia ulmoides. The sequence continues at coordinate 49,514,591 of CM028339.1, read as the reverse complement.
ATGATGATAGAAAAGGTTGCTCTACCTTATCTCAGATAAGCTGTTTGGAATTCAACACTTGCATTCAAAATTGTGGGCTTCTTAATGTTCCTTTTTCTGGATCTAAATTTACTTGGTGTAATCAAAACAAGAGAAAGGCTAGAAAATAGTGCATACTTGATTGGACTTTTATGAATTCAGCATGGTTATCCAAATTTCAAAACTCCACTGTTGCTCCTTTACCAAAAAAAGGTTCTGATCACTCTCTTCAGTTGTCGTCTTTTTCTCTTAACCTTTCTAGAGGTCCTATTCCTTTCAAATTTATGCATTTCTGATGCTCTAATCCTGAATTATATTCTATTGTTGATGCTAATTGGAATATACCTCATTATGTTCCTGCTTTATCAGTCTTGGCCTTTATGCTTAAATCCTTAAAACCAGCCTTAAAACAATGAAGTTCAACTTTTTATGGCAACATCTTCAATACTGCTTCTAATGCTGAATTGGAGGTCTCCAACTTAGAAGAATTTTGCCTCATCAATTATAATGAAGAGAATTGGGCTAATTATAATCAAGCCTTAGACAAGCATAAATAAGCTATTTTGGTTGAAGAACAATTCTGGAAACAAAAGTCAGCATACAAATGGCTTAAAGATGGGGATGCTAACTCCAAATTCTTTCATGCTATAGTTAATCAAAGATCTAAGAGGAGGATTTCAGTGATTAAGGATAAAAATGGGGTTGTTCATTCTGCTGATCAGGATATTAAAAACTGCTTTTTGTAACATTTTGAGGAGGTGCTTTGTGATCAGTCTTCTCTACCTAATTTGGATTTTTTGGACATATTCCACCTTTGGTTAGTGAATTGGACAATGAAGCTCTCTTGGATACTCCTACTATAGAAGAAATTAAAGAAGTGATATTCAATCTCAAAGGGGACAATGCAGTAGGCCCTGATGGTTTTACTGGAAAATTCTTCACTCATTGCTGGGAGATAGTTAAAAATAATCGATTTCAAGCTGTTATGTCCTTCTGTGGAGCTGAGTTGCCTAAAGCTTGTTCTAGTACTTTTTTGGCTTTGATTCCTAAAATTGAGAGTCTTTTTTCCCCTGCTGATTTCAGGCATATTAGTCTTTGCAATTTCATCAACAAAATCATCTCCAAGTTTCTATCTAATAGACTAAAGGTCATCCTCCCCAATATTATTTCTCCTGAACAAAGTGCCTATGTGAAGGGTAGGAACATTTTTGATAACATTTTTTATAACATTTTGGTAGCTCAAGAAATGGCTCATCTTCTTCCTAAAAAGGTTAAAGGATGGAATCTTATTATCAAATTGGATAAGGCCAAAGCCTTTGATAGAGTTTCTTGGTTTTTCCTAATATCCATCTTGAGAAAGTTTGGTTTTCATGAAAGAATCATTGATTGGTATGGAGGCTAATATCCAATTATTACTTTTCTTTGATAATCAATTACTACTCTTTTGGTTTTTTCCAATCTAGGAGAGATTTAAGACAGGGTGATCATTTATTACCTCTTCTTTTTATTATAATGGCAGAATCATTTTCTAGAGGTCTCAAATCTCTTGTCCATAATAAATCCATTATCCCATTTTCTCAGCCTAAAGCTTTAATGCCTATTTCTCATCTTGCATATGCTAATGACATGATTCTTTTTGTCAATGGTTCAAAATCCTCGATAATCAAACTGTTGAATTTCTTGAATTCTTATCAGCTAAATTCTGGGCAACTTATCAATTTCACCAAAAGCGGCTTTATCCCTTTACCTTATATCACTTCTAATAAGCTATCTTGGTTGGCCTCTAAAATAGGTTTTATCAAGAGCTTATTCCCAATGAAATACTTGGGATGTTTTATTTATGCAGGTAAGAAAAAGGCAGTTCTATTTGATGCTTTGATTGCTAAAATCAGACAAAAGTTGCAAGGATAGCAGTCTAAGCTTCTTTCTAGTGGTGGAAGGTTAGTGTTGATCAAGCATATGTTGATTTCACAAATCATTTTCCTATTTATGACCCTTTTTCCTCCTGCCAAAGTGATCAAAATTTTGGAAGGACTATTTTCTAATTTCTTTTGGAATGGGAAGAGGCATTGGAAATGCTGGCAGCATATGTGTTTTCCTATTGAAGAATGAGGTTTGGGTATAAGGCAGCTTAAAGATATGGTGATGGCTTTTAAGGCTAAGCTATGGTGGAATTTTAGAGTTGGTCAGTCTTTGTGGCCTCAATTCAGGAAACTGAAATATATTTCTAGAAAACAGGCTTATTTCTGCAATGTCAATTCTTCACATAAGAGTATTGGTTGGAAGAATGTAATTGAAGGAAAGGCTTTGGCTGAAGATTATTTCTTATTTCAAATTGGCAAAGGTGAGGTTTCTCTATGGTGGGATCATTGGTTAATTGATTTTCCTCTTGGTGAAGTTATGCTGGTATAGGAGCAATTTTCCAGGCTGTAAGTTCTTGATTTGTTGAATGTTGATGGTTCTTGGAATGAGAATAAGATAGATCAGTTTCTTCCTAATTTCAAATCCAAGATCAGGCAACTTCATAAGCTACCTTTTGATGTTTCTAATAAAATATGCTGGATACCAGATTCTAATGGGGTGTTCACAGTAGCTACTGCCTGGCAGACTTTTAGGCAATGTTCTGAAACTCCTACTTATTTCAAGTTCATTTGGCATTCTAAAATTCCTCTTAAAGCTTCTATCTTTATGTAGAAGGTGCTAAAGGGTATTGTGCCTTTTGATTCTAAAATTCAAATGTTGGGAATTCATTTGCCATTAATTTGTGCATGCTGTGGTAAGGTTGCTGAAACTCAGGATCATATGCTTTCTGATTGTGAATTTGCTCAAAACGTTTGGGCTTACTTTGGAAGTGTTTATCATGATGGATCATTGTTGACCAGATTGTTGAATTGGTGGCAGAATAAGAAACTCAGTGTTGGTTTGCCTGTGCTGATATGTTGGGAGTTATGGAAAAGTATATGTCCGGTCAAATATGATCAGACTACTCATTTCTTCCCTGCTGTGATAAGGAGAATTGAGTTTATCATCAATGTTATGCCTGCCAAAAAGACTAATTCATTCAAATTTGTGTTGCTTAAATGGATCAAACCTGACATGAGTTATTTGAAATTAAATATTGATGGGAGCTCTTAGGGGAATCTAGGCTATGCTGGTGCTGGAGAAACTATCAGATATCATAATGGCTTATTGCTTTAGGCATATTCTATTCCTTTGGGATTCCAAACCAATATGTTTGCTGAAGTTTTTGCTCTTTGGCAAGGGATCAAAACTTGTTTAGAGAATAATTGGTTGATGGTCATTCTAGAGGTTAATAGTAAGGTTTTGGTGGATATGGTGATGCATAAGGCTGACATTTCTTGGAGATTATATTCTTATATTGCTTAAATCATCTTGTTAAGAAGAAAATGTGATTTTCCTATTCATCATGTATTTAGAGAAGCTAATGGTGCTGCTGATGGATTGTCTAAGCATGCTAGTGCTGGACACTCTCTTTTTACACTGATTTTCATGAATTACATCATTTTGTTGGAGGGTGTTTGAAAATTGATTCTTGTGGTCTTTCTAGCTTTAGAAGGATAAAAAATTTGTAATGGTTGGAAGTTTTTAATTTATCCTTGCTTGTTTTCAATATAATACTTCATTCCAAAAAAAAAAAAAAAAAAAGGGGTGAGAAAGAGCATTGATACTAAAATGCATATATCTTGGATTTTGAAATCTCATCTTTTAATAAATCTCTTAAATTTGTCAAATATTTTATCTAAACACAAGCTTTAAAAAAAAAAAAAAAAAAAAAAACTCCAATTTCATCCAGCCGAAGAGGGAGAGCGATCTAAACCAATAGAGCCTCTTAATCCCCAATAGGTGGTGTTGATGTCTCCATCTGAATCGAGGCCTCTGGGTCCGCGGTGAACTGAGTAATCCCAGGCGTCATGGTGCGAGTCTCAGAAGAAGGACCAGGGGACTAAACCATCATCAACTCAGCCCGTAGTCGATCTACCTCCTGACGCAAGTGGTCTCGCTCTACTTGAAGAAAATCCCGTTCTCTCTCCAACTACTGCTCGCGATCAACTCGGGTTGCGTCCAGCTCGGCCGCTCGCTACAATCACTCACACTCCGTCCAAATGCATTTCTCTCTATTATAGCCTCCAAATAGGCCAGTGGCACCCACGTGGCTTGGTTGAAGCTCATCTAAATAGCTAAGACTCGGTGGCCAAGCTGTGTGCCACCGACCAGAGACGAGATGTTCGTCAGAGGACCGATGGACAACCTTATGAACTACGCCAGGTAAATGTCCTTTGATGCGACAAGAGTGACCAGTACGTTCGCTGAAGCAACCACATTATAGGCGCCAATGTTCTAGAAATCCTGGATTGCCCTAGAGAGAGAAACTGGCGGCTGACAAAGGATTCGCAACTCGCCGAAGATCTAGGACGAGGCTCGCTCCCCCACATACAGCTCCCAAGTCGACAAGTCTAAAAGTTCTGCATTGAGACGAGAGAGTCCACTCCATGGCTATGTCAGCCCAATAGGGATTGCAGTGAAATGGCTACCAAATGATGATGTTAATGTAATAATGGACTTGGCCCACGTAACCTATTAGGACAAAATCCTAACCCCTACTTCTCCTATAAATATATGTGTATAGCATTGTAGTCCTTATATATCTTTCTCATAATATCAATACATGATTTATTCTACTATGTTTCAATCATCTTCACATGGTATCAACAGCAAATCTTTTTTAGACCTGTTCTCAATAAAATTCTCGCAACCCTAACGCTTCCGCTTCCGCTGCCCATATTCTCCCGAGACTTTCGTTGTTACTACAGGCTTCATCCCTTCTCCAATATCAACAAACATCATACCACCAACTTCATCTTACATAGACGAACATAACGCCACCAAAATTACCATCATCGGAGTTCAGACGCACCCTCACGCGCCTCCAACAGCCAGCAGCACCACCACTTTATGCCGTCTCAGATTTTGGGTTCTATCGCCTCAACTAAGGCTCCAAATTTAACTCACGATATACCATCGGAACCGCATCGATGAAACGATTCTGAAAACATAAGGCTCATCACTGGGTTACTATTCACATACCCTCACACACGGAAAACAGGTGGCGCGTCAGATCTACGCATAACCATCCTTTGCCTTCTACCCACCAGCTACCATGTCAGCCCTAAAAGCCCAGTCAGCAATCCATGTCAGTGCCAACTCAGCACATAGTCATTGCCAGTTCATCGTTGACAAGTTCCATGTCATCTCCATGTCAGTGCCACATTAGCGCCACGTCAGCGCACAGTCAGCTTTGACCGTGCCACATCAGCATTGACCGCCAGCCACATCATCGCCACGTCAACAAAAAGTCAACTTGACTAGTTCCATATCAACGTTGACCATTTTCCATATCATCGTTGACTTCCACATTATCGCCTTACTGTTTTCACAATCCCTGCCACGTCATCAGTACGTTCTTTGTCCCGATTTAGGCCTTTTTTTACCAGTTTTCTGTAAACTTGGACCAGTTCCTGGGGTTTTTTGGTATTCTGAATCTATTTTCGACCTCGATTTTCTGACTAGGTAATCACATAATATACTTATTTATTTAAGTGTTTTCTATACTGGTTCACCTCCTCTTTTGCTCTTATGGCTGAATCTGATGCACCTCGGGTTATCACTACTGTTCTGAATGAAACTAATTATATCGTATGGGCTCAAGAGATGTCTAGTTTTCTCCTGGATGACGATTATGGCATCTCGTGACTGGAGATATCATTGAACCCAAACAGACGGACAACGAGGATAAGGCCAAATACATTGACCGTCTAGAGGAATGGGATAGCAAAAATCACCAGATTCTTACATGGTTCCTTGCTACTATCATTCTAGAGATCAAACTTCAATTTGGTACAATCCACACAGCTAAAGAAGCTTGGGATCTTCTCCAGGACCACTACACCAAGGCAGACATCTCGAATCGGTATCGCCTTCTCTCCACCCTCCATAGTATACACCAGGAACCTAGGCAAACCATCAATAGTTTCCTATACCAGATGACTACCATGTGGGATCAGTTGGCTATCACTGAGCCAACCTGGGAATGCACAAAAGACGGCACCATCCATACCAAATACCGAATAGAGACATGCATTATACAATTCCCGATGGGCTTGAGGGAAGAATTTGAGCCTGTACAAGCTTTAATCCTCCACCGGGGCACGCTATCTTCTCTAAACAATGTCCTTTATTATCTACTTAGTTAGGAAACACGTCTACCGACACTATAAAGCTCACATTCAGATGTTACCTTAGCAGTGCCAGTTTCTCCTGCAGCATCAGTTACTCTTGCAACACTAGGAGAGAAGCCAATCCCATTCCAGAAGTCCTTATACTGTAGGTATAATTATTCACAAGGGCAAGAATTGCTCAAATGTCTTTCTTGCCTGTGTAAGGTCTGCAGAGAACCAGGCCACTATCTTGCAGACTACCCTAAACTTCCATCTGGAAATAAGCTAAATAGGAACCAATATCACTCTCAAGGCTCTTGCAATCAGTCCTATTTCAATCCAAAGAATGTTGTTGTTGTAGCCATTGATGCTACACCAACTTCATCCAATTCTCCACCTGATTGGAGTGGTTTCTACACCGCACTTACCGAGGCTCAAAATAAAACTGGTAAAAATATAGCTATGTCAGCTACACTAGGTACATCTCGATGGTATTTTGATTCTGCTTGTTGCAATCACATGTCATTTGATTCCTCTATCTTTTCTTCTAAAACCCATGATGAGTATGCACCTACTATTCACACTGCTAATGGATCAAATATATTGGTTAGCCATATTGGATATGTTGACAGTTCTCATTTATCTCTTCCTAATACATATTTGGTTCCTAAGCTTACACTCAACCTTATATCTGTTGGACAATTATGTGATCTTGGACTTTATTTGTATTTTTCTTCTACTAGTTGTCGTGTGCAGGACCCTCAGACAAGAAAACTCCTTGGGACCGGCTGTAAACCTCTTTGAACTCACTCACCTCCAAGTCCCATCCTCATCATCAAAAAAACCAATCACCCACATCTTTCCTAAAGCTCTCACCCATGGAATTGTGGCACTCTCAGTTAGGTCACACTTAATCCAGTTGCCTTCGTTTTCTTATTTCTAGTGGTCAGTTAGGTTCATTTCAGCATGTGTATTTCCATTATATTCATTGTCAACTTGCAAAACAATCAGCTTTACCTTTTAATGAGAGTTTGACTGTTTCTCTTCCACCTTTTGATTTAGTACATTCTGATGTTTAGGGGCCTTCTCCTCATGCAACAATGGGTGGTGCTCACTATTTTGTTATATTTTTGGATGACTATTCTCGATATACATGGTTGTTTCTTACAAAAAAACATATTTGAATTATTTCAAAAATATTTTAATTTTTCTTCTATGGTTCAAACTCAATTATCTTGTAATATCAAAGTTTTTCGCTCAGACAATGCAATAGAATACAAAGATCGTGTTTTTCTAAACCTACTTCACAAAAATGGCACTCTTCTCAACTGCTCATGTCCTGGAATCTCCTAACAAAATGGACGAGCCGAACGCAAACATAGACCCATTCTTGATACCGTTCGTGCTCTACTCATTTCTTCTTCATATCCTGAGCGCTTCTGGGGTGAGGTTGCCTTAACCACAGTGTACACAATCAACCGTGTTTCTTCCGCCACAATCCAAAATCAGTCCCCATTTGAGCGTCTTTTCGATAAGCCTCCTAATTACTCTGAACTCAAAGTCTTTGGTTGTATTTGTTTCATTCTTCTTAAACCAAATGAACATAACAAATTAGAACTAAGGGATTACCTATGTTGTTTCATTGGATATGGTATTAAATATAAGGGATATCGGTGTTGGGATCCCATTTCTAAAACTCTTTGTATCTCTCATCATGTCATTTTTTGGGAACATCAAATATTCTCTTCCTTACGGTCATTTAACATGTCTACCATCCCTAACTCTAGATTTTTTACTGATCCATCTATTGAGTTATTTCCTGAGGACCCAGTTTCAGGTACTGTCGAGTCCACCTTTGATCCACCAACTGACTTCACCCCTCCAGATCTAGCTCCAACTCCAGCTCCAGAACCGCCAGCTGACCTCACCCCTTCAACACAATCGATCATCCCTAAGGATATTCCTATATCTGATGAGTCTGTACCAACTTCCTCTGAGGGCCATCTTCTGGATCACCCTCACAGATCTACCAGGGTAACTCATCGCCCCTCTCATCTCCATGATTTCCATTGTTTTTCTACTATACTTCATCTGCATGAGCCTCAATCCTATAAAGAGACTAGTACTAATCCTCTTTGGTAGAAAGCAATGGACGAAGAACTTCAGGCCCTAGCCAAAACTCATACATGGGATATCGTGGATCTGTCTCCAGGGAAAACTCCTATTGGGTGCAAATGGGTATTTAAGATCAAGACACTTTTTTATGGCTCTATTGACTGATATAAAGCCCGATTTGTTGCCAAGGGCTTTACTCAGCAATATGGCATTGACTATGAAGAAATCTTTGCTCCAATGGCGAAGCTCACATCTATTCGTACACTTCTTATCGTTGCTGCCATTCGGAAATGGACTCTTTTTCAAATGGATGTTAAAAATGCATTTCTCAATGGAGACCTACTTGAGGAAGTCTATATGCATCTACCACCCGGTCTAGATACCCCTTGAAATAAAGTTTTCCGTCTTCGTCGTGCTCTGTATTGATTGAAACAAGCTCCACGTGCCTGGTTTGCTAAATTTAGCACTACTATTCATCAGTTTGGGTTCACATCTAGTGATCACGATTCGGCTCTATTTATTCACCACACTGCCAATGGTATTATCCTTCTTTTACTATACGTGAATGATATGGTTATTACTAAAGATGATCTACGTGGCATTTCTGAACTCAAACAGTTTCTCAGTGGTCAATTTAAGATGAAAGATCTTGGTGTACTCACCTATTTTCTTGGCCTCGAAGTCTCATCTAGTTCAAATAGATATTTTCTCTCTCAGGCTAAATATGTTTCTGATCTTTTTTCGAAGGCTGGGATTACTTATTCCACCACTACGACTACTCCTCTCGAGCCAAACATCAAACTTACTTCACTCGATGGTTTACCTCTTCAGGAGGTCACTCTATATCGCCAATTAGTTGGAAGTCTTGTATACCTCACTGTCACTCGCCCCGACATTGCCTATGTTGTTCACTAGGTCAGCCAGTTCTTGTCCGCTCCTCAGACCACTCATTACTCGGTTGTTCTTCGCATCCTTCGATATGTCAAGGGTACTATGTTTCATCGGCTTTATTTCTCAACTCAGTCTACTCCCATATTACAAACTTATTCGAATGCCAATTGGTCTAGTGACCCTACCGACAGACGTTCAACCACTAGTTTCTATTTCTTGTTAGGTAACTCTCTCATTTCCTGTCGTAGTAAGAAACAAATTGTGGTTGCTCGCTTCAGCAGCTGAATATCATGCCATGGCTTATGCAACTCAAGAACTTTTTTGGCTTCGATGGTTACTAATTGATATGGGTATCTCATCTCCTACTGCCACTACACTACACTATGACAATAGGAGTGCTATTCAGATTGCCCATAATGACGTCTTCCACGAGCGTACAAAATATATTGAGACTGATTGTCACTTCATCCGCCATCACATTCACCAGAATACAGTTTGCCTTCAATCCGTCAGTTCAGCCAATCAAACTGCAGACATTTTCACTAAGTCTTATCTACCTGAACGTTTTCATTCTTTGGTTTCCAAACTCAAATTCACCTCCCACTTATCGTCTTGAGTTTGAGGGGCGATGTTAATGTAATAATGGGCTTGGCCCATGTGGCCCATTAGGGCAAAACCCTAACCCCTACTTTCCCTATAAATATATATGTATAATATTATAGTCTTTGTATATCTTTCTCATAATATCAATATATGATTTATTCTACCACGTTTCAATCATCTTAACAGATGATTTTGCCCCTAGACCCTTAAAAATTTTGATAATTTTGAAAATATATACTAGTTTTGCAAGGTATTTAAAATCATTTTTGTATCTCATGAGAGACAAAATAATGTGCCTACATGTCATATGATTTTGTTGGAAAAAGATAAGTATATCCAAAATGCTCAAAATATAACACAATTCACAAATATATACAAGATAGTATCAAGAACTCAAAAATAATTTTTTTTTTATTTTAAATAAAAATAGGAAAAATTACCGTTTACTCCCAAAATGACTTACTATTTACCATTCACTCCTACCTACTTTTTCTTGCACCGTTTAATCCCATCGTCGGCCTTTTCTTGCACTGAAAACTCCTATCACCTGCTTTCCTTGCACCGAAAACTCCTATTTCCGAAAATGGTGAGAGACGAGATTACCGAAATGCCCTCATGTGATTCGCGTCTTCCTTTCGAAGCGTCGATCGATTTGTAGACGAGCATCGCTTTGCGATTTCCTCTTCTTTTCGTTCAATCTATTTGCAAATGTCTTCTTTTCGTTCTTCGATCACTCGTCATCTTAGTCATCGTCGTCGATCGCTTGTAGATGTTACATTCAACACATCTTTCTAAAAATGGGTTTTACCATGGATTTGTTTTTTCTCCACACTTAGAGAAAGAAAGAGAAAAAATGAGACATATTAAAGTAAATTATGATAAATGGGGGAATACTAGACTGGTGAATTGCACGAATCTAGAGAGAGATGGGAGAAGGAATGGAGGTGCACATTTTTCAAGTTTGTGTGTCATAGTTCACTTCAAAATATCTTGACAAAATTATACTTTGCACCCTGCAATTTGCAGTAAAACATGAGAACAGTTGATGTTACATTCAACATCCACAAGTGTTGAATGTAACATCATATTACATACATAAAACACGAGAACAATTTATATTACATGAGAACAATTGATATTACATTCAACATCCATGGATGTTGAATGTAACATCATTAAAAAAATAATAATAATTGGTGTTACATTCAACATCCACATGTGGGGTATTTTGGTCATAAAAAAAATATTAATGTTACATTCAACATCCATAGGTGTTGAATATTACATTCAACATCTATGTGAGGGTTATTTTGGTTAGAAAAAATATAACGAGTTATTGGTACAAAAAAAAATGATAAGCTTAATCTGTAATTTCTTCCATAGTTTGGGAGTTAATAGTGCATGCCCCATAAAAATATGCACATCACTCCAAACGAATAACTTGTAATTTCTCATTATTCATCGTTAACTATTTAATTATTTTAAGAAACATTGTAATAAATTTATCACTTAAAGTTTCAATTGCACGGCCGCAACATCTGGTTCGATTTTACATTAGCAACTTCATGGAAAGGGTGGCATGCATGCAGACTCGTTGCTTGTTACAAATCCATTTGTTTCTCTTTCAATTCCCCTCAATCCTGCTATGGTTTTGAAGATAATCTAATAAGTTGTCAACATAACGATCCTGTAAATCCCTGTCGCCGAACACTCCTTTCATCTCCTTAATATTATCTTTATAGATCTTCCTATCTTCTTCAACCATCACCAGCCTCACTGCGTCAGTCACGGAGTCCCTAGTGAATGACCTGTCTTTCTCGTCTCTAGGTACCGGGTAACCCAGCTTCTTCTCCTCCAAAATCCAATCGTTCCTTCATTGGTCTGATAATAACGTTAGTAAAATAAGTGGCCTCTCGAGAGAGATGGCCTCCACCACTGAACTCCACCACTGAAGTGAGTCAAGAACCCACCCACTGAGTCATGACTCAGTATCTTGAACTGCGGAGCCCAAGTGGTGCACACTATTCCGCGCCCTCTGGTTCTCTCTTCGAAACCTTCCGAAAATTGGGTCAACTCGGTGGCATGTGATGCTTGTTTTCTCAAAATTACCTAGGGATTAACGTGTTTACAACTACGTGTCTGATCTCGATTTACTCACGTTTACGGTGTTTGACCTATTTAATAATCTCGGTTCGTAAACTCCACCGCCACCTCTCCCGAGTATAAGACAAGGGATATAACGCGACTTCGTGTTAATGAAGAAGTCCCCCTCAACGTCTTAACGACCCTAGGTTACGTGAGTCTTTTCCCAACATCATTGATTGCACACAATCCAACTCCCGACCGGGTCATTAGATCGTCACGTCGTGCTTACCCTATCGACAATCTCGGTTCTAAAACTCCACAGCAACCTTTCCCGAGTGTAAGACAGGAGAATACATGACTTCGAGTCAACGAATGAGTTCCCCTCAACGTCTTAACGACCCTAGGTCAGGTGAGTCTTACCCCCAACGTCATCAATTGTCCACAATTCTAACCCCGACCGGGTTATTGGATCATGGCGTTTGTTTACCCTAATCTGAATTTGGGGTTTGTCAAACCCCGTATTCTCCATTTATCTATATAATCATGATAAACAAACAATACAATAAACACAATCAAACTACGAAGAACAAACATAAACACAACACCGAAATCATCCAAACACATATTTATAAATATATCGTTAATCCCTATACAATCCATATTTAACTCGTGGTCATAACTGTATAAACATTAAAATCGAGCTAAACATGCTCAGAAAAATCTTAAGTTAAAGAAATAAGGGAAGAAATCGAAGAACTTAGCCTTGTCCAAAGATTAGCCGCTAAGAATGCTCAACGATCGCTTTGTCGTCTTCCTCCACTTCGGGATGTGAGCTCTCCCTCTAAAACTACTAATTCCAACCCTAAGTATAGCCTAAGGGGCTCTAGTTGCCAGAGAGTACAAGAGGAGAGGAGAAGAGTGGGTATTTATAAGCAAAATATCTCAAAAATATCTAAACAATATCTTAGGCTGTGCAGAGGCCACCACCGCGGCCGTGGGATCACCGTCTTGGCGGTGGGTAGGTTAGTTGGTTGATCACCTAGGAAGTGAAGTAGGCGGTGGAATAGGAAGAACATCCTACATCTCTTGCGCCACGACAGTGGATCTTGCGCTGCGGCGGTAGAAGTTCAGCAAGATATTGGTCTTCTCAGCATTTTCACTGCCGCGGCGTTGGTCTAGATGCCGCGGCGGTGGGCTTTATTCACAATTTTTCCTCCTTGTTTATTTTTTCACCATTCTTCGACCGTTTTTGGTTCGATCTTATCATTTTCGCTCCAGTTTCCTATCTTTTTACCCCACACACCTGTTTTAATACAAAAGTATGAAAACTAATTAAAATATAATAAAATACTATATAAACGCTCGAAAACTAACATAATTCGGTTTGGAAATAGATAGGTAGATCACACCTATCAACAATTATTTCAATTGAATAAATTTTCACCCGAGCTCTATCAAGTTTACACCTTGCATTATCCAATTCAATAGTAAAAGCCTCAATTAATGTTTTAAGATTTCTTCAATTCGAAACAACTTATCGAAGATTTGAAACATCATTATTTAGAAAAGTATTTTCTTCTTCAAGGGGTCCAACTTTTTTAATAAGAGTGTTTATCTCAGATAGAGCATTTAAAAATTCAGTAGTTTCAATAGCCTTATCAACAGCCCCATTACCATTATCTCTATCAATCCCACTAACAAAACATTGATTATCAGAACAAGCAAGAGAACGTATAAAATATTTTCCTCAGTACAATCCATGTGATCGTGTTAATTAAGATGTTAAGATTATTTAGCTAAAGCCAACTCTGGTACCAATTGTAGGCCCAATAATCTATCCAAGAAGGGGTGAATTGGGTAGTTATAAAATTTAAACAAATAAATTATCAATCAAAAAATCATCAATTTTCCTGTTCGATTATTATCTTGAGTTAGAGCAGAAATGTATTTATCTATATTGCACAACCAAACAAATAAGGATAGAGAAATTGAATCCAGGTTCGGTAAGTTACTCTTACCTACGTCCAGTCCCCTGAGCCCCTATAGGAATTTCACAATCCACTAACCCTAATCCCTCTTACAAGTAGGAACCAAACCCTTATAATCATTTTCACAGGTTCAAGACTAACGTAATTCCTTTCCCAACTTCAGTATCAAACTTTTACAATTTTTATTTTCTCTAGCTCTCGAAGAACCTAATTCTTTTACAGGCTAAGAATCAAACCTATCAATTGTTTTACCAGGCTAAAGACTAACCTAATTCTTTTACATGGAAGAATTAAACCTAATCCTTTTACAGGCTAAGAATCAAACCTAATCCCTGATTAGATATCGATCCAATATGTCTAATCCTCTCACACTCCCCAAATACAAAAAAAAAAAAAAAAAAAAATTATAGTTTTCTTCTGACATGAGCTTCTACCACCTCAATACAATATATGCTCAATTAATGTCCTGATAAACTATGTGATAGAACTGTGTGAGAACAAATCTAATTATACTCAATGAAATCAAATTGATTATGTAAATCAGATTAAGCAAGCAAAAATCATTTCACAAGATATGCAAGATATTTTAAAGTAGAAAACGATGTTTCTTAGAACAAATTACAACAAGCTCAGACAAATATTTACATCACGTAAATCACAAAATATTGAGCACATAAAACAATTGAAAAGATCTCACCAGAATTTCTTTGAAAACAGTGGAGACAAAAGTAAAGTGCAGAAACCGGTGACAAAAACGATGAACGCCTCGATCAATAACTTCTTCAAAAAAAACTCTCTCAAGTATAAATTCAACAAAAATGATTCATTCTTTTAGAAATTGCTAATTTAAGACTCTTGTTCTTGATTATCTCTCTCCAAAAACACATGTCGATATATATATATATATATTAAACAATGCGTATAAAGGTTATATTTCAAAAGATATGCCCATAAATATCATATATTCATCCCGTATAGTATATTCTTTTAAATCTGAAATGTTTGACCTAAAAATACTCTTTTAAAATATTCAATTTAGTCCCCAAAACATTTTGATTCAAACCCCTTAAAAATATAAAGTAGTTATCCCGTTAAATCTCATAGAATGAAATAATATAAGGACTAAATAATAAGATCTTCCAAATATATAGTAGGAATGTGAAATATAGTTAAAACCACATAAAACCAGATTTTATAAATTTCAAAAAGCTTAAGATTAGGGTTGAAGATCTCAAAAAACAAATTGGTTAAACTTACAAAACTACCCATTCGTTCGACCGACCACACCAGCAGTCGACAGTTGTACCTTCACCGACTTATTTTCTAGCCATTGACAGCCAGTTTGTAGATTAGGCGATCAACCGTTTTAGGCTCTAAATCAATCGTTAATCTCGTCAGTCGACCGTTATGCCTAAAATCCCAAAACTACCCAACTTCTATCTATCAATTGACCGTTCACTATGTCGATCGACTGTTCAAGCCAAAATCCAAAAAACTTTTAACCTAATTCTCCCAATTGACCGCCTTTTTCGCCAATCGATCATTCAGGCCAAAAAAAACTATTTTTTCTATTTATTAAAATATTTTCTCAAAAAAACTATTTTTTTTTTTATTTTAAAATATTTTCACTTCAAATCATAACTCAAATTATTTTAAGTGTCATGTGTGCTCTTGATTGGGTTGCATTAAAAGCATAAAAAGTATTAAGTTGTTCTTACCTAGAAATATAAAAAATATATTTTTTCTGCAATAATCTTCAATGTCTTCATTGAAACCATCTTGAATTTCCATCAAATGTCAACTTGAAATCGATTCTTTTTCTATTTTTTTCAATTGGAACTTAATTCTAATATAACTCAATAAATCTATTAGTTCCCTAAAAATATCAACGTTAATTTGTTCATCAAAATATCCGGGGTCAACATAGGAGATCATTTTTTTACTTTGGTTAGCCAACTTGGTCTTAGTAAATAAGAAGACTGAAAAATAGAGTCTGTGTGTATAATTCACTGATAAAACAAAGAATATCTGAGGATTGCTTTGCTCTCTCCATCATAAACATGATTGTGGATGTTACCACTAGATTCGAGCTATTGAGCTTCTTAGATTCTTTTCAGGATTAACCATATCAAAATATAACTCCTTGAGAAGGAAAAGACAACATTTATAACTGATAAAGGCTTATATTGATATCACGACATGTCTTTCAGGTTAAAGTATGTTGGGGCAACATACCCACCGTTTGTTAAGAAAATATTTGCCTACTTACTGATAAAGACCATGAAAGCCTACATAGATGACATGATTGTGAAGAGAAAGGAAGTGGCCAACCACCTCATAAATCTACAAGAGTGTTTTGATTTATTAAGATAACACAGATGAAGCTCAACCCGAGCAAATACATCTTCAACATAAGAGATGAGAAATTCCTTGGCCATATGGTGACAAAAAAGGGCATTGAAGCTAGCCTTGAGAATATCAAATCCATCCAAGAGATGAAATTTCCAAGGACAATCAAGGAAGTCTAGTGTTTATTTCCCATTCTTCAAAAAGCCCTGAGGAAATAAGGCCTTGGAGTGGACAAATGAATGTGAATATTCCTTTCAATCCCTAAAATGATACATTTCATCTTCACCAATTCTAACTACGCTAAGCCTTGGACAAGAGATGCTTGTATACTTTGCCACTTCTACAACAATAGTGAGTTTGACCTTAGTAGTAGACAAGGATGATATACTATGTCAACTATAACTTAACTAAATCTAAGACTAGGAATATTAAGTTGGAATTTATCACCTATATGCTAATCATATTCACTAGTAAGTTCAAAAACTATTCCAGGACCACCCAATGGAAATTCTCACGAACCAACCATTAAGGGTAATTTCTACATAGACCAGAGACATTAGGTAGGTTGTAGAATTGGTCGAACTTGGGGAGGTGTAGACCAATGACATAAATAAAAGGTCAAGTCTTAGATGATTCTACTGTTTAATTGACTTTTTCTGAGAAAGAAGGCTTAGCTACTGAAGCTACAACTAAGGAATAAAATCAACAAAGTTTAACCACTTGGACGATCTTTGTGGAAGATTTTTTAACTAGAACGAATCCATGGTTGGCCTAGTCATCCGTACACTTAAACACAATACCCTCAAGTACGCCCTTCGACTCGAGTTCAAAGCAACTGACAATAAAATTGAATATAAATCCCTACTCTTCTTATTAAGAATAGTGAGAGAGCTCAGAGCAACTGAGGTGGTAATCTACTATGATTTCTTATTAGTCACCAATCAAGTAAGTGGATAATACGCAATCAAGGAGACGACAATGGTTACCTTCTTGGGGAAGGCAAATCGATTGGCTAAGAGATTTGCCAAATTCTGTATCAAACAAATCCAGAAGGAAGAGAACAAACATATAGAATCTATGGCAAGTTTGGATTCCTCATTTGGGTCAATATGTAACTCCCTGAGAATGAAAGGATAACATTTATAACTGATAAAGGCTTATATTGATATCACATCATGCCTTTTAGGTTAAAGGATGTTGGGGCAACATACCCACTATTTGTTAACAAAATATTTGACCACTTACTAATAAAGACCATGGAAGCCTACATAGATGACATGATTGTGAAGAGAAAGGAAGCGACCAACCACCTCATAAATCTACAAAAGTGTTTTGACTTATTGAGATAACACGGATGAAGCTTAATCCGAGCAAACGCATCTTCAACGTCAGAACTGAGAAATTCCTTGGCCATATGGTAATGAAAAAGGGCATTGAAGCTAGTCCTAAGAATATCAAATCCATCTAAAAGATGAAATTTCCAAGGACAATCAAGGAAGTCTAGTGTTTATTTCATATTCTTCAAAAATCCCTAAGGAAACAAGACCTTGGAGTAGACAAATGGACCTGAAGAAGCCTTTCAATCTCTAAAATAATACATCTCATCTGTACTAATTCTAACTACACTAATCCTTAGACAAGAGAGCCTTGTATACCTTGCCACTTTTACAACAATAGTGAGTTTGACCTTAGTAGTAGACAAGGATGATATACTATGTCAACAATACCTTAACTAAATCTAAGACTAGGCATATTAAATTGGAATTTATCTCCTTTATGCTAATCATATTCACTAGTAAGTTCGGGAACTATTTCCAAGACCACCCAATGGTAGTTCTCACGAACCAAACTACATAGACCAAAGACATTAGGTAGGTTGCAGAATTGGTTGATTAAAATCGGGGAGTTGCATACGGTTGGTAGACCAAGGATGAAAATAAAAGGTTAAACCTTGGATGATTCTACTATTTAATTGACTTTCCTCGAGAAAAAAAGCTCAGCTACTGAAGCTACAACTAAGGAATAAAATCAACCGAGTTTAAGAACTTGGATGATCTTTGTGGATGAGTCTTCAACTAGAACCGATCAACAACTAATCTACTCATCCGTACACTTGAAGGCGACACCCTTGTGTACAGTCTTCGACTCGGATTCAAAGCAACTAACAATAAAATCGAATACAAATCCCTACTCTTCTTATTAAGAATATTGAGATAGCTTAGAGAAACTGAGGTGGTAATCTACTATAATTCCTTATTAGTCACCAATCAAGAAAGTGGGTAATACACAATCAAGAAGACGAAGATGGTCGCCTCTTTGGGGAAGGCGAAGCAATTGGCTAAGAGATTTGCCAAACTCTGTATCAAACAAATCTGGAAGGAACAAAACAAACATACAAAATCTATGGCAAGTTTGGATTCCTCCTTTGGGTCAATAGATACAAGAACGATCATGGACAACACATTTTTCCTGCCCAATCAGTGTCGAATCAAGTACAAGTTCGGATAAATTTTAAACTTGAGTTTAAAAGGAATACATTTCTACATGAGATCACACTGTATAATATAAAAAAAATACACAAAAATATGATAAAAAATACAAAAACTATTAAATTTGATAAAATGCAGTTAAGTAAAAGTTTCGGGTCAACCTCAAAATTTTCATAATTTAAGAGGGTCTAAAATGACTTTATAAAAGTTTTATTTTCATTAAATAATATTTAATATAGATAAAAATTATCCACTAAACTTAAATTATAGAATATTTCAAACAAATTACTCTGGTTGCCTTTCCTAACCATGAAATATTTGCTTTCACTGAATTTTGTCGGTTTAACACCAAAACCATTTGTTTCATTTATGAATATTACATCAAACACCACCAAGAAACAATCCAAGATATATTAATAAGGTATTGGTAAGGTCATGAAAATCCCTAAATCACAAAGGTGATTAAGGAGCTAGGCTTGATTTAGAATTATACCAAATTCAAATTGTCTTGACAAACTAACCTAGGCCCAATAAGTTAAAGGCCTAGGCATAATTAAAGGTCCAAAAAATAGGCCTTTAAATAAACAAGTAACCTTCCTAGAAGTTTCAAACAAAATATCTTGGAATGGAACCAAGACACTTAGGAGGTAACCAACCGTTATCGAAACTAAACTGATTCAGTTCGCCACCTAAGTTAAGAATTTAATGAGAATTGAATTCCCATAGCATCAATCATTAAATTATTGGGATTATATGGATAGGCCACATTCAAGGTATCTAGATATTTTGATCATAATGTCTTAGAGTTAACCAAAAACATTGAAATGTGACTACACGTTACCGAAACCAAACAAAATTGGTTTGCCTCCTAGCCAATGCATTAAATGCATATCCTACCAAGAAATAAATGTTTGGTATGACATGAAAGGAATAGCTTCAAAGAATCTAGATATTTTCACCAAAATATCTTAGGGTAACTAAAGACCTTGAAAACCAACCATCAGTTGCTAGGCAAGTTAACCCGATTTAATTTGAAACCAATTGGATGAGTGCTCACCAAGAAATGAATCATCAAAGAACATTAAATGAAAGGGTTACACATTAATAATAGGTTCAATTCATTTTGAAAGTATTAATGGCAACTAAATCGAAATAGGTAAATTAACTTGTACTTAGCTCCTAGACCGAACTGGATATGTCACGTCGATCCATTAGTGCACCCATGTGAAAGCAATGTGATTGGACGAGAGGTAATGATTGGTAATGATTTCCAATCATTACTAAATCATGGAAAAGATTTTGTAATAATTACCAAATCTTTGAAGATCTTTCCTTCCATCAAAAATTCGTTCAACACAAAACAATATCAAATAAAGATAGCATGTCCCCTAGACAATGCGTAGATATAAATGTGAAGGCCCCCAACCTATAAATAAGCGTGCTTGGTTCTCATTTTTTTCAAGCCTTGAATGTCTAACTTGTCTCTCTAAAACTCGATCCAAGTCTCAGGTACTAGGCCTTTCGAGCAAATATCACAAATAACACATTGTTATTCTGCTAAAATCCGGTCTTGAAGATTGATCTTGAGGTTCTTAGAGGAATGACTCAAGATAAAGACGATCACCGATCAACGTCAAGCTAAGAAGATCAAGGAGGAAAGAGAGATAGCTACTTAGGGAAGACCACATCCCCTAAGTAGGGTGTTCTTGAGGTTCTTGGAGCAAGAACTCGGGAAATCAATGGTGATTGATCAACTTCCAACCAAAAAGCTCAATGAGGAAAATAAGATAATTACTTGGGGAAGACCACATACCCTAAGTAGGTATGCTTCTTCAAAAACCCCTTTGATCTTGGTTTAAACTTGCGTATGTTTATTGTACATAGCATAATCATGTAGTTCATACACTTTATTTTCATGTACATAACACATAAAACCCATAAACAACCAAACAAATACTTATTTTTTGTCATAACAACCAAATAAACACTTAATCATTGCTATAGCAACCAAACTATGTTCAAATCATACAAAATCATTCCAAGCATCTCAAGAGCATCTGAGAACTCGTTAAGAACAAGTAAGGACCCAAATCATCTAAGAACATGTTAAGAACATGTGAGGATTCAAACAAAACTACATTCACGCAATGAGTTATACATACTCTCTACAATTCTCTCAAGTACTTTAAACTGACTCTTTACTAACTGTTGATACTAACTATAACTTCTAAAAACTAGACTTAATTTATGTTAAACATCAATATCATTGCCAGGTTGTCTTGTGGACTGGCACCTATATATATATATATAGACACATACTTATATACTACACCAACAGAACCTTGTGGCTAAGAATTCGGGATAAAGAGAGGGCCTTTATTCCTTCAGGAATATATGTCATTCTTCTTCAAAAACCTTCCTGTTTTTCTTAGTTATGAGTAGGACTGACATAAATATATGGTATTTATTTTCATTTTTTTAACTAACAACTTACACACTAATGATGCACCCCAGATTTTTGATAGTGGAAGAAGTAGAGAATCGGGAAGAAGATGTAAACTAGTTTCATCCCTTCCCCTCTAAGTCGTCCAAATTCGTTCATTTTTAAAATGCTTTTTTCAAGGGATTTTCTAGGCGTTGGTTTTCAAAAACTTCTTGGGCCGGGATTTTATGTTTAAAATGGAATATCCATCTAGCATAGGGTTAAATGGTATGCTAGATCACTAGGATTTTAAAAATTCATCTTTCCTTTGAAATGGACCATGTTTTGACTTCCAAAGGTCTGTGTATCAGAGATATTATTTAAGTTCAGGAGTTGGTTATGCTTGGAGAAGGTTTTACGCACCCCAAGACACCCGTCCGTAAATGGTATTTTGGTCTAAATAGATATTCACTATTAAACATATCCAAGCAGTTTTCTTTGGTTTACTCAAACAAAAATAATCTCTTTTTTAAAGTTTTCCTATTTTTAGGGATTTTTAACATGATATAATGGAAAACAGGTAAATAATACAACTACTACAAGTCAGCAACACCCAATAACAATTTATATAGACAGAAATGTAAATATGCAAGCTATATGAAATAAAATGCAAACTAAGACTAAATTGTTTGGATATGCGACCAAACCCACACGTGGTTTGCCTACATATCTCAGATTAATGAGAATTAGGTCTTTACATAGTTCGTTTGTGTTGGGTTAAAGGATATGGTTTATGTAATTAAAAGTGTAACCGAACCCTTATGGGTTGCCTACGTACTTTGGGTTGTAACCAAAGATTAGGTTAAACGTAGTTCATTTTAGTTAAGGTAAAAACTATTTATTTTTTTTTATTTAAGTTGACCAAACCCATATCATGGGCTGCCTATGAACTTTCGGAAGTTACCAAAGATCAAGTCATCACGTAGTTCGTTCTTGTTTAAGTTGAAAGCTGGGTTGGTTTTAGTTAATAAGGTTGATTATTTAGTTGATTTTAGTTGTGAACAACCTAAATCACAACCTTAGATAGTTATTATTAATTTTTTTTAAAGTTGTGAACAACCTAAATTACAACATGACATGTACATAACCTTTTTGATTTCATCAAGAACAGCTTAACCGAACTCTTTTGTTTACTGTTAGTGTGTGAGTTGTTAGTTAAAAAATGAAAAGAAATACCATATATTTGTGTCAATGCCAGTCCTACTCGTAAGGAAGGAAAACAGGCCCTTCATTTAGTCCGAGTTCTTAGCTACAAGGGTCGGTCGGTGTAGTGTATATATATATATATATAGTTTCCAGTCCACAAGCCAACCTTCCTGTGATCTTGACGTTTAGCAGAAACTAAATCCAGTTATTAGTAGTTATATAATTAATATTAACAATTAGTAAAGAGTCAGTGTAAAGTTCTTGAGAGAATCATAGAGAGTATGGACAACTCATGGTATGGTTGAAGTTTTGTTTGAATCCTTACACGTTCTTAACATGTTCTCGGATGATTTTGGTCCTCACATGTTTTTAACATGTTCTCGGACATTCTTGAGATGCTTGGAGTGATTTTGTATGATTTGAACGTAGTTTGGTTGTTATAGTAAGAATTAAGTGTTTGTTTGGTTGTTATGACAAAATTAAGTTTTTATTTGGTTGTTTATGGATTTTGTGTGTTATGTACATGAAATTAAAGTGTGTCAAGAACATGACTATGCTATGCACAAGCAACATACACAAGTTTAAACTAAGATCAAATGGTTTTTAAAAGAAATATACCTACTTATGGGATGTGGTCTTCCCTAAGTGATTACCTCATTTTCCTCCTTAATCTTCTTGGTTGGAAGTTGATCGATGATCTTCGATCTCTTGAGTTCTTACTTTAAAAACCTCAAGAACACCCTACTTAGGGGATGTCTTCCGTGATCCTCTTAGCTCGATGTTGATCAGTGACCGTCGATCTCTCGAGTTCTTACTCCAAAAACTTCAAAAACACCTTCCAGGACCAAATTTTAGCTGAATAATAGCGTGTTATTTGTTAAATTTTATTGAAAATCCTATCACCTGAGAGAGTTGCTCGCGTTTAGAGAGAGAAGCTAAGAATTCAAGGATTGAAAAAAGAGAAACCCAACGCCTCTATTTATATGCTAGGAGCTTGTGCATTCATCCATGTGCAGGCTATCCCAGCCTCTTCCTTCCCTCCAATCATATGGATTGCACATGGATGTATTAAAGGCTCGATGTGACACATGTAGTTCGGTTTAAGGGCAAAGTACCTGTTAGTTTCACTATTTCGATTAAGTTGCCATTAATTCCTTCTAAATGCATTGAACCTAGTCTAGACATGTCATCATTGCATTTAATGATATTTGATGAGTAATTTCTTGGAGAGCACTCCTAAGGTTAGTTTTGGATGGAATTGGGTTAACTTGCCTTGTAACCAAGTGTTGGTTTTCAAGTTTCCTAGTTAACCCTAAGATATTTTGGTGAAAATATCTAGATCCTTTGAACCTATCCATTCCATGTTATCCCAAGAATTTATTTATTAATAGTCTATGCACTTAATGCATTAGCCAGGGGGCAAACAAATTTGGTTTGGTTTTGGCAACGGGCAGTCACGATTCAAGGTTTTCGGTTAACTCTAAGAAATTTTGATCAAAATATATAGATACCTTGAATGTGGACTATCTAGGTCATCCCAATAATTTACATATTTATGTTATGGGCATTCAATTCTCATTAAATGCTTAACTTAGGTAGCGAACCGAATCAATTTAGTTTCGGTAACAGTATTTCATATCCTAACTCTTGGTTCCCTTCCTAGATATTCTCTCAGAAACTTCTAGGATGGTTCCTTGGTAATTTTCAGGCCTCTTTTGTAGGCCTTTAATGATGTCTAGGCCCTTAATCCATTGGGCCTAGGGTGGTTTGTCAAGCCAAACTTGAATTTGGTGTAATTCCAAATCAAGCCCAACTCCTTAATCACCCTTGTGATTTATTACTTTTCATGACCTTTACATGCCTTGATTAAGGTCTCTTGGATTGTTTCTTGGTGGTAATTTATGTAATATTGATAGGTGTGAAAAACCTATCTATTTCTAAACCGAAATTGTTAGTTTTCAAGCGTTTTAGTTATATTTAATTGTGTTTTAGTTTGTTTTAGTGTAAAATAGGTGAAGGGACGCCAAATGGCAATAAACAAGTGAAAACGGTGAAGAAACGGTGAACAAAATGTGAAAAATAGGATTTCGTTGATTGAAGACCACCGCCTAGGCAGAAAAGAGGCAGAATGTTGGAGTGCTGAAGGGCTGAACCACCGCCTAGGCGAGAAAACCACAACCTAGGCGAGAAAAGATCAGAATGTTATGCCAGCATCCACCGCCTAGGCAAAGATCCGACAAAAACTTAACCGACTTAAGCCACCGCTTAGGAGGTGACACTTTGCACAGAAATATCTATTTTTAGATATTTTGAAGATATTTTCCAAATCCCTCCTTTTAACCCCTTTCTCCACCAAACCTCAAGAGACTTAGACGTGAGAGGAGGCTCCGGTTGACATTTGGAGAGTTCCTTCCACCTTAGTTAGGTTTAGGTAATTCAGGAAATAGATTAGATTAGTTTAGAATGTGTTCTTTCCCAATCCTTGAAGAGCTAGAAGTGGAAGTTCATCAATGGAGAAGACAGAGCTCGGAAGAATTGTTCTTTGGTGGAAGTGGACTACTCCACTTTGAGATTTGGATTTTCTTCCCATGTTTTCATCTTTGTATTTGATGTTTATTGTTGATATTGATGATATCCTCTTGATTTAATGTTGTATTTTCTAAGAACATGTTAGTGTAATTTAGAAATTAGTTAGAGAACGGTGTAGTTGTGTAAATACTTGTTTGGTTTAATATATGTTTCTTTAACGGTTATTGCTTTTAAGTCCGATTGTGTTTATCATTTGATGAAAATATTAGTATGCTTTTTATGGTATTAGGGTTGGATTTGAGAATCTAGGGTTTGACACTCGAGAGAGGTAACCCTAGATTCGAACTAGGGTAAACACATCGTTACGACCTAACGACCCGAGAGGGCGTTAGTTAATGTGCAATCGATGACGTTTGGTCAAGACTCACGTGGCCTAGAGTTGTTAAGACATTGAGGGGGACCTCTTCGTCGACACAAATTCGCGTATTCCCTCATCTTACACTCGGAAGAGGTGGCGGAGGAGTTTATGAACCGAGATTGTCGGATACCTAAACTCCATTATTGTTAACTAAACGAAATCAAACATGTATTAAGTGAAAGAAATCAATCTCTAATTAATCAACTTAGTTAGGATTAACCCACTAATTGTAGTTTTAGCTTAGTTTAATTTTAATTCATGTCTTTCTTCATCAAGATAACATGAGACTACGTCAATTGCGGTATTCAATTATTCATACTTTTCTTTGTGGGAACGATATCCGATCTTCAAGATCCACTATATTAAAACTTAGACCTCGTATACTTGCGAGATTAAGTAATGGTGTTTTTTCCACCCTACCAAATATACATAAATGAAACAATTGTTTTCATTGTTAAACCGACAAGATTTAGTGAAAGTAAATGTTTCATGGTTAGGGTAGGTGACTGGGTTAATTGTTTGAAATATACTATAATTTAAGGGTATTGGGTTATCTATACTAAAGATGATTTAATGGAAATACAACTTTAATAAAATCATTTTAGACCCTCTTAAATTATGGAAATTTTGAGTTTGATTAGAAACTTTTAATTAACTGCATTTTGTCAAATTTAACAATTTTTGTATTTTTTTCATGTTTTTGGTTATTTTTGTATATTATACAGTGTGTTCTAAGGTAGAAATTCATTCTCTTTAAACCCAAGTTTAAGGTTTATCTGAACTTGTACTCGACATTGGCTAGGCGGGACAAAATGCGGTGTCTACAACTAACACTAACTAACCAAAACAAAAGAGTTTAGTAAAAGTGTTCTTGACAAAATCAAAGAGGTTATGTACATGCCATGTTGTGATTCAGGTTGTTCACAACTTAAAAAACAATTAATAATAAACATAATTAAGGTTGTGATTCAGGTTGTTCATAACTTTAAGAACAATTAATAATAACTTGCTAAGATTGTGATTCAGGTTGTTTACAACTAAAACCAACTAATAATCAACTAAAACTAACCCAACTTTCAACTTAAAAAGAGTGAACTATGTTTGACCTGATCTTTGGTAACCACCCAAAGTACGTAGACAGCCCATGATACTAGTTCAATCACCTTAAACAATAAACAATAGTTTTGACCTTAACCACAAACAAAGTATGTTGAGACCTGATTCTCATTAATCCGAGATACGCAGGCAACTCACATGCGGGTTGGTAGGGCGTAAAATACACCGCTACTTACTCTCGCAAGTATATGAGATCTAAGTTTTAATATAGTGGATCTTGAAGATCGGATATCGTTCCCACAATTAAAGATCCAATTGAATACCGTAATTTACGTAGTTTCATGTTATCCTGACAATTAAAGACATGATTTAAAATTAAACTAAGCTAAACTACAATTAGTGGGTTAATATTAACTAAGTTGATTAATTAGGGATTGATTTCATTCACTTAATACATGTTTGATTTCATTTAGTTAACAATAACGGAGTTTAGGTATACGACAATCTCGGTTTGTAAACTCCTCCGCCACTTCTTCCGAGTGTAAGACGGGGGAATACGAGACTTTGTGTCGATGAAGAGGTCCCCCTCAATGTCTTAACAACTCTAGGATGCATGAGTCTTGACCCAACGTCATTGATTGCACACTAACTAACGCCCTCCCGGGTCGTTAGGTCGTAACGATATGTTTCCCCTAGTCTGAATCCAGGGTTACCTCTCCCGAGTGTCAAACCCTAGATTCTAAAATCCAACCCTAATAACATAAAAAGCATACTAAGATCGTCATAAAATGATAAACACAATCAGATTTAAAAGTAACAACAATTAAAAAAAACATACATTAAACCAAACGAGTATTTACACAACTACATCTATCCCTAACTAATCTTTAATTAAACTAACATGTTCTTAGCCAATACAATATTAAATCAATAGGAGATCATCAATATCAACAATAAACATTAAGTACAAAGATGGAAACAAGGGAAGAAAAATCAAATCTCAAAGTGGAGTAGTCCACTTTCGCCAAAGAACAATCCTCCCGAGCTTCCTCTTCTCCATTGATGAACTTCCTCTTCTAGCCCTTCAAGAATTGGCCAAGAACACTTCCTAAAACTAATCTAATCTACTTCCTAAATTATCTAAACCTAACTAAGGTGGAAGGAGCTCTCAAAACATCATTCGGTCTTTTCACAAATTGGGGGAGAAATGGGTTAAAAGCAAGATTTTGGGAAAATATCTTCAAAATATCTAAAAATAGATATTTCTGCGCAGAGTGTCACCACCTAGATGGTGGTTTAAGTCAGTTAAGCTTATGTCGGATCTTCGCCTAGGCAATGGTTTCTCCGCCTAGGCTGTAGCTGCTGGCATAACATTCTGATGTTTTCTCGCCTAAGTAGTGGTTTTCTTGCCTAGGCGGTGGTTCAGCACTTCATCACTCCAACATTTTGCCTCTTTTCTACCTAGGCGGTAGTCTTCATGCACCGAAACCTAGTTCTTCACGTTTTGTTCACCGTTTCTCCACCGCTTTCGCTTGTTTATCACCCGTTAACGTCCATTCACCTGTTTTATACTAAAATAAATTGAAACACAATTAAATATAACTAAAACGCTTGAAAACTAATAAATTCGGTTTCAAAATAGATAGGTATTTTACACCTATCAATACCCCCAAACTTAGAATTTTGCTAGTCCTCGAGCAAAACACTAACACTAAGCCAAACTAACTAATGAACTAACAAACTAAAAATGAAAAATTTAAACACACAAGAAGTACATGCATGTAAATACGAAGTTCAATCGAAAGGACCAATTTGTTCCTCCCTCAACATCCCTAAATCGGATCAAGTTCGGGAAGTAACCCACACCAAGTGGTGTTCTAGAATTTCAATGATCAATATCAATAAAAACCATTCTAGATCCATTTGAAGTGTGTGTGTGAGAACTCAAATGTGTACCTATTCAAATATCGGATTGGATTAGTCAACCGTAAACTCATAACTTAAATCGTTAAAGGATTCAGGAAAACCATACACTTTATTGGAGTCTACTATCCACTAATGTAGGCTTAGATATTCACAGAGATCAATAGGGCTTGGTTTGGCTTTGGAGAACGACCACGGGTATCACTGAAATTGAAAATAGATAATCGTTTTAATTGAATGATACCCGAGGTAAAATCGCTTGTCGCTATCCTCTTTCATAACTCCCACATTTTTAGAATACAACTCTGAATAAGGAATGAAGATCCTTGTATTCACTTGTCGAAAAAAAAAAAATGAAAACTATATTCATGTTTTTTTTGTTTTTTTGTTTTTTCTTTTTTTTAGCAACACATTCCTAATTTAATTTGAATTATTAAAGTTTTAGGAGAGTGCAAAAAGAAGTTAGAGAAACACACCCCAAAACTTATTCAAATTTATAAATTTTTAGGAATATGTAAAAGAAAAAAATTATAGAAACACCCCCCCCCCCAAACTTATTTTAGGAGCGTGCAAAAAGAAATACGGAAGTGATAAGTGAATACACTGATACCGAATCAATAAAAATTTATCAGAAACCCGACCGCTCACTTGATTTCACTCAATTTTGAAAATTAGGCTTAGCAACATTGGGTTAGGAAAAATTTAAATGAAAAGAGTATTTAAACGTTTTCAGAATTGATTACATTATCGGCTTCGACATGGGAAATAAGGAATGAAAATTTTCAGGTTAGCTACAACGGTTCAAGCGAAAAAATGACAGCCTAAATCACGTCTCCGGAATTACCTTACCTAGGATTCCGCCTCAAGTTTCCCCCAAATCATGTTCTAGTTTCCTCATTTTCTATCATGAGCTTAATATTGAATAATCAGCGTCTAATTGTGCAGATTATTATACATTGAGTTCAAATGTCGTGCGATTTTAGGATTGAGATAATTTTTACCCAATCGACATGTTAAGCACACAAAACACACAAGGAAGGTATTACCCCCGACCTCAATATGCAATTAGGGGATAATTCTCATCATCGGGACTTAGCCCAAATGAACTCAACATCTAAACAAGCAAACACAGCTTCATACATACACAATTCTAAACTAAATCTAATACTAACATACATAAATTAATCTAACACTACCCATGCAAAAACAAAACTTACTAACTAAACTAAAAATTTAAACACTAAAACATTTATTAAAATAATAAAATACACACTTAAACATAACTTTGTACATCAAAAATTTTTGCATTTTGTTCAAAAAAATAATAATGGTTCATCCTTTTCTACAAAAACTCAAAATGGATAAACATCCACTAAACTAATCATCCATTCCATCCCAATACATGCTTAAACAAAAGACGTGTTCCACTGTCAGCGAACCCAATAAAGATATAGCATTAATAAAAACAAAATGGGTTGAACACATACCTAGGGAATAAGACTTATTCCCTACTGTTCACTTGACGAGGAGTTATCACCGTCATCTTGTTGGAAAGGAGAGTGTGGTTTCTGTAGCAGATGTGGCGGCACGGATGGCATCGGAGGGTAATCCCCCATCTCAAGGCCAAGGCCTTCCCAAATCTTCTGTTGGACTTGATCTTGCTGCCTTGAATATTGGTCTAGGAAAGAACAAATTTGGTATTCATTTTGGAGAACGATCTGAAGCTTATTATATATCCTCTCTTGGGAGTTTTTATCTTGGGCTCCGGAAGGTCCCTCCGTCTCGTTGGTTGGCTCTTCCCCTTCCTCAGGCTCGGGCTCGGCTACCTCTTGCGCCCCAGTCTTCCACAAACAGTCTATATTTGATAGATATAGTGGAATGATAGGGTGGCACAGGCTTTCCTCAGATACCGTCACTCCAGCTAGTTGAAAAATGTGGGTCAAAAGTGACGAAAATGGGAGCCCACCCTTTATCATTTTCATAGCATACATGATCGATGAGTAGATCAGGAATCCAATCTTGATTACTTCTCCAGTTTGAATTTTATAGATCAAAAAGTCCCTGTCCTTTGAGACGTCTGAAAGATATGACGTCGGTAGGACGCTTCCATAACTGAAATGGTGCCAGATTTTTGGAATTGGATTTAGGTATTTCACCGAGAAGGTAGCGACATTTGGTCCCTGGTGTTTCCACTTGACTTCGCCGGATGTGATCTTTCTAATGACCCTATTCAAAGTTGGTTCTTGGCTTTTAATGGACCCCGGTGCCGATAGTCCAAAGAGATCGTTGATAAAATCAGGACTGAAGAGGATCGGTCGATTTTGAACACTTGCTTGGTAGTCTACGGCCTCCGTAGCATTAGCATAAAATTCCTTGACCAAAGCTACCTCGCCCAGGGGTAGCGATTTACAGAATTGCTCCCATTGGCGACTTCGGATTTCTTGTTGAAATTCCATTGGGAGATCCTCTATCGAACCAAAACCACGTTGGCTTATGCATGCTCAAAAATTTTTGTGTTCTTTGAAATGCTCCTCCGCTTGTTTTGACACAAAACGGTTGGCATCATAGTCAACGTCGGTCGGTACCCCTGGTTACGAGCTCGACCCTTCTCCTCTCGCCCTCTTCTTTGCTACCCTCTTCGGCATTTCCTAACAATCACAATCACAAAAAATAAATACAACCTCATCATATATGAACAATTGAAAAACATAAACCTCCCTAATCACTTTGTCAAGAACACATACATCTCAAAACAAACACCCATTTGAACTTTTCAACCAAATTTCACAAATGTGACATCCTATCTTAGTTCACATACTTAACCAAACCATTTAAACATGCTCATCACCCAGAATCAAACCAAAAACCTAAAAAACTTTGAAATCGTGAAAATAGGATTAATGGGTTTTGGGCAAAACTTCAAAATCCAATGATTTTTTTAACATAATCATGCAAACCAACCAATAATTTCAAAAACTAGACTAAATTTAAGATAAAAGAAACTTACTTGTTAAGAATTTATGGTCCAATCGAAAGAAAATGAAGAAAACGCATTGTTCACGCAAAAACCCTAAAATTTCGAAAATAGGGGTGGAGATCCGATTCTTGGTGGTTGATTCGTGATGGAAATTACTACTTTTGGTAATGGAAGGATGATTTTTTAGTATTGGAACAGTTTGGAAGTGAGATTTTAGAGAGAATGTGGAGGTTTTTGGGAAGGAGCCTTGCGATTTTCAATTTTTAACGAATGGGTTGTTTTAACTGCAGAAGGTCCATCACCTAGGCGGTGGATTCACCGTTTAGGTGGTGGATCCATTTTTTGAAAACAAACCTTTCTGATGTTTATTCACCTAGGCGGTAGTTTCTCCGCCTAGGCGAATTTATGCCAGTGTGAAAAACATTGGTTTTTTACGTTAATCCTCCTAGGCGGTGGTTTTTTCCGCCTAGGCGAAGTTACGCCAGTGTGAAAACTCAGCCAACTACACTATTTTTACCTAGGCGGTGGTTTCTCCGCCTAAGCGGTGCAGCATATTTTTAAAATTTGTTGCATTCCGGAGTTTGACCGCCTAGGCGGTGGGTTCACCGCTTAGGTGGTGGGCCGTTTTGCTGAAAACACACACAACCTGTAATTTTACCGCCTAGGCGATGGGCCTGCAGCTCCTTCTTTATGTTTTTCTCAAATTTTCAAAATATGACTCCACCCCATACGTTTCCACTTCGCTTGTTTAACATGTTTAAATGTGAAACACTTCCCCAAGAGTCCATACTCCTAAATTCACTTCCAAACACGTTCCGAAGCCACGCCGGTTTCCAAAACAATTATAATAAAATAAATAGTAACAAAAATCAGGTAATTTGATACCCTAAGTCTCATTTCAAAAACAAATATAGCGCTTGTTTTATCGTCCCCAGCTGGACTTTCGTGTCACTAAGTATTTTTCACCAAAATTTCCCATAGACAAGCAATTTGGGCTCAAATGTTCAGTCGGATCAAGATTATGAATTGAAGTCGGTGTCATCTCTCTGTCTTTATCATTTGCAATATAAGCTCGATCTCGGGGTTGAGAATTAACCCTCTTCATCGTTTCTCCGCACGGCTTGATCACATTAACACAATGAAACAAAAATAAAAATCAAAAAACAAAGCAAAATAAATGTCAGGATTAACAATCGACCACTTAGTCGCAATATCAACTTAAAATTCACACAAATCCCCTGCAATGGTACCAAAAACTTGGTACGTTGACGGGACTAGAATACGAAACATTTGCTTCTCCAATCTAAAACTTAAGTCCTGAGACGTTACCTCGTTTCTCTGACAATAACATCAAAATAATCCCCGGCAACGGCGCCAAAAACTTGGTAGGGCGTAAAATACACCGCTACTTACCCTCGCAAGTATATAAGGTCTAAGTTTTAATATAGTGGATCTTGAAGATCGGATATCGTTCCCACAGAGCAAAGTGTGAATAATTGAGTACCGCAATTTACGTAGTCTCATGTTATCCTGACGATTAAAGACATGGTTTAAAATTAAACTATGTTAAACTACAATTAGTGGGTTACTCTTAACTAAGTTGATTAATTAGGAATTGATTTTGTTCACTTAATACATGTTTGATTTTGTTTAGTTAACAATAACGGAGTTTAGGTATCTGACAATCTCGGTTCGTAAACTCCTCCGCCACCTCTTCTGAGTGTAAGACGGGGAAATACGCGACTTCATGTCAACGAAAAGGTCCCCCTAAATGTCTTAACGACTCTAGGCTGCGTGAGTCTTGACCCAACATCATCGATTGCACACTAACTAATGCCCTCCTGGGTTGTTAGGTCGTAATGATGTGTTTACCCTAGTCCGAATCCAGGGTTACCTCTCCCGAGTGTCAAACCCTAGATTCTCAAATCCAACCCTAATACCATAACAAGCATACTAAGATCGTCATCAAATGATAAACACAATCGGATTAAAAGCAACAACCGTTAAAGAAACATACATTAAACCAAACAAGTATTTGCACAACTACATCTATCCCTAACTAATCTTTAATTAAACTAACTTGTTCTTAGCCAATACAATATTAAATCAATAGGATATCGTCAATATCAACAATAAACATTAAGTACAAAGATGGAAACAAGGGAAGAAAAATCAAATCTCAAAGTGGAGTAGTCCACTTTCGCCAAAGAACAATCCTCCCGAGCTTCCTCTTATCCATTGATGAACTTCCTCTTCTAGCTCTTCAAGAACTGGCCAAGAACACTTCCTAAAACTAATCTAATCTACCTCCTAAATTATCTAAACCTAACTAAGGTGGAAGGAGCTCTCAAAACATCATTCGGTCTTTTCCTAAATTGGAGGAGAAAGGGGTTAAAAGCAAGGTTTTGGGAAAATATCTTCAAAATATCTAAAAATAGATATTTCTGCACAGAGTGTCACCACCTAGGCAGTAGTTTAAGTTGGTTAAGCTTCTGTCGGATCTTCGCCTAGGCGGTGGCTGCTGGCACAACATTCTGACGTTTTCTCGCCTAGGCGGTGGTTTTCTCCCCTAGGCGGTGGTTCAACACTTCAGCACTCCAACATTCTGCCTTTTGTCCGCTTTGGCGGTGGAATTTCTGCCTAGGCAGTGGTCTTCACACATCGAAACCCAGTTCTTCATGTTTTTTTCACCGTTTCTCCACCGTTTTCGCTTGTTTATCGCCCATTACCATCCCTTCACCTATTTTACACTAAAACAAACTAAAACGCAATTAAATATAACTAATACGCTTGAAAACTAACAAATTCAGTTTCGAAATAGATAGGTATTTTACACCTATCACGGATTCGATCACATATCTGAATAAATTAGTCTTAGTCTGCATTTCATATAGTTTACATATTTACATTTCTATCTATATAAATCGTTATTGGGTGTCACTGACTACTATTAATTTTAGTATTTACTTTCTTATCATTGTATCATGTATAAAATACATAAAAAGAGAAAAAGTTTTGAAAAAATGAATTATTCTTGTTTAAGTAATAAAAGAAAACTGATTGGATATGTTTAACAGTGAATATTTATTTAGACCAAGGTACCATTTACGGACGAGTGTCTCAGGGTACGTAAAATCTTCCCTAAGCAAAACTGACTCCCAAACTTAAAGAATATCTTCGATACACAGACCTTTGGAAGTTAAAACACAGGTCATTTCAAAGTAAAATGAAATTTTAAAACTCCTGGTGTCCTAGCACACCATTTAACCCCATGCTAGGTGGCAACTCTGTTTTTAACATAAAATCTCAGCCCAAGAAGTTTTTCAAAATCAACGCTTAGAAAAGCCCTAGAAAAACCATTTTCCAAATAAACAGATTTGGACGACTGGCAACTCCGCTAGGGATTATAAGAAAGTATAGCCTAGTTGGAGTCTAAATTTATATTTACTGTTTAATAACATTCAAGGATTATGTCTTTGATTTCAAGCATAAATAATTCCTTACCAATAATAATAATAATAATAATAATAATAATAATGATAATGATGATGATGATGATGATGATGATGATGATGATGATGATGATGATATCATTTCATATGTATATATCAGCATGTATGTATATTTACTATCTTTATTTACTGCATTTACATTCACTGTCTTTAAATACCGCATTTAAATATTGTTTTTACATTTTTTCATTTACATTACAGTATATTCTCTCCAACGCACAAGCACTCACTTTACATTGCATATAATTGATGAAAAACTCATCTCGTAACCCTCTTATGGATAAAAAGGTTGGCAGTAGAGATTGAAGTCGACGAGGCCATAATGCCGATCTGAGCCCTGAAAACCCTTAAGTTGAAAAGGGAAGTTAGTCAAAGCAAGTTCAAGTGGGTTCCTCCCCAAGGATTCGGCTACAAATCTTTTCTTGCTTGAACCACCAACCAAAGATGGATGCTCCCTTAGGGAGGACACCGGAAGTTTGAAGGTCTGGGAACCAAGCATTTTTAGGATACATTAGAAGAGAAGCGAAAACCACATATAGTAAGCCTAGGATAGAGGATAACTAAAATCTTGTTCTACTTAGGACACTTATCTTGGAGAGAGATGTCATTTTTAATTTTTATACAGTTATTTACATTACTATTGTACTAGGTATATAGAATAACCTTGTAGGACAAGTAGGGGCATAAAAATCAATTTAACAGTTCTTGTTTTCTCCCATGCATTGCTAGCGTTCTCAGCATTAAAAATATTTTCAAAATTTGAATACGGAGCAAGCTACTGGAAAGAATAAGATTCCTAATTTTGCTTACAATAAACCATCAAACATAAATATCAAATTAATAATGCCCATTTCATCTATAATAGTTCACTTAAAATTTACCTTAATAAAATCACCAGTATCTTCTCCTTTCAATTAAAAAAAAAAAAACTCAGAATAAACATCTAAAAATACCATTTATTGAACAGTTATCCTAAATCTCGTATGCTAGAGACTTTAAGATGGGATCAACATTGCATCATCACAACAAGATGCAAAAGACAGTAGTTTCCTTAAAGAAATCCGCGAGTAAAAAGAACCTGGCACCGCTTCTTGTGAAAATTAAGTAAAACTCGTATCCCCACCTAGGACCTACAATGACGAGTCTTTCGAATTTATAGTAGAAATAATGCCTATGAATAACTTTGGTAACCTAGGAGTCTGGAGAAATAACCCTAAACCCCTTGCACGAAGAATGGTTCGCCTCGAAAAACTACGAGAAAGCCCACTAGGTAACCCATTTGGAGCCAATGAAGAAAGTCGACAACACTATCGTCAAGTGGGAATGTAAGACCCTGATTTTTGGTGCTATAAAGTTGGTATGTATGTTTTCGTCCTGTGTGTTGGTTTGGCGTTCAGGTGATGTCGTGTTGTCGTCATACTGGCCCCGGGATAATGGGTGTCCGAGACGGGTCTTGACAATTTTGGTATCAAAGCCTAGGTTATAGGTTCTGTAAACTTGTCATGGGATATATCACTAGGAAATCATGAGATAGGAGGACGTGTCAGTCGTCTAGTCAGTCAGTAGGGGACATAAGATAGGGTGTTAATAGGTGAATTAGATACGTGAGTATTAGTTCTTTCATTACATTAGTTAGTGCATTGGCTCTGTGCTTGGAGGGTTGTCTTGTTGGTGGATTTGGGTGGTGTTGTGTTATTGGTAGTGGTCATGGGTGAATCGCGAGTGTGGGAGTATTAATAACTAGAAAATGTGGCATATTATAAGAGTAACGATTATATGCGCATTGGGTGGCGATTAGATAACTATCGGTGGCACCCAATAAGTCATCCAATAAGTTGTTATTAAAATATTAGCTTGTATAACATAACACATTTAAGTTGGAATACGAAATGACATTCAAATAAGTATAATATCGCCCTCTAGGCAATATGAAAGGTATCTTATAGTGAAATTAAAACAAAGAGAGTTACATTAGTTGAAAAATTAAAGATGTGAGAAAACTGGGACAAGAAGGTAGTACGTTCTAGATTGACGGAAAAGTAGAGCAAAAGTTTATGAAACTTGTAGATATAGCAAGCGTAATAGAAAATAATATGTAGAAAATAGTCGAGAATTTGAGTCTGGATGAAAACTAAGTGTGCATAAATAGAGTTCGTTTGTTTGAGATAGAGCCAAAGTTTAAAAGAATCGAAGGGCGTATTGTTGGGAAGGAAAAAAAATAGTACCCCAGTTGGTTTGCTAATGAGTCTAAGAGGTCAGAAAAGTGTTAAAGAAAGGATATCAGGATACAGTATGTAGGTATTGGGCACTAGTCAGAACAAGTTAGGTGGTAGATATTTCAGTAGCGAGGGATTTTTCCCCATGTAGTTTCTAAAAGAAACGTTAGGGTGCTAGTAAGCGTGATTAGTAACCGTAGTTGTTGTAAAAATAAGTTCTATAATTTTAAGGGGTGAATGTTCGGCTCATTAAGTTGGCTAAATATAGTTGTGTTGATAAAATGTAGGAATTTGGGATTTGGAAAAAAAAATTAACTTTGGGGACTTGAAAGGTGGTCGCCACGGTGTTAGAAAGAAAGAAAAAAAAATATTTGGCCGGATAGCGAAAATGTGAGTAAATTAGTTTTTGGTTTAGGAAGTCTCTATAGTAGAAGTCTGGTGACGGCCCTGGGAAACCAGGTCGTTACAATAAATTGGATCATTAACTCATGATTTACGTGGACCTGGTGTTTTATCCAGGAAGATCCAGTGTTGGTACTCATCAGTTAGAATGGTTGGTTTGTTAAATCGACTTGCAAAAGACAGGATGTTAGATTGAGGGTATTATCAGTTGAAGGTTAGAGACTATGACGTGATGAAAACGGTGACTCGGTCGAGAGTAGAAAAGAGCCTGTAGAACATTTCTAGAGTATGTTGCTAATGATGAGAGAAAAAGCAATTGTATGCTAAATGCAATAAATATGAGTATTGGTTGAATCGAGTGTTAATTTTGGGACTAGTGCTCTGAAGGCATAGTATTCAAGAGAATCCAAAATGAGTTAAAGTGGTGGATTGACGGAATATGGAAAAGACTGAGAACCGGTGACTGGGACTTGAAATCTTTTGGAGCTAGTAGTGATTGTATTTGTTTTGACATTTAGCAACATTTCTTGTATATGGGAATTTGTGTTTTGAGTCGGACATATTGGGTTACTCATACTAATGTATGTGTCAAGTTGGGATCTTAGTGAGTTTATTGGGCAATTGGTCAGATGACCACTCTAACTAAGCTTTTAAATGTGAAATTGATAGGTATCAATGGTAGGGTAGAAGCACAGAAGTAAGATGTCCAGTTGGGAAAGATTAGAGATGTAGGGAATGAAAAATGGACATATGGCTGACTATAGTAAATATTTCGAGCTGGAAATTGGTGAATTGATAGTTCATATTAATTTATGAGTTGAGTTGAGACCCTTGTAGGTTTAGTGGGCGATTGGTTGGATGGTAGCGTTGTTTGAAATTTTGATACGGCATTGATTGACCATATTATAGAAATATAAAAATTGGATGTCCAGCTAAGAAGATTTAGCGATGCAGTGGGAATTGATAGTAGAGTTGATTATCATGTCCAAAAGAATGATGAAGTTTTGAGGATTTGAGATAAAGTGCGTAGGTTCAATAATGCCAATTGACGGAAGAGACCTTAAAAGAGGTGCCAAGAACAAGATATGTAATACCCCAATAATATTAACTATATGATGATTTCATGAGTATGATTAGTAGTTTGGAATAGAAATGGAAAATCACAACATTTCTTGTTCGGTGTTTTGTTAGTAAAGTTAAGATTGAGAAGTAACGAAACCTTTAGGTGGGTTATTGTAGCCTTGACCTATGCCAGAAGGGAAAGGGGAAAGTAGTTCGAGGAATGTTTTCCTGATGCGTATGCCTAGTACATATATTAATGAGATTGTTCGATTGCATGATGCACCCATTTCCATGCAAATGTTAAATTAAGTTGGGATAAGATATTATTTTAAATTAAAAGTAATAAAAAGTTAGTAAATCTGGAAATTTTATTGATCGGTCATTCAAAAATTTTGGAATTGGAATTTTGAAATCATAAATGTTATTGCAGTGTTGTAATCTGGATGATAATTGTCATCAAAGCGAAATAAGTCGTTTGTCTAAGATCAGTCCGTGGAAGAAATTTATGCAGTAGTGAAGGGAGATAACTTAAATTGGCATGATTTTTAACCAAAAATAAAATAAAATAAAAAATTAGGTAATTAATCCCAAGTAACAATTCCTTAATGAAAAAGTTGTTTGGGGGAAACTATAGTAGCAGAAGCCGTTGGTTATTTTAAATGCTTGGGTTGAATTTTCTATACTCCTTTTAGTGCACAAGTGGAAGTGGATACAGTGTTCGATTAACGGCTTATTAGGAAATATGACTCAGGTATTGGAAGATATATTAAGAAGTTGCATTTGGGAATTTCGGGTAGCGAGAAGGATTACAGTGCGCTAATGGAAATTTTGTTTAAACTAATAGGTACATTTTCGGTGATTAAGGTGGTATCGTATAAGCGTTGTATGAGAAGGATAAAAGGAACTCAAATCAAATGTATTAATTTACTAATTATTAGGCGAAATCGACATGTGGGGTCACTAAGATCTTCTAAGGAATGAATACTTTGAATTATTCCGAATGACTTTTGTAATATATTGAAACTTTGTAGTTGGAACGTAGTTAGGTACTTTGATCTATATTTTTATATGTGAAACATGAAGGAATTTTTTTTAAAACGACCCGTCGGGTGTATTTTGATACGTATCTACGTGGTTTGAGTAGTGGTAATAGTTCTAGAATATTCATAAGAGTATTGAAGATCTGACATAGATATTGAGGTTAATGACTTTTTGGGGCTATCTGAGCTTATAAGATTAGTGGCGAGTTTTGTTGATTTAAATGTTGGTTATGAGAAAACATTCTGGGTGCATAGACCTGTTGGGAATAAGATAGACCCAATTCATTGAGACTACCGTGATAGTTTAAGAATATGTGATATTATATTGTATTAATTGTAGTTTTATCAGAGTAGCACAGCGGAAACGTTAGAGATATGAAACAGTTGTTATCTGTAATAGGTGTTATCAATTAGAGTGAAACCTATTTGTGGGCTGTTGGGTATAATGTTAAAAACTGCTAATGGACTTGTAGCGATGTGGAACGGATATTGATGATTACAAATTAAAGGGTGACGGAAACTTTTAATTCCATTCGTTCAGCTAGGTGCAAAAATTTCGGGACAAAATTTCTTTTAGGAGGGAAGAGTTGTAAGACCCTGATTTTTTGTGCTATATAGTTGGTATGTATATTTTCGTCCTATGTGTTGGTTTGGCGTTCAGGTGATGTCGTGTTGTCGTCATACCGGCCCTGGGATGACGGGTGTCCAGGACTGGTCTTGACAGGGAAGATAAGTACGAGGGAGATGCCGATGATGAAAAAGATTTAGGAAACGATTGGACCTCTGACATAGAGCCAATGACTAAAATGTCAGTGCCTCAGCAACACAAGGAAGAAATCCCTACACAGGACTTAGTCCAGGGAGAAATATCCAAGATGTGGGATCAGATCGGCAGCTTGGGTCATACCCCTATACCTCAGCTTGCTAACACTTGAGCCTCTCAAGAGTGTAAAAGTTTCATTGCACTTCCTACTCCACTCTCCTAAATATACCACCAATGCTTCATAGATAACCTGCTTACACATGTTACTCCCCATCAACCTAACTCACATTCTCCACAATTCAACCCGAACGCCTTCTACGAGTATCATTCCAAAGGAATAGGTCATCATACCAATCAGTGTTACTCTCTGCTGAACCACATCGAGTACCTCGTTTAGTATGGCGAAATCATTAACTAATCCAGGGTGGGGGGCGTAGTAAGATTTAATGTATTTTGGTATATGTTGATGTCAAATTTTGGTTGACTCCAATGGTATGGTCTAGTCACTTGTTGATGGAGATAATATATTTGTTTTACTGGAATAGGGATAAAGAAGTCTGAGATAAAGAAGTCCGAGATAGGGACGGAGAGGTTTGGGATCAGTCTGCCTAACCTGAGATGGGTAGAGGTGGAGTGACCCGGGATGGGTCCCAAGTAGGGAAACTACCCTGGAGTGTTCTAATTCGTGGAGAGTCTTCTAATTCGAGAAGAGGTCCCTGGCCGAGAAGGTACGGGCCTAAGTTGGAATTAATAAAGGCACATGTAATCAGTCTCCTAACGGCTAGTTTACAAGTGTCATGACAATAAAATACTCTTATAGACCCCTTATAACATAAGGACTCCATTTAGGTTTAATTTCACTTAATAACAACTTTTAAAACTCTCAATTAAATCCCCAAAGTATTTCTCAAGCAAAATAAATAAGTGTAGAATCCATTTTAATTACCAAATTTAGAAACATTAATATTTAATGAACCATATTGAAAGGATTTAATTAGTATATGAACCATATCTTAAATATAGAAAATATCCCTTAAATCTCTCTCAAATCTTAACCAAAAAACGGCTACTTTTGGATCTAAAATCGGATCAAACAATATCCTAAACCATCACATTCAGTCAACTGCCCAATACCGCTTGCAGCCAAACCATCACCGCAGTGAGCATAGGTAGACCGCTCGATCGACTTGCAGATTCCGAGAGTTTGTCATGCTTCCACCGGTCGATTGCTCAGTCGACTCGCAGATTCAAAGAGTTCAAATATTTTCATAGGTCGACTCTTCAATTCAGGATGTTTCATCTTCCTTCTTTGGTCGACTGCCTCCTTCTGAATCACTTCTCTGATCTCGTTTTTAACCTACTTTCTTTTACGATTTCGCCCCTTTATCTATTTTTATATTTAAATAAGCTCCACTAATACTCTTATATTCCATTTTAGTCATTCAAAAATATTTCTTTTTAATTCACATGGGAGCAAATAATTTCACTTAACCAAAACACACATAAAAGATAAAATTCATTTTGTGTCATGTGTGTGTTCCTAAATGGGATATTAAGAGTTAAGATTTACCTGAGTTGTTTTCCCTAATTTCTTCAAACTCTTAATACTTCTTCATCATCTTGATATCTTCATTAAGCATCCATTCCATTTGGCATCT
The DNA here is from genome assembly GCA_016647705.1 of Eucommia ulmoides. Lineage (NCBI taxonomy): Eukaryota > Viridiplantae > Streptophyta > Magnoliopsida > Garryales > Eucommiaceae > Eucommia > Eucommia ulmoides. The sequence continues at coordinate 49,472,633 of CM028339.1, read as the reverse complement.
TCATTTAGCATCCATTCAATTTGACATCTTCATTACTGGAACTTTAAATCACTGAAACACTTGATCAAACATCAGTTCCACCAAAACATCAATACTTAATTATTCATCAAAATCTTGGATTCAACAAGGAACATAGTAGTAAAGTATATCATCATGAGGGCTTGTATTAGACCATCGTCCTCACCAAGACCTTTAGAACTAGGTAGTATAATATATAGTTATCAGGAGGGATCGTACATAGTGTCATTCTCATCATGCCCTATAAGATCAGATGATTCGCCATCCTATAGGACTGTAGATAGATAGGAATCAGATGTGTCACCATCAATCCAGTAGTAATCATCCAAGGTTGATTATTCGTCATCCTTTGAATTATACAATACTAGAAGTGATCAATTGCCATCATCGTCGAATCCTTAAAGATAAGGTATGTCTCCATCCTTTAGGAAAGTTTTAAATACATGTATTTTTATTTCATGTTTAGCGAAACAAAATGTCAATGTCTCATTTATCATTATGAGTAAACTACATAACAAAAAGAGGCAGTTGTAGATACCACATTTTGTCCCGCCCAATTAGTGTCGAATCAAGTACAAGTTCAGATAAATTTTAAACTTGGATTTAAAGAGAATGAATTTCTACCTGAGCCCAAACTGTATAATATGCAAAAATACCCAAAAACATGAGAAAAACACAAAAACAGTTAAATTTGACAAAATGCAGTTAAGTAAAAGTTTCAAGTCAACCATGAAATTTTCATAATTTAAGGGGGTCTAAAATGACTTTATTAGAGTTTGATTTTCATTAAATTATCTTTAGTATAGAATAAAATTAGCCACTACCTTTAAATTATAAATATTTCAAGCAAATTAATCCAGTTACCTACCTTGACCATGAAACATTTACTTTCACTGAATCTTGTCGGTTTAACACCAAAAATATTTATTTCATTTATGCATATTACATCAAACACCGTTGTTGCGAAATATTTTTGCTATTGGTTACTCGCAAGTACACCAGGTCAAACAAGTAATAAAGTGTATGAGTATTGTTCCCTCAAGGATTGCTAAAAAGAAATTCACTATGTATTGCAATTAGAATGACGTAATTTTATTTAAGCAATCGACAATAAATTGGTAAGAATTTTGATTAATAATTGAATAATGATTGACGAGAAAATTAATTAAATAATGGACTTTTATGGAACTTCCAATGAAAATAAAGATCTGTGGGGGTTGAAATTACTTTGTTGAACTATGCTAACCCTCAAGTTTGCTAATTGAATTTATGTCCAATCATTAATCGTAGGAGTCTAAATTAACTTCACTTCTACCTCTCGAACGCTAAGTGGAAAAATTTGCATGAATTATTTGAATAATATCTCTATTTAACTCAACTAATTATCCTATCATTACGTCTTACCCATCAAATGGGTACCCAAATTGTATTAGTCTCTCGCACTCAATACAATAAAGGTTATATTTCTCTAGTTTCGATATGTAAAATTATCACCTCTCGAATGCCTAATCTTACACATCTAGGATATCTAATTTACCTTTCGCATAAATTTGAAAATATGCACAAAGAAATATAAATGATTAAAACATGAAATCCAATTTACAACGTCTTAGATTCTCAAAACATTGTTCTTACAAAGACATTTACCACCCCGAAGATAAAAATGATTTAGCTGAGCATAATCATATTGTTCATCAACATATCTTTAATATTATTTGAACATGAACTCATGATTAATAATAAACTAACAATCACAAATCTCATATTTATCATGTACAGGAATTAAAGAGATAAGAGAAAGAAGAAAAACTATATTTGGTGAATTGTTTCAGATCTTCAATTTCTATTCCAATCTCCTCGCCTCTAAAGCTATGATTTCTCTAGTTAAAATTGGTTAATTCGGCTCTTCAAAAGTCTCAATCTAATTCTCGTCCAAGTATCCTTCCCTATGAGCCCAAAATATCCCATTTGATCTATCAGATCCGTACGTTGGTGCTGCAGCCCTAAATCCTCACAGTAACACTGCTTCTAATCAGGGTTAAGGCAGAACCAATGGCACTACAGTGCAAAATCATCCAGCCTACAGCGCCAAATGGTGCAGAACGGTGTTGTAGCACCGTGGTATTGGCACTGTAGCGCCAAAAGGCGGTAAACCTCCCCGCTATAGCTCTATATGTTTGGCGTTGATGTCCAAGTTGCAATTCCACTTAGATGGCGCTGCAACCCAGAGCTGCTACTTAGCCTCTTCTTTTTTATTTTTTTCGTTTTTCTCCATTTTCTCGATCCCTACACAATAGAACCGAATACAATTAGAAACTAATAACAAAAATACTAAAAATCATTCAAAACTAACACTTAGTTATGAAGATATAATGATCGAAAATCAACTTATCAAATATCCCCACACTTAAGCTATCACTAGTCTCGAGCAAAATTAAAACAAGAAAATAAATTGCAGACAACAAACAAGAAAAACACCAAAGTAAAAAATATATATATATATAAAAAAAAAAAAAAAAAAAAAAAAAAAAAAAAAAAACTAAAACGTTTAGTGATTATTTCGCATTGTCCTAATGATCATTTTTTTATCCTCAACGTCTCCTAGCCCTTCGATTTCTATTATAAGGTAATCCCTTGTGATGTTCTAGATTTTCAACAGTTGAAGTTTATACAACACAAAAGTTTCTTAAAGCATGCACTAGGACCCTAACATTCGATTAAATGGTAATCGAATTCGTTTATCCACCTAGAAAGTTCATGATTTTCTCTTTAATATCAAGATTCCATAAGCCCGATTTATCTCCACTCTCCACTAATGTAAGCTAAGTTAGTGTTGGAGATCAATAGGAATTTAGTGGCTTGTAACGTTTGGCTAAGATAATGGTTAGGTGAGGAATGAGATGTTTAAGCTTTGTTTATCTTAGGCACGTCACTCACCTTTTCGGACCTCATGAATTTCCAATAGAAACTCCCTAATTGCCCCAATTACATCCATTTCCCCCATCAACCTTTTATTCCTACCAACCAAAGAAAAACATTGCATAATATCACTTCAATTGTAAACACACATTCATTATTTATTTTTTCAACAACGATCAAACAAGCAATAAAACCACACGGAACAATACCGAGTCTCTCAAAATACGTCACAACTCAAACCCTCTCCCCTCATACTTGCATAACCCAAAATCTACACAAGAAGAGAAAAGATTCAAACATGCCTAGAGTGCATGGACTAGTATTTATTCGGCTTAGGGAGATTTATGTGGGTGAAGAATGAAAAGGTTATCAGGCTCGAATGAGGATTACAAATGGATGAAATTCCATAGGTAGGCTTGAAAAGGCTCAAATAGTTCAAACAAATGCCTAAATTATCTCTCATAGACTACTCAGCTTATAATTTCGCCTCAAGTTTCACTAAACTGGGTTCTAGAATCCTTAAAATGTCATGAATCAAGATTTTATGAATAATTATCCTCTAGTCACCTAAATGATCAATGTCAACATCTTTCGTGCATGTCAAAATTAGAAACAATAGTGTCTTTTATTCAACCCATGTTAAGCGGATACATTACACAAGATCTCGAAAAACAACTTAAGAGATAATTTCATTATTGGTTATCGATCACCGTGACTAAAGGAACCACTCACCAATTAAAACCAATTTTTTTCAACAAAAACATAAATAAAAACACACCCAACACCTAACGCAGTATGCCATCTCACCCCCAAAATAAAACCAATAATTGTCCTCAATGATAAAAAGATAGAATTTAAAGTGCGTAGAGAACGAGAAGACATACCTGGGTGGTGAGAGTTAATGTATCGCCTCCAACTGGTTTTCATCATGGTATGGTGGTACAGGTGATAGCGAGTACGGCTGGTATGATGGACAAGGCTGGAATAGCTAGAATGGTTGCCGAAGATTGTCTGGAAATGGTGGCATTTGCGGGAAGTTCAGCATCCCTTGGTCCGACTGCAATCCTAATTGAGCAAAAATTTGGCCCAACGTCTGACATGATTAACTAATCGTTTGATAGCATATAGCATCGTATTCAGCTCTTTGGAAATGCCAATGGTGTTCTTGGTCCACTGGGGATGTCACGTATTGCGCGAAATGGGCTTGTTAACCCGTCATATATTGCTCGAAATTTGATTGTCAAGCATTCAGTGCATCGAGTTACGAACCTTGCTACTGCAGTAAAGCAAACATATCAGATATAGAGGTGCAGGGTACAGCTTATGATAGAAGTGGTCGGGATAGACCTGCGGCCTCATCAGTCTCGACTTTATTTAAGATCTAATTGATTGCACTATCAATGATAGGATTTTTAGACTAGACGACCTCTTGACCCTCTATGTGCACACGACCACCGCGATCAACTCCGTTAGAAGAGTCGGGAATAGAAGACCAACCGCGAGATTATTAGCAGTATGCCAGATGGCAGAGCAAATCCAACTCCTGACATTGATTGTATAATTATTTTGGATCCAATAAAGTATTAAAGCATGCTCTTGGGTTACCTCCATCAAATAAGAGGTAGGAGACATCTTGGCACAGAAAAAATGGTGTCAAACTTTAAGCGGTGTCGTAAGTTCCTTGGTCAAGAAAGTTATCTGAGTCCCCCATACAACAGACCATTCTATTACCTTCCCACAAATTGAGGTTGGGACATCGTCAAGATCAACGGTTTTGGAAATTTGAGAGAGTTGGTCCATATCGAGGATGGGAATTTTGTCGTGCCTATTGATAATCGCACTATCAAACTTCATTATTTTCCCCTGCACCTTCGTGATGAAATCCGACACTTTTTAGGTATTGGTGTAGAATTCCCGCAAAACCGTCATTGTTGCAGCACCCAGTTGTTGACAATAGACATACCATCCCTGAGACCCGATGACATTAAGGATATCCAAATTTTGTGATTTCGTCACTTCAAATCCCTTTTCTTTTAATCTGGCCCTCTTAATGACTGACTCGTTAAATCGTGCCTCAGTCGCCGTGAATACACATCTTTGAGAGTCATATGAGTGGGTTGTAAAGTCTCGACTCCTCCTCGTATATTTTTTCAACGGCATTTTTAACAAAAGTAAGAAACTAGGAATCAACACTTTCAACAATCAAAAATTCCACACCACAAGAACAAGTATGCCACGAACCACCATCTACCACAATCAAACCAAAATTTTGGAAGAATTAGCGCACCCTTTTAACAAATACCCAATATCTCAAGTAATACCATACAACAAAGCAAGAATCCCCTAAACTTTCAACCAAATCTTTACCAATGCCAAGATACATGAAAATGTAGCAACAAAAGTAACCAACCAAAGAATATCTCGAAACTCGATTAGAACATGCTTACTTGAAATCCTTGGTAGGAGACAAGTGAAGAAATTCGGAATTCTTGTGCAAGTTCTTGAGTGGATGAAGGCGATTTGTGAGATTAGAAAAGAAAAATAGTAGATTTTGGTGTTACGCTTCGAATTTTTGTGTGTTTGGGAGGAAGGAAATGCAAGATAGTGGTGTTGGGATGATAACGTGGGTTTTCAGGCTTAGAGGGCTCTCAAAACAAAAGAATGGCTTTACAACGTGGGAGAAATAGAGATGCAACGCCGTTTTATGAGGGTTTCGTTAAAGAAGGGCAGAAGACCCCACGCTGCAGTGCTAAAAGGCACTGACAAAGGCTTCAGTTGGGCTCGCATTGCAGCGCCAAGGTGCGTTGTTGTTTCTTCAGGTCTGGGGCGCACTGCAGCGCCAATAGGTGCTATCTTGCGCTGTAACAGGACTTTTCTTCTTTGCAGCGCGAACGTTCTATTTGGTTTGCTAAATTTTACTCTTTATTTTCCCACTGTAGCCTCATTTTTTTCCCGCTGCAACCTCATTTTTTTCCCGCTGCAGTGCCAAGTTTCTACTTGAAAGACAAAATTTCATATATTTTTCGCACTGCAGCCCCAGCATTCTACTCAAAATATTTGAATTTTTCTGGTACATCTTCAATTTAAGCCCAAAATCACCATCTATGTCCCAAAATTTTATTTTATTTTTTTTTTACAAACGATGAAATAAAAAGTTGCTTGACTTGCCTCCCAAGAAGCGCTAAATTTAACGTCCCTAACTGGCCTTAGCTATTAGTCTCAATTTATATCTTTAAGCACATTTTTTCTCCACAAAACGCTCATCTCCAATATTGCAGTGTTTTAGTCTCTGACCATTCACTCTGAAGAACTGTCTGTCATTATCTTCTAACTCTATTGTGTTGAATAGAAACACTTGATTTACCTTAAATGAACCGGACTATTTTGATCACAATTTTCCTGGGAAGAGTTTCTTTCGAGAGTTAAAAAGTAGTACTTGTCGTCCTGGCCTAAACTCTCTTCTTAAAATTTGTTTGTCGTGCCATTTCTTAGTTCTTTCCTTGTAGATCCAGGGGTTTTCAAATGCTTCGTTTTGGAATTCTTCTAACTCATTGAGTTGTAAAAGTCGTTGCTCGCCCGAAGCCTTAAGATCAAAGTTGAGCATCTTGATTGCCCAAAACGCATGGTATTTCAACTCTGTCGGTAAGTGGCACGCCTTTCTAAACACCAATCGATACGGGGACATTTCAATTGGTGTTTTGAAAACAATATGGTACACCCACAAAGCATTGTCAAGTTTAGCCGCCCAATCTTTTCTGTTTACATTAACTATCTTCTCGAGGATTTACTTAACTTCCCTATTGGAGACTTCGGCTTGCCTGTTGGTTTGAGGATAGTTGGCTAATGCTACCTTGTGCCTCACTCCGTACTTTGTTAAGAGAGCAACTAACACCCTATTGCAGAAATGAGTTCCTTCATCACTGATAATAGCCCTTAGAGTACCAAATCGTGTTAAGATATTCCATCAAATGAAATTCAAGACAGTTTTGGCATCATTGGTAGAAGTAGTTACAGTTTCCACCCACTTGGATACATAAGTGCCCGCCAGTAGAATGTATTCTTTACCAAACAAAGAGGGAAATGGCCCCATAAAATCAATACCCCATACATCAAAAATCTCTACCTTCATGATATTAGTCAAAAGAAGTTCATGCTGCCTTGAGATGTTACCCACCCATGGACATCGGTCACAAATTTTCACAAATGCATAGGTGTCTCAAAATAGGGTCGGCCAATAAAATCCTGATTAAAGCACCTTGGATGCAGTCCTTATTACACCAAAATATCCTCCCTAAGGTGATGCATGACAATGGTAGAGGATATTCTGGATTTTTTCTTCGAGAACACATCTTCGAATCACTTGATTGAAACATCTTTTGAATAATATGGGATCATCCCAATGATAGTTCTTCACATCATGCAGAATTTTTTTCTTTTAAACACTAGACATATCCGAGGGCAATACATTACAAGAAATGAAGTTAACAATATTTGAAAACCAACGGAGTCTTACCTCTACATTGAAGAGTTGTTCATCCAGAAAGACTTCCTTGATGCATTCGTCACTACCATGATCTTCAACCTCAACTCTTGAAAGGTGCTCTACAACGACACTCTCACTACCCTTTTTATCACAAATTTCCACATCAAATTCTTGAAGCAATAGAATCCATCTAATTAAAGGGGGTTTCGCATCCTTTTTCATGAACAAATAATGAATAGTCACATGGTCCATATAAACAATTACCCTGTGCCAATGATGTATCGAATTTGCCACATGAAAATATGACCGCCAATATCTCTTTTTCGATAGTCACATAATTATCTTGTGTATCATCAAGAGTTTTACTTGCATAGTATATTGCACAAAAAATCTTCTCTCTTCTTTGGCCCAAGACTACTCCAACTACATAATCACTCCCGTCACACATAATCTCAAACGGTTCGTTCCAATCTAGTACGACAACAATTGGAGCCGAGATTAATTTCTCCTTCATCATATTAAAATCCTTCAAACACGAATCATCAAAGATAAATGAAGTGTCTTTCTCTAATAAATTGCATAAAGGCTTTACAATCTTTGAAAAATCCTTTATAAATCTTCGATAGAAATCGGTATAGCCTAGAAAACTTTGGACTCCCTTTACATTAGTCGGTGGAGGTATTTTCTCAATTGTCTCAATCTTCGCTCGATCCACTTCAAGTCCTTTCGGAAAAACCCGATGGCCTAGAACAATGGCCTCCTTAACCATAAAGTGACGTTTCTCCCAATTGAGAACAAAATTCTTCTTCTCACATCGCTTTAACACAAGCGATAAATTATGGAGACAATGGTCAAAATATGAACCAAAAATCAAGAAACCTTCCATAAATACTTCCATAATGTCTTCCACCATATCAGAGAATATTGCCATCATACACCATTGAAAAGTCGTCGAAATGTTCCATAGGCCGAACGTCATATGACGGTAAGCAAATGTACCATATAGGCAAGTGAACATAGCCTTTTTTTTATCCTCTAGTGCAATGGCTATTTGATTGTATCCTGAATACCCATCAAGAAAACAATAGTACTCATACCCCGCTAACCGGTCCAACATTTAATCGATGAATTGAAGAGGAAAATGATTTTTCCTTGTAGCTTTGTTCAACTTCCGATAATCGATACATACTTTCCATCCCGTGACAATTCTTATGGGGATTAATTCATTCTTTTCATTTTTCACCACGGTCATGCCGCCTTTCTTCGGTACCACTTACACATGGCTTACCCACAGACTATCTAAAATTGCATAAATAATTACGGCATTCAACAATTTTAGAACTTCAGCACGAACCCCTTCCTTTGTTGCCAGGTTTAGGCTTCGTTGATGCTCGATTGAGGGCTTGTAAGAGTCCTCCATAATAATTTTGTGCATGCATATGGTTGGGCTGATTCCCTTGATGTTGGAAATGGACCAAGCAAAAGCAAATTTATGCTTCTTCAGGATAAGAAGTAGCTTTTTTTCTTCTTCTTAACTTAGCGATGCCAAAATAATCACCGGATTAGTAGATTTATCCCCTAGAAATGCATATCCCAAATGATCAGGTAATTGTTTAAACACTTTCCCACCTTGGTTTTCATTTGAAGGGTCGGAAGAGTCCTTGTGCCCCTCAAGAATATCCACTTTAGCCACATTCACTATTTCACTAGGCAAAGAATCGAGGGCTATAACACAATCGACTATACTAGCCTCCTTGACATATCTCTTCAACATCCCCCATACATAAAAAATTAGCGAGACTATGCACAAAAGGGTCACTATGCACAACCTCCTGAAATAACTCTTTAACACAAGAGTTTATCATTTCCACCCGATTATAGGTAAGATTTTCTCCCTAGAACTTCATGGTCTCATAGATATTGAACTTAACTTCCTTTTCATTAACCGTTAAGGTTAGATTCTCGCTATGCACAACATTCAAAGCCTTTCCAGTTGCGAGAAAAGGCCTCCCAAGAATAATGGGAATTTCTCGGTCTTCTTCTATATCCAACACCACAAAGTCAACCGGAAAAATAAACTTATCTACCTTCACTAACACATATTCGATAACTCCCCTTGGGTAGGTAAGAGAACGATCCTCCATTTGCAAAGAATAGTCGTGAGCTTAACTTCTCCAAGCCTTAACTTCTGAAAGATAGATAAAAGCATAAGATTTATACTGGCACCGAGGTGACACATTGCCTTCTTGAAATTTGAACCTCCAATAGTGCATGGGATGGTAAAACTTCCAGGATACATAAACTTTTGCCGTAGTTTCCATTGAAGAATTGCACTACACTCCTCCGTAGGCTTGATTGTTTCGTAATCTTCCAACTTTTTCTTCTTAGACATAATTTCTTTCAAAAACTTCCGATAATTAGGTATTTACTCTAGTGCATCCGCGAAGGGAATATTGATATGAATTTTTTGAAGATCTCAAGAAACTTAGAAAATTAAGCATCCAACTTCTTCTTTTGAAACTATTATGGCAACGGTAAAGGCACGTTGATGACAGGAGGATTATCTGAAAACAAAACTGATCCCAGATTCACTTTTGGGGCTTCTTTACTCTTTACTTCCACATTAGTGTCTCTATCTGCATTAGCTTCCTCATTCAACTTATTCTGTACTAGCCTTGAATTATCAATCTCCTTACCATTCCTCAATGTAATCGCCTTGAAATCATTTGGGTTGGTTTCCATGTCATTTGGAAATCTTCCTGAAGATTACCCCTTGATAGAGCTAGTCAGCTAACCAATTTGCATCTCAAGGGACTTCATAGACGCATTGATATTTGTGCATGTCATCTCGTTGTTATCAAGCCAGCATCATGTCTATTGAGACGAGTATGAGTTTCTAGCATTATACCCTAAGTTTCCTTTACAAAACCATTAGTTTGGCTCATGAAGGTAGCCAAGATATCTTCCAGTGGTAGTTTATTCTTCTCCACCAGTTGTTGCGACGGACGATTTGGTTGTTGTGGAAGAGACCCTTGTGGTTGTGAAGGATAACATGGAGGAGCTTGCAAAGCATTCTGATTATTTGCATAACAAAAAAATATCATGACTTCATATTCCTGGGTAATAGTGAGTCGGGATATTATTCGCAGACTTAAAGGTATACACTCGATTATTGATAAAGTGACAATCCCCAAACTTGCCTTCATTTCCTGGTTGGGACCCATTAACCGAATTCTCCACTTCCCTACTTGATGACCCATCCATAGTGTTCAAAGATGCCAACTATGTTGTAAGCTTTGACACTTGGGATGACAAGGTAGCTAGAGGTTCCACCTCTTGAATACTAGCTACCCTTCATCATGTATTCCGTTCATTGGGCCATTGGAAATTGTTGGCCACCATCTCCTCCAATAACTCTTTAGCTTTCGGAAGGGTTTTGGACAATAAGAAACCTGCAGATGTGGCATCTACAATTATTCTAATTTGTCCATCTAACCTATTTGTAAAAGAGTTGAATTTGAAACTAGTCTTGATAACCATGTTGAGGATACCATCTTAGTAAATCTTTAAACCACTCCCATGCCTCAAAAAGTGGCTTGAAATACCATTGGCAAAATTGAGCAATTTCGCCTCACAGTTGTGAGGTCTTCGATGGGAGAAAGAACTTAGTAACCAACTTGTGGGTTAGTTCCTCCCAAATAGAGATACTCGCCACTTGTAATGATTGGATCTATCCTATTGCTCGATCCCAAAGAGAAATCGAGAATAGCCTCAACTGTACGACATCCTCCATGACTCCATTGATCTTCACAGTGTCACAAATCTCCAAGAAAGTAGCCAAATGGACATTGGGATCTTCATGTGAAAGTCTGCCATATTGATTCTATTGAACCATATTGATTAGGGCGAGCTTGAATTTAAAGTTGATAGCCTGTATTGCTGGCTATCCGATCCTAGAGTAGTTGTCATACACAACAGGTCTAAAATAATCCCGGAGAACCCATTGTTGTTGTGGTGGTGGCAGTGGTGGTAGAAGTTCGTCACCTCTGTTCTCTATTTCCTGAGCTCGATCTCTCCTTTATTTCTTTAGATTCTTGAGTGTACGTTCAACTTCCAGATCAAGAGGAACGATTTCCGAGCTTCGAGGTCTTAGCATGAACCTTGCCAACCACAAAATATAATGAACAAAATTAGATCAAAAAGAAAAATGCCTAAATTAAGATGAGGTCAATTGGTAGAAATATTAGATAAAATTACTAAATTACTCTATCCCCGGCAACAGTGCCAAAAACTTGTTGCGAAATCTTTTTGCTATTGGTTACTCGCAAGTTCACGAGGTCGAACAAGTAATAAAGTGTATGAGTGAGTATCGTTCCCTCGAGGATTGGTAACAAGAAATTTACTAAGTATCGCAATTAGAATGACCTAATTTTATTTCAGTGATCGACAATAAATTGATGAGAATTTTGATTAATAATTTAATAAAGATTGACAAGAAAATTAATTAACTAATGGACTTTTATGGAACTTCCAATGAAAATAAAGTTCTAGGGGGGTTGAAATCACTTTGCTGAACTATGCTAAGCCTCAAGTTTGCTAATTGAATTCATATCCAATCATTAACCGTGGGTGTCTAAATTAACCTCACTTCCACCTCTCGAATGCCAAGTGAGATAATTTGCATAAATTATTTGAATTAATATCTCTATTCAACTCAACTAATTATCCAATCATTACGTATTACCCATCAAATGGCTACCCAAATTGTATTAGCCTCTCATACTCAATACAATAAAGGTTATATTTCTCCAGTTTGGATATGTAAGGTTATCACCTCTCGAATGCCTAATCTTACACATCTAGAATATCTAATTTACCTTTTGTATGAATTAGTGAATATACACAAAGAAATACAAATGATTAAAGCATGAAATCCAATTAACAACATCTTAGATTCTCAAAACATAGCTCTTACAAAGTCATTTGACACCCCCTAGATAAAAATGATTTAGCCGAGCATGATCATATATTCATCAACATATATTTAATACCATTTGAACATGAACTCATGATTCGTAATAAACTAACAATCATAATCTCGGATTTAGCATGTATAGGAAGTAAAGAGATAAGTGGAAGAAGAAAAACTAGATTCGACGAATTGTTTCAGATCTTCAATCTCTATTCCAATCTCTTCGCATCCAAAGCTGTGATTTCTCCTGTTAAAATTGGTTAATTCGACTCTCCAAAAGTATCGATCTAATTCCCGTCTAAGCATCATTCCCCATGATCCCAAAATATCCCATTTGATCTATCAGATCCATATGTTGGCACTGCAACCCTAAATCCTTACCGCAGCACCGCTTCTAATCAGGGTTAGGGCAAAAACATCGGTGTTATAGTGCCAAATCATCCAAGATGTAGTGCCAAATGGTACAGAACAGCATTATAGCGCCATGGTATTGGGGCTGCAGCACCAAAAGGCGGTAAACCTCATCGCTACAGTGCCATATGTTTGGCGTTGATGTCCATACAGCAGCGCCACTTAGATGGCACTGAAACCCCGAGTTTCTGCTTAACCTCTTCTTCTTGATTTCACTATTTTTCTCCATTTTCTTGATCCCTACACAATAGAACCGAATACAATTAGAAACTAATAACAAAAGCACTAAAAATCATTCAAAACTAACACTTAGTTACGAAGATATAATGATCAGAAATTGACTTGTAAACTACCAAGAAATAATCCAAGAGACCTTAATCAAGGCTTATAAAGGTCATGAAAAGCCCTAAATCACAATAGCGATTAAGGAGATGGGATTGATTTGAAATTACACCAAATTCAAGTTGTCTTGACAAACCACATTGGCCCAATGAATTAAGGGCCTAGCCATTATTAAAGGCCCACAAAACAGGTCTTGAAATGACCAAGGAACCTTCCTATAAGTTTCTTACAAAATATCTAGGAAGGGAACCAACACACTTAGGAGGTAACCAACCGTTACCGAAACTAAACCGATTTGGTTCCCTAGCTAAGTTAAGCATTTAATAACCATTGAATGTCCATCCCATCAAGAATTAAATTCTTTGAATGACATGTATAGTCCACATTCATCGTATCTATATATTTTGATTAAAATATCTTAGAGTTAACCGAAAACCTTGAAATGTGACACCCGTTACCGAAAGCAAACCAAATTGATTTTCCACCTAGACAATGCATTAAATTCACATCCCATCAAGAAATAAATTCTTGGGATGACATGGAAGGGCTAGATTCAAATAATCTAGATATGTTTATCAAAATATCTTAGGGTAACTAAGGAACTAGAAACCAACTGTCAGTTACAAGGTAAGTTAACCCGATTCAATTCAAAACCAACCGGATAAGTGCTCACAAAGAAATGATTCATCAAAGAGTATTAAATGTAAGGGTGACACATCAATACAAAGTTCAATGCATTTGGAAAGCATTAATGGCAACTACACCGAAATAGTGAAACTAATCAGTACTTAGCCCCTAAACCAAACTGGATTTGTCACATCGAGCCATTAATGAACCCATGTGTAAGAAATGTAATGGTAAGAGAGGTAATGATTGGTAATTATTACCAATGATTAGTAATGATTACCAAATCTTTGAAGATTTTTCCTTCCATCTAAAATTCGTTTAACACAAAACAAGATCAAGTCAAGATAGCATGTCCCCTAGGCCAAACACCCCCCAAGGAAGAGACTGGGTCGGCCTGCTCAGATATAAATGCACAGGACACCATCCTATAAATAGGGGTGCTTGGTTCTCATTTTCTTCAAGCCTTGAATGCCTAGCTTCTCTCTCCAAAACTTGAGCCAAGTCTCTGGTGCTAGGCTTTTTGATAAAATATCTCAAATAACATGCCATTATTCTGCTAAAATCCGATCCCAGAGGTTGATCTTGAGGTTCTTGGAGCAAGAACTCAAGAGAAAAACGATCACCGATCAACGTCAAGCCAAAGACATCAAGAAGGAAAGGGATATAGCTAATAAGGGAAGACCACATCCCCCAAGTAGGGTGTTCTTTATGTTCTTGGAGCAAGAAATCGAGAAATTGATGGTGATTGATCAACTTCCAACCAAGAAAATCAAGGAGGAAAATGAGGTAATCACTTAGCGAATACCATATCCCCTAAGTAGGTATGTTTCTTCAAAAACCCCTTTGATGTTGATTTAAACTTGTGTATGTTTCTTGTACATAGCATAATCATGTAGTTCATACAATTTATTTTCATGTATATAACACATAAAACCAATAAACAACCAAACAAACACTTAATCATCGCTATAATAACCAAACAATGTTCAAATCATACAAAATCATTCCAAGCATCTCAATAATGTCTGAGAACATGTTAAGAACATGTGAAGACTCAAATCATCTGATAATATGTTAAGAACATGTGAGGATTCAAACAAAACTACAATCACATCACGAGTTGTACATACTCTCTACGATTCTCTCAAGAACTTTATATATATATATATATATATATATATATATATATATATATATATATACTACATCGACAGACCCTTGTGGCTAAGAACTTAGGATAAAGGGTGGGCCTCTATTTCTTCGAGAATGTGCGCGATTCTTCTTTAGAAACCTTCTCGTTTTCCCTTGTAGCTAACACTAACCAAAACAAAAGAGTTCGGTCAACGCGTTCTTGACAAAATCAAAGAGGTTATGCACATTGTATGTTGTGATTCAGGTTGTTAACAACTTAAAAAATAATTAATAATAAACATAATTAAGGTTGTGATTAAGGTTGTTCACAACTTTAAAAACAATTAATAATAACTAGCTAAGGTTGTGATTCTAGTTGTTCACAATTAAAACCAACCAATAATCAACTAAAACTAACCCAGCTTTCAACTTAACAAGAATGAACAACGTTTGACCTGATCTTTGGTAACCACCTAAAGTAGGTAGGCAGCCCATGATGAGCGTTTGGTCACCTTAAACAATAAAAATCAGTTTTTATCTTAACCATAAATAAACTACGTGAAGATCTGATTCTCATTAATCCGATATACATAGGCAACCCACGTGCGGGTTCGATCGTATATCGAAATAAATTATTCTTAGTCTGTAATTCATTCAGTTTGTATATTTATATTTCTGTCTATAAACTGTTATTGGGTGTCGCTGACTAGTATTAGTTGTAGTATTTACTTCCTTATCATTGAATTATGTAAAAAATACATAAAAATAAAAAAATGTTCTAAAAATGAGAATTATTCTTGTTTAAGTAATCAAAGAAAACTGTCTGGATATGTTTAACGATGAATATCTATCTAGACCAAGGTACCGTTTATGGACGGATGTCTTAGGGTGCGCAAAGCCTTCCCTTAGCATAACTGACTCTTAAACTTGAATAATATCTTTGGTATACAAACCTTTGGAAATCAAAACACGGGTCATTTCAAAGTAAAATGAATTTCTAAAACTCCCAGTGACCTAGCACACCATTTAAACCCATGCTAGGTAGTGACTCTGTTTTTAACGTAAAATCTCGACCCAAGAAGTTTTTCAAAACCAACGCGTATAAAAGCCCTTGAAAAATCATTTTCATAATGAGCGGATTTAGACGACTTAGAGAGGAAGGGATGAAACTTGTTTTCATCTTCTTCCCGATTCTCTACTTCTTCCGCTATCAAAATCTGGGGTGCGTCAGGTCAAAACCTTGGCTCGACCATGTTTCAAAGAAGAACAATAAGAGGTAAGCCTTAGTAAGCATGAGATATTAGTTACCTATCCAAGAACGATCATGGTTAACTGCACTGGAATCACTACCCAAAAATCATTTCATGGATGACTTAGTAAGCATGAGATATTAGTTACCTAACTGTTCAAATGGAGCCTAAGAAAACAAAAACAAAAATACTTTAAAAAAAATGTGGATTAGTCTCACTATTCCAAAAACTGGCCTACCATTATTTTTTACAAATTTGATCAGCTACATTGGTTGACAAAATTTCAATTATTTTTCTAATCCATCTCAAGAAATGACCTTTAATTTGATCAGCTACATTGGTTGAGCGAGTTAGCATCTATGAATGAGAACCATGTATATTTTGGTCCAAAAAAATGTATTTATAATAATTCAGGCAAATCTAGCAAGGAAACTCATGCCAAGCAATTAAGTGCATGAATGTTTGAATCTAATATAATGGTTAGAATCTACCCAATAAGGGGTGAATTCAGTTGGAAAAGTGAGTCAAACTCATTTTATCTTTTGCAAAAATTAATTAAGAATAATTTACACAAGTGTGAAATAAGTATAGTGAAATTGACAAGTTAACAATTAAAGAAAAAGCACATACCTAAAGACTAAGGGATAGAGAAATTTACATTGTATTTACAGTAGTTCGGCCAAGGTCCCACCTTATCTACATCTATTCCCTTGATCTCATTCGAAGATTTCTAATCCACCAACTTTGATCTTCTTCCCCTAGAGAAGATAAACTTGAGTACACCCAAGAGTAAAGTCCCTCTTTACTCTAACACCCTTTTATAATTCTCTTCTTTAAACCAACACCCTGGTTTAGGCTATAATTCAAACCATCTTAATATATTCAATTTTAATTGAGTTTAACATCCAAATATTTTATCAATCACCTTTGATCTAATATAAAATATAGGCTCAGCAATAGAAACATGTATGCAAATTTAGAATAAGTACATATAATCACATCATGAAAATTATCAATAAAGTTCAAAGTGATAAGTAAAATTAAATTAATAAATCTGAATAATCACCTAAGTTGTTAAACAAGTAAAAAAATCATATTTTGTTGTAACTATAATTCAATCAATTAATGGGGTGTTTTCAAATGTTAAATATAACTCGGTGAAGTTCAATAAAAACAATCCAATTCAGCTCCCTTCCTATTAGATTCGGTACACGGAGAATTCAAAATTCATAAAGTAACTTAATCTCGACAGCAGTGCAAGTTCTTGCCGTATCCAATATACTAAGAATAACAAATTCATGATATTTAAGTTGAAAACTGTGGGAAAATATTTTCTTCATTTTTTATTAATAAGGGTCATACTTTTTTAAGGTTCTCGACAATTTTCATCACTTTCTTGGTATCGAGGTTCTTCCCACAACTCATGCTTTGTTTCTCTCTCAACATCACTACGTTTGAGACCTGCTCACTCACTTTAAGATGGCTAGGATCAAAGAGTCGGACAACCATATTAGCACATCCGCATCTCTTGCTCTCAATAATGGTACCTTGGTTGTCGATACCACTCAGTATGGTTGTCTTATTGGGGATATGCAGTACTTGTCCATCTCTCGGTTGGATATTGCATATGCCTTGAACAAACTCTCTCAATTCATGCACAAACCTACTCAATCTTATTAGTTGGCTGCTAAAAGGCTCTTGCGTTATTTGAAGCACTCCATCTCTCATGGATTGTTTTTGTGTTATTTGGTCGGCAATCAAGATGAGCACACTTTCAGTTCTGCCTACATCATTTTTCTTGGCTATACTCCCGTGTCTTGGTGCTCTAAGAAACAACGAACTGTCGTTCGTTCCTCTACCGAAGCCGAATATTGTTCGATCGCTTCCGCTGAGGCAGAAATCACTCAGCTTCATAATCTTCTACTTGAATGCAAAATTTCTCTCCCTCATCCTCCTCGGTTACTTTGTGATAACTTGGGTGCCACATATCTCTTTGCTAACCCCGTGTTCCACTCTCGGATGAAACACATTGCCCTCGATTACCATTTTTGTACATGAGCAAATTTCTACTGGTTAGCTTCAAGTTGCTCATGTCTCTTCATCAGATTGTTGATCTACTCACCAAACCTCTCGACTAAACTCACTTTCAACTTTTTTGCACAAAGATCGGTGTTTCTAATGGCACCATCATCTTTCTGGGGCGTAATAGATATAAATCATGCTAATCACTTTAGTCAACCATAAATTAGATTTATTTATTATTTGTAGTGTGTTTATACGTGGGAAGAGACCAAAGCACTGAAGGCCATTTATTACCATTTATTGTTATATATCGATTTTCTTTATTATTTTCAATATCCCTTTATATATATGTTATCATTTTTTTATTAATGAGAATTATCATTCTACCACTACTATACAAACTTTATAGCTTTTAATAGGATCAAATGGTTGTTTCTTTACAAACTCTTGGTGGAAAAGATGTTTCTTCCCTCATGGATCAGTATTCTCTTTCAATGTGTGGAATCACTCTCCGTTTCTGTTTTGGTTAATGTCTCTCCTTCTTCTATCTTCAAAGACATTCTTGTTGTTTGTGCGAAGGAGACCCCTTTGCCAATTTATTTTTTACCATTATGCAAGTATCTTCCTCCTCTCTTTCAAGAGTACGAAATAATGGACACTATCTAGCAATCCAATTAGACAATTATTATGGGAAAAGAGAAATATTTGAAGAACTCATTGCTCCATTAAGGACCATTGCTCATCTTGGAAATCGAAACCGCTCAACAAAGAGAGACGACTTACCCTCATTAAATCAACTACCAAGTAGAAATTAATGCCCCTAACTCATACTCAAAAAATGCCTCGAGATAGGATGATTCTCCTAGACTTATATATAGCTCAGGATGCGATAACACAAATGATGTGGACTGCAACATAATGAATCAGAGAACCACATCAGATGGAACAATAACCATTCCCGTCCTAATCCTTTCTTTTTAAACTCTTATCTCAATAAATGCAATTGCATGGATTCAAACGCTCTCACTCTTAGTTGTTTGTCATATCATTCAACCATCAAAAGAGTATAGGGGGTTTGGCACGAGTTCTATAGAAATTTGGTGATTGCGAAAGGAATCATTTTCCGTCTATAATACATGAATTTTTTACTTGTATTCTTAGACACCTTTACTTTTATATGCCTTAAAATGTATTTTTCGCATGTCATAATTGTCATTACCGAGACTTTTACTTTTTCACAATTGGAAGAAAAAGTGTTGATGAGTCCTACCATTTGGCTCCCATCTTTTTTAACATACGGCATTTGGGCTCATTTTTTTACTGTTGCTCTATATCCTTAGTCCCAACTCTTGATATTGTGACAAGGCATTTGGGCTCATTTTTTGACTGCTACTCTATATCCTTAGTCCCAACTCTTGATATTGTGACAAGTTGGTATAGTTTGCTACTCTATTAAGTTATGTTTCTATCGATGGGCCTTTCCTAATCCTAAAAGTTAACTCATGAGATAAGATTTTTCCTAACACTTATAATTTGAATGTCAATCACTTTCACATTTAATGTGAAATAAATCAAACACTCATTTGTTGTTTTTATTTAGTATTTTTCAAATTAGCTCCACTTTTAACTTTTGAATAATATGGACCCATAGCCTCTGTCAATTTGAGTAAATAAACTTTTTAAAAAAATATTTACAAAGATCCCCCACTTTACTTTTTTATACCAATTATACCACTTATTAAAAAATTAATAAAAATCTAAACGATCAACTTCCTCAATCTCTCATCTGCCCACTCCTCCTCATCAACCTCCACAACAAGCTCATAATCACTTGTCTTTGTTGGTGCTGCATTTTTTTTTTCTCTTTTCGACACATAATTGAGGCCACCACTCCCACCATACGCTTGGCTCAACTATTCGGCCACCCCTAACCATATCTTGGCACCTCTGTCTCAAAATTTCAAGATTCGTTCACTCTATTTTCCGAATCGATCTCTTTGTTTCTCCAACTATCACCAGTTGTGTGTCGTCCCGAACCTGCCTTCGCCAAGTTTAGATCTGGAATTCTATCAATTAAAAAAAATTGGCAATTTTTCTTGCCTCTCTACATGTCAGATCTAAAAAATATGAGAAAATTATTTTTTATCCTTGAAAAATGACTTGGATGCTCAATTAGTTCATGGTATTTGAAAGTCGACACATTGGTCCTTAATATTTTATTTTTGTTTCAAATTAGTTCTTATGTTAGGTCAACGTTAACAACTTGAAAGTAAAAGTATTTTCGTCATTTCATGTTGAACAATGGCTAATTTAGTCATTTCAATCAAACTAATTTAACTGGACCTATTTGTAAACTATTCAAGAGGGTAAAAAATATATTTAATTATTTTCTTCATCCTCCCCACACCCATTTGCTTCATTCCCAGCCCCTCCCCGTCCCGGCGACGGCAACAAGGCTTCAGATCTACCGATCTTGATCGATCCTCTCCGCCTCGCCATCCTTCGCGTTTCTTCTGCCGGGAGGCGTATCGACGGGGAGGTTTTGCGATTTGAGATTCCTCGGGGAGAGGATCCAGGAATTGTCGGAAACTGCCGGTGATTTTGCAATTTCACGGCGGAGGGTGGGTGAGTGGGGGCAGCGATTCGGCGGCGAACGATTTGTTCTGTAGAAGATTCGCGAAGTTGTCTGACGCCATTGTTGTGGCGGTGGAGTATAGGCGTTTGATGATGGGCTTAAAGCGTTGAATTGGTTGGGGAAACAGGCGGATTTAGCCGAGTGCGATAAATCGATCGGAAACGGTCGATTTGGTGGGGGTTTTCGGAGGAAGCAGATTGTTGATGGGTTTGGTTCATCAATGGCGGAGCCATGGTTGGCTGCTCATGGTGATCCTTCTAGTAATCAATTTTGAATTCCTTATTGATTTTCATTGATTGGCTGCACTTCATTTTCGAGTTACATGTTTTTTATTATTTTGCTTAAATTTGTTTTTGAAGTGAAATGGGTTTGGGGGTTTGTTTCTGCGCAACAATGGGAGCATTTCAATGGATTCAATTTTACCTCCATTGATGTTGGTTTTTCCTTTGCCAAATTATTGAAAAAAACCGCTGGTTTTTGCTAGAAAAAAAAAAAAAAAAAAAAAATTGCGCCAAAGAAAGACTGAAAATGGATAATCAGCTTCTCATCCATTTCATGCAAATCTGTTGCTTCGACTTCCAGATCTGAGCGCAGATTGTGTGTGTGATAGAGAGAGAGTAGATGAGTGAATAGAAAGAGAGAAATGGATAGAGATAGAAGAGAAGAGAGACAGAAATATAGAGAGAGAACGACCGGTAGTAGCAGGGCTGTGGAGGGCGGTGACCAAGATCTATTCCGAGGTTGGGGTGGAGGGGCTAGTGTCGGTGGATTGGGCTGGAGGGGCTGGCGGCGGTGGTGGCGGCAGGAGATCTTCGTTGTTCAAGTGGGTTGGAACAGAGAGAAGTTCGCTGTCCCCGGAGTCGGAGCCGGGGCGGAGACAAGTAGGTTACGCCGGGAGAGGGGGGGGTTGGCCGGAGCTGGAGCCGGAGTAGGTATGTGGTGGGAAGACGAACAGGGGTATTTGGTTTGGCAATTGGTAAAATACACATTTTACCCTAAAGTTTTAAATAAAAAATAAAACGATCCCAATTAAAAAATTAAAGGGTATAAATATAGTTTAATAATAATTAACAGAAAACTTAACAAAAAAACCAATTTAGAACGAAAATGAAATGTTAAGAATTCAATATGTTGACTTCTAAATACCGAGGGTTAATTAAACACTCAAATCATTTGGCAGGAACTAAAAATGTCATTTTTTTAAAAAATATATATTTTATATTTCTTTAAAGCATTTATGTGAAACAAATTTTTGTGTTTGTGGTTTGATGATGTTGATTTTTTTTATTGTTCTTTGTTTTATTTGATGTTTATATTAAAATTTTCTTTGTCATTTTGTTGTTTATTTTGTTGTTCTTTGTTCTATTTATTTTTCATGTTAACATTTTTTGTTGTTTGCTATTTGTGTTTATTTCTTGTTTATTATTAATATTTGCTATTACAATTTTCAATTTTGTTGTTGCTCTTCGATTCTCTCTCTTTTGTTCTTTGTTATATTTGTTGTTTGTGTTTTTTGATTTCGATTGTTCATTATTAATTTTTATTTTTATTTTATTTGTTTGTATTGATTTATTTGTTGTTCAAATTATAAAAAATTAAAATTAAAAAAAAATGTAGTTTTCCATTAATGTTTTATGTTACACTAGTCGACGGTGACGGCCTCCTGATGAAGTTGACATAGGTTTGATGTGTTAGTGAAAGTTTGCTGCAAATTTTTTGAGTTGATAGAAATTTTTAGAACACATTTAGAGCATGTCGATGGTATTCTAGTAAACTTGATGTACTTATAATAATCAGAAAGATTCTAATAATGAAAAAATTAATATGTGCTATTATCGTAATAAATAATTAGTGCCGTTTCAAATCCCCGTTGAGCGAAAACAAATTATATTATATCATTTAGTAGTATATTTTTATACAGTGCAAGTATAATTTTAATATATTGTAAGACAATAAATAATAATTTGTGATAAGTATTATTTTTCATAATATATTTTGATTTTGGTGTGCACTTGTGAATTCCCCTAGTAATAATAAATAATATGAATATAATATCTTTCGGAAAAATACAGGAAATAATTTTTTTTGAAACTTGAGTGGAGATTTGTTAGTTTACTTTCTCTTTACAATTTTTCAGTATGAATCTCAATGGCACGATTGTTTGCTACACTGATTATTTTAACAAAACCCAACAATTAAAAAATGTATTAATTTTTTACTAAAATGCCCAAACGCATTCTCTTCCTTAACCAGTTTTTAAATCGTCTTTCATAATCTTCCAACAATTTAGTGTATTACTCAACAATTTCCTACAAAAATTCATTTCCGCATCAAACCACAACCGACAACTACAACCTCCACCTCTTATTATCATAGCAATAAATATTATAACAGATTATTTTTTAATACACGTGGAAAGAAAAAACAACAAATATACAAGAAAAGTAAAAGAACAACAAATATTTCAATTACAATTCAAAGATCTTTAAAAAAAAAAAAAGTGAACAAATTTACAATTAAAATATTCAAAAAAAAATATAGCAAATTTATAAATTACATTCAACAATTTGCAGAAAATTGGCAAAATATCTACATCCATAGCAAACAGTTGCAGCAAAAAATACCAAAGACAAATCAAAGACCAACAAATTTTTTAACATCAAACAATTTAAAACAAATTTACAGCAAACAATTCCAAAAAAGACAAACAACAAATATTTGAATTACAATAAAAAAATTTGCAACTATGGAAGTACCAAAAAATCAAAAGCAACAACCAACAAACATAAACCAAACAATTCCAAAAGACCAAATCATAAAACAACAAATTTTAGCTAGTTTATTCAGCGGCTCCCTATTCAGTGCCATGCATAGTTCCTTGATAACTTCTAGTTTGATCAGGTAATAAACAATTCCAAAACGAAACTACAACAAATAATTTTAAAAAAGAGGGAAGAAAAAAATTGAATTATAATCAACAATATATAGGTCTAAAAATAGAAAATAATATCAAAATTAACAAACAAATCTATGGGTGCATGTGAGAGAGAGAGATTCGAATAGTTTAAAAAAAAAAAAAAGTCAAATCAAAAGCTCCACAAAACCAACAATGTAGAGAGAGAAAGAGATGTTACAAGAACATTGACAAGCTGCTTGTTCTTTCCACGCTATCTTTACAAGACAACTTTCGGCTTGGTATGCGTAAAAGATGAAGAAGATCCAAAACTGAAGAAAACTCACTTATGAAGTTATAGGCAAGACAAAGACAACAGGTAGGAAGGTGAAGGAAGGTAGGGAAAGAAAGTGGAGCCATTCTGCAAACGTGTTGCACAAAGGAGTGTCAAAAAACCAAAATCACGGTTGAAGGATGATAAAAAAAAAAAAAATAAATAAATAAAAAGAGGGAGCGGCAACAGCAAAGGGGTTGCCACGTCGTGGAGGAAGAAAATTTCAATTTTCAATTTTCCATTCATTTCAAATCTATCAACAAATGAAACCTTAGTGAATTCAATCATGCATCCAAACACAATGAACTAAAGGCAATTCTCCATCCTCTCTCTTTCCCTCCACTTTTCACCTTTCCATTCAAAAGAACCGGTAACCATCCACCACTGTTCAGCTTAGTAAATTACATTATCAACTTACGCTTCGATATCACCAGCTTCCAAATTTGGGTTGTTTTCCTGCCAGAACTTGCTTATGGATTTGTACATGAATGACTAATAATAGTAGTAATAATAAGATGCATTTCCAAGATTTTGAGTCAGCTTTGCCGGTAGGATCAACTTTGACATCTGGAACTTCTCTCGTCTTTGAACTAAGTATAAGAATATAATGAATTAAAATTAGTATCTTTAAGCACGAGCTATATAATAATGGATATATAATTTAAAGCGTATAAAGAAAAAGGATTGAAAAAGAAAATAGAAGTGCAGACAAGGGGCTCCAATTTCAGCCAGGGAGGTCCTCATTGCCTAGAGCGAGCAATTCTGCAGCCAACAATAGACTCTGGGCAAGACCCAAATCCAAACACTGGGCAAGGAGAGACGAGCTTCAGAAAAATCAAGAAGCAGTAAACTACTTGGGGACTCAACTCGGAGCTCTCAAGAAAGTCTATTTTTGTGCACTAAAAACGAAATCAAGAAACTAACATCTAGACAACGCTGTTTCATACTCACAAAACACAACTTCATGTTGACATTGAACTCAAAAGAGGAATACAGCTGATACTGTAATCCATGCCTTAGTCCAAATTATCGCTGCTTCATGACATTTTTAATTCACGAGCAAAGCTCCTTACCTAATTTTTTGTGCAGCTAAGGCCTCAAATCATTTCTTTTAGTGAATTTAGGTGCCATTTAGTGTCCCTACTTTTATTTTTTGTTTCTGTTCACAAACAAAATAGAAATATTGGTACAAAATTATACGTTTGAACCATACTAAAAACAAACATTTTTTTGTCCTCATAATTCCGTTTCTATTCCAAATTTCTGGGGACAAACAAAAACATATAAACAGAAACACTGACCAAATGCCACCTTAGCTACTTATAAGCATGACCTTGTACAAGCAATAGCCGTAAATAACAGGGAGGCATGGTTCAAACGTATAATTTTGTAAATACTCGGAGAGATGATATACTAAGAATTGGAGACCAAGAGATCCCTAGGGTAGAAAATTTTAGGCACTTAGGTTCTATACTTAAGGAGAATGGAGAAATTGAGGAAGACATTACACAGAGTCAAGACAGGGTAGTTAAATTGGAGAAGTACAGTTGGGATAAATTGTGCATAGGATATCATTGAAATTGAAAAAAAAAAATCTATAGAACTACGATAAAACCGGCAATTCTCCATGGTTCAGAATGTTAAACGGTAAACAACAGGCACATTCAGAAAGTAGGGGTAGCAAAAATGAGGATATTAAGGTAGATGATTGGTAAGACAAGAATGGATAAAGTTGGGAATAAGATTATTAGGGAGAGGTGAGGAATAGCACTCATTAAAGGTAAAATGATAGAAAATCTTTTCTTGTGGTTTAGACATGTGTATAGAAGACCTGAGACTGCACCGGAGCGACAAGGTGATTTAATTAAAGTGGAGAATGCTCCAAAGGAGAAAAGCAGACCTAAGAAAACGTAGGATGAGATAATTAGGAACAATCTAATTCAATTGAAGTTAACTGTAGGGATTGACCTTGAACAATCTATATAGTGCAAAAGGATTCATGTACCTGACCCTACTTAAGTGGAATAAAGGGTTTTTTGTTGTTGTTGTGATAATGCTTCACTCACCAGATTCATCTGCGTTTGTGTTACATATAGAACATGTTCTTCCCACATATTAATCAAGTGCAGCCTTTTGTCTGTGAAGCATTCTTGTACCATAAAATGGAGAACCTAAAGCCATTCCCTCATCCAATACAACAGCCAACTTCTTTCCTTCATCCTGCAGAATTGTAACAAAAGCAATTAGACAAGCCTGGAATATTAGAAGAAAAATATATATATATATATATAGATTTGACTCCGATATTTGGGGTTGCTCATAATTATTGTAGACCTGACTTGAAGGCTTATATCTATTCCCTATGAAATGTATTCAAATTCTTACTAGGCTACGAAAGGAATAAGAATAATACCCCATTAATGTCAGGTAACAGAATCGATGGATAGACAAACAAAGGATGTTTATGCAATAAGAAAGAAAGACAGTAGGGTTTAATTGAAATTTGCAAAGAATTTGAGTGTCACCGTCTTGTGACTGGAATTAGAAATGAACCCGTGTTAATTTTTAAATTTTTACTTTCGTTCTTTCCCAATGCTCCAACCAATGTAACAAAATCGAGAAAGCTAATGATAACTTATCAAAGTTCCTTGGATGTAGATCTCTAGTTTTAGATAAGGCTGCTTCTAAATGTACAACCCTTTTTGCTAGCCATATATACCCTTACTAAAAAAAAAAAAAACAGAGAGAGAGAGAGAGAGAGAGAATAAATTAATTCAATTACTAATACATATATATCCCTCAACTTTTTATATTTTTACATTTTTCACCTCTTCTTTCTTCCTCCCTCTCCCTTCTCCGACAATAATGCCACCGCTGCAGAGACCTGCGCCGTCACCCCCACCCCCACCCCCATCCCTGTATCCCAATCCCCACCCCCTGCCCCCACCGTCCACCCAGCGAAATGCAGCAAAAGGAAAGAAAATCCATGGACTGGCCCCATCATCTCCACCCCGTTGGAACTAGGTTATTACCCCAAGCACGCCTTCAGTATCGAGAGGCCAAGGACCAACCATAGAACCATGTTCAATAAAAACAATGCATTAACTTGCCCCAACGCATGTAAATTTCTAAATTTTTACAAGCGTTCTTTCGCAATTTTAATTCCAAGGCTCCAACCAATGTGACAAAATGAAGAAAGCTAATGATAACTTCTCAAAATTCCTTGGATGTAGATCTCTAGTTTTAGATAAGGGTGCTTCTAAAGAACAACCCCTTTTGCTAGCCCTATACACCTTAAACATCATTTAATTCAATTAATATTTTACCCTTTATATTACTAATACACATATCCCAACACTTTTTATTTTTTACACTTTTCTCCCTCCTCTTCCTTCCTCCCTCCTCCTTCTCCAGCTAATAACGCAGCCAGTGCGGACACCGGTGCGGCCGCAGTTCCAGATTTCTCTCTCTTTCTCTCTCTCTCTCTCTCTCTCTCTCTCTCTTAGTTTCTCTCTTTCTCATCTCCTAACCCCCCCGGAACGCCATCACCCCCACATCGTCCCTATTGTCCAATTCCGACCCCCTGCCCCAACCGTCCTCCGCCGCAACCTCTCCTCCTCCTCGTCTTCTTGTTCTCACTCGCATCCCCTGTCTCTCTTTACACACACTCACGTGTACCATATATACACACACATGTACATAGAGAGAGAGGTAAGAGTAGAAGAACAAGAGTAGGAGGGGCCGAGGAGGACAGCAGGGTCAGGGAATGGGTGGTGGACAAATCCGAGCCTCTATACATGTGTTATATAAATATACACACACACACACACACACACAAACACACCTGTAGAAAGAGATAGAGATAGAGATAGAGAGGAGTGAGAGTGAGAAGAAGAGGAAGAGGAGGAGCCGCGAAGTACAGAGGGATTAGGGAATGAGTGGTGGATGGCTGAGGCAGGGTATGGGGTGCATGGTGAATTGAAAGGGTGTTGGGGTCATTAAGTGAAAATCTTTATAAATAAAAGGTTAAAAAAAGTAATATCCAAAATTGTTTTTAACAAGGGTAAAACAAGAATTTCAGAATCATTTAGATTGTTTTCTAATTTAGGGGTGTACCTATAGGAAAAAGGGAGTATATATGTAGAATTACCGATTCAAACATTTTACTAGTGCAAATATATGTCGATGATATTATTTTCAGTGCTACTAATATGATCTTATATCCTTTCAATCACTTGTGTGAGGTTAAAATAAGACAAAATCGATTTACCCTTGATATTCACTTTAAAACATAATTCATCTTAAAAAGGGTATTGTGGTAATTTTCCCATAATTAAATATTTTTAGATCATTTATAGACCCTAAAATGATTTTAGATTTCCTTAAAAATCGTCCTAGGAAATTTGGAACAAAGTTGATTTTAATTGGTATTTTACATTTCAACTCCAGTAGCTTGCATATCTTGCAAACCATTAGAAGGGTTGACCACCCATTGAGATGGCCGACCAGTCTAGATGGTTTTGGAGTACAAGTGGTCGATCACTATGGCTTATGATCAACCATAAGCCTAAGTGGTCGACCACCTTGGTTAATGGAAGACCACTTAGTTCTTTTTTGTTAAGACTCTATACACCCATATGGTCAAGCAACTCTAGATCTTGTTGACTACCCAAGTGTATATTTGGTATGATTTTTGATAAATTGATTCATTCCTTTCTTGTATTACATGGCAATCAAAACTTAGTCTTAACATTCCAATTATTTTTCCACTATGAACAAGGGATTCTATACACAAATTACATAACACTTTACATATATTTCATTACGAAGATATACATATTCTCCGTTGAAGTTCTTTCCAAAACCCCCCACAAAGCATAAACATTCATCATTTTTTCAGTAGAAAAACAAAGATTCGCACACTACCATTATTGAGCTTCAAAGAGAATTTTTGTGTGAAGTTGATTAGAGCTTAAAACTAGTAAGTTTTTGGCTATCTATATTGAAAATGCTTAGAAGCTCCAATTCTTGTCATCTTTGATTTCTTTTTAGAAGGCTTCACTCTAATCGGAGGATTTAATTTTTGTGATAGTGAATCACATCAACTAGGAGGAAAAATTCTTGAGATAGGTTTCTCAAGTAAATTGTAGAAACTGTCAGGGTGTCACCTGTAAGAGGCCGGAATATAGTGGATTAAACTCTATGTGGAGCTCAAAAAAATAGACGTCGGCATTGATTTGCAGACCTACTATAAATCAATGTATCAATTTCCTATGGAATATTAATGTTTTTTGTCATTTCAAAAAATCAACTGATTCAATTTAGGAGGGTTCTTTAGGAATCTGATTTTTTTGTTTACAATAAAAAAATTAGTTGAATGTTACTAGGTTTATTACGGAATTCAGAAGAAAGTTACTAACGGTACTATTGGCATTTCAAAATTATGTACTTTTGCTACTTTGACCATGTCAATGGGACTGATATGGGCAAAACCAGTTTTAAGAGAATGGGCATCAAAACCCCATGACATTCTCAGTAAGCAGAATAGCCTGCATCTAAAAGTTCAGGTCGAGGAGGGGATAATAGAAACAACACACAAGCGGATGATGAAATTCAGGCCACCATTAGGAACAATTCCTTAGAATATTTTGTGATTAATTAGTCTATTGAATAATGGGGAAGAAATAGTAGGAGTTGCTCTACAAATGGATAGAAGCTGATAATCATTATCTGATAATGCTAATGCTGCCATGTGGATTCAGAAAACAGACCTCATACTCAAATACCAAGAAATGTTTTGGAGGATCCATAAAAAATTTCGAAACCCCGAACCAACTGAACAGCACTGCCCAAAACTCAGGATCCAAAGAATAATAATGTCCTGTCACTCAGTTCCCCTACAAAAGTACACAACATAAGTTCATAAAGACAAACCAAAGACCATGTAAGACCAACTAATGAAGCACTATAATTCCTAAATGGAAACATAAAGAGGATGCTAAAAGCTTCAACAAGTTTAGTGTTTATAACCATCATTAGTAACACAAATAACTTGGAGTAAATGAGCAAAAAAGTGGCATGACAACGTCAAAATCAATGAGGATTCGTGAAAGAAGAAACTACATAAGCCCTCAGCTTTAGGACTGCTTTAGGTGATCATAAATCTTAACTAGAAATAAGGTTGGCCTTGTCCTTGAATACTTGAAAAAATGAAGCTATAATTTGGAAAAAGAAAACAGCAGATTTTAGCAGAAGACATAATAGCAAATAAATTTGACCAGTTTTGATTTGAGTTTTGACATCACATATAATCAAGACGACAACTAGATCAAGTGTAGAGTGAGAAAAATAATAATTATTGAATATTCTCTTTTATTTGCACCAAAAAGTGAGCAACTAATGTTTGTCATTTAGATCAATTATGGTGACTGTTTAGAAGAAGACCACCCAATCATCATGTAACCTATAATAAAGAGCAAAGAGCATATATAACTGGCTAAAACTTGAATCATACATACAAGAACAAGAATAATATAAGTGAAATTACACTTTGCTACTTGTGTTTGCCTTTATTTCACTTGCCCCCTAGTGTAGATAAATTCATGTCTCTTTCTTATCTGCTCCCTCTTCACGCAACTATTGTTAAGTCTTCCCATATGTCAACGATGCTTATGGATATACAAGAAGCCATAAATTCATTACTCTATTTCTGTACAACTGATCCCCTACCACAATGTGCACCATAAAATTGAAATAAATATTGAGATAGATGAACAATGCATTTCTACGCTGTTCTTATAAACTAAAACAAGAGTTAAATAAGAAAATTAGCAAGGGAGTGATACTTAAATCAACAATGCTAGAGCCCAAAAAAATAACAAAACAATGATTCACTTAATGACGCGCCATCTGTGCATTGGGCACATGCTGCTAATGGGATGCATCACAATTAAATATGCAAAAACTCCATGGTGCCACGCAATTTTTGTGAGCTACTTTGTCTGAAATTCTTTTGCGGCTCTGGCACTACTCCAGTTAAAATATAATATAATCATAGTATGTTAGCTATTATTTCATTTAAGAAGTCTATATATAAATATTTCGGGTTCAATGTGTTGAATCACCAAATTTAGCATGCAAAAAGTTTACAGCAGTGTGGAACAGTTGTTCAACATTTGCAATTCTAAGAGAAGCTATTGAATCAAAGAATAATTGCACCTCGAATTCGAAAGTCAAATGCCCCCAACTATAAACAGAAATTTTTTCCTAAGATAAATCAAATCAGCACATTTCGCTATCTGCCTCAACTGTTCATGATCTATAACAATCGGAAGCTATAAATTCGAAGGTCTAAGATGTCATAAATTGACCCTTAATATCAAAATCAGATTCATTACGTAAATCAACAACAAAATTGATTTGGTAGCAAAGGACCCTCAAAGACGACAACTAACTTTTTCTGGAATAATTTAGATCAACTTTTAAATGAATTAACAGGCCAGGTAAGCAAAAGAAGAAAGTACATCAATCAGCTCCAACACATTAAATGAGCCAAAAGTTGGGATACAGGAAAATGAAAGGAGTGAATGACAAACACCAATTCCGCCAAAGAAGACAATGACGAGTTCTAACTAACTAGTGGAAAGTTGTGCTTCCTACTTGATTTTTGTTTAATAAATGGGCCTTTTGACCAAGAATATCAGTAAATCAGTAAACCTGCACTTGCTAACACAAACATCAAGTGGATGACCACATTCCACAATAGAAAAAAATATAGTACTACGAATAAAATCGAAGTAACATAGCCATAACCAGTTAACTTGAGCAAAAGCAAGTCGCCTATATCTCTTAAACTACAAAAATCCAGAACAAGGCAAAGATGCAAAGTGAATCAGCAATAAAACCCAAAGCAAAGAAATAGAAACATAATTTTTCAGACATAGTGCTAAATCACAATAACATTCAATTATGGTCTTCTTTTTAACAAGCTAAAAAGATGGTGTATATTAGAAAGGGTGACCAAAAATGCAAAACAGATCATGAAAGAAAACAAGGACTGAGGTGGATAATCACTTGCCTCTCAGTTGTCGGTGTGATTTGTTTACTGTGTATCAGCCATTGAG
Organism: Eucommia ulmoides; assembly: GCA_016647705.1. Classification (NCBI taxonomy): domain Eukaryota; kingdom Viridiplantae; phylum Streptophyta; class Magnoliopsida; order Garryales; family Eucommiaceae; genus Eucommia; species Eucommia ulmoides. The sequence goes on along the minus strand of CM028339.1, from coordinate 49,440,473 downwards.
GCCCAATGCTCGAGAAATTTTTTCCAAACATCCATGTAGCTGTAAGGGCATGCTTCAATTAAGTGAACTGCTGACTACCGAAGGATGCCGACATCATTATTGAACCAAAGTCATCTTGAGCATGCAATCCAAAATTCCAAAATTAAACAAACATGGCCACATCTCGCATGTGACATTGACCAGAAAAGCACCCTTAATAAATATTGGAAATAACCCAAGTAAAAAATTATTCTTTATGTTCCCTCTATTCTATCAAATCCCTCAATCAACATAGAATATGTTGATGGACTAATCTTGCAACCCCTTTCCTCCATCACCTTTACCAGTTCAGAGCATCTATCAATGAGGCCCCTCTTAAGTACACCATCAATAAGAAGCTTCCAAGCTAATTCATCATGATTGTACCCAGAATGAAGCAAACAGCAGAAAGCTTCGATAGCCAACTCATTATTTCCTTCATCATATAAACCACAAACAAGCAGCTTACATGACTCTAGCTGTGGTAAAAGACCAAGTTTAACCATAACATCAAGCAGCCTCAATGCTTCCCCAAACATTTCCAACTTGCAGCAACAATGTAGTAGGGAGTTATACATATCCCCACTCGGCGACTGCCCTCTACTTTTCATATGATCAACCAACCTCCATGCATCAATGAGACGTCCTTCTCTACAAAGTCCTGCAATGAGTGCATTGTAAGTGTTTGAATTAGGTTCGCAACCATGTTCACTCATTCTATCAAAGAGATCCATAGCAGTCTCAAATTTCATTATTTTCCACACATCAGCAATATTAATGGACTTCTCCTTCGAAATTAGACTTAATTCAATTTTATTGCTACTTTCTTTCATCCACCTTCCAATTGAGAGATGCTTGATTAAAACAGCATAGGTATAATTAGAAGGCTCGCATCCGGCATCTATCATACATTTAAGAATATCGAAAGCACGATCCATCAAACCTGAACGTCCAAATCCATCAATTAATACTGTGTAAGCCCTCAAATCTGGCAAAATGCCTCCCTTCTTCATTTTATCCATCAAATCCTCCGCTTCTTTCAACCTTCCTTGGTTGCAGTATGCAAGCAGAAAGATGGTATAAGTGCAAACATCAGGCCTATGTCCCCAGGATATCATTTGGTCAAAAATCTTGTAAGCATGATCAAAATCATAGTCCTTTAATATGTGCTCAATGAGGATTGTGTAAGTAACATTTGTAGGTTTCACACCTCTCTGTATCATTCTTTCCAACAATTGGGACGCATCATATATTTTACTCTCTCTGCACAGACCATAAATCAGTGCATTGTAGGTGTATGAGTTTGGAAAGCACTCTTCTTTAAGCATTCTCTCAAACAATATGAAGGCAGAGTCAATTTTATCTGCTTTGCAGTACCCATCAATCAATGTAGTATATATAACTTCATTAGCCTTTACATTCTTCTCCGCAAGTGAATCAAATAGAGCATGAGCCTCTTCCATCCTCCCTTTTTTACATAGGATGTCTATAAGAGCACCATAAGTAGACTGGTCAGGAACTAAACCATCTTCGTTCATCAGAGAAAGCAACCTAAAAGCACTGTCTAGATTACCTTCTTTACACTGTCCATGGATTAACAAGTTATAACTGATCAAGCTAGGCGAGAGCTTTCGCTCAAGCATCTTACCAAGTAATGCCATGGCATTGTGCACCTTCTTTGCCTTGCAAAACCCACATATCAACCCATTGTATGTACGGACATTCGGACTGCAATTATTTGTTTCCATCATCTCAAATATCTCAAGCGCAGCATTGATCAGTCCTGCTTTACAGTAGCCATCAATCAAAGCATGATATGTCACCAAGCTTGGGGATAATCCTTTTTGTGCTATAAGATTGAACAACCTCCTTGCTTCATCAATCTTGCCATCTTTACACATGCCATCTATAAGAACAGTGTAAGTGTGAATGTTTGGCTCGCAACCTTTCTCCGTCATTTCCTTAAATAAATCCAAAGCCTCTGTTATCCTACCAGATCCGCACAATTCATCTATGAGAATTGTATATGTACGAACATTTGGAGAACAATTATCTTCACCCATTCTAGAATACATCTTAACAGCGTCATCAATCCGACCAACTTCACAAAACCCATGAATTAGATTATTATAAGAAACCTCATTTCGTCGACAACCCTTTTGAGGCATAGCCACAAAAACCCTTAATGCACTATCAACATCCTTCCTCCTACAATATCCTAATATCAATGATGTATAAGTATGTGTATCTGGACTCAACCCAGCTTGTGAAATCTTACTTATGTACAGTGTCGCCTCTCCCACATTACCCAGCTTGCAATACCCATTAACCATCGTATTAAACGTGTAAATATTGGGTGAGACCTTATCATCCAACATTTCTGAATACACACATTTCATATCATCAACCATAACAAACCTCGATAAAGACATCAACAATGTATTGTAACACCTAATACTGAGCTTAAATTTGAACTCCTCACTCGTATTCATCTTTCTCAACAAATCCAATGCAAAATGAGCATCTTCGGGTGATTCGATCGATTTCACCATCAAAATGCGGATCTTTTCAGCCACAGAAAAGAACTTATTAATGATTAAAATGTTTAGCAGGGAAGAATAGGATTGAAGTGTGGGTTTAAAAGTGGGCCTTCGGGAGAGAAAGTTGAAGAAATCAAGAGCAGTTTGGGGATTGAGATTCGGGTTATTAGTAAAGAAGGAAGTGAGGACGGCGGGGGAGATGGAGGAAATTAGCTTTTTGAGGGAGGGGTGTTTTTGCCAATTGGGACGGCAGAGGAGAGAGAGTAATTGAGAGGATAGGTCGAAGGATAGTGCTTCTGGCTCTGCCGAGACAGGTTCAGGGAATGAGGCGATTGAGAAATAGGAAGGCTTGATGAGAGAGAAGCGGGTGGACTGACCTGGTGGTGACTTGATAATGGTCGTTAACCGAATCATTGCCTTGGAGCATCGGGCGGCAATGGTGACGACTCCATTCATGAATCTACGTTAAAAGCTTCAGATTCATCAGCTGGTTTTGGATCGAGAGAGAAGAGGAAGGTGGTCAGCGGCCGAGGGGAAGAATAGTAGGGATTGATGACGTTAGCGCTAAGCGTTTTAGAGTATGGTCGCGATGGCGCTGAACCGGTTTGATGAACATGAATAGGCCGATGACTACTATTTGCGTGCCAAACAACCTGTGGGTTATGATTAGGGAATAACCCACTGGTTTCCTTCTTCTCCTCCAAACACAAACACCACCCCCCCCCCCCCCCCCCCCCTGTGCCAAACAACCTGTGGGTTATGATTAGGGAATAACCCACTGGTTTCCTTCTTCTCCTCCAAACACAAAACACCCCCCCCCCCCCCCCCCCCCCCCCCCCCTCTTCTCTCTCTCTCTCTCTCTCTCTTTATATTAAAGCCTTAAAATTAAAATTTAAAAACATTCGGACTTCCATTATTTCACTCTTAATTTTAAAAAAATCTCAAAGGCAAAAACAATTTATGTTTTAATCCTACCTATATAAAAAAAAAAAAAAAGGTAGAAGTCCACTACACATGCCTGCACACGCACGGTTACATATAACAACTCTGTGCGTAAATTTTTGTTAGATGTAACAAATATTACTGTATTTTATAACACATAACTAATTTTTGTATAAAAAATTGTTAGATGTAACAAAAATTACAAAAAATACATTTAACTAAACTGAATGTACACAAATACATATAACTAATATTAAACTAATTTATGTGTACAATATTTGTTAAATGTCACAAATATTACACAGATATATGTAATTATAACAAGTAACTAATATTACATAAATATTTGTACCAAAAATACACATATATATGTAAAAATATACAATTACTTAATTGTAACTAATATTCACTATGATATGAATTTACTCACTAAGTTCTCTTTACAATCCCTGCAATGCGGGACTAAAACTCAAGCAACATCTAACTTAAGGGACTAAATCAAAAATTATATCTTAAGAGAGATTTTTTTTAAATTAGATCTATTATTTAGGAGTTCCGGTCGATTATCCCTAAAATTTATTGGTGACTAAATTTGGTCAACACCCCCATTTAGTCTAATTATAATTCACATAGAATTTTTATGCTGAGATAGAGGTCGTAAGTTCGAAGTTCAAAGTTCTCTGAGCAGTCCATGGTCCACATTCAAGTTTTCAACGGTCAAATCTTGAGGGTCGAGTTGGTATCTACACAAAGGCTTGCTGGGGTATGCCCAACGAAGTCCCTCCACGCGTGAAAGTAAGAGCTCGGGGTAAAAAAATAATTATATGCTTCGATTGGTTAGTTAAGTATTACCTGCGACATTGAATGTCAGGATATAAATCAATGAGGAGCATAATTAGCGGCGCAAGATTAGGACTCTAAGCACAGTTAATTACAGTAACTTAGCACGTAGCTAATGGAGAGACGTATGAGGTGATTAGGCCATTGGGCCTTGTCTTTCAACCGATCGATAAGAGGCCCATAGGATAACCTGGGTAATTTGGAGATTGAGCCCATCTCATAGGAATAGCCTTCATTGGAAGTGTAAGAGGTTGTTGGTCGGAGAACAACACAGACATCTTGGCTTTGATCGTTGGGCAGTGTTCATCAGCTTAAGCTCGGCAAAGCTATGCCAGGCTATATATCGAGATGGTCCGACCACAAGGAGGTCAAAGATCGGCCAAATGTAAGTTTGTGGAAAAAGTGGACATACAAAGGTTGAAGATTGACAAGGAGGTCACCGTTCCATTAGGTCCACCCCTATCTGCTAACTAGAGGTCTACAGAGACCACACAAACGGGCCCCATGAGGTTATTCACATGTGAAGTGAATTCGAAAGAGGGTCAACCCTCCACGTGCTTAACTTTGATAGGAGGTCGGTAGTTGGCTAAATTCCCCCATATTAGTTGGCCCCGAATCGTAAGCAGCGAGAAACAAGGTGTTTAGGACTTATGTTTGGGTCTGATTATCAGCCTTAGCTCTTAGGATAGTCTTCAACAAGTGAGACGGGGGAACCGTTGGGTGATTAACACATATCTCCCCATTCTGACACGCATTTCGAGTTGATGAGGACCATTAGATCGGTGACGTCTGGTCTCCCCCTCTTTACTTCTATAAATAGAGGCTCTATGGACTTCATTTAACATTTGAGAGTTTTTCAGAGAGCCTTCCATCTGTTCGGTACATGGTATTTCTCCCATACTTGTCTTCTATTTTTAAAATGGACCCCATCGACCTCTCTTGCTTTTCTTCATCCTCTTTTTCTTCCAATTCTAGCCTGAGCTCGGAGTCTAGCTCATCGAAAAGGACTCTCTCTGCTCCTTATCAACATAATGAATGTTTCTCGAATTCGAGGAGGCACTACAATAAAAATTATCTATGAAAACACTTTTTTCAGGACACTACATCTAATGTGTCTTATAAAATTATTTTTCGAGGCACAAAATTAAAAGTGCGACATAAAAATCAATTTAAATTTTTTAATAATTTTATTCCCATTATTTTAATAAAGCCTAATATATATAAATAAATATTTACAGGAGAAAAAGTAAAGGACCAATAAATTTAAATGAGTAATAATAAAAAATCATATTTATATATAATATATAAGGACTAAAATTAGTGTCCGAAAAACAAAACTATATTAGGATACAATATTGCATCTTATTATAATTGAACTAAAATTTTAGAGGATAAATAATAGTGCCTAAAATAATTAAATAAATGAAAGAAAATAAAAAAGTGAATTAAAATTTTTATATCCAAAACGATGTCCTTTCTGATTAGCACCAAAACTCTCCTGCCCTTCACATTTCATTCCTTGTTTCGCTGTGCACATTTGGTTCTCTACCCTAGCATTGAACAAAACCTCATCCTTCTCTTTTTTCTCCCTTCTAGCTATCTCATTCGCTCATTCACTAACCTCGTGCCTCTCTCATTCGTTGCTCAATCGTTGTCGATCTCATTTGCTTCTCAATTGTTGCCTTCATTATTCTGCTTTTCAATCCCCGCCGCGCTCCTTTGTTTCTGAATTGCTGCATTCCTCATTTGGCTGCTCAATCGTTGTTACGCTCCCCATTTCGCTGCTCAATCAACGAGAGAACCGACTTCCATGGAAGCTAGCTCTCTTTCACCTTCCTCAGTCTCACGCCTCCCTTATATTCATGCAGCCCTAGATCTAAAGCTCATGCTCACTTTAATGTCCTGCTCAATTCGTATTGGCCCTTTTCTATCATTCGCTTCAATTAACTCACCTATTCAATAAAATGCCGTTATGCTTTTTTTTTTTTTTTTTTTGGGAGGGGGTGTGTGAAGGGGTTGCAACTCTTTAAAATGGTGCAATTCTTGATTGAGTTTCTATACCTCGTCTACTCTTTCTTTTTATGGGTTGTTTTGTTTTTGTTTGTTTCTCTTCAAAAATATGAATTTACATATTATGTTTAAAAGCGGTTTTTGTTCATTTTTTTTTTAGAAGCATTACTAGTTAGAAGATTATTTGAACTTAATGTTTTGATTTTCTATACCTCGTCTACTCTTTCTTTTTATGGGTTGTTTTGTTTTTGTTTGTTTCTCTTCAAAAATATGAATTTACATATTATGTTTAAAAGCGGTTTTTGTTCATTTTTTTTAGAAGCATTACTAGTTAGAAGATTATTTGAACTTAATGTTTTGATGGACAATTAAATATTGATATTTTATAAAACTAATAAGTTTATTGAGTGATTTCAAATTAGAAATTCTATATATTTAAATATATAAAAAATTAATCCAAAAGATTAATCAATGAAGATTTACATGACAAATAATTCATGAAGCGATCAGTGAAGATTTACAAGACGAAGAATTTATGAAGCAATTCAAGACAGGTGCAAATTGAAGACATTGAAGATTTTTGGAGTATTGAAGATTTTTTATATTTCTAGATAAAAGCAACTCATTACTTTTATGCTCTTAATACAACTCGAATTATGATAACTCATGAAACTTTAAAATGAATAATCTAATGTGTGATATCGTCAGAAGTGATAAATTTAAGATCCTAATAGATTTTGTAAAGTGTTAAAATCATAAAAATATTTTTGATTTAGTGTTGATGTGACAAATATTTTTTAACACATAAAATGATGAATTTCTTATTAATTCAGTCAACTGACGAAACAGGTTAGTTGACTAATGAAAATAGTAGCTTAAATGAGTAAAAATGGAAGCATATTGACCAATTCGGTAAGTCAGTCGACTAATGAAAACAGTGGGTTAAATGAAGAAAAAATAGAAGTTCACCAACCGAATCGGTTAACCGACCGTGGTGGCCGGTCGACCAATAGAATCTAGTGCAACGGTCAGAAAGTTGATTGTTCCAAGGATCGGTTGACCGATGAAGGGCCAGTCAACCAATGGGTACAGATCAGTCAACTTTGACTTTTTCGATTTCGCAAGATCATTTATCTAAATCCTATGGTTTTCAACGTTGCAAATGAGATTTTTTGGGGATTTGAGTGTATTGCTATTATATATGTATATATATATATATATATAATAGTATTTTTTGGGGATCAAATCAAGATTTTATAAGAGTATTTTTTTATACATTTATATAATTAGCATATGATATATGGGGTCTTAGAATGTAATTTTTTATCTCATCTTTTGAAAACTAGCCATTATAAGCTTAGTTTGAAGTCTATTTGTAGAAACCTACGAATTCCATAATTGGTGATCAAGAACAATTAGCCTTTGCTTAGAAAAAAAAAAAAGTGATTATGTTGAGATATTTGTAAGAGAAAAAGTTTGAAAGAGTTCTTGATCGGAACGCACAAAAGTTTTCATCACCAGTTTTATTCTCATTGAGCTATCTTATCTATTTTCGAGAAATCCTGGTAAGGTCATTCGAAGTTATTTTAAGTACTTTTTTGAGATTATCTAATTGATTACTTGGATTATTTGTTTTAGAAAAAACGTTTTTCTGTTTGAAAATCTTGCATATCTTTAGAAACGATTTTTACCTGTGAAATATGATAACATATTATATGTTCTTTAAATTGAATTAAATTAGATTTATTTATCACATAGTTCATTACATAGTTTTCGGGACATTAATTGAGGATAATTGTTTTGAGGTGGTAAAAACTCATGTGGGAAGAAACTCGTATATTTTTTGTATTTGCGATTGTAAGTGGATTAAATATATTTGGGACGGTGTCTAATCAGGATATTTAAGGTTTGATATTTAGCTTGTGAAAAATATTAGATTTGATCTTTAGGCTTTTAAAAGGATTTGGTTTTGATTCTTCTTGTAATAGAATTAGGTTAGTCTTTAGCCTAAAAAAGAAAAATGCTCTTCCTAAGCCTATGAAAAGAAAAAAGTATAAATGTTTGATTTTGAACCTGCAAAAAGAAGTAGGTTAATCCCGAACCTATGAAAAAGAATGTAGGGGTTTGGTTTCTATTTAGAAAAGAAAACAGGGGATTAGTGGATTGCGAAAGCCATGTGGACCATGGGGGACAGGACGTAGGTAAAAGTAACTTACTGAACGAGGATAAATTGTTGTGTGTTACTTTGTTGTATTTCAGTTGTTTGAGTGTGCGATTAGTTAAATACATTTATGTTCCATAACAAGATAATAATCAATTAAGAAAATTGATAACTTATGTACTAAATATTTAGTTGTTTAAATTTTTGTAACTACTCAATTCACCCTGTAACGACCCGGTTTCCCAGGGCCGCCACGCGGTTTCTTTCTTCGGAGAATTCACCCTAAAACCGAATGACCAATATTCCATTTGATAAAAATCCGAGAAATCTTACAAACTCCGACGATAATTATAATGATCGAACTCTCAAGTTGATTTAACAACGGTAAATAATAAATACAACTATTACAAATTAAATAGAAATTCAAATGAAATTCTTGGCACCACACTATTTTTAAATAAATTCCTGATGCAATTTCATTCTCACCGGCTTTGCAATCAAAACTATGAGAGTTGTGAGTCAATACTCAGTAGAATTTCAACCCCTCTAATACGTGTATTTAATCAATTCACAACTAAACACATAAACGTTTATCTCACATAATTTTCACATAATACGCATTCATAAATATTTCATGAAAATTAACAGTTAAAATTTAACATCACATAATCAAGAGATAGATTAAATACAAATATTAAAAGAGTTAAAAATTCTACCTGAAACTCGAAGTCGAAATTCTGAATCGAGATCCATATTTTTTTTCGCTCAAAAATATTATATATATATATATATATATATATATATATATATATATATATATATATATATATATATATATATATATATATATATATATATATATCATTCTTCAAGCAATTTATTCAAGTTAGGAAACATAAATAAAATGTGTTGGGGTCGAAATCAGAAGGTAGTGTTTGGTTGCATGGAATTCAAGCTTCAAAATTAGAATTTCAATTTATCAACTGTTAACTATATACGCCTCTATATATATATATATGATCACTTCTGATTCTCATCATCATCATCATCATCATCATCATCATAATAATAATAATTATTATTATTATTATTATTTTAAACATAACACGTGTTATCTTTGTATATATATATATATGTGTGTGTGTTAATTTGGTTTCCTTCTTAACGAAGGAAACCATTTCAACCGTTAATTAATTTTTTATTTATTTATTTACACAATACTCCTCTAAAATAAGAAAAATATTAATTATATCATAAAACTCATAAAAGTATATTTTAAATAACACAATAGTTCCAAAAATTTTAAAAGTCAATTTGAAATTAACATTAAATCCTAAAAAATTATCGAATCTTATTTATACCGTAAATTACAAAATAATCTCAAAAATATTAAATTTGTGTAAAATAATATTTTCAAAATATAAATTTTCGCGGTATTACAATCTACCTTCCTTAAATAAATTCCGTCCTCGAAATTTCGTGTAAAACAATAATAATTCAGGACCGCACCGTATTGTCATGTTAGTCACTATCAGTTAAATAATAATAACTGAAAGTCATCACCACGTTTCCCTATGTTATTCTGATAAAAATGACAATAATGTTTATATAAACTTTCCCAAGAAAATCTCAACAATCATTCTACACTCTGATCCTACCTATCTCTAGTAGTAGACCAATATCTATCTGAATTATTTTACCAGTGTACTATCTTTATAATACAAAAATAATTTATGGATCAAGTACTTTTATCAAAATCTATTTTCCAACAAAATATAGTCACTTACTTGGTAATATCAAAATCTCAATAAAATATCGTCAAAATAGAATATTTGAATTTAAATCAACTAGTCAACTCACTTGCATATAGTAAAATACCATACTTCCTTACTAGCCATAGGATCATTTACCTCACGATTGAGAGTTATAATGGTGTCATAACTTGTCCATCTGTGCAATCTAAGGTTGCAATAAGTGTCAGAGCCATTCGATATCTCTAATGATAGGAGCCAACACATTGTATAAACTACTATATCACAACATAATCAACTACCTGCAGGACTTACCCTCTTGTCAGGTCTCAACATATCAACAACATAGTCAACCACCTGCAGGACTTGCCCTCCTGTCAGGTCATAACAACAACAATGTCCTACAGGACATGTCCTCTTGTAAGGACCAACCACATCTCGTAGGACATGCCCTCCATACGAAACGACTATGACATAGTATGATAATAAAAATAATTTTTTTAAACCTTTAAAATTTTCTTGATCCTTTTAATATCATAAAACTGTCTATTTTCATCAACATTTTTTTTATAATTTAGTACGAAAATATAATTTGACGATTTATATAGAAGACATTAAATACCTTTAAGTCGATCTTTTTCAATTACTTATCCTATGGTCTACGACTAACACGACACTCACCTAGTCTTACTTAACTTATTATTGATAAGTTGCATTAATCGAACAAAAGTTAAGATGTTAATATGTTCAAATTGAAATTGTAGGGACCAAAGTGAAGTTTTGGTCAACTTCGAGGATACAAAGTGTAAAAAAAACCAAACCAAATATATCAAATACACTATATATTCTTATAGGTATCAATTTTCTAGAACAACTCCAAAGAACAAAATTAACAAGTCTCCAATAAAGAATGACAAACTCCCTTAAATCTCTTTCAATTGCTTTTTTTTTTTTTTTTTTTTTCTCTAAATATCCATTTTATGTTAATAAGGAAATGCGTCAAAGCTTCATTGCAAACATTATATTCATATTTACATTATCTGTCCATATAATGCATATGTACAAGCATCCATCATTCTCACATCCCCATCCTCATTGTGATCTCCTCCTTCCAATGGTATTCTACTTTGAAGCTCTATTGGTTTACTGACAATAGAAGACATCAATGTTCGGAAAGAGTCATATGTCCCCTCTTTACTTCCGAAGTTTGCATATAATCCCCGGATAATGAACAAGTTTTCAATTGTAACCCCTTGGATATTTTAGTTAAGAACTTCTAAAATAGATTCCATTTTATAAAGGAAAGGTCAAGAAACTTGAAAGGACAAACAAGTAATACAAGTGATGCCATCCAATCCAACTACCTTCAATATTTTTATTTTCCATATCAATATTTTTTTGAATTAATGGGTTATACGAAAATTATTATTTTTAAGTATTACTTCATTTATTATAAGTATAAGTACCATAACTCAAGTCTAGGATGGTCACAAACCTGAGCTCAATGCCCCAAAAATTTATCATAACAATTTATTAAAACTATTCATTATTAGGCCCATCAAGTAAAATAAATTCAAGCCCGTCCATGAGGCAATTTATCAACGCAATTTATCATAACAATCTATTTATCATAGCATTCGTAATTTTTCCAGACCTCACTTGATGCTTCCCTTCTACTTTCCTTCGATAAACTAACTTACAAAAATTAGAATTTTAAAAATGAAAACCCATTAACATCCATGTAAACTCACTAATGAATATAATAAACATAGAGAATAACACCTACACAAATTAGCAAATCCAAAACCATAAGTGCAAACCGGTTCATCATTTGTTAAACCAACAATACAATCCCACATAACAGATCAACAACAACAAGTAATCATGCAAGTGCCAAACATGTGCCTATTCCATTATTTCGTGTATATACGTACATATCTGATATTTGCACATGAACATACTCACTATTCTAGATCTAGAGTGAACAAAATTAGGAACACAGATAGATCAAATGAACCCCAGAAGTTAGATAAAAAATTATTATTTTTAAGTATTACTTCACTTTTTATGAGTAATGGGTACCATAACCCAAGCCTAGGATGGTCGCAAATCTGCTCTGATATCACTTTGTAATGACCCAGTTTTCCAAGGCCGCCACACGGTTTTTTCCTTCGGAGAATTAATGCTAAAACCGAATGACCAACATTCCATTTGTTAAAAATCCGAGAAATTTTACAATCTCTGACGATAGTTATAATTATCAAATTCTCGAGTTTATTTTATAACGGTAAATAATAAATATAATTATTACAAATTAAATAGAAATTCATATAAAGTTTCTGGCGCCGCACAATTTTTAAATAAATTACAGGCGCAGTTTTATTCTCACTAGTCCTGCAATCAAAACTGTGAGGTTATGAACCAACGCTCAGTAGAATTTCAACATCTCTAATACGTGAATTTAATCAATTCACAACTAAACACATAAACGAGTATCTCATATAATTTCCGCATAATACGTATTCATAAATATTTCATGAAAACTAACAGTTAAAATTTAACATTACATAATCAAGAAATAGATTAAATACAAATATTAAAAGAGTTAAAAATTCTACCTGAAATCCGAAGTCGAAATTTTGAACTGAAATTAGAAGGTAGTGTTTGGTTGCGTGGAATTCAAGCTTCAAAATTGGAATTGGAATTCAATTTACCAATTGTTAACTATATACGCCTCTGCATATATGATCACTTCTGATTCTCATTATTATTATTATAATTATTTTAAACATAACACCTGTCCTCTATGTGTATATATATATGTGTGTGTGTTAATTTGGTTTCCTTCTTGACAAAGGAAACCATTTTAACTGTTAATTAATTAATTAATTAATTAATTATTTACACAATACCCTCCCTTAAAATAAGAAAAATATTAATTATATTTCAAAACTCTTAAAAATATATTTTAAATAACACAGTAGTGCCAAAATTTTTAAAAGTCAATTTGAAATTAACATTCAATCCTAAATAATTATCAAATATTATTTACACCATAAATTACAAAATAATCTCAAAAATATTAAATTTGTATCAAATAATATTTTCAAAATATAAATTTTGGGAGTATTACACACCCTCTCTTAGATAGATCTCTGAGCCAACAATTAGTACTAGAGCTGGCTAAATATAATCACATGGAGTGCACCGAGGAAAATATTGTATGTAAATCTTTTGCTTATCCTGATATTTTATGTGAGTCTTCTCTTTGTAGTAATGATATATGTGAACCTCCTGTTTATCCTAATGTTTTGAATGAATCTCATACTTGTTCTAATAATCGAGGATTTGTCAGTGAGAATGATAAAGATAATGATAATGAGGCTATTGATAAGGCTATTGTGGCACTGATTACTCTCACATATATGTTTGGAATTATTTTTTTGAAATTTGAGATGAAAATTATTATTCTTGAAAATAAAAAATTCAACACCACTAAATCTCTTAAAAATAAAAATTTAGAAAAATAATTTGAAACTACTGAATTTTTAAATGTTCTATCTGAAATTGGTAAGTTTCTTAAAATGATTAACTCTCCTGAAGAGGAAAATGTGTTTTTAAAATTAATATTTCAAATATTAGCACAATGATTTTAAAATGAAGAATATAAAATTGTTGAATGATCGTCCAATTCATAATTGGATGATCAGTTATGGAAAAATGGTTTAATTTTTTTTTTTGCTGAGGTTTTCTTCAGTTTTAATCATGGGTTCAATTTATATATTTGGAAAATTTACGGTTATATAGAGCCAATTAAAATTGTGGAATTGTATAAACATAATTTTCGATTAATTCCCGAAAATGACCCTTTGCAAAATTACGAGCAAAATATATGTCATGTTGGAACTTTAATCTTTTTGGTTTTGAAAAGCATCATGTTTTGAATTGCAATTTCTCTTTGAAAATATTTTTTCTGTGTGAATTTTTCTAGGTTAACAAGATGATTTTCCCTTAAAGGCCTGGAGAAATCTTTAAATTTTAAAAACCTTATTTTCACTAGGAGAAGTTTTTTTTTAGTTATGCATTATAGATGGGACAAAACTGTGGTGCCTACAATACCAATTAGAATCTCATTCTAATCATCAAACTGTTTTTCCCAAAAAGTTTAAGTAAATCAAGTTCGATTATATAGGACAATCCTCTTTTTGCTAAAGGTTGATTGATCTTTTCTTGTATACTCCAATAATCATATGTATATCCCATTATACCCAATGAATAAATACCTTTGAAGTCTCGTCAACTAGAGTACAACACTTGATATTATTAAAGTATATGAAAGCATACACATGACAAATAGTGTCTCAAGTCAAAAGATCACATGTACTACTACAACTTAGATATTCTATTTTGACCTTAAGTAATATTTCCCTCATAGAATATCAAGTAGGGTGATGTTCAGGAACTCATTAATATTTAACAAGTCACCTTGGGGTTATTTCAATATCTCATACCAATGGATTTGAGATTCACCATTCTCAATTGAAAAAACACTCTATGAGGCAATTTGTCTAGATTATTAAGCATCAATTAATAATCCTATGATTAGGAATAATTTAGGTTATTCAATTAACAAATGTCTACAATCTCACTCTTTTTTAATCTCATTAGAAACAAAAATATTTCAATTGGATGTCCAAAATATTTAACAAATATATAATACATAGATGGTGATATGTGAAATACCAGGTTGGTATGTGAAATACCAAGTTTGTCTTTTTTATTATTTAATTACTTAAGATTATTTCCATAAATAAGACGACCAATTATTGTCTATAGGGAAATTCCACAACAAAACAAACTACAAGCTAGTCTAACCAAATCATTAAGTACAAATTTAACAATTCTAAATCACTAAATAAATTTAGGATATTAGTTAACAAATTCCTTCAACTTCACTACTACTTTTAATCACCATTAAAAGGTAAGACATGTTAACTGCGTATTCATGGTATCCAACCAGAATATAATGCAATTAGGTAATTCAGAAATTCCTATTTATTAATAAATACTTGAGACCACAGTTTATAGAAAAAAGGTAATAAAATGATAGAACTTGATTGACTATAGAACTTATCTCCGATAGGTTGAGGAGATAAAGGATATCTATTGTGATGGTGTTACGTGATGTTTTGGGTTCGGTGTTGAAGGTGGCATGTGTTGTTTTGGGTAAGGGATCGAGGTGTAGGTGTTATGGGTAGTGGTCTCTTAAGGAAAAGAGAGAGAAAAATTTAAATAAAATAGATTTGAAAGTAATGATTGCAAGCAAGGAGATTGGCATCAGCAATGAAAGAGATAGGTTGGCGATGATGATGAAGTAGGTGGTCGGCTTAAAACTATTCCAAGTAGAGAATGGAATTACTGGAAGAAGAGAGAGAAAGAAGGGGGGAATTGGAAAATAATAAAAGATATTAAAAAAAATAAAAAGTAGAAGGTGGAATCATAAATTCATAAAGGTGCTCAATGGAATTATAAAAAAATTGGGATGATTATTTATATTCTACCAGAGTTCAAGATAAAACCATGATATATTTATCCTATTTTATATAATGTTTTGTGCAAAAACAAAATATTTTCCTTGTGAATATGATTATAATTTTTTATTTTGATATATTTATCTCATTCAATATATTTTAAGATCACTACTTTTAGGATGTGTTTGGATAAGGAATTTAGATGAGATTCATTTAGAAAAGGAATATCATAAATTCCTTTTCCGAAGTCCTTCATTTGGGTAAATATTAAAGGGGATTTGTAAAATACCCTAAAATTTTAAGGTGCAATTTGAAATGAGGGTAAAGAGTGTTAATCTTAAACGGTTTGATCTTGATATGATTATTACAATAACTTGATGATTTTTTGTACTAATCTGATTTTTTGAGATATCTTACAGATTAATAGATCTTAGTCTAAACCAAGATGAATTCAAAGGAATTCAAATTAAGTGGACGATCAAGATTTTTTTTTTGAGACAAGATGATTTTTTGTACTCTATAGGTAATTACAGAACTATATTTATTGATTTGATATCAACTTGATTAGGATCATGCACAACACTTAAACGTGCTTTAAATACTTTATCTTGTGTGTGTTTATTACCATTATTCGTGATTATACATATGAATGTGCTAAGTTGTTATTCATTCATAATTAGATAATTTTAAGTTCAAAATGGTCAACTAAATTTTGAAAATATCAATTTCTAGTCAAATCAGTTAACCAAAATATGGGATCAGTCGATCGAATTATACAGTGTAGTATTATTTGAATATTAAGGTCAAACGGTTAACCAATGGTATTAGACGGTCAACGAAATCAAGCACAAAGATGAACATTTGAAACCCGTCTAATTTGATCAAGCGACTTGACAAGTCAATTAACCATTAGAAACATAAGGTCTAAATTGAATTGGTCTTGAGTAGATGGGTGGACCGAAGGGCTAATCATGTCAACCGAATAGCTTCAGGTTTGATTTTTCGTGAACGTTTTTCAAAGATCTTTTTGAATTGTTTTTAACAAAAAATATTTCTAAAATATATATATATATATATATATATATATATATATATATATATATATATTTAAATATTCTTATGATATATTTATTATAAATATATTTTAAAAAATATTATGCATTAAAATTTTGAAAATAGAGTCTTTATTGATATATATTTAAGTCATTATTTCAGATTTCATATGTCTTCCCATATGAATTTTTGACTAATTTAAAAGTCCCAATTAAGGGATGACTAAAAGAATATATTTAGAGTTATCTGTTGTCTATGTTCATCGAGAAAAGTCTAATATTATTGGGCTCAATTAAAGAGATCAAAGTCTTCGGTCAATGGGCTAAGTTTTAGGTAAAACAATTTGATTTTTTTTACTGTTAGAATATTCTAAAAAATTGAGCATAAAATATCACAAAAATTTATTAAAAAGTAACAAGAAGGGAGAGAGGAAAAAACGTTTAAAATTCTGAAAAATAATCGTCTTGTGATTCTACTTTGAGAGCAAAAATTTGTGAGATTAATCAAAGTTTTTGTGCCAATTTTTGTCCAGGATGAAATTTACTTTTATCAATTTATTCCTTCTTATCCTGGTGAGATCTTGCTTTACTTAATTCACTAAGATCTTTCTTAAGAATTTGATTATTTATCTCTTGGTTTTTTTAATTATATTTGTGATTATCTATGATAATAACTCTGATTTACATATACTCATGATTTAATCGAAAACATTTCAATTTGAGTATTACCTGGAATTTTTTTTTCAAGATTATTGAAGATTTATAAATTATTATTGGTAGCGGAATATTACGTCACTACTTTCACCGCAAGTGTACGGGTCAAGTTTTATAGAATAGTGAATGAGAATGGTTGTCGTATCCATAGGGATTGGATTAGATGGTCATTGAGTATCGTGATTATCATAATCGAACTTTATCTAGGCGATAAAAATTGGATTTTTGTTTTTATAAATAATATACTACATTAATAATTAATTAAACTATAATACTAAATATATTATATAGGAATAGATTATCTAGGAATTAACTTCGTTTACTTATACGTGTTTGATCCAATCTATTTTACATTAATGGTATTCAAATATATCCGACAATCTAGATATCAAAAACTCACTCACTACCTCTCCCGAGTGTAAAGTGAATGAATATGTGACTTTGCGTCAATGCCGAAATCTCCCTCGAGTGTCTATACAACACTTGGTCACATGATTCTCGCCCCAACCTCACGGATTGCATACTTTCTAATACCCTCCCAGGTCATTAGATCGTGGCGTCGTGTTTAAACCCTAATCCGAATTCGGGGTTACCTCTCCCGAGTGTCAAATCTCGTATTCTCAAATCAACCATAATATCATAACAAACATATTATGGATTTAAAAGAACAGTAAACATAATCTAATAAAGATAAACAACTGTTAAAGAAACATGATTTACTTAAACAACGTAAATTAGTAAAGTACATCAATCCCATAGATAATCAGTGTTTAGCTCTTGGCCATAAACATATATTCAACAATAATCCATATATACATGTTCAAACAACTAAAAATGAGTTAAGAATAAAGAGAGAAACAAGGGAGAATAGTCGTTATCTTAAGGTGGCGTATGTAAAAATCGCTCTGATCTCGTTTCCTCTTCTCCAATTGTGTTCCTCCTCTTTGGTTGGTTGAGAGCTTCTTTAGAACACTAAAAATCACTCCCAATATGTTCTCCTAGAAGTGGGAACAAAAATGGGAACAAAAACAAATATCTAGAAAATATTCTAAAAACACTTTACAGCTAGGGGCTTCACCGTTGTAGCGGTGGGTATGTCAGCAGGCATTCTGCTCTTTCACCACTGCAACGGTGAAACGGTTGTTTTAACATTTGATCCTCTTCATCATTTTTCACCCGATTTCCTACCGATTTGCTCGTTCTTCGACCGTTTTCACTCCTAACCCTTGCTTTGAACAAAAATAAATAAAAACGAATTAAAACATAACAAGAATACTCAAAAACTATCAAATTCGATTTGAAAATAGATAAATAAATTTTATCTATCAAATACCCCCAAACTTGAAATTTTGCTAGTTCTTGAGTAAAACACGCACGCAATAAAATAAACTACCACGACTAATAACGAATTTAATTACTAAAAACAAAAAAACACTAACGAACTAAAAAAAATAATGTGTAAGTTTTGAAATTCATCTAACGACCAAAACGTTTTTCCTCATCAGCCCCTAATCTTATCGATTTCAAGAGTAAAACGTATCATATGGTGTTCTAGAATTTCAACATTCAATAGCAGTAAGCGTCATTCTAGATCCTGTTCAAGTGTGTGTGCGAAAACTCAATTATACAACCATCCACGTACCGTATTAGATTATCCACCAACAGAGTTCATGACTAAAACTAAAAAGGTATAAGAAATCCATATACCAGACTGGGTTCTACTCTCCACTAATGTAGGCTTGGAAATTCAAAAAGATCAATAGGACTTAGTTTAATTTTTGTAAAATGGCCAAGGGTATATCAGGAATATAAAAATAGGTTAACGTTATTAACTTAATGATACCCGAGGCACAATGTTTGGCTTAATCACACTTGTAGCCCCACACAAATCAATTCAAAACAACCCTGAACTTATATTTGAAAACGTAGTACTCACTTGTCAATACGAAACAAAAATAAAACTATATTTATTCTTTTTTTTTTTTTTTAATAAACACACCCCAAACTTATTTGATTTGTTACAATTTGACGGGTATGGAACTACGATAGAAAAATTACAAGTGAGTACTCGAATACTGAACCAATTAATAGTTCGCCCAAAACCCAACCGCTCATTTCAAGTAGCATAAACAAATGCTAACTTGATTTCACTCAAATTATGCCTTAGGTTTAGTGATAAAGGTTTGGAAAAAATTCAATTGGCCAGGGCATTTGTTATGTGTTTAGAATTGAAATGGTTAACAGGCTTCGACAAGGTAACGATGGATAAATGATATTGCATGGTAAGCTTCAAAGGCTCAAGCGATCAAAATAAATGCCTAAATCATATCTCCTGAATTACCTCACCTAGGATTTCGCCTTAAGTGTTCCCCAATCAGGCTCTAGAATTCCTATTGTCATAAACTTGACAAACGGATAATCAATGTCAAATCAACTTGATAGCTATACATTGACTTTAAGTGCTTGTGCAAGTTAGGATCCACAATAACTTTTACCACAACGAAATGTCAAACACTCAGAACACACATGAATGGGCATTACCCCTGACCTCGAAAAACAACTAGGGGATAATATCATCATCGGGTAATGGCCTAGATGAACTATAAAACTCAACACACACAACAACTACTACAAACAATAACATTTTAACTAAACTAAACAAGCATGCATACAATTAAACAATAAATTAACTTAAACTATATAATTAACAACAATAAAACATACTAGCATACTACACATCACCCCTAAACTTAAAACAGACAGTGTCCACAGTGACCTAATCATCCTTCTCAACAATTGAAATATAGCATGTCGACGAAGGGGGTTTAGAACACGTATTTGGGAGGCGAGACAATCTCGCCTCTGAATGAAGTCAGTGGTGATGGATCTAATTTATTTGAGACTTGGGTTGCCTCCTAAGAAGCGCTTGATTTATTGTCCTTGGCCTGACACAGAGAAGGGCTCTTTAAAGAGCGGCTTTCGCCCATAGTATGTGTCATACAACACTGCGTATGGGTTATGGTTCAGAACGCCCTCAAGATTGGCGAGATTTGATATTATTTGGCTCGTACTTTCAACTTGATTAGTTACCGTCTCGTATGCTTGGGAAGCTTGAACAAACGGTGCTAGAAGTAGTGGAGAACAAGTGAGCCACATCGGATCCTTATAAATGTGATCGTCTTGGATTGGTGGTAGAAACACTTGGTGGATCTCAAATGGCGGATAATCATAAGTGTTATCTTGTGATTTTTCATCGTCTTTGAACTGACCCAAGTACCTCCCGTTTGTTTCCAGTTCCTCACGATGGCTTTCAATGCATATGGCGTTTGTGTCTCTCAATGCCACTGCATCTGACTCAGCCTCAATAAAGTTAACAAGCTGACCAATTTGAGTCTCAAGAGACTTTACGGTCTCATCAATTTCAGTGTAAATCGTCTCAATTTTGTCAAGACGGTCCTCATGCTCATTGAGTCGATCATTTGTTTCCCTCCAGAACTCTTGAGTCTCCCCTATAAATTCAACAAACATTTCTTCTAGGGTGGGAGAAGACTCAACATGTTGGTCCGAGGTATCAATCCATGGCGCCGAAACGGTGAAACTATCCCTCAAGTGTTGGTAGCTTGTTGAATAATTCCAACTCTGAAAATCAAACTCGACCATGTCTTCCAACAACCAATAGGCTTCATCCGTGGTTAGTTGGTCGAAAGAGGTGATACCGTTTTCTCTTTCCACCCAAATTCTTGTTACGACTAATAACCCGTTAAGGAAGTTCAGTAGTTGACACTCCCTCGGGAAACGATAATTGGGGAACCGGAATAGCAAATCCTTGTATCTATCCCAAGCACAATAGAATGGCTCGGAATCTTATTGAAAGAAATGCAATAATACTTGTTGATCTAACATCTTCAAGCACCTTGCAAACGAAACAAAACTACAAACAAAAATTATAAACAAAATAAATGCCTAAATTAAAATTAAGTTATTTACTCACAATATCAACAATAATCTAAAAACCAGTCCCCGGCAATGGTGCCAAAAATTTGGTAACGGAATATTACGTCGCTACTTTCACCGCAAGTATACAGGTCAAGTTTTATAGAATAGTGAATGAGAAGAGTAGTTGTATCTACAAGGATTGGATTAGATGGTCATCGAATACCGTGATTATTATAACCGAACTTCATCTAGGCGATAAAAATTGGGTTTTTGTTTTTATAAATAATATACTAAATTAACAATTAATTAAACTATAATACTAAATATATTATATGGTAATAGATTATCTAGGGATTAATTTTATTTACGTATACATGTATGATCCAATCTAGTTTACATTAACGGTATTCAAATCTAACGGTATTGAAATTGTAATTGATTTATAAGTGTTGGAAGATGCTCCCATTGATTTTTTGTACTTGTGAGGTTTGTAGCTTGGACTTAAGAGTAATGTTTAATTTAGAGTGTTTGAGTATAAGGAGTATTTACTCAAACTGGGTGTAAGGGTTTGATACTCACCTAGGAAAAGAATCAGAATTCAATGGATTGATTTCCTTGTGAGATCTCAGGGGAGTAGACATGGGCAAGAGTAACTTGACAAACTACTATAATATTATGTGTGTTCGTATGTCTATCCTTATTCTGTTTGGTTGTGTTGAATGCATGCATTGATATTGTTGATCCTAAGATTTTGATGAACAATTAAGTATTGATATTTTGGTGGAACTAATATTTTAATTGAGTGTTTCAGTGATTTAAAGTTCCAGTGATGAAGATGACAAATTAAATAGATGCTAAATGATGAAGTTGAAGATATTAAAGATTTAAGAGTTTGAAGAAATTAGGAAAAATAATCCAGGTAAATTTCAACTTTTAATATCCCATTTAGGAACACACACATGGCACAAAATGAATTTAATCTTTTATGTATGTTTTGGTTAAGTGAAATTATTTGCTCCTATGTGAATTGAAAAGAAATAATATTGAATGACTAAAATGAAATATAAGAATATTAGTGGATCTTATTTAAGAGAGAAAATGGATAAAGGGACGAAATTGTAAAAACAAATTAGTAAAAAACGAGATCAGAAAAAAGATCCAGAAGGGAGCAGTCTACTGAGGAGTCGACCGACCAATGGTGGCTGAACTCTCTGAATTGAAGAGTCGACCGACAGGTCGACCAATGAAAACAACCGAACTCTCTAAATCTGTGAGTCGACCAAGCGGTCGATCGGTAGAAGTATGACAAACTCTCTAAATCTGTTAGTCGACCGGGCGGTCGACCTATGGTTGCTGCAGCGATGGTTTAGCTGCAAGCTGAGTTGGGCAGTTGACTTGGAAATGACTGAATGTGCTGTTTCAGGATGTAGTTTGATCCGAGTTTAAATCCAAACTTAGCCATTTTTTGTTAGGATTTGAGAGAGATTTAAGGGATATTCTCTATATTTAAGATATGGTTCATATACTAATTAAATCATTTCAATATAGTTCATTAAATATTAATGTTTTTCAATTTGGTACTTGAAATAGATTCTATATTTATTTATTTTGATTGAGAAAAACTTTGGGGGTTTAATTGGAAGATTCGAAAGATGTTTTTAAGTATAATTGAACCTAAATGAAGTCCTTATGATATAAGGGGTCTATAAGAGCTTTTAATTGTCATGACACTTATAAATTAACTGTTAGAAGGCTGATTACATATTCCTTTAAATCGACCTGCAAATTTCATTAGCAAACTTAAGCAGTAAAGAAGAGAAATCATATCATATTATAAGAGTGAGCTTTTCTAAGAGTTATCTTTGTGAGAGTTTGTGAGCTATTCTAAGAGTGATCTTGAAGATCAATTGCGATTAATATTTGCTGCTATTGGATCTGAAGTTACATTGTTTTATCTGATTATTCTGTGGATTTCAGGTGAGACATTTCCAATTATATCCTTTCATTGCATTACTTGTTTATATTTTGGAAATTGATCTTAGAAATTATTTCTGATTTTTGAAGAAAATATTTTTACAAAAAATTTCTTGAATCTGATTACGTGCTCAAATTTGCTACCCATATGTTGTAAAAAATCAGATTTTTGTATCTCACATTTTTTTTTCTATCACTAGTTGGGATATTAATTGAGTTATTATTTATCTGGGGAGGTATAAGCTCCGAGTGAGATTTTCTACTTATCATTTTGTATTGGTGAGTAGTGTGACGGGTTAAATACTGTTGGGAGTATTTAATTAAGGGTAGCCGGGTTTCAGTATCTTCCTGTAAAAAGATTGAGGTAGTAATTCTTCCTGGATAGAATTGCATTATGAGTGATTTGTAAAGGTTCCATCCTTAACTGGTAAAAGGATAGTTGGAGTGTTTTGTGAAGTTTTGATTCTTGAGCCGTAGTGATAAAAAAAATTAGGTTAATCTTTAGCCTGTAAAAAGATAGGTTATTCTTTAACATGTAAAAAGTAGAGGTTTTTCCTTAGAAAAGAAAATTTTAAAGGTTGATTATGAGCCTGTAAAAGAATTGGTGTGCGGGTTTGGTTCTTACCTTTAAAGGGATCTTGAGAATTAGTGGGTGCGAATCTCCTTAGAGCTTGGAGGACTGGACCAGCCAAAAGTAGCTTGGTGAACCAAGATATATCTTGGTGTGCTACAATATTTACTTTGCTATTTTTGCTGTTTGGGTGTGCACTTAGATTGATAATATTATTCTGCTGTGTTATAAAGATAATAATTAATTTAGGAATAAAATTAATTATTTGATTTATCAAGTTTTATTCTGATATATTTTTTAATTATCCAATTCACCCCCTCTCTTGGGTATTCTACTGGGCCAGCAGATACGTTTCCGCTAGTAATCAAAGAATGGTAAAATCTGATAAACATTTAAAAAGAACACAATTACTTATGTCATTCTTTAAACTACCCAATTCATCCCCCTTTTTGGGTAGTACTTTGGGCCAACAAATAGGATTTCTTAATCCCTTTAAAATATGTATTTTTTTTGTTTTCTAAATCCTTCAAAAGGGGGATTTCACTTCTCCCATCGCAATCCTTCATATCCAACAAATGCCACTGTTGACATGGTTGTCGGTACCGAATTCCTCCATTTCTCTATCTCTTTAATTTCTATCTCTTTATCTCTTCCTATACCCCCCGTTGCCTCCCCCCACCTTATGTCCATCTCCCCTACCCTGCTAGCCCTCCTCCTAAATCTCCTATCATGCTAGTCCCCCTAACCCCTACACCTGTAATGGATTTATAGATATAGGAGAGAGAGAGAGAGAGAGAGAGAGAGATAAATAGATAGATGGAGAAAATAAAAAGAGAGAAAAATGAGAAGTTAAGGGTGTTGTCTATTGCAGGGGATAGGAGTGTCGGTGGTTGCAAAGGATAGGAGTGTCAACGGTTGTAGGGGGTGTCGGCAGATGTAGGGGGTAGAAGTATCAGTGGTTGTAGGGGGTGGGGTTCTCACCCTTTTTTTTTTTTTTTTTCTTCTTCTTCTTCTCTCTCTCTCTCTCTCTCTCTCTATATATATATATATATATATATATATATATATATATATATATATATATATATATATATTATTAAAATTATATTACTAAAATAGTTATAAAAAATTGTTATTAAAATTATATTGTTAAATTAATTATCCAATAGGTATAGTTAAAATTATATTACTAAAATAGATATAAAAATTATATTATTAACGTACTAAAATAAAAATTGTATTATTAAGTATATTTTCACCTTTTCTATTATTAAAATTTAATGAATTTTAAAATTATGTGTACAAATATTTGTCTATTTAAACAATGGAATTGTTAAAATACACAATCAAATTCTTTGACTAAAATAATTATTCAAACAATGAATTTGTAAATTATTGGATTTCAAAATCCAAAAATTTGAAATTCAATCATTTACGAATTTGAGGGATTCATTAATTCCCTTACCCAAACGCACCTGTTGATCCCGAGATTTTGATGGACAATTAATGGTTGATATTTTTTGTAGAACTAATATGTTTATTGAGTGTTTTAGTATAAGAAGTTTTATTAAAGATCAAATCATGAAGCAATTATTTAAGATGCAGAGATGGACATTAAAGAAATGAAAAGCGTTAAAGATTCTGAAGAAATTAGGTGAAAACAACTCAAACGTTTTTTACTCTTAATGTATCCGGATTAGGACCACACATGACACAAATTAATGAGTTATATTTATGTGTGTTTAATTTTACGAAATTAAGATCCTAATTAGTGTTTAATTATTTGCTTCAATGTGAAATTAAAAATAAAATAAAATTGACCTAAGTAAGATTAGTGTTTAAAATTGAATATTAGTATCAATTGAGTTAACCGAGTAAAAAAATTGGTTAACTGGATTAAAACGATGAAGTTTAGAATTGAAATAATTTGAGAAATGAGTGTTCCATCAATGATCGGCCAACCGACGGGTTAAGGTTAGGTCAACCGATGGGCGAAGGCTGAAAAATGAGGAGTTTCTAAATTGATCGATCAACCAACCATGGGAGATCGGTCAACTGATTGGCCGAATTGAAACTCTCTGTATCAATCGATTAACCGACCAGGGATGGATCGATCAATGATTGCCTTAAGGGCTAGAATGGCTTAACAACCTGTATTGATCGGTCAACTGACGGTTAATAATCGGTCAACCGACTGTCTGGTTAGAATTTCGAGATTTTTAAGGATCAAATCAAATACTAGTCATTTTTGGCATATCTGATTCAGATATTTTTGAGATTTGAATATATTTAAGATATATCACATCTATTTTGATATCCATATAGATATAGTACATAAAATTTAAGCATATCTCAATTTAGTTCTTTTAATTCTTTCTATCTATGCAATTTGAAATTGAGAAATAATTTGTGGACTTAATCGAAAGTTTTAAAAACCATATTTGAGTAATTTATACCAGGAATGAATGGTTATAATATATGGGGTCTATAGGTGTATTTAAATGTCATATCTTGATGAAACTAGCCATTAGATGACCTATTTCAAATCATCTTAAATAAACTTGTGAATTTCATATCATTAGAACACATCAATCAAGAACTATTAAAGTTCCTGAGCTTTCTAATAGTTGTTATTCTGAGATATATCTGATAGATCTATTGTGTGAGAAGTTCTTGAGAAAAAACACTATTGAGTTGGTGTCACCGATCTGTCCTGTCTTGCTATTCTGATTTCAATCTTTTGATGTTTTCATGGTAAGATATTTTCAAGTTATCATTCTTTATTGTGAAATCATATTACTATATTTTCTTGGTTGATAAAGTCGTATTAAAATTATTTTTAAACTTTAAGAGCATAAAAATTCTTTTTAAAACATTTTTTGTGATTATCTGATTACGTGCTTTATTTTGTGTTACCTACATATATTATAATAAGATATTGAATTCCTCACTTAATTTCTATCACGTCGTAATTATTGGGTTATTAATTGAGTTTAATTTATTTGAGATGGTAGAAGCTCCGAGTGAGAAGAAACTCAGTGATTTTTTGTAATTGGTAAGCTTATGCTGATTGGATACGGTTAGGACTGTATCTAATTGGGTAGCTTGGGTTTCAATCTTTTTCGGGAAAAATATTGAGATTTGATCTTTACCTAGTGGATAAAAATGTTAGATTATTATTTTCCCTTGAAAAGAATAAGGTGTGAATTCTTCCTTAATAGAGTTCATTTTTGAGTGAATTGTAATGGTTCAATCCTTACCGGTGAAAATGATACTTGGAGTGTTTGTGAGGTTTGATTCTTAACTTAGTAAAAGGGTTAAGTTGTGAATCTTCCTGTAATAGAATTAGTTTAGTCTTTAGCCTGCAAAAAGATAAGGTTCTTCCTTAACCTGTGAAAAAATAATTGTAAAGGTTGATTATGAGCCTGTGAAAAAAATCATTGTGAGAGTTTGGTTTCTACCGTTAAAAGAATCTTGGGTTTTTAGTGGGTGCGAATCTCTGTGGAGCTCGGGGGACTGGATTAGCCAAGACTAACTTGGTGAATCAGGATATATCTTGGTGTGCTGTATTAATTTACTTTATTTATATTTTGTTATTTGGGTGTGCAACTAGATTTGAACACTTATCCGCTGCGAAATAAAATAATAATTGATATAGGATAAAATTGATTATTTGATTAATTAAGTATTTTAAATTGTTTAAAGTTTTATAACTACCCAATTCACCCCTTCTTGGGTAGCTCGTTGGGCCAACAATTGGTATCAAAGCTGGTTTTAGCTTGATACACTAGCTAATAAAGATCATATGGCGTACCCGATAGGCACAGTAGGTGAGGTGCAGTCTATGTATCGACCACCTTTGTTTGCAAGTGAAAATTATGCATTTTGGAAAGATATAATGATTGCTTTCCTTTAGTCCACAAATTATGATGTGTGGCTAGCTATTAAGGATGGTCCATTTGTCCCGATAGAAAATGGAGTAGCCAAGAAGAAAGAATAGCTGACCACTTCTGGCAAACAAAAAATTTCTATTAACTCTCAAGCTATTAATATTCTGTTTTGTTCTTTAGATGCTAACGAATATTCTAGGGTTTCAAGTTGTGAATCAACGAAAGAAATATATGATAAATTACAAATCACCCATGAAGGGACTAATCAGGTGAAACAGTCAAAGATTAATGCCTTAATCCATCAATTTAAACTATTCAAAATGGGTAAAACAGAATTGATTCAAGAGATGTACACATGATTCAACAATATCTACAACCATCTTAATCAACTCAGAAAGCCCTACACTACGGAGGATAAAGTTTGAAAGATTTTGAGATCATTAACTAAAGTGTGGGAGCCAAAGGTGACTGCGATTGAGGAAGCAAAGGATCTTGCTCAGTATAAAATTGATTACCTCATCGGCAACCTAATAACACATGAGACCGCTATTCGAGGATATGAGGACGACACGAGAAATATTAAAAAGAAGTCATTGGCATTAAAATTTCAAATGAAGGAGGAATATGATAACGATGATGATGTCAGTCTTGATAGTGAGCACGAAAAGGATGTGGCGTTTCTCACGAAGAATTTCAAAAAAATGACTCGACGAACATTCCGAGGAAAGAGAAATTTCAACATAAGTAATGTGGAATGTTTCAACTGTCACAAGACCAGACATTTTCAATTCGAATGTCCCAAGCCAGTGAAGGAAAAAGAAAAAGTAAAAGAAGAAGGTGAAGAAGAGTATAAAGAAGTCAACGAAAGTTACCTGGTATGACTCGAAGTCGAGTACCTCGAAAAAATCAAGCAGTGATAATTCAACTATGCTAGCTTTGATAGACACTGAAGATAGAGTACCTAAATGTTCTAGTTCTTGTCATTTATATTTTGATAATTTATTTAAAGTTTATCAAGAACTAACTCATGATTATAAAACCCAATGTTCTAAAATTAATGCCCTGCAAAACACAATTAACATATTAAACAAACAAGTTATGGACTATGAATGTGAAAACATTGAATTAAAATTCAAGATGATGTATTTACATTCAATAGTTCTCAAATTCACAGGTGGTGAAAATAATTTAAAAATGCTTTTGGGAAGCTCACGAGGTATCTTTGATAAAGCCGAGATTGGGTTTCAAAAAAACCTTAAACAAAAATGTTTTCATAATTTTTTTTCTGAAACTAGGGATCTTGTTAGATGTTTTAAATGTAATGTTGTGGTTCATACTATACAAAGATGTTTTTCTAAAGTATCTAACTGCAGACAAGTTTAGGTTCTTAAAAGAACTAAAATTGTCCCAACTAACAAGATTGGACCCACGTAGATTGGGTACCACCTAGGAACTCTTTGAAGTGTTTCTTGCAGGTTATCAAATAAATATCTATTTGTAAGGACAATTTGTTCCTAAAATGTAGTTGTTCTCAACACGTGACAAGGGATAAAGTAAAATTTACGTCTTTGACACCTAAATACGAAAGTTATGTGATTTTTGGAGATGATGCCATGAGTAAGAAAATAAGTTTAAATACACTGGTAAAAATTTCTAAAACCTGTGCTGTTTTACATATTCTCAAGTTGTCGTAAAATTATTGCATGATAATCAGATAAGCTTACATATTTATATGTGATATTTTAATGCTATGCTATATAAGATCAACTAAAAGTCATGTTTAAAAATTGTGTGAAATATGTTATATCAATCCATGACTTATTCATCATTGAATTAAATTGGTGTGTTAAAATGCATGAATCCTGATTCATTTGAAATGTTGTGGTTATTTAAATGATAAATGAATTATATATTGCATTCATATGGTTTAAATTCTAAGTATTGATCATAATAATGATAGAAGCGTGCATTAGATTTATGATTGAAAAATTCATAAATTATCATTGAGAAATACTTCAGGTCCTAGTGAGTTAAAGATGACATATTTTTTTATTCTATCTACAGGGAAGACATTAATTGGTATCATAAGTAAAGCATATATGATTTCATGCTACATTGTTAAAATATTTTTTATTACCTCAGGTTTATTTTCCTAAGCATAAATTAGCTTGTTTACATTTATATAAGGGGAGATTGCATGCCTAGAATGATGTTTTTGGTTCCCTTTTCCCACTTTTTGAGATGATAAAAGGGGAGAATATGTTTGATATTTATTGAATTGAATTGATTGATAAAGGGGGAAATATAAAGGGGAAATCTTGATTGATCTTAAAACGAGTTAGTTAATGTTTAGGATTTGTTCGCCTAAGTATTGCACTAATAAAGAGGGATAACTTTGTTGAAATGATCATGTTATTCTTTATTGAATTATCTTCTCATTGAATTGATCATATTTGTGCTTTTCTTGAATATCTAATAATTTTATTGAATTACCTTCATGGTTATGCTTTTAAAGTTAAAAAATCCGTCCTCGAATTTAGGGGGAGCGTAGTTACATTCTTGTTTTGAAGAAAATATCAAAGTTAATTGTTTTCATAAAAAATAGGGATATTGTTGATCTTGAGGTTTTGATGGACGATTAAGGGTTGATGTTTTTGGTGGAATTAACGTGTTTATTAAGTGTTTCAGTATAAGAAGTTCCATTAAAGATAAAATCATGAAGTAATTATTCAAGATGCAGAGATGGACATTAAAGAGATGAAGAGTATTGAAGATTCTGAAGAAATAAGGTGAAAACAACTCAAACCTCTTTTACTCTTAATGTATCCCGATTAGAATCACACACGACACAAATTAAGGAGTTATATTTATGTGTGTTTAATTTGATGAAATTAAGATCCTAATTAGTGTTCAATTATTTGCTTCAATGTGAAATTGAAAAATAAAAATTGACCTAAGTAAGATTAGTGTTTAAAATTGAATATTAGTGTCAATTGATTTAACTGGGAAAAGAAATTGGTTAACGGGATTAAAATGATGAAGTTTGGAGTTGAAATAATTTGAGAAATGAGTGTTCCAGCAATGATCGGTCAACCGACGGGTGAAGGTTCGGTCAATCGATGGGTGAACGCTGAAAAGCAAGGAGTCTCTGAATTGATCGGTCAATCGACCATGGGAGATCGGTTAACCGATTGGCCGAAGTAAAACTCTCTGTATCGATCGGTTAATCAACCAGGGCTTAAAATTGGCCTAGAAATGCAATCTGCATTGATTGGTCAACCGACCAGGGATGGGTCGGTTAACCGATTACCTTAAGGGCTAGAAAAGCTTAACAACCTGTATTGATCGGTTAACCGACTGTCTGGTTAGAATTTCGAGGTTTTTAAGGATCAAATCAAATATTGGCCATCAACTAGCCGTTTTTAGCATATCTAATTCACATATTCTTGGGATTTGAATATATTTAACATATATCACATCTATTTTGATATCCATATAGATATGGTACATAAAATTGTAGTGTCTCTCAATTTGGTTCATTTAATTCTTTCTATCTATGCAATTTGATTTTAAGAATAATTTGTAGACCTAACCGAAAGTTTTAAAAGCCATATTTGAGTAATTTATAACAGGAATGAATGATTATGATATATGGGGTCTATAGGTGTATTTAAATGTCATATTTTGAGGAAACTAGCCGTTAGAGGGCATGTTTCAAATCGGCTTAAATAGACCTGCGAATTTCATATCATTAGAATACATTAATCAAGAACTATCAAAGTTCATGAGCTTTCTAAAAGTTGTTATTCTGAGATATATTCGAGAGATCTATTATGAGATTATTGTGTGAGAAGTTCTTGAGAAAAAACGCTATTGAGTTGGCATCACCGATCTGTGCTGTTTTGCTATTCTGATTTCAATCTTTCCATATTTTCCTGGTGAGATTTTTCCAAACTATCATTCTTTATTATGAAATCATATTACTATATTTGCTTGGTTGATAAGGTCGTATTAAAATCGTTTTTGAACTTTAAGAGCATAAAAATTCTTTTTAAAACGATTTTTGTGATTATCTGATTACGTGCTTTCTTTTACCCACACATATTATAATCATATATTGAATTCGTCACTTAATTTCTATCATGTAGTAATTATTGGAACATTAATTGAGTTTAATTGGTATGAGGTGGTAGAAGTTTCGAGTAGGAAGAAACTTAGTGATTTTTTGTAATTGTTGAGCTTGTGCCAATTGGATATGGTTGGGATGATATCTAATTAGAGTAGCTTGGGTTTGAATATTTTTTGGAAAAATTATTGAGATTCGATCTTTACTTAGTGGATAAAAAGACTAGGTTATTCTTTTCTCTTGAAAAGAATTAGGTGTGAATTTTTCCTGAATAGAATTCGTTTTAGAGTGAATTGTAATGACTCCATCCTTACCGGTGAAAATGATACTTGGAGTGTTTGTGAGGTTTGATTCTTAGCCTGGTAAAAGGATTAAATTGTGATTCTTCCTGTAATAGAATTAGGTTAGTCTTTAACCTGCAAAAAAATAAGGTTCTTCCTTAACCTGTGAATTTGTTTTTGTAAAAGTTGATTCTAAACTTGTGAAAATAATCATTATGAGGGTTTGATTCCTAACTTTAAAAGAATCTTGGATTTTTAGTGGGTGCAAATCTTGGTGGAGCTCAGGGGATTGAATTAACCAATGTTAGCTTGGTGAATCAGGATATATTTTGGTTTGCTGCATTAATTTATTTTATTTATATTTTGTTATTTGGGTGTACACCTAAATTTGAACACTTATCTGCTGTGAAACAAGATAATAATTGATTTAGAATAAAATTAATTATTTCACTAATTAAATGTTTTAAATTGTTTAAAATTTTATAACTACCCAATTCACCCGCCCTCTTGGGTAGTTCACTAGGCCAACATCACCCTTAGTCTAATTAATGTTCCATTTATGTTTTGGGTAAATTGTCCTTTACCCTTATTTATTTTATCTTATTATCACCTTACCTCCCACCATGTCAAAAACCTACACATTACTCCTTTTTATGCTAAACAAAGTTAGAAACTAATTTTTCTGTTTAAATTGACGGAATATGCCTAAAAAGAATGGAATTAAAATTTTCATCCAATTTTTTTGGCAACCACACAGAATTTACCCTTTTAAATTTTCATTTTATCTTTTTTTTTTTTTTTTTTATTCTTTTGTTTTCTTTTTCACTTGTTTTTCATGAACAACCCCCCTTCGCAGCCTCTCCACTAAACAATCACCCCTTCTCATTTGTTGTTTTGTCTTGAGTAATCACACGGTCCACACTAGATAAACAATCGTCATTTCATTCTTACACTTTTAGGACTTTGTGGGTTATTTTGATTTCGCCCCATAATTCACATCTGAGATTTCAATTCTTTATCATGGGTTATTTCAATTTTGGAGTTGTTGGGTTATTTCGATTTTAGATTTGTTGAATTTTGTTTGCATTAAGCTAAAATTAAACATGGTGGTAAGGTAGTGTTGGGAAAATTACTAATTAATTAAATAGTTTTTTTTTATTTATTTATTATTATTTAGGTCTTTTTTAGCTTTCTTTCTCCTCATTTAACTTTTTTTTTGAAAAATATTATTTTTCATTTCCTTTTAAAAACATTCTTATAGGAAAACCTTTTTTTAAAAAAATAAAAAAACGAATTGACATTAATACCCATATATATATATATATATATATATATATATATATATATATAAGAAACCCTAGCTTGCCTCACTCATTTGCTCTCTCTCAGCCGCCTCCTTCAATCCCTTTTCTTGATACCAG
The DNA here is from genome assembly GCA_016647705.1 of Eucommia ulmoides. Taxonomy (NCBI): domain Eukaryota; kingdom Viridiplantae; phylum Streptophyta; class Magnoliopsida; order Garryales; family Eucommiaceae; genus Eucommia; species Eucommia ulmoides. The sequence continues at coordinate 49,406,715 of CM028339.1, read as the reverse complement.
TGATGAGTGCTCTCTCTCAATCACTAAATGATCGCCAACGACTGCTGCAAACCACTAGCACGCCTATTCGACTACCACCGCCTATGCCGCTAACGACTGCTGCCACTGAACGATTGCCGCCAACCACCATTGCTCTTACTAAACGAAGAAAATGAACATTCAACCGAATCGGAAGCCGACAATCCATCACCAACCGTTTGTTCAGATCTTTTGGACGCACCGCTGGCACTCTCGATCTGTGGGGAGAATGACGATTTGGAGATGGACGATTGCAGTGGGTGACGATAGGGGACAATTTGTGGCAGTGGTTGACGCATGACGGCGGTGGTCGATTGACAGTCCTCAACATGTCTCTCGTTTGTCGGCGGTAGGCGATGTCAGGGGACGATTGCAATGGTAATCAATGAATGACGATAGTGGTCAATTGACAGTCCTCAACCCGTCTCTCATCTAATGGCAGTGGTCGATTGACGATGGTAAACCTGTTTCTCTCTCGATCTTTCTCCCTCTTTCTCAGCCCCTACTCACAAGCCATTTATAGCGCCACAGTGCTCCAAGTCCTCAGATTTGCCGAAGAACAGACAAGGCGGTGACAATGAACTAACGATGAAACGACGATGAGATTTTCCAGATTATGTAAATATTTTCAGTGATTTGTGTAATTTGTGTAAGGTGTTTGTTATATGTGAATGTTAAGATCAAAGTGAATGTGTTTAGTGTTTACATTCAAATGTTCATGTGATTTTTTGTTGATTTATGTGGACTTTTTATTATCCTTGTGAATTTTTTTTGTTGATTTTGTGTTTTGATCTATGAATATCTATATGAATGTGTTTTCTATGTGAATGTTCAGGTAGTGTGTTCATGGAATTTGTTCAGGCAATGAATATTTTTTGTTGATTTTGTTTTTTGTCTACGAATATTCACATGAATATACTTTTCTATGTGAATATTTAGCCAGTGTATTCATGAAATTTTTGTTTCTCCATTTCCAGATCTGAAACCAACAAAAAGTTACCCAAAAAAATCAAAATTCATAACGTCAGAAAGAGAATTTTTCGTAGATTAATTTGGTGTATTTTTTTTTTTTAAATTTCTATCAACCGTGAATTGTGTGGGATGATTTTGGTGATTCGGTGGTTTTTGAAAAAGAGAACTCTCACATTCTTGAATAGAATGATATAAATTGTAAATACATCACAAATAAAAGGTAATGATCAGGGACTAAACTCTAAGAAGGCTACGAGGACCAAAAACTTAATGTAGGCATTTGAAAGACCATTTTCTCAATACACTATATTTTAAGGACCAAATAATAAAATTCCCTTAATTAAATTTATTTTCTCTCTTTATGTGATTAAAATAGAATTAAACACCCACAAATCTTAACCAAGATAAAGCAAGTAACACATAAAGCAAGAGACATAATTTTATGTAGAAAACCCCCAGGTAGGGAAAAAATCACGAGACTGACTGAAGTCCGATATCTTTTTCCACTATCACAAAATAATAGGATTACATTTGTTCAAATCGTTAAGAGAAAAATTCTTGGATCACTACATAAATATCATCGAAAATGTTGGATTCAAGAAGAAACAATAAATATAGGCATGAGGAATTCCATATTGCCAGTTAGAATAGAATTACCGAAGATCAAGACCAATGGAAATGAAGTACTTCATGTCGAGAACAAACCCTTGAAATTTCAGCCCAAACGGAATCCGAATCGTCGTACGAGCGTCAAGCCGGAGTGGTTTTCTCTCTCCTCTTCCTTTTCTCTCTCTCCCTTTCTCTCTCTACTGCATCGACAATGACGTTGGCAATTAGGTTGGGATTTGGTGGATCTTCATTGTGGATCTGGTCTTCGCCAAATCTAGATCCCTTGGGATAAATTATGTTTAATTTACTTTTTTCAATACGTAGTTTGGATCTCCGCTATCTATATTTAGATTCATGTCATTAGAGTTTTGACAAATTTTTATGTTGGTTGTCAACTATCTAATGCAACCCTCATCTCTTTACACGGGTTTGGGACCGACTATGTAAAGAATATAGCATAAAACACCAACAGACGGAGTTCGCCACTATTTATATTACTAATGAAAAATGAGACGCATAAAAAATAGGCGGTTACTGAAGAGTCCTCGTAAGAGGACAAAACTATTGATTGCACCTTTTTAAAACATATGTTACAAATTAATTTATTTATTTTTGTCTTTTCGTGACAATTTTGTCTCTCCGCACTTTTGAATATAACACTATATCGTTTAGGATATAATCGCAACTCTACTCACCGCCTTTCAACTCCACCAAGTCGTCGTCGACTACACCGTCACTCATTCCACCTTACCAAAATAATCATACAATATAACCAACCTAAGCTCCACTCCACTAGATCACAACTACTAGAGGTAGAGGCCAAGTCCACCCCCAGTCCATTTGCTCCAAACCTCCACCAATCCACTGTTCCAAGCCTCCATCATTCTCACCTCTCACCGCTGTGAGCATCTCGATTTGGCCATTGCAGCCAGATTTGGCCACGACAGCTAGATTTATGGAGGAAGAACAACAAGCAGAACTAGAGGAGGAGCACGAAGGAAGAACGACGGGCAGAACCAGAAGAAGAATCAGAGGTGCTGAAGGAGATGAATGAAGTGAAGGGTCCAAAGAAATGAAATTAGAACTTTTTGGTAACAAAAACCGCTAAATGGAAGACTATTAGGTGCAAAATAAATAAAAATAAATAAACAAACTTGTTGGCCAATTCGGTAGATTCAATCTATTACCTAGACTTTTTGGTATTTTTCTCTAAGAAGTATTTTCTCCATGCATAGCTCATGTTATCGCTATCTATATTACTAATGGAAAATAACAGACATAAGAAGTCTTCTCTTCATGAGTCCTAGTTTTCTAGAGTTTTAAGTTTCTAAATTATGTTCAATTTCGTATCGATCATATATTATTTCTATTCGTTTTAAAAATAAATATGTGAACCTTTTTTCTTATTTTATCTTTTCATCTCTCCTCTTCTGCATCTTCCCCACTATATGAAATGAAATTTTCACATTCATGGATACAGAACTGATACAAAAACGTTGATATAAGAGCACTGGGATAACCCTACAACAAATTTCCTCTTCACAAAAAGCTGGTAAAAAAAACAAAATAAAGAATGTTTAAATGTACATCTTTTGAGATTGTCAGTCAGCAGCTACGAGGGGAAAACAGAGGCTGTAATCCATTTGCAAGTCAGTACTTGATCACATGGTGGCGCAACCAGAGCTCATACATTACCATATGAAAGGCATCATATTTTATGGGAGGTGAATTCCACTGGAAGTGCTTCTGAACCTGAAAACAATACCCAAAAGATTTATTACCATCATGAGCTCACGGAGGCCTGAGATGGACAAACTATTGTTCTTCCAACATACAACATTTTAGCGGCAGACAAATACACTTGGGAATGAAAACTAAGCGCGGTTTGGTTGCCGTTCAAATTAAGAATTGGGTTGTTCGACAATTAGTCACTTTAAAAAATTGTTATATTTGTTGTTTGGTTGTAGAAATTCAATACATATGAGCTGAAACATTTTACTATTTTTAAATTAGGTCATTCTTTCACAGCCCTAAAATTTCTCAATTTGAGAATTGGGAATTATCACTCTAACTCTCGATCCAAAAAATAATATAAATAAATTAATAATTAAATAAAAACACTAGACCTTATTTTTGCACTTCCAGGTGAATCTCTCTCTACTCTCTCCCTCTACTTTCTACTATGTAACATTGTTTTTTAAAATCATATCAAGAGATGCAAAACACAAAAATAAACTACCCAAGGATTTTGAATCTAATTTAAATATTCTTTTATTTGTGCAACTGTAATGAGTGATGGGGTTGCGGTCAAAATTGGAAATTAGGAGGTTTCTAAAGTGGATCATTCTAGATATTTAGATTCAATGATTCTGGGCAATGGCCAAATCGAAGAGAATAATATTCAATGATTGTTAGATCAATTGAAACTTAAAAGGAAAATTCTACAAAACTGCAATAAGACCAGGGACTCTGTATGGTTTAGAATGTTGGGCGGTCAACGAGAAGCATATCCAAAAAATTGGTGTGGCAGAAATAAAATTGTTAAGAAGGATGAGTGGGAAAACGAGAATAGATAAAATTAAGAATAAAACTATAAGAGAGAATTTAGGAATAGAATACATCGAAAAGAAGCTGAGAGAAAATTGTTTATGATGGTTTTGACATGTGCACAGAAGCACCAGTGCGAAAATGTGATTTAGTTCAAGTTCGAGGGACAACAAAAGGGAGAGTTAGGCTTAAGGAGGCTTGGAGCGAGACTATCTGAAATGATTTGATGGCATTAAACTTATTAAGGGGATGACCCTTGATTGATCACACTATGGAGCAAACAGATTCATGTAACCAACTTTACTTAAGTAAGATAAAGGCTTAGTTGTTTCAGTCATTGGAGAATGACATAGTGCAAAATTTAACTAACTAAACAATTGCATTTTTATTTGATCACCCAAACAGTATGAAAATAAAGTTTGTTGTAAATGGAGGCATATAAATCAATTTATCCAAGATGAGACAATTCCAAAGATGGAACAATTTAGATAACCAAATAGGCCCTAAATATAAATCATTTAATCAAATGCAACATTTAGATTTGCGTTGAAAGACTATTACCTTAACTAAGTTATTATGCAAAGCAACGAATTCTGCGTCAGTTATGTTTTTCAGAATTTGCTTCAGGTCATATACATCTTTCTCCTTGAGGATGACAGCGAATTTCCGCCAATCAAGAATATCATTGAACGGCAAGTCGTAATAGTTAGACAGTACCACTGCAACAAAATACCCCAAATCTATAATGTAAAGAATGAGAGAGAAATACAATCCAGGAAAACCAAACAATCATAGAACTTGAGATTCAATTGGTTGTCACTTTTTGAAATCTAAGTGCAACTTAAGAGTCTAAGACAAAATGCAGCGATGGTAACTCCCCCCCCCCCCCCCCTTCTGCCAGGGAACAACCCAGCGATATTCTACAGAGGTCCCTACCACACCCATGGAACTGCCACGAGTGAGACTCATACCCAACCATTGAGCGAGCAGAAAGAGCTCATTACCACTAGACCAACCGACTGTAGATGAACACTCATGACAGCTATCACATAATAACCATTCTACAACTAAAACAATATAACACTAGCTAATGCCATGAGCTTACCTTCAAATTTGAGGAGAGACCCCATATTTATAATTCTAAATTATGCCTGTAAAGCCCATACTATGCAATCATTATGTTCACAGGCTTAATTTTAGTAATAGACACATTTGCATATTGCTTCACAAGAATCTCACAGTATGCATGTTAAATGGCTTGCCAGTTCACAAGTCTTCCATCACATGTTAAAGGCTTGTTAGGGATGTGGTCTAATGAGATTCGCCCCAAAGTTTCTAATAATTTAAAGAGATCTATTCATTGATAAGAAAAGGACAATTTCATCCCAAATTCTAATTTAAGGGCGTCAATTCAGTGCTATCAAAACTACCGTGCGATAAGTGTTTCATCAGCAAAAGCGACTATGTTCTTGCTAATATGTACATAAGATCGCAAAAAAAGTCTTAGCAACTAAGGGAGTTTCTAAAGCTGATCTTACCAAGGCTTAGAAAGAAATCTTAATCTCATGTAAGAGCAGGTGGGAAGAGAATAAAGCAACCCTCTCCCTCACTCATCTCAAAAAGGATATCACAAATATTCTTGTTGACTCCTAGCTAGGAAAAATGCCGAAGACAGTAAGAGACCTTTTTGGATAATATATTTGAAGAATATATTTGATTCGGCAAAGGATTTGTAAATTTTTCTTAAGAAAATTTTAGAAATCTCTAATTGAAATCAAATACCTTTCAAATATCTCAGCCAAACAAACTATAAATGTTTCTTAGGTTCATTTCAATTTATTTCTTACAGCAGTAGCAAACTTGATTTGCCCTTTGCTACCCATGTGAGCCATGAAGGGGTGGATGAAGAGAGGAAAAAGTAAGAATAAAATGTAAACCCATTATAAAAGAAAAGAAGAAAAATGTTCTCACCAGGGTTACATCCATAATGGATTGAATCTGCTATACGAGCACTGTTGACCTGGGAACCTCCAGGGCAAATGCAGAACTTAGTCGTGTAAAATTTCTTTTGATACAATAGAGGTCCAATAGCCCTATTTATTCTGTTATTAGAAATATCAAGTTCTGTATCATTTTCCCACACACGTGCCAGTATAACTCTAATTTTGGAGTTTCTATGACCAGCCCAGAATCCCAGAGTTTTCCTGCAAAAAATGTGTTCAGTTCTCCAAATTAATCAAAAAGCAACACATTTTTTTTAATTAAGCAGTAGTTACATTTGTTTCGAGTATAACTACAATAATCAAGCAATGGATGCCTAGCAGTGGCAATGATATAAGATGACAACTGTACCTAATGATGATCTAGAAAAATAATTTAATGCTGTGGACTATAAATTAAACAGGGGAAAAGGAGGGAGAAAACTAGAATAGTAAACAGATTACCATGATCCAATGATGAGCAAATACTGAGAAGCACAGGCACAAACACATTGCAACACACCCGCGTGGCATCCAGAAATAACAAAGGGATACCATCACTTAATCATTCTATTGAAAATTAATAGTAAAATATGTAGTGTGATAATAGCAATAAGAATTGATTTCATAGTTATGAGTCATTTGTTATTGATTCCACATTCCAAATAAAGGGAAATTAATTAAATATAGATAAATGTCAAAGCTAAACGAAACAATAACTTAGGTTAGGGAAATGTCTAGTTAATGGTTTCCATTAGTTTCATAATAAAGGGTTCTCCGGAGCTAGAGACCCTTGTGAATTCAAGGTCTAAGGAGAGCCTTAATAGCTACACAGCCCGGACTATACCTGCTACCGCAAGCACTTGGAGGCAAATATTATCAAATATTAAATACTTAAATTACTTTATATTCTATATATGCTATTTTATACATAAAATAAAAAATAATTACAAAAGCTAAGAATGCAATTTTAAAATTGTTGAACAAACTTCAATGGAGAATTTGAAGAGACTCCTAATAATCTAATTGACGCCTACATGCTAATCAAAATTAATGCAGTTTATCAAGATCCAAACAAGGAAATTATATAGCATTATGAATTTGCATGGAAAAAGTGTGTGAGAAGTAACTGCAAAATCAATGACATTAAAATCATGACAAACAATAAATTAGCCAAAACCAAATGGTAAGGAAAACAATTGAAAAGAAATCTATCGCAAACAATTCCCCTACCCCAGCATCAACAAGTTAACATTCCAAAACACTACCTGTTCTCTACATCATTTCCACCAGCTGGAAGAGCAAAAGGCTGCAATACTTGAGGGAGAGCAACATCTTTGTGCGGAATAAAGCCAACGTCATAGCTTGGGGAGCACACAGCTCGGATTGAATTTTTTACTAGAAATGGAAGTCCTTCAGTTGCCCTTACACCAACATCATGACAAGTGACAAAAAAATGATCTGTACCCAGAGTTCGATTCCAGTAAGGGTACTTGATTATCAAGCTCTCCACATAATTTTGGACAATGATCGTCATGTTCTCATAGGACGTTCCCTGCATGCCATTATAGAAGCATCACATAAGCAATAAAATTGCTTAAACCCTCTGACAGTGATGTGTAACTGTAACGCCAATTTCATAATAACTAACAAAAATGTGCTATGGCAAAAGTAACCTCACCTAGACACATATCAAGCCTTGCATAGAATTTGTTAAAATTTCGAATGGCCATGATAGAACTCAGAGAAGAAATTGGATGTGTTTTACCTAGCAAACCAAATTACACTGTCACATTTAGAATTCAACCTTCCAGAAGCTATGCAGCTCGTTATTCAGAAATTTAAATATTGCTGAAGTTGAACATTGGCTGTATGACCAAATTTAAATATTGTTGAAGTTGACATTGGCTGTATGACCAATTGGGCTTAGTGCAGTCCGTCAAGTCCTCAAGTCCAAGTAGGAAGTCACAAATTTGAACCCGCCAAGAGGCTTGTTTCTCCACTAGCAATGTCTAGTAACTTAACAGTACAAAAACTCGTACTAGAATGTCAAACCAACATTTGTGTCTAAAGGATGACCTTTTAACCAAAACTGTGCAAAAATAATACTAATTATTTACCCTCAGTACACCAAAAATTGAAAATTTCCAGTAATTCATAACCTAAAAGGTTATTTCATGGTTGTGGCACAATTATATGATCCAAATGCATCAAAACGATCAACATCACATTGGAATCGTTAGGCTTGTAGAATCGTGATAGACCATTGAGTTGGATGGCATAGAAGCTTATATTCTCTTTTGGTTGTTGAGTTGTTGAGTTTGTTTTGAGTTGTTGAGCTTGTTGTTGAGAGTGTTTAAGTTTCTAGTATAAATAACCAAGGGAGGTGGGGAGTGAAGGCATCTGGAAATTTGGGAATTGAATGGGAGAGACTAGAGTGAAGGCATTTGGAAATTTGGGAATTGAATGGGAGAGACTAGGCTCTTGAAATCCTAGCATTCATTTATTGTTTTCCTGTATTTCCATTCTTCATTTATTGTTTCAGCAATTACTCTTCATTGTTTAGTGAATTCCATTACTGTTTCAACAATTATTTCTCCCAATTTCCCTATATTCCTCATTCTACTAGTCAATGCTTGAGTGTGTTCTATCAAGTTGGTATCAAGAGCAGTGACTATTCTGGGGAAAATGGCACAAAAGAAGGTTTTGGAGGAGAGAATAGACTTTGTCTCTAAAGAACTCGACTCTATGCGTACTTAAGTTCAGAAAATCGGAGGGTCGGAGAAAACAGTAGGGAGCTTAGAGAAATCAATAGCTATTATGATGGAGAAGTTAGATTTGGTTCTACAAAGGGAGGATTCGTGTTCTTCATCACGTATGGAGGAAAAGCAGAAACAACCTCAGATGATGGAGTCACAAGATATGAGAGGTGAAATTACGACTGAGACGATTGGGAATAGATCGTTTCGGAGATTGGAGTTGCCTATTTTCAATAGAAATGATCCTAATGGATGGATTTTTCGAGTAGAAAGGTATTTCACGATGAACAAAATGAGCGATGGAGAGAAGTTTGAAGCGGTGGCTCTGAGCATGGAAGGGAAAGCCCTTGCATGGTATCAATATGTAGAAAACAAACTTAGATTTCATACCTGGACTGATTTCAAGCTATCTTTTTTGCATCGTTTTTGATCGAGCATGGAAGGATCTATTTGTGGGAAATTTTTGGGCCTCCGTCAAGACACCTCTGTTGAAGACTATCAGGAACTTTTTGAGACATTGGTAGCACCATTGAAGGAGTTACCGGAGGAAATATTGGTGAGCATAGTTGTTAAAGGCTCTAGGCACACCAGGTGTCCCGGAGCCTAGGCGCTAGGCGCTAGGCGCACGGCGAGGCGCTAGCCTGAGCAACACCAGGCGCACGACATTTTAAAAAATAAATAAATTAATATATAGCACTTTTATATTACAAATCTAAAATCAAGAAGTAAAACTATAACTAAATTCCAATTAGAAAATATAAAATACATTCGCAAATAGCCCAGAACTCCAAATGGAAGTTTTTAAACATACACAAATAAAGAGCAAACAAAAGTACAATCAACCAAAATCTAAATAATCAAATATCATCGTCATCATCCACTAGTCATTTAATTTGTCCTAACTCCTAACAAACAATTAAACGAACAAATAATAACAAAAATAAACTAAATAAATAATTAAACAATTAATTAAGTAAATTAAATAAATAATTAATTAAGTAAATAAATAAAACATAAATAATTAATTAAATAAATAAATAGAAGACATATAGTCGGAGCAGCAGCAGCGGTCGGAGAAGAGAAATCGAACCAACGAGAAGAGAAATCGGAGCAGCAACAGCGGTCGGAGAAGAGAAACTGAAGCAGCAGCAACGATCGATGGACGAAATCGGAGCAACAGCAGCAACGATCAACAAAATCGATGGAGAAATCGAAGGAAATAGAAGGGAATCGAAGTGCGATTCTGTTCCGAGTCTTAATCAAAGGCCGATTGTGCAGGTAAGGGGTCTGGAACCTTTGGGTATTTATATAGGACTTGGGCTAGGGCTAATTCGAGATTCAATTAAAGCAACGGATTCAATAAAAACGCCTTGTCCACCACAGGCGCGCCTCCGGCGACGCATGCGACTGTCGCTCAGGCGATACAAGCATGCGCTTCTTGTACCTTCATCGCCTGGACCTGAGCGAAGCGCAGGTCCTGCGACCTAAGGCGCCTTGCGCCTAGGCGAGCGCTTGAGCGCGCCTTTGACAACTATGTTGGTGAGTACTTAATTCAATGGCCTTCCGGGTCGGGTTCGACCTTTTTTAACCCGCAGGCTTCGACGAATTTGGCGACGACGATGTCACGATCTACGAACGATTTCGTACCACGATCGACGGCGATCGCCATTCACAAGTCGACGACAGCGCTGAACGAATTCGCTTCACCATTGACAGCGACCACCTTGTGCACAAAGCTCGAATAGAAGACAAATAGGTCAGGGGAGCTTTCGGTGACACAAAAACAGAACGACGATCATGTTTACACCAACACCGAATTTTTTAATCGCCGCAAGAAGGGTTTGTGCTTCAAATGTGATGAGAAATACTCTCCTGGTCACGTGTGTAAGAATCAACATCTTAATTTACTACTATTAGATGATTCTTGTTTGATTGAAGAAATAGGAGGTGAAGAAATACAACAAGAATGTAGGTCACTAACAGTGTTACATGGGGCTGACACTCAACTTAAAACTAAGGACCAGGTCTTGAAAGAATTCAAAGGTCCTTTGGATACTTCTCTGAAACGAATGGAGGATCATGCGGATAAGAAGAGACACAAAATCGATTACACTAAAGGGGATTGGGGTTGAACACTCAATTAAAAAATAATCACCTTGAGGACAAGGTGAGAGTCTGAGGGGATGGTATTGATAGACCATTGAGTTGGATAGCATAGAAGCTTATATTCTCTTTTGGTTGTTGAGTTGTTTGAGTTAGTTAGAGTCTAGTTAAGTTGTTGAGTTTGTTTTGAGTTGTTGAGCTTGTTGTTGAGCGTGTTTAAGTTTCTAGTATAAATAACCAATGGAGGTGGGGAGTGAAGGCATCTAGAAATTTGGGAATTGAATGGGAGAGACTAGGCTCTCGAAATCCTAGAACGGAGAGACTAGGCTCTCGAAATCCTAACATTCATTTACTGTTTTCCTGTATTTCCATTCTTCATTTACTGTTTCAGCAATTACTCTTCATTGTTTAGTGAATTCCATTACTGTTTCAGCAATTATTTCTGTCAATTTCCCTATATTCCTCATTCTACCAGTTAATGCTTGAGTGTGTTCTATCAAATCGTAAGGCAGTTTTGATAGAATCATGAGATTCTATGATTCTGATGCGATTCTTATTAAAGATTCTATTTCGAGTTTAAAAATTGGGTTTGCCCCAAAAATCATACTTAACCCTCGAAATTTGGGCTTTAACGAAAATAACAAACCCAAATCCATAAACCTAACTAAATAATACCCTAAATGCAAATTGTTTTCTTCAAATAATGATGAGAGTGGAAGCGATCAAGCTTTAGAAGACAATAAAGAGAGCAAACATCGTGCTTAAGACTTCGCTATCAATTTATATTTTTATTTCATTTTCGTTCTTATCCAAAAACTCTCCCTATGAGTGTTTTATGCTATATTCTTTACACAACCGGTCTCAAGTCCGAGTAAAGGAGGAGGGTTGCGTTAGGTAGCTAACAGCCAGCGTAAAACTTTATTAGAACTTTTATAACATGAATCCGAATACATTAAACGTTAGGGCGTCCCCTACTAGCGACGTGCTACATTACCACCACCCGAATGTAGTGAGAAATGAGCAAGGGTGGGCTAGGGCGTCGCCCGGAAGCGACACACCGTGTTTATGCCCGGATACGGTGTCAAATAAGCAAGGGTTGCCGCATTATAGTGGACGAGTGCGGATAAAGAAGCTAATCCATGTGAATAGGCTTAGATTAGCAACTTGGAATGTAGGTACTTTGACAGGTAAGACTAGAGAATTGGTGGACGTGATGAGCAGAAGAAGAATTAATATTCTTTACTTGCAAGAAACTAAGTGGATTGAAGAGAGGTCTAGAGAAATTGAGTACGGGGTACAAGTTATGGTATGCGGGGAAACACAAACATAGGAATGAAGTGGGTATTATGATAAATAGAGATTTAAAGGATAGCGTGGTCGATATTAAAAGAATTAGAGATAGGATGATAGTTATGAAGGTGGTGGTTGGAGGGGAGGTCATTTAACATTATCAATGTGTACGCTCCCTAAGTGGGATTGCAAGAGGATGTTAGAATTCTGGAAGAATATGGACGAAATTCTTCAAAGTATACTTAATCAAGAAAAAATATTTCTTGGGGGAGATTTGAATGGACATGCAAGAAAATAAAGGGGAACTTTCGAGAAAGTATATGGTGGTTATGGATTTGGAGAGAAGAATGCAATGGGTAAGATGATTTTAGATTTTGCTATGGCGTATGATTTTTAGTTCTTCTGAATACATGTTTTAAGAAGAGAGATGAGCACCTTATCACATTTAAGAGTGGACAGAGAAATAGCCAAATAGACTTTGTCCTTACAAGAATGAGGGATCGCTTAATATGTAAGGATTGTATGATAATACCCGAAGAGAATATTGCTACCCAACATAGACTAATGGTAACCGATTTGAAATTTCAGGGGTGGAAGCGGGATTTTAAGATAAGTAAGCATACAAGAATACGTTGGAGAGATCTAAGGGGTGAGAAGATTGAGTTGTTTAAGGATAAAATTAGCAATGATGAGTTATGGAAGAGATACGAGGAAGTGAACAAAATATAGAGTAATATAGCAAGTCATATTAGAGAGATAGGAAGAGAAGTTTTATGAGTTTTCAAAGAAGAGAGACTACAATATAAAGAAAGTTGATGGTGGAATGAAGAGGTCCAAAAAGCCGTTCGGAAGAAGAAAATAGCTTATAAAGAATGAAAAAAATGTTGAAGCAGCAAGAGTTGGAAGAAGTATAAACATGCAAAAACGGAAGCAAAAAAAGTAATTAAAGAATCAAAGTTTCGGGCGTATGATAATTTGTATCAAAAGTTAGATACAAAAGCTGGTGAAAGGGACATATTTAAACTCGTTAAGCGACGTGAACGAAAGACTAGAAATATAGGAAGTGTTGGATGTATTAAAGACAATGATGAGAAGGTCCTGGTGAAGGATGAAAAGATTATGGAACAATGAAGAAGTTATTTTTATAATTTATTTAATAAGAACAACGCTGGAGAATCTAATTTAGAGTTGCCTAATTTATCTTCAGATAAGATTAATAAGTTTCATAGAAGAATCAGGGTTTCGGAAGTTAGAATAGCACTAAGGAAAATGAAAATTGGAAGAGCAGTAGGGTCAGATAAGATCCCAATAGAGGTGTGGAAAAGTCTGAGAGATCTTCGGATAGAGTGGTTGACTAGACTTTTTAATGGCATTTTGAGGACTAAAAGAATACCTGATGACTGGAGGAGAAATATCTTAGTGCCCATCTATAAATATAAAGGGGATGTTCAAAGTTGCGCAAACTACCAGGGCATAAAACTTATGAGCTATACTATGAAATTTTGAGAGAGAGTGATAAAATATAGAATAAAACATGAAACAAGCATAGACGGGAACCAATTTGAATTTATGCCCAGTCGATCAAATATTGAAGCTATCTATTTATTTAGGAGATTAATGGAAAAATATAGAGAAAATAAGAAAATTTTACATATGGTATTTTGTGGACTTAGAAAAGACTTATGATAACATACCCAGAGAAATTTTGTAGTGAGTGCTAGAAAAGAAACATGTATCCAACGTATATATTGAGATAATTAAGGATACGTATGAAAGTATAGTCACTAGTGTTTAAACAAGAGAAGGCGATACTTGTACATTTCCTATTAATATAAGTCTACATCAAGGATCATCTTTAAATCCTTACTTCTTCATTCTAGTGATGGATGAGCTAACAAAATATATCCAAGATGGAATACCTTGAAGTATATTATTCGTAGATGACATAGTACTAATTAATGAAAATAGAACAGGCCTTAATACTAAGTTAGAAAGATGGAGAGAAACATTAGCGTCTAAAGGCTTGAAGGTTAGCAGAAGTAAGACGGAATACATGCATTGCAATTTTAGTAATGCCCGAAGAAATGATGGTGCAGTCAAAATTGGAGATGAGGAGGTTCCAAAGATGGATCATTTTAAATATTTAGGTTCAATGATTCAAAGTAATGGCGAAATCAAAGAGGATATTACTCATAGAGTCAAGACAGGATGGTTGAAGTGAAGGAGTGAAGTTTGGGTGATCTGCGATCGTAAGATACCATTGAAACTCGAAGGAAAACTCTACAAAACTGCAATAAGACCGACGCTTCTGTATGGTTCAGAATGTTGGACAGTAAAAACAAAGCATGTCTAGAAAATTAGTGTAACAGAAATGACGATATTACGGTGGATGAGTGGGAAGATGAGAATAAATAAAATTAAGAATGAAACTATTAGAGAGAATTTAAGAATAACACCCATTGAAGAGAAGATGAGAAAATCGTTTACGATGGTTTGGACATGTGCACAGAAGACCCATAGAAGTACCAGTGAGAAAATGCGATTTAGTTCAAGTGCGAGGGGATACTAGAGGAAGAGGTAGGCCTAAGAAGACTTAGGACGAGACTATTAGAACTGATTTGATGACATTGAACCTGACTGAAGGGAAGACCCTTGATCATACATTATGGCGTAAACGGATTCATGTAGCCAACCTTACTTAAGAGGGACAAAGGCTTAGTTATTGTTGTTGTTGTTTCGTTCTTACTAAAACATAGGTGATAGAGGCTTGGGTTACATGAAGATGAAGAGAACCAAGAATATATGATAATGAGATTCCTGATATTTCAAGAGATTCAAACAATGATGATAATCAATTTGATCATCAAACAATGGGCAATGATGATGATGACGACGACGACAAGAACGGTTATAATGGTCAGAAAGAAAATCATGATGACGTCGACTTGGAGGCAAATGAGGATTTCATAGATGATGATGATGATCTAGTTCGATTCCTTGCCTTGTGTTTTTCGATTGGTTTTTCATTTGGTCATGGATTGACTTATTAAGTATGATCTTTTGTTTTTTACATGAACTTGATAGTAAATTAAAGTCAAATTATCTATAAACATTATTTTGTAAAGTGAAATCTAGTAATATATTCAGTAATGGGGATTTTTTTGCTTAGATATACTTAACCCCTCTAAGAGGGGAAAAAAAAAAAACAAACAAACAAAGACAAACAAACACACTAGATTGAAGAATCTTACAATCCTCTATTCGATTCTATGATCCGATTCTCGGGTGCCTCACAACGATTTGATTCGGGATCCAATTTTTGACAACCTCAGGTAATATGCAAGTTTCAGCATCAACATTTCTTATGTCAAAATTTTCGTTAGTCCTACTTCTACATAACTTGGGATTTTGTGGCTATCTAGTTATATAAGTGTATGTATCTCCTCTTTTTGTAGGATTATAGTTACATTGCTAACCACCTATTAAACTATATATAATTTATGATTGCGACCATTGTTGCCGAGGCTCAAGGTGCACCAAGGCACCAAAGTGTTCTGCAGACTAAGCTCAAGGCACCAAAGTGTTTTGGAGACTTAGCGCAAGGCACAAGGTGAGGTGCACATCCAAGCAAAGTGGGGTGCACATTATATGAAACAAGTAAATATATATTTTGATATTATTTATTAACAATAAAGATATTCATATACTTAAATATGAAACACCAAAAAAACTAAACATTCCAATTGTTGAAAACCCAAGCTATTCGTTGAAGATCAATTACCCCATACTTCCCTGAAAAATCCATTGTTCTAAACTTTACCTGTAGTGATGATTCTTGTGCTAATTTGCCTTCTATCCCATTAAAGAATCTCAAACCTCGTTTTCAGATTCTAGCTGAGAATTGTGACACATAGATTCTTCCTCGTAATCATAGTTATGGACTTTCTTTTGCTCGTCTGAATTTTCTCTATGTTATCTAGGGAAAACTCAAGATTGACAAAGGAACTGTGAAAAAGATGTGAGCATACATAGCTTTTTGTTTTCTTTATCAAGATTGCATTATGGGTATATAGTTACTCTTCTTGCCCACTTTCATGGTGTTTGGTCAAATTGAGATTCAATTCCCAAAGGTCTTGAGAATACTCTTCAAATTATTGTCTACCCTTCGTTACATATCTGTAAAAGGCAAATCTTGGGTGATTCATCTAGTGTGATTGGGACTCAACCGCCTTTGTTTCAAGTCGATAAGATTAATGATGAAGGAATTACAAATAAATAGTAGTTTAGTGATCTTTCATCATCTTTTGGCCATCCATTTTATTCAATATTCACATTACTCATTTGATTATTCATTGTTATTTATTTTTCATGAATAACACAGTAAATTATTTCCTGCAACTCTTTTATGTATCTATTCTTTATTGATATATCTATCTTTGGTTTTTTGTAAACTCATGAAAAAATGGGGGAGAAATATTTATGCAAATTGAAAATCTTTCTATAGAATTAAGGGAATATCAATGCATTAATTAAGGGGGAGTTAATTATTGTGATAGGCATTGATTCAGCGGAAATCTATTGACTTAGGGAGAGTCAAATTATTTTTGATATATTCACTATTACAACTATTATACACTTGACACTACAGATTTAATACTTCCTACATTTCAATGCAGTGATGTTTTGTTACCTGCTTTAGGTACCAAGCTCTCAAACTCTAGCCAAGATCGAGTTCGTCGTATCTAGATTATGAGAGTCTGAAAAAACACATGTAATTTTAATCTTTTACTTCTGGTAATTTTCTAGATAGTTTAGATTCTTCGTACTTCGGTGTTTGTCACCAAATTGCCCAAGAGGACACAGTTAGGTCCTTAGTTTTTGTGTTGGCCTAATTCGGTGACTCATTTTGTATTTTATTTTCCATTTGCATACAGTTATAAGGTGTTAGTGTGTCCTCTACAGTCAAAGAATCAAGTCAAAGATTGTCATCACTGTCAAAGAAGATATTCAAGCATTACGACCAATTTCAACAAGATAAAAAGTATCAATGCACACACCTAAAACCTTTTACACAACCCAGCACGTTTTTGAAAGTCAAAATAAACTTAAAACTAGAATTTCAAAAAATGGCCACTACAAGCGTCTGGACGGCCTGTACATGTGTCCGGACGATTTTCGAGCAGAGGAACTGGTAATAGGACATTTGTCTGGAGACCGTTCGCACGGTGGCACTCAGCGTCCAAACAACCTAAGCGTCGCCTTGGTGATTGTGCGGGCCCACTATTCCTTCCTTTTAGGGATTTATGCATATTTGGAAGTTAAGCGTTTCGGGTTCCTTGCTTCTTTAAACAAACCAAAGCCTCCCATATCCTGTGTGATTTCAGCAAGTTCGTACATATAAGATACATCTTGTAAGCCTGAATAGGTGCAAGCCTCCCACCTTGACTCAAATGTTTTTACATTGTGCGTAAACGTATAAATGAATCAAGAGGTTTTGAAAATCACCACCTACTCGATCGACAATCATACCGAATGTTGCACTTAATCGCCTTTCGCGGAAAGAGATCAGAATCATGCGGGATATGTGAAGTCGTGTAGTTGATAAAGTTCCCAAGTCATCTTGGAACATGTCGTAGATGTAACCTAGATGAGTTCAAGAGGGTAAATAGGTGCAAGTCTCCCACCTTGACTCGTGTTTTTACATTGTGCTTAAACGTATAAATGAATCAAAAGGTTTTGAAAATCACCACCTACCCGACCGAAAATCATACCGAATGTTGCGCTTAATCGCCTTTGGCAGAAAGAGATCAGAATCATGCGGGATATGTGAAGTCGAGTAGTCAATAAAGTTCCCAAGTCATCTTGGAACACATCGTAGATGTAACCTAGAAGAGTTCAAGAGGGTCTGACGAAGCAAGTAGCTAGCTGGATGAAGGAAGTCATGCACATGAGTTTTTCAGGGAAGTGGTGTAGTATAAGTATTGAAGTCAAAAGTTTCTGCAATCATACACCCTTTGGGTTCATCAGGAAATTGCATGCACCACAAAGTGGCGTCATGGTTTTTACCCTTTTAGGTTTTCCACGTTAAAAAAGAAATATTTTTTACATCCTTTACACTTGAGCATCTTTATCTTTCTTCGTGTGACTTTATTTTAATATTGTTGTTATACCTTACATATCTTAAGAAAAATTAAAATCAGAGAAATTGTATAGGTTAATTAGATCTAGAGGGTGTAAACTACTAATTGCCTATTCAGCCTTCCTGTTGCTACTTATTTGCAGATTATAGTTATAGGCTTATAGTCCCATAATAGCCAATATTTCTAAAATAACATTCCCTATGCTTTCTTCTATCTATTGGCTTCTTTACCTAACAGAGCAACACCTCAAACAACTTTTTCTATTCCAGCAAATTCTAGGACCCAAACACTTCCATAAAATTCAATGCTCTCCTTTTGGATAGAACTTTTTAACACTTTATCCATTCCCTCTGAAACCATAAATCCATACAAGCAACAACAGAAATCCACCACAAAAAGTTGTAGGCTCCTACTATAAATTATCTACATTTGTCCTATAACAGTAACCTAATTACAAAAATTCAAATCAAAGAACATGAGAAACTGCTATTGAGTAATACAACACTACAAATATTATAACACAAATGTCTTACGTATTCTCCAATCAAATAAAATTGTACAATGGTGAGTACACTCTCATCGACATGCACGTTGTATGTCCAAAACAGGATGATTTGAGTTTGGGTTGTATATTTACAAATGGATGGTCGTTGATTTTAATTGACCAAATAAACAACCAAACCCCACAAACTATCTCATGACAAATCAAACATTGAATCCTCAGAAATTAATAGAACAAGTTTAGCCAAAACTTACATGCACTCGTCAATTATAAAAACCTCCCTCCACTGAAAGACAAACCCCCATTAAATATGCTAACTCATTATAATCTAAGATTCCAATTTTAACACTTTGGTGATTCAATATTATGTTCTAGAACAATATCAGCATGCAATCAAGAAATAGTCATGAATGACATTACATAAAGATCAACAATGGCAGATAAAAATTCTAGATGGTGCAGCTCAAAAAATAAATAAATTAATTAATTAAGAGGCACCTTTCCCCTCATCTTATGGCAAGAGATCGGAATGAAAAAGAGGTCAGCCTGATTCGGATCATCCGTACGGAATTTACTTTCCCTGATGTTCTGAAAGAAATAGCCTTCGCTCGCATACTTCCCTGTAAGCTTCCTTGGCGTCTGGTAGTAAGTATTGGGATCTCCATCTGGATATATATACACCTTGAATTTCCTCTCCATTTCCGCATAGTTCAATCTAAACAGCTCCGGCGAATGATATATGCTTGATAAATCCTCCAAATCATTCTTTTTAACTACCTTAATTTTAGAGAAAAACAAAGAGAATTAATCATTGGTGGTCTCTCATGAACATAGATGGAAACGAGTAAATTGGACGGGAAGTAATACCTGGGGAGCATGAGAGAATGATGCGAGAGGGGAAGAATATGAGTCGTTGCTCGATTGGAGAGGGGAATGAAGGGACTTGAGAGAGAGGTACGTGAATGAAACTAGGGTAAGGATGGCAAGAGTGAGGAGTGAGCCTCGCAGAGAGCAGCCAACGGTGGAAGTCTGTGGCTGTGGAGGTTTCACCGCCGACATTGCCGAATACAAGCGGCGATTCCCGGGGGAGTTATTATCGATGGGAGCGCAGCCTTTGTGTGGCTAGATTTACGGTGGTCCAGGTGATGTTCAGAGTGTCACGCAAAGGGCAGCAATACAAGTTCGGAGTGGAACGTGAGCTCGGATCCCGCTAAAGCGCGTTCAGCCGTCGTGGATCGCCTTCTCTCTATTGATCCCGGCGCGGCCACTACAGTTCCAACATGCGTGGCATGGGTACTCGGTGCTAAATATAATGTGCTATTTTTAAATGTATTTTTGTATGAATTTTTTTTTTTTTTTTAATCTGTCGAATTTGCTCATAGATCACCTAGTGAAAAGGGCAAAAGAACTTGTGAAAAGGAGTCTGGGTCACGCACGGAGCTCATGAGCCCAAGCTCACCATTAGTGGGCTTGAACCCTCGGGGAAGAGTGATGCGTTTGAAGAAGTCTGAAGGCACTAGAAGCTCAAAACCTGCTAGGGGCAAGATCAAGCGCGATGCTCAATAGCAAAGGGTGAGTCACCATGAAATTGCTAGAAAACATTCACATGGTGTGGAGAACGCACAAATAACATAATAATCATTGCACCAATAACAAATTGGTGACTAGGTACTCTCTCTCTCTCTCCATTCCCGTCAAAAAACTGTATAAATACCTGAGTAAGTGTAAGACCAGGTATGCATAATTTGATATTCACTATGCATATTCCTGTGTTTAACTTTGCACTCTTTTTCTGGACATATATTTACTCTCACGTCTAAGGTTCTTCACAGCGATTCGCCCCCCAGTGCTAAGAATTTGTGCAAGAACCTTTGGAGGAAAGGCACGAAGGCTCGCAGGGACAGAACTATAAATTCACTGTGTTACCATATCCAAGCAACATCAGTTGGCGTCGTCTGCAGGAATCAACATTCAAAGTCGTATTTCATCTCCACTGTGTTTCGATAGTTCTTCGTTCATGCTCACTCGTTCTAAGAGTGTCTCTTTGAGAGAAAATCACCAACCGCTACAAGAGTCGCAGTCTGATCACTAGTCTCTCCAAGAATCGCCGATGAATTCTTTTGTTCCCAGCCTAGAGCCGGTGCACGACGAAGCGTGTCTCGAACAAATCGAGAATCAAGTCATTGAGCTCGACCGCCAAATGATGCAGCTGGTAAATGCTAACCAGGCACATCTACGGCTGCCAACCTTGGGTGCCAATATTCTTCGCTAATGAGGCTCTCATCTGGGAATGCCATTTTACTTCACCAAACATGCATCCGTAGAGGTTGAGCATGTGCGCAATAAGATTCCCTTGGAAGTTACATCCACCTAGGGGAGGAGTCTCGCTATATGAGGTTGTCATCTCCACCGTTGGAGGTCTTCCACGCCGAATTGTGCCCACTCTCAGCCTGGGAGCGATTCCCGCTCAAGGGACATGCCTCAGTCATGGAATGTCGCTTGGAGAAAATAGAGGCACGATTGTAAGACCTGGCAGAAGGCACCAGAAATGAGGTCCCCCTCCCCAGTTGTCTTCCCTTCACAAGGGAGGTTCTAGAGGAATTGGTATTGCCCTGGTTCGCCTGTTCTACCAACCTAATGCCCTCTTACGACAAGACGAATGACCCGATCAATCACATCACCGTGTTCAAAATGCTCTTGGACCGACAGGAAGCCTCTAATGCTTTGAGGTGCAAAACCTTCCCCATCACCCTGCATGGTCAGTTCTAGGAATGGCATTTTACTCTCGCCTCGCACTCTATATCCTACTTTGCAAATTTCGAGGAGGACTTCCTGACATGCTTTAAGTGCATCCATAAGAAGTCGAAGATCTTTACTAGCCTCTTCTCCTTTAAGCATGGAAATATGAGCCGTTGAACCATTTTCCCAATTGATTCGAGGACGAGACCAAGGATGTAAACCATCTTGATAACGACATCACCCTCGCATCCCTTATAAGTGGGCTTCGGGAAGGGAATTTCTTTTATTCCCTCGCCAAGAACTCGACGTAGACCCTTGATGATGCCCCTTCCGTGAAGGGTGTTTTAGTCAAGTCGACTCCATGATAGAAGACTAGGTCGGGGTAGAAGGACCCAAGAGGCAAGAGGGTGATCAAGAGGATAAACAAACCCAGTTAACCAAGATAAAGAAGTTCAAGTCGGAAGGAATATTATAGGATGATAAAAGAGCTCTAGCATGGAGACCAGAGTAGTTTACACCCTTGAGATTACCAGTTGCGGCAATCCTATGTGAGATCAAAGGAAAAGAACCCAACCTTAAATAGCCCGGTCTGTTGAAATTAAAGGGGAAGAAGAAGAACAAAAATAGATATTGTGAGTTTCATAGGGATCACGACTACACAACAGATGAATGCTTCCAATTAAATGAAGAAATCGATAGCCTAATTTGGCGTGGTTATCTCTGGCGCTACGTCTATGTGGATAACTACGAAGAAAAGAAAAGAAGGGACTAGTCCCAAAATAAATAAAGAAGAAGGCCATGTGACCTCAAAAGGATCGAATGATAAATCCAGATTGTCACACCCCACCTCGGCCCCCACGCATTGAGGCTAGGCGTGAGCTCGATTTGATATTACCCAACTTGAATGAATTCAATCTGAACAACACGTAGATAATTGATTTAAATTTTAATATTATAAACTCAAAATTCAAAGAATCACACATGTCCTAAATATTTTATAGCAAAACTATAAAATCTAAACCTTTCGTGATCAACACCGGTCCTAACAGCCAAAAAGAAGAAAGACACTACCCTTTGACTCTATCTAACGCTATCTTTACTTGGAGTACTTGAGATAAAATATTTTATCAATTTTACTGCCTTCATAATAGAAAATAATTTATGAATCAAGTATATTTATCAAACACCATTTTTTAAAATATAAATATAACCGCACACTTGAGTAATATCAACTTCCACATATATCATCAGAGTAAAATAACTAAATTTGGTTCAACTGGTAAAATTACTTTGATATATAATAAAATACCACACACATACTTCCCTACTAGCCATATGATCGTTTAACTCACGATTAAGAGTTATGACGATACCGTAACCTGTATAACTGCACAATCTACAGTTTCCAGTACTAGGGTCATTCAATCTCTCCAATGGTAGGAGCCAACATGTGTTATGAACCACTATATCGTAATGATAATAATCATCAACAACAATAACGACGACGACGACGTATATCAACTACTTGCATGACTTGCTCTCCTGTCAGGTCACAACACAATGTCCTACATGACATGTTCTCCTATTAGGACTAACAATATCCCACATGACATGCCCTCCTGTCGAGACCACACTATGGCATAGTAGTATAATAATAAAAACCACTTTTCATATTTTACATTTTACTTGATCCATCTAACGTAATAAAACAATATATTTTAATAAATCCTTTCTTTTTACAATGTAGTACGAAAAATATAATTTGACAATTTACATAGAAAATAGTACATTGACCATGATATTTGTATTGCTATTACACTATTGCCGTAATATTGATGTAGTCGGCGTCGTCTATGAACGTAATAACAACAGGGTCTAAACTAAGAATTTAAGGCCTCGTTTGGTTAGTGTTCCCAACCAAACTCAACCCAACCCAACCCAAAAATTTTGGGTTTGATTTTTGGGAACGCGTTTGGCAAACACAAAACTCAACCCAACCCAACCCAAAAAATAGGAATTGATTCTCAAAATCCTAAAGAAACCAGAAATAAAAAAAAAATTGTTTCTTTTTGTGCCCAAAAAACTCAATCCAAAGTTCTCAACTTCCGTCTTCATCTGCCGGCTGACCACCACCACCCGCTGCCGTCCGCTGCCGCCGGCCGCCGCCCCGCTGTCCGGCAACCGCCCGGCAACCGACCGCCGTCTCCAGCCACCTCCGACGATCTTCTGCTGTCGCCGGCCACCTCCGGCGACCGTCCGCGCCGCCAGCGTCCACCTCCGGCTACCGTCCGGCCATCACCGCCGCCGTCGCCGTCTGACACACCGTCCGGCGACCGTCACCGGCCACCACCAAACAAAAAAAAAATTCAAAAAAAAAATTAGTTTTAGGATAAAATCATTACCAAACACATTATGTTCTCAGCACAAAACAAAAATTATCGTTACCAAACGTAATTCTATTCCCAAAATTCTCAACCCAACCCAATTCAACTCAACTCAACCCAACCCATTCCAGTTGGGTTCAGAAAAGTGGGAACACTAACCAAACGCCACCTAACTAAATAAGTCTAATATGACATGAAATGGGTGAAATGAATGATACTAAAATACAATTTTTTTCATTCCCAAATTTAACTAAATATAGTAGGAGCTCTACTAGTATTATTTTCAGTGGATGCTTCGACAAGATGAAGATCGACCACGACAAGTTCCTCTCGGTGACCTCTCCCTTCGTAGGGTAGAAGAGAAAAGGTCCACTTTCTCAGGTGGGTTTACTTCCCAATATCCATAGGAGATGAGCTTAGAAGGACTACGATGTGGCTCCGGTCTCTTGTAGTGAACCACCTGTCGGCATACAACGCCATACTCGGGCGCCTTGCCATGAGCTCAGTTAAAGTAGTATACTCCACCTACCACCTAACTATGAAGTTACTCATTGAAAGTGGAATAGGGGTGGTCAAGAGGGACTAGACAGCTTCTAGGGAATGCTTTATGGTGACTATGAATGTTGATCCTCCGTCGTTGGTGAAATAACAATCACTCCTGCCTATGGAAGATTCAAGGGGGCAAGGATGTGCCCAACACTTAACAATAATATTATCTCCGTTCAAGTTCACCTAGAAGACGATATCAGAATAGTGAAGATTGGGACGAAGATAACCTTGGAGGTGCGGCAAGCCCTCGAAGATCTTCTTAGGAAAAATAGGGACGTCTTTGCATAGTCACACTCTAAGTTACCCGGGATCGATCCCCTAGTGGCCATACATAGGTTATTCATCGGCCTTGCTCATCCTTTGGTTCGCTAGAAGAAAAGGAAGTTCCACTTAGAGAATCAGGTTATTATTATGGAAAAAACCTAAAAGCTAATAGACATCAGAGTGATTGAGAAAATCACATTCCTGGATTTGTTGGCCAACATGGTTCTAGCTAAGAAGGTGGGAGGAAAATGGATCATGTGCGTTTACTAGAAGGAGCTCAATAAGGCATTACCCAAAGGAGTTTTTCCCCTGCCGTGTGCCAATCCCTATGTACCCTCCATATAGACAAAAAATGTCATTTATAACATATAAGGCAACTAACTGTAATAAGGTGAATGCCATTTGGTCTGAAGAACGCCAATGCAACATATTAGAGGCTAGTCAACAAAATATTCAAATTGGAGATTGGGAAATACATGGAAGTATATGTGGATGATATGTTGGTCAAGAGCCTCCTAGATGAACAACACATCACCAACCTCCAAAGGTGCTTCAACATTTTCCGGATGCACAAGATAAAGCTCAACCCATTCAAATACAGCTTCGGGTGGCCTCCGATAAGCTTCTAGGCTTCATGGTCTTGAAGAGAGGGATAAACACCAACCTAGATAAAATCTAGGCCATCATGGAAATGTCCTCCGCAAGAACTAAGAGAGATGTTTAAAGCTTGGCAGAAAGGGGTGAGGTTTGAGTTGCTTTATCTCTCGATCAAGCAACAGGTGCTTCACATTATTTAAGTTGTTAAGGGGAAACAAAACCTATGAGTGGATGGAGGAATGTGAATCTTCTTTATAGGAGTTGAAACTCTACCTCACAACAACTCCATTATTGACTTCGCTGGTGCTCGGGAAAAAATTGTTCTTCTACCTAGTAGTGTCTCCAACTGCAGTGAGTGTTGTCCTGATCCAAGAACTAAAAGGGGGCCAAAGTGTGGTTTATTATTCCATCCAGGTCCAAACCTTCGCTGAAACAAGGTACTCATGGATGGAAAAGTTAGTGTTAACCCTAATAGTGACATCTAAGAAAATGGCGCAACACTTCTAGTCGCACTCTATTATCGTGTTGATTGAGCATCCCCTTTGCTAAATACTCTATACCCTAGACACATCCAGGAGGTTGATCAAATGGTCTTTTGAGCTCAACAAGTTGTACATCGACTATTGCTTGCACACGACCATCAAGGCCAGGTCATAGAGAACTTTATTGTTGAGTTCACTATCATTGAAAAGTCCCAGTCAAAAGCGGAATCCCCGCCAAGTCCAAAGAAGGTTGTCCATGCCCAATACAACGAGTAATGTCCGCTAGACACCATCATTATTGGTGGGACTTTGGGCAAAAAACCCAAACCGGACGACAACTCCTTAAGGGTCAGGGGGAATCTATTCACCTATGGATTTTCCAACTAGTAAGGGAGTGGAGTAAGACTAGTCCTCATCATCCCTACAGAAAAAAAGTCTTGAACTTGGTTTCAAAGCCACCAATAATAAAGAGGCGTTGGTCGCTGGACTCAAGTTAGCTAAACATATGGGGCAATCAACTTCTTGATATTCTACGATTTTCAGTTGGTGGTCAACCAGGTAAAGGGATGACGATGAAGTACTTAGACAAATTAAAGGATCTTTGGGAGGAGTGGTTGGTAGCGGAATATTACATCGCAACTTTCATCGCAAGTGTACGGGTCAGGTTTTAATATAATGAGAAGAGTTAGGATTGTCATATCCACAGGGATTGGTTTAGATTATCTTTGAGTACCGTAATTGTCATAACCTAATTTTATTTAGACGATAAAAAATAGGTTTTTGTTTATAAATATAAAATACTAATCTAATTAACTAATTATACTATAATACTAATATGAGACATTTAGGGGAATGAATTATCTAGGGATTAACTTCATTTACTTAAATGTATTTGATTTCGTCTAATTTACATTAACGGTATTAGACCTATTCGACAATCTCGGTATCGTAAACTCACTCACTCACACTCCCAAGTGTAAAGTGAATGAATATGTGACTTTGCGTCAATACCGAAGTCTCTGTCGAGCATCTATATGACACTTGGTCACATGAGTCTCGCCCCACGTCATGGATTGCATACATTCTAATACCCTCCCGGGTCATTAGATCGTTACGTTGTGTTTAAACCCTAGTCCGAATCTGGGGTTACCTCTCCCGAGTGTCAAACCCCGATTTCTTAATATATCATAACAAGCATATAAAGGAAATTAAAGAACAGTAAACATAATCAAATAGCGAAAAACAACCGTTAATGAAACACAATTCAAACAAACAACATTTTCGTAAACTATATTAATCCCATAGATAATATATGTTTAGCTAATGGTCATAACCACATATACAATAATAAACGAGTTAAACATGCTCAAACAAACTTCCAAAGTTAAGAAATAAAGAGAGAAACGAAAAAGACTAGTCTTTATCTAAATAATCTACGCTAAAACCACTTCGAGATCGTTCTTTCATCTTGGAAATGTGATTTTCTCCTTTGGTTGTGTTGAGCCCACCAAAATCTCCCCTCAAAATGTCTCTATTTGGTTCTATATTCGAAAATGGAGAAGGAATGATGAAAAAATGGCAACAAAATATCTAAAAAAATAGTTTATAGGTGCAGGGCTCACCGCTGCAGCGGTGGTGATGTCAGTAGGCACACTGCTACAGCGGTGCCTTGATCGCTATAGCGATGGTAAAACAGAAGACTTTCTACTATTTCATCGCTATAGCGGTGAAGGCCACCGTTGCAGCGATGGATAGAGAGAGGTTTTCTAACCTCTTTGTTGTTTCACTGCTGCATCAGTGGGTCTGCATTTCTGAATTCTACCTTTTTACTCATTTTTCCACTGTTCTTCTACCGCTGTTCCACCGATTAGCTTGATTTTCAACCGTTTTAACTCATTTTCATCTCAAACACCTGATTTATACAAAAACAAATAAAAACTAATTAAAAAAAAATTAAAACACTATAAAATACTCAAAAACTACCAAATTCGGGTTGGAAATAAATGGATAAATTCTACCTATCAAATACCGCGAAACTTAAAATTTTGCTAGTCCTCGAGCAAAACACCCACACAATAAACGAAACTACCACAACTAATTACTGAATTTAAATACTCAAAACAAAAAACACAAACAAACTAAAAAATAATAACGTGCAAGTTTTGAATTTTATCTAACCGGCCAAACGTTTTTCCCTTATCGGCCCCCAAATATATCGATTTCAAGAGTAAAACACACCATATGGTGTTATAGAATTTCAACATTTGATAATAGTAAGCATCATTCTAGATCCTGTCAAAGTATGTGCGCGAAAACTCAATTATACAAATATCCACCGATTGGATTGTATTATCTACCAATAAAGCTCATGACTAAAACCAATAAGTTATAAGAAATCTATATGCTTGACAGGGTTCCATTCTCCACTAATGTAGGCTCAGAAATTCAAAAAGATCAATTGGACTTAGTTCAGTTTTTGGAAAATGGCCAAGGGTATATCAAGAATTGAAAACAAGTTAACGTTATTAACTTAACGATACCCGAGGCACATGCTTGGCTCACTCACACTCGTAACCCCAAAGATAAACTCGAAACAATCCCGGACTAGTTGTTTAAAACTTAGTACTTACTTGTCAAAACAAAGAAAAATAAAACCGTATATACACATGATTTTTTTTTCATCAAACACACCCCCAAACATATTTGATTCGTACAATTTCACGAGTGCGGAAATACGATAGAAAAATAACAAGCAAGTGCTCGAATACCGAACCAATCAATAGTTCACCCAAAATCCAACCGCTCACTTCAAGTAGCATAAATAAACGCTAACTTGATTTCACTCAAATTTGTGCCTTAGGTTTAGCGATTGTGGTTTGGAAAGAATTTAATTGGCCAAGGTATTAGTTACGTGTTCAGAATTGAAACGGCTTTCCGGCTTCGACAGGGTAACGAGGGATAAACATATAACAAGGTAAGCTTCAAAGGCTCAAGCGATCAAAATGAATCCCTAAATCATATCTCCTGAACTACCTCGCCTAGGATTTTCCCTCGAATTTCCCCCAAATAAGGTTCTAGAATCCCTATTGTTGTGAACTTGGCTAATGGATAATCGGCGTCAAATCAATTGGATAGTTATACAATGAGTTTACGTGCTTGTGCAAGTAGGATCCATAATAACTTTTACTAAAACGAGTTTTTAAGCACACAAAACACACATGAATGAGCATTACGCTCAAACTCGATAAACAACTAGGGGATAAACTCGTCATCAGGTAATGGCCAAGATGAAGTACAAAACTCAGCACACAAGAACAACTAATAACATAAACACATACTAACACTAACCTAAACAAACATGCATACATTAAAAACAATACAACATAACTAATAACAATAAAATATACTAAACATACAACACATCACCCTCAAACTTAAAATGGGCAGTGTCTACAGTGACCCATCAGCAATCCCAATAAAGCATGATAACAAAGATAGGGGTTTAGAACATGTACCTGGGAGGCAAGACAAGCTCGCCTCCGAATCAAGTTGGTAGTGATGTATCTAATTTATTTTTGGACTTGGGTTGCCTCCCAAGAAGCTCTTGATTTAAGGTCTTCGGCTTGACACGGAGAAGAGCTCGTCAAATAGTGGCTTCCGCCCATAGTAAGTATCGTACAACACTACATTTGGGTCTTGGTTTTGAACGCCCTCAAGCTTGGTGAGATTTGGCTCTGATCGACTCGAGCTTTCAACAAAATTCTTCACGGGCTTATGTACTTGGTGGGTATGAAAGAACATTGCAAATGGTGGCGAAGGACAAGTGAGCCATCTCAGATCCTCGTAGATGTGATCGTCTTGGATTGGTGGTGGCATCACAATGTGGATCTCCAATGGTGATGACAATCGTCGATCCATGCTTGGATTTCTGTCTCATTTGAATAATCATCATTAAACTCACCCAAGCTCCTTCCGTTCGTATCCAATTCCTCCTGGTGGCTTTCATAAATAAATGTGGGTTGTTCATCTCTCGGTGCCACCGCTTCGGACTCGGACTCAATAAAACAAAGAAGATAACCGATTTGAGTCTCAAGAGACTTGACTATCTCATCAATTTCAGTGCAAGTTCTCTCAATAGTGTCAAGACGAACCTCATGCTCATTAAGCCGATCATTCGTTTCCCTCCAAAATGCTTGGCTCTCCCCCATAAATTCGGCGAACATTTCTTCTAGGGAGGGAGAAGACTCAACATATTAGTCTGGGGTGTCAATCCATGGCTCCGAAATGGTGAAACTGTCCCCCAAGCTTTGGTAGCTTGTTGAATAATTCCAATAGTGAAAATCAAACTCCGCCATGTCTTCCAACAACCAATAGACTTCATCCGCGATTAGTTGGTCGAAAGAGGTGGTACCGTTTCCTCTTTCCACCCATGTTCTAGTTGCGGCTAATAACTCGTTGAGGAAGTTCAGTAATTGACACTCCCTCGAGAAACGATGATTGGGAAACCAGAATAGAAAATCCTTGTATCGATCTCAAACACAATAAAACTGCTCAGAATCTCGTTGAAAGAAATGCAAAAGCACTTGTTGATCTAACATCTTCAAGTACTTTGCAAGAGAAACAAAACTACAAAGAAAAAAATTATAAACACAATAAATGTTTTAATTAAAATCAAGTTATTTACTCACAATATCAACAACAATCTAAAAACAAATCCCCAGTAACGGCACCAAAAACTTGGTAGCGGAATATTACATCGCTACTTTCACCGCAAGTGTACAAATCAAGTTTTAGTATAATGGGAAGAGTAAGTATTGTTGTATCTATAGGGATTGGTTTAGATTATTGTTGAATACCGTAATTGTCATAACCTAACTTTATTAAGATGATAAAAAATAGGTTTTTGTTTATAACTATAAAATACTAATCTAATTAGCTAATTAAACTAATTATACTATAATACTAATATGAGATGTTTAGGGGAATGGATTATCTAAGAATTAACTTCATTTACTTAAATGTGTTTGATTTCGTCTAATTTACATTAACGGTATTCAACCTATTCGACAATCTCGATATTGTAAACTCACTCACTCCCTCTCCCGAGTGTAAAGTGAATGAATATGTGACTTTGCATCAACGCCGGAGTCCTCCTAGAGCATCTATACGATATTTGGTCACATGAGTCTCGCCCCAACGTCATGGATTGCACACTTTTAACGCCCTCCCGGGTCATTAGATCGTCATGTTGTGTTTAAATCCTAGTCCAAATCCAATGTTACCTCTCTCGAGTGTCAAATCCCGATTTCTCAGTATATCATAACAAGCATATAAATGAAATTAAAGAACAGTAAACACAATCGAATAATGAAGAACAATTGTTAACGAAACACAATTCAAGCAAACAATATTTTCATAAACTCTATTAATCTCATAGATAATTCATGTTTAGCTAATAGTTATAACCACATATACAATAACAAATGAGCTAAACATGCTCAAACAAACTACTGAAGTTAAGAAATAAAGAGAGAAACGAAAGAGACTAGCCGTTATCCGAAAAATCGATGCTAAAATCGCTCTGAGATCGTTCCCTCTTCTTGGAAATATGATCTTCTCCTTTGGTTGTGTTGAGCCCACCAAAATCTCCCCTTAAAATATCTCTCTCTGGTTCTATATTCGAAATAGATGAGGAGGGATGAAAAAATGGGATCAAAATATCTAGAAATATCTAAAAAAAAAAAAACTTTACAAGTACAGGGCTCACCGTTGTAGCGATGGTAATGTCGGAAGGCTCACCGCTGTAGTGGTGGCTTGATCACTGCAGTGGTGGTAAAGTGGAAGACTTTCTGTTCTTTCATCGCTGCAATGGTGAAGGCCACCGTTACAGCAGTGGACAGAGAGAAGTTTTCTGACTTCTCTATTGTTTCACCGTTGCAGTGGTGGGTCTATATTTCTGAATATAGCATTTTTACTCATTTTCCACCATTTTTCCATCGCCGTTCCACCTATTAGCTTGATTTTCAACCATTTTAGCTCATTCGTCCTAAACACCTGATTTATACAAAAACAACTAAAAACTTATTAAAACAAATTAAAATACTATAAAAATACTCAAAAACTACCAAATTTGATTTGGAAATAAATGGATAAATTTCACCTATCAGCGGCCCGATGTGAGCATTACCCGAGCCCCCAGAATGAGAACCTAGCAAACCTGGTTTCGTTTGTTCCATCAAATGGCTCCCTACGTGTCCATGTGGAAGTCTTCAATACGCTTAGCTTTGATGAGATAGACCAAGTTAACCAAGTGGACAACTCAAAAAACTCCCCATGCTAAATGGATCCAATACAGGATTATATCGAGCGGTATGTCCTCTCGGATGGCAAGGCGGAGGCAAAAAGACTCATATAGGGTCTTTAGGTACTATATGTCGAATAGAGTCCTATATCAAAGGTCATTCCATGGTCCAAACTCCCAATGATTACATCCGAGATAATCTCAATATTTCACAAGAGAGATTTATGAGCGCGTGTGCAGAAACTATATGGGGTTGCAGTCCCTCGCATCCAACATAATTTGCAACGGGTACTACTGGCCAATTTTGACGAATGATGACATGCACTATGTTCAAAAATTTGACGAGTGCTAAAGGTTTGCCTCTAGTCCGCAATTACCATTGACCAAAATGATGCTCATGAGCAGTCCGTGGCCTTTTGCTAAGTGGGGAATCAATATCGTCGTCTCATCCCCATGGACAGTATTAGTGAAAGTTTTTGTTGGTGGTGATCGACTATTTTACCAAGTGGGTAGAATCGGAACCAGTGGCCACCATCACCAAAATAGAAGATCTAAAACTTTGCGTAGAAAAACTTTGTGTGTTGCTTTGGGATTCCGAGGGCAATCATCACCGAAAACGAGAAGCAGTTTGACAATGACTTGTTTATAAACTTCTGCTCCATGTTAGGCATTCAGAATAACTTCTCATCACCTGCCCATCCCCAGGAAAATGGCTAGGTAGGAGTGACTAACCATTCTATTCTTGACACGATCAAAATGTGACTCAACAAATCCAAGAGAGTATGGGTGGAAGACCTCCCAAGCGTCTTCTAGGCCTACCATACCATAGCACGGACACCAACGTGGGAGAGACCCTTTGTACTTACCTCTGGTTCGGAATTAGTTATTTCAATAGAGCTACAAATTCTAAGACCCAGAGTGGTGGGTTACACAGAACAAAACAACAAGGCTGAATTAAGAGCCAATATGGACCTCCTAGAGGAAAGAGAAAAACAGTCACAAGTTCAAAAGGCGGCATACCAACAATGAGTAGCCCACTAACACAATAAACGAGTCTCTCCCAAAATGTTCCAGGTGGGAAACTTGGTGCTCATAAAAGTTATGCACCAAAGAACTGGGGACATGGAATTTAGGACCCTCCAAGGAAGGTCTGGTGACACGGATTGTGAGACTGCGAACCTATGGCCTTGAAATGGTAGAAAGAAGAAAGTTACCCCACCCTTGGAACATAGAGCACCTGAAAAAATACTTTGTATTAAATTATTGTAAATTTGAGAGAATTAATGGTATTTTGTGCCTAAATCGAGTTCATAATACGTACCCTAACGGTAATTGTTATAGGATTGAAAACCTGGTGACCCGACTTCTCCTTGTAAAGGAGAAGACAAAAGAATCCCCCAGGGTTGAAACTAAAAGCTTAGGATGGAGAAACACCAGAGGTTGACCATGGAAAAAAAATCCTAGTCGCAGGATAGAACACATAATTGACCACTGGGCAGCCACGGCGAAAAACTCCCAATCGCAAGGTAAAGTGCTTAAGCAGCCAATCAGTAGCCATAGACATAAAACCCCAACTACAAAATAGAATGCTTAAGAAATTGATCGAAAACCATGGTGAGAAACCCTTGATTGCAGAGTAAAACGCTTAATCAGCTGATTAATGGCCATGGTGAGAAAGCCCCGATCATAGGGTAAAACGCCTAAGCAACTAGTCGGTAACTATGACGAGAAACTCCAAACGTGGGGTAAAATACTTAAGCGGCTGATCAGTAGCTATGGAAAAAAACTCCCAACCACCGGGTACAACGCCTAAGCAACTGATCAACAGCCATGGTGAGAAACCCACGACCACAAAGTAAAACTCTTACAACTCGTTTGGTTAAACGGAATGGAATGAAGGTGGAATGGAATGGAAGAAGTAATGGAATGAGAAAAGGAATGGAATAGAATTGTCAATAAAATCGCTATTCCATTCTCGTGTTTGATTGATATGAAATGAGGGAAAGAATGGAATAGTGAAATATAGTAAAATTCTCATTATGCCCTTATGAAATTATTATTCCATTCTCTTGTTTGGTTGGTATGAAATGAGTGAAAGAATGAAATGAAATATAATAAAATTATCTTTATGCCCTTATTACAAAATTTTATTATATTTCATTATTCCATTCATTCCCTCATTTTATTATATTTCACTATTCCATTCAATTTTAAGTTTTTGTTCTATAATTTCTGTTTCCGTTATCAATTTTCAATTTCTATTCTCAAATTTCTGTTTCTGTTCGCAATTTTCAGTTCTGTTCTCAATTTTCCGTTTTGTAATTTTTAGTTTTTGTTTTCAATTTTCAATTTATGTTCTCAATTTTTTGTTTTTGTTCTTAATTTTCTATTTCTGTTCTCAATTTTCAATTTTCGCTCTCAATTTTCTGTTCTCTAAATTTCTATTTTTTTTTCTCAATTTTTAGTTTATATTCTCATTTTTTTGTTATCAATTTTCTGTTTTTGTTCTTAATTTTCATTTTTTGTTCTCAATTTTCAGTTTCCATTCTCAATTTTATGTTCTCTAATTTTATGTTTATGATCTCAATTTTATGTTTCTGTTCTTAATTTTTTTTCTCAATTTCTGTTTCTATTCCCAATTTTCTGTTCTCTAATTTCTATTTATGTTCTCTAATTTTTGTTTTTGTTCTTAATTTTAAATTTTGTTCTCAATTTTCAAGGGCTTGAATACAAGGGTTATTATGTAATTTAGGATGTTGATTCCATTGGGTTAGAATCCTATTCCACCCCATCTCAAATAGAATTCCATTCCACCCTATTTCATTCCAATGGAATCACAAAAGTGATTCCATTGGAGAACCAAACAACGGAATAGGAATCGAGGGCAGAATGTAATTCCATTCCGCCCTAGATTCCGTCCAACCAAATATGCCATTAATCAATTGATCGGTAGCCACGGTGAGAAACCCCCAATTACGGGGTAAGGCACCTAAGCAAATAATCGATAAGTACGGGTAAAAATCCCCGATCACAGGATAGAAGGAGCGATTGACAAGTTGGCAGAAACAAACCATTTGAAAATGTGGACAAGTGGAATTAAATGTCCATTGTGCGACGCGAATTTAATCGCTCACGTATGACTACTCGCAAGTATACGAGGTCAAAGTTTAGTATAATGGATCTTTAAGATCGGGTATCGTGTCCACAGGGATTGGTTATCGTTATTATCGAGTACCATAATTGTCATGATCTAATTTTATCTAGGCTAAAAAAAATGTATAAAATTTATATTAAACTAAACTAATTAACTAAATTATCTATACTAATATAATGAGATGTTTTAGGGGAAAGAATTGTCTAGGGATTAACTTGGTTTACAAATACGTGTTCGATCTCGTTTGACTTACGTTTACGGTGTTCAACCTATTTAAAAATCTCAGTTCGTAAACTCCCCCGCCACCTCTCCTGAGTGTAAGACGAGGGAATACGCGACTTTGTGTTAACGAAGAAGTCCCCCTCAATGTCTTAACGATCCTAGGTCACGTGAGTCTTGCCCCAACGTCATCGATTGCACACTCTCCAACTCCTTCCCGGGTTATTGGATTGTCGCGTTGTGTTTACTCTAGTTCGAATCCGAGATTACATCTCTCGAGCGTCAAACCCTGTATTCTCTAATTATCTAAACAAGCATACATGCATAGAATAACGATAAACACAATCAAACTTCAAAGAATAAACATAAACGAAACACCGAAATCATACGAATCACATATTTATAAATATATTGTTAATCCCCAAACAATCCACGTCTAACTAACGGCATAACCATATTTACAATAAAGCACGAGCTAAACATGCTCACAAATTCCTAAGTTAAAGAAATAAAGGAAGAAACCTAAGAACTTAGCCCATATCCGAAGATTTGGTGCTTGAACCGTCCAATGATCACTTTCCCTTCTTCTTCTCTTTCGAGTTGTGAGCTCTCCCTCTAAAACTCCTCAACCTATCATTAGATATGTTTTAAGGGTGGTAGCATGCAAGAGAGGCCCAAAAATGAGGGAGGATAATGGATTAAATAGGCAAAATATCCTAAAAATATCCCAAAAAAAATATCTAATCTGTGCAGAGGTGACCGCCTAGGCAGTAGATATGTCGGTTTAGTGATCGCTGCGACGGTGAAGTCGGTGGTGGATTTGGTGACCATCTTGCAGTTTCACCGCCTAGGTGGTGAATATCACCGCTTAGGCGGTGAGCTTCCAACAGATTTAGGCCCTCTTTGCATTTTCACTGCCTAGGCGGTGGGCTGGTTTTCAGAATTTTGCCCTCATGCTTGTTTTTCCACCGTTCTTCGACCATTCTTGGTTCGATCTGATCGTGTACGCTCCATTTTCATACATTTTCACCTCACACACCTGATTTATACAAAAAAAATAAAAACTAATAAAAACACTATAAAAAAATACTCTAAAACTAACAAAACCAGTTTGAAAATATATAGGTAGATCACACCTATCACCCATGGCTAAGCAGAGCCAATAATGATTCGTAGTATCGTCAAACCAAGCGAGCAGATATGCATATTCATTGGGATTCATATCCCGCTATCAAGTAGGTGTGACATTGGAAAATAAACGTGTACGAAGCAATGTACCAAGGCTACGTGTCAGTGGTGAAAAAAGTGCAAAGGCAAACAAATTCAATTCGAAGCTGATTATGCCTATTTATTCTTAACAAGAGGGTTACATCCCAACAACAAAACAAGAAGAACAAAAAATAAGCAATAGGGAAGAATAACGAATCAATGCAATGATCAACTTAGGGCTCTGCCTGCGCAGTGTCTTGAGGGGCCAAATCATCTTCTTCCGGCACCGGTACAACATTTTTCGAAAAAGCTTCTTCTGGTTCCTGCTCAACGTTTCCTCCAGCTGGGCCATCTCTTGGTACGAAGGAATTCTCGATGAGAACGTTAGAGGGGTTTTCCCTACCACCAATGGTCATTACGGCGGGATAGCTATAAAGTCAGCGGTACTATGCCATGGCACCCTTGAGAAATCTTTCAAGAACAACAAACCCAAAGAGAGGCGTGGGTGCGCGTGATATCTTGTCCATATATCATCTCATCATATCACTTCTCCTAAACATTCTCATATCATACAAGTAGCAATGCAAACAACCTGCTGTAAACATTATTGCAATTCCTCCTTAGCTCACTCATGGAAGCTCGAAGTTGGACTTTTGTTTGCTCAAGAGAATGCACTTGAACGGTCAGGCTCTCTACTTGAGAATCTAAGTACACAACCCTCGCACCCATTTCCTTTTCCACTCATTGGCACTTTTTGCTCTCAACCTTTAACTGGCTTTGAAGGAGATCAATGCGAGCCATCCGTGAAACGAACTACACCTTCTCCTAGGCTAATTAGTCGTTAAAAGTGTCCCCCTCTCTAGAGAGACACTGTTGGTGGTGGACAAACTCCATCAACGTATTCGAAAGAAAGGCTTGAGCCCTTCCCAGTTGTCTTGTAAGCTCCTTATCTCTCTGTCCCCGCATAAACTTTCAATCTTTGGGGATAACAGCACCTTGGAAGAGGGATAAAGTAACAAAAGAATTTCCCAGGGCCAAATCCTTGAGGGTTAAAGGAGCGCCATGTGCTTGAAACCAAGGGGTCCAAGTCCTAATATTACCTTGAGGCCTTGTCGTTGGCTTAGACGAAGACTCTGGGGCAACTTCTCTCTGTACTCTTTTTTAAGAACAATCTTACACGGGTGGTGGATTGACAATAGGGGTTAGGAATGGTCTCCAGGGTACATCCTTCTACTCCCTTAAATCAGAAATACTTGGTCATGGTGGTTCTTGAAGCACCACAGGTGTCGAGGAGAGCGCAAAAGTGTCCTCCATCGAAGGCCATTGTAACAACCCGATCTCCCATGACCGCTACTCTATTTTTTCCTTTTTACAGAGAAATAGTGGTAAAAAGACAAACCAATCAACCAACACTTTATTATTATTATTATATTATTGTTTACGAATATTACAAAATTTAAATATAAATCCAAATATATTTATACGATATCTATACAGTCATGTTCATGTGACCTAGTAGCGGAATATTACGTCCCTACTTTAACCGCAAGTATACGGGTCAAGTTTTATAGAATAGTGAATAAGATGAGTTGTCTTACCCACAGGGATTGGATTAAATTGTCACTAAGTACCGCGATTATCATAACCAAATTTTATTTAGGCGATAAAAATAGAGTTTTTGTTTTTATAAATAATAAACTAAATTAACAATTAATTAAAATATAATACTAAGTATACTATATGGGAATAGATTATTTAGGGATTAACTTCGTTTACTTTTACGTGTTTGATCCAATCTAGTTTACATTAGTGGTATTCAAATCTATCCGACAATCTCGGTATCAAAAACTCACTCACTACCTCTCTCGAGTGTAAAGTGAACGAATATGTGACTTCACGTCAATGCTGAAGTCCCCCTCGAGTGTCTATACGACACTCGATCACATGAGTCTCGCCCCAACCTGACGGATTGCATACTTCCTAACGCCCTCTCAGGTCATTAGATCGTTATGTTGTGTTTAAACCCTAGTCCGAATCTGGGGTTACCTCCTCCGAGTGTCAAACCCCGTATTCTCAAATCAACCACAATATCATAACAAACATATTATGGAGATAAAATAACAATAAACACAATCAAATAAAGATAAACAACTGTTAACGAAACATGATTTACTCAAACAACGTATATTAGTAAACTACATCAATCCCTTTTTTATCAGTGTTTAGCTCATGGACATAACCATATATTCAATAATAATCCATATATACATGTTCAAACAACAAAAATGAGTTAAGAATAAAGAGATAAACAAGGGAGAATAGCCGTTATCTGAAGGTGGCGTCCGTAATAACTGCTCCGATCTTGTTTCTTCTTCTCCAATTGTGTTCCTCCTCTTTTGTTGGTTGAGAGCCTCTTAGAACACTCCAAAACACTCCCTAAAATATGCTAAGTGTTTAGGGGAGACGAGAGGATTAAATGGGATTCCAAAATATCAACAAAATATCCCAAACGATCTGGTGTCAGACCACTGCAGCGGTGGGGAAGTTAGCAGCCTTTTCTGACAGGTGACCACTGTAGCAGTGGAAAAACAATTCTCTACATTTTGACCGCTGCAACGGTGATTTCACCACAACAACGGTGGAGCTGCAGATGCTGGAAGGCCTTTTTTGCACTTTTTCCACCGTTCTTCCACCGACTTACTCGTTTGTGGATCGTTTTCATCTCTTTTCACCCAAAATACCTAATTTATACATAAATAAATAAAAACATATTAAAATGCTATAATAATACTCGAAAACTACCAAAATCGGGCTGCGAATAAATAGATAAATTACACCTATCAAATCAAACTTAGAATTTTGCTAGTTCTCGAGAAAAACACTTACACTAAAATAAAAAACAAAATTGAATTAACTAACACAAAAACTAAACACGAATAAAAACACAAACATCATAAACATAACAATATGCGAGTTTTGAATTCAACTATCGACCAAAATAGTTTTACCTCAACAACGCCCAATCATATCGAGTTCAAGAGTAAAACGTACCATGTGATGTTCTAGAATTTCGACATTTAATAATGGTAAACGCCATTCTAGATCCTTTCAAAGTGTGTGTGTGAAACTCAATAATATAACTATCCACCAACGAAGCTCATGACTTAAACAGTAAAGGATTAGGATATCCATATGCCTGACTGGGTTCTACTCTTCACTAATGTAAGCTTGGAAGTTTAAAAAGATCAATAGGACTTGGTTCGGTTTGGAACATTTGGCCAAGGGTCTATCGGGAATATAAAACATGTTAACGTTATTAACTTAACGATACCCAAGGTACAACGTTTGGCACACAATCACTCTCGAACCCTCACAGATTAATTCAAAACAACCCTGGACATACATTTAAGAACTTCATACTCACTTGTCAAAACAAACGGATATAGAACGATATTTACATATGTTTTTTTTTTTAACAAACCACACCTCCAAACTTATTTGATTATTACAATTTCACAGGTGTGGTTAAAACGAAAGAAAAATGATAAGTGAGTACTCGAATACTAAACCAATGAAAAGTTTTCCCAAAACTCAACCTCTCACTTCAAGTAGCATAAACGAATGCTAACTTGATTTCACTCAAATTTTGCCTTCGGTTTAGCGACTTAAGTTTGGAAAAAAAATTATCGGCTAGGGTATTTGTTACGTGTTCAGAATTGAAACAGATTATAGGTTTCGACAGGGTAACGGGGGATAAACATATTACAAGGTAAGCTTCAATGGCTCAAGCGACAAAATGAATACCTAAATCATGTCTCCTGAACTACCTCACCTAGGATTTTGCCTCAAGTTCCACCAATTAGGTTCTAGAATCCCTTAAATTATCATGAATTTGGCTAATGAATAATCAGCCTCAAATTAATTGGATAGCTATACATTGAGTTTACGTGCTCGTGCAAATTAGGACTCACAATAACTTTCACCAAAACAACATGCCAAGCACATAGAATACACATGAATGGACATTACCCTTGACCTTGAAATACATCAAGGGAATAATATCATAATCAGGTAATGGCCCAGATGAACTACAAAACTCAGCACACAACAACAACTACTACAAACAATAACATACTAACTAAACTAAACAAGCATGCATATATTTAAACAATAAATTAACTTAAACCATATAACTAACAATAATAAAACATACTAGCATACTACACATC
The DNA here is from genome assembly GCA_016647705.1 of Eucommia ulmoides. Lineage (NCBI taxonomy): Eukaryota > Viridiplantae > Streptophyta > Magnoliopsida > Garryales > Eucommiaceae > Eucommia > Eucommia ulmoides. The sequence continues at coordinate 49,365,669 of CM028339.1, read as the reverse complement.
ACCCCAAACTTAAAATGGGCAATGTCCACAGTGACCCAATCATCAATCTCAACATTTGAAATAAAGCATGCCGATGAAGGGGGTTTAGAATAAGTACCTGGGAGGAGAGAAAATCTCGCCTTTGAATGAAGTCGACAGTGATGGATCTAATTTATTCTGAAACCTTGGGTTGCCTCCCAAGAAGCATTTAGTTTAATGTCTTCGGCCTAACACAGAGAAGGGCTCGTCAAAGAGTGACGTCCACCTATTGTATGTGTCATACAACACTACATATGAGTCTTAATTCAAAGCGCCCTCAAGACTGGTGAGATATGGAAATGTAAGGCTCGAGCTTTCAACGTGACTCGTCTCTGGCTCATGTGCTTGCTTGGCAGGAATGAACGGTGCTAAAGGCGGTGAAAGACAAGTGAGCCACATTGGATCCTAGTAAATGTGATCATTTTCGATCGGTGGTGGCATCACATGGTAGATCTCAAATGGTGAAAAATCATAATCATCGATCCATGCTTGGGTTTCTATCTCATTCGAATAATCATATTTGAATGCTCCTAAGCTCCTCCTACTTGTATCCGGTTATTTACGGTGGCTTTCAATGCATGTGGTGTTTGTGTCTCTCAGTGCCACCGTTTCTGACTTGGCCTCAATAAAGCAGATAAGCTGATCGATTTGTATCTGAATAGACGTTACGGTCGTATCAATTTCAGTGCAGGTCGTCTCAATATTGTCAAGACGATCCTCGTGCTCATTGAGCCGGTCATTCATTTCCCTCCAAAAAGCCTAGGTCTCCCTCATAAATTCAGTAAACATTTGCTCCAGGGTGGGGGAAGACTCTACATTTTGGTCCGGGGTGTCAATCCATGGTACTATAATGGTGAAACTATCCCCAAGCTTTGGTATCTTGTTAAATAATTCCAACTGTGAAAATCATACTCCGCTATGTCTTCCAATAATTGATAGGCTTCATCCACAGTTAGTTAGTCAAAAGAGATGGTACCGTTTTCTTCTTCAACCCAATTTCTTGTTGTGGCTAGTAACCCATCGAGGAAGTTCAATAGTTGACACTCCCTCAGAAAACGATAGTTTGGGAACCAGAACAACAACTCCTTGTATCAATTCCAAGCACAATAAAACAGCTCGGAATCTATTGAAGGAAATGCAATAGTGCTTGTTGATCTAACATCTTCAAATACCATGCATGAAAAATAAAACTACAAACAAAAATTATAAAAATAAATAAATGCCTAAATTAAAATTAAGTTACTTACTCACAATATCAACAATAATCTAAAAGCCAATCTCCGGCAACGGTGCCAAAAACTTGGTAGTGGAATATTACATCGCTACTTTCACCTCAAGTGTACGAGTTAAGTTTTATAGAATAGTGAATGAGAAAGGTTGTTGTATCCACATGGATTGGATTAAATTGTCACTAAGTACCACGATTATCATAACCGAATTTTATTTAGGCGATAAAAATAGGGTTTTTGTTTTTATAAATAATAAACTACATTAATAATTAATTAAACTATAATACTAAGTATACTATATGGGAGTAGATTATCTAGGGATTAAGTTCATTGACTTATACGTGTTTGATCTAATCTAATTTACATTAGCGGTATTCAAATCTATCCGACAATCTAGGTATAAAAAACTCACTCACTATCTCTCCCGAGTGTAAAGTGAATGAATATGTAACTTCGCGTCAATGCCAAAGTCCCCCTTGAGCGTCTATACGACAATTGGTCACATGAGTCTCGCCCCAACCTCACGGATTGCATACTTTCTAATGCCCTCCTGGGTCATTAGATCATTACGTTATGTATAAACCCTAGTCTGCATCCGGGGTACATCTCCTGAGTGTCAAATCCCGTATTCTCAAATCAACCACAATATCATAACAAACATATTATGGAGGTAAAAGAACGGTAAACACAATTGAATAAAGATAAACAACTGTTAACAAAACACGATTTACTCAAACAACGTATATTAGTAAATTACATCAATCCCATAGATAATCAGTGTTTAGCTTATGGCCATAACTATATATTCAACAATAATCCATATTTACATGTTCAAACAACCAAAAACGAGTTAAGAATAAAGAAAGAAACAAGGGAGAATAGCCGTTATCTGAAGGTGGCATCCGTAATAACTGCTCCGATTTTGTTTCCTCTTCTTTAATTGTGTTCGTCCTCTTTAGTTGGTTGAGAGCCTTTTAGAATACTCCAAAAACACTCCCTAAAATGTGCTAAGTGTTTGGGGAGAAGAAGGGATTAAATGGGATTTCAAAATATCAACAAAATATCCCAAAATATCCTAAAAGATCTGGTGTCAGACCGCTGCAGCGGTGGGGAAGTCAGCAGCCTTTTTTAACTGGTGACCATTGCAGCGGTGGGAAGCATTGCTACAATGGTAAGGTTCACCGCTGCAACGGTGGAAAAACAACAACTCTTTGCATTTTGACTACCGCTGTAGCGGTAGAAATGCAGATGCTGGAAGACCTTCTTTGTACTTTTCCACCGTTCTTCCATCGACTTGCTTGTTTATAGACCGTTTTCATTCCTTTTTGCCTCAAACACCTGATTTATATATAAACAAATAAAAACATATTAAAACGTTATAATAATACTAAAAAACTACCAAAACCGGCTTGAGAATAAATAGATAAATTACACCTATCATGACACTATTCATATGTATGAGTACTATTCACAAATTACTTTGTACGATACTATTCATCGACGCCAAGGTACTGGAATCAGTGAAATTATTAAAACGATAACAATAAATACAATTTTAAAGAATTAAATATAATTTTTGTCGTAGCTCTATTTTCGTAGATTTTGTGTTGATCCCAGAATTTTAATGGACAATTAAGTGTTGATGTTTTTTGTGGAACTAATATTTTTATTGAGTATTTCAGTTTAAAAAGTTCCAATCAAGATAATATCATGAAGTAATTGTGAAGGATGCAGAGACGGACATTAAGAGATTGAAGATTCTAAAGAATCTAGGTGAAAAAACCTTAAATCTATTTTACTTTTAATGTATCCCGATTAGAATCATACACGAAACAAATTAAATGATTTATATTTATGTATGTTTATATTAAGGTCCTAATTAAGTTAAATTATTTGCTCCAATGTAAAATTGAAAAACAAATTGCCTTAAGCAAGATTAGTGTTTAAAATTGTTTACTAGTGTCAATTTAATTAATTGAGAAAATAAATTGGTTAAAGGGTCAAAAACTTTGAAGATTGGAGTTGAAATAATTTAAGGAGAAGTTGTTCTAGTAGCAATAGGTCAACCGACCAAAAAGGATCGGTCAACCGATAGGTAAGGGCTGGAAAATTAGAGAGTCTCTAAATTGATCGGTTAACTGATCAAGGGAGATCAGTCAACTGATGGCTGAAAGATTGACTCTCTTTATTGATCGGTCAACCGACCATCGAAGATCGGTTAACCAACCAAGGCTGAAAAATGGCCTAGAGAAGCATCCTAAATTAATCCGTTAACCAACCTATGGGGGATCGGTCAACCGACCGTTGTTTGAGAAATGACTTGGGTTATAACCTGAAATGATTGGTCGACTGATGGCCTATGATCGGTCAACCGACTGAGCTGTTTTAGATTTTGAGTATTTTCAGGATCTGATCTAAAACTAGTTGTTACTAGCCGTTTTTTAGCTGATATTTTGGAGATACTCTAGGGATTTGAACATATTATAGATATATTACTGTTATTTGGATATTCCTATAGATATGGTACATGAAATTAAAGTGTTTCTCAAATTGGTACATTTAATACTTCTTATCTATTTTAATTTGAGATTGAGAATTATTTAGGGGATTTAATTGAATGTTTTAAAAGTCATATTTAAGTGAATTGGACCGGGGTTAAATGGTATTGATATATAGGGTCTATATGTGCATTTAAATGTCATTCTTGTGGGGACTAGCTGTTAGAAGATCTGTTTCAAATCAATTTATATAGACCTGTGTTTTTCACATATCAAGATATCATATCTATCAAATACCTTCAGTTTCTGAGCTTTCTAAGAGTAATTATTCTAAGATTATATCAAGAGATTATTGTGAGATCATTTTATGAGAAACTTTTTTGAGAAAAAGTCCTAAGTGTTTTGGCGTCACCGATTTAAGTTGTCTAGTGATTCTATTTTTATTCTTTCGGTGGTATCATGGTGAGATCTTTTAAAATTATTTCTTATTTTGATTTGATATTATTCTATTTGCTTGGTTGATAAGATCATAGTAAAATCGTTTTCCAACTTTAAGAGCATAAAAATTCTTTTTAAAATGATTTTTGTGATTATCTAATTACGTGCTCAATTTTGTGCTACCCGCATCTTATATAATTAGATTTTGAATTCCTCATGTAAATTCTATCACTAGTAATTTCGGGACATTAATTGAGTTTAATTGATTTGAGGTAGTAGAAACTCTAAGTGAGAATAAACTTATTGATCCTTGTAATTGGTGAGTTTGTACGGATTAGATACTGTTGAGAGTATTTAGTCAAGGGTAGCTTGGGTTTCAATCTTTTACGGGAAAAAGATTGATGTTTGATCTTTACCTAGTGGATAAAAATGTTAAGTTATTCTTTTTCCTTGAAAATAATTAGGCTTGATTCTTCCCGATTAGAATTAACTTGGTGTGATTTGTGACGGTTCCATCTTTACCGATGAAAAGCATACTTGGAGAGTTTGCGAAGTTTGATTCTCAGCCTAAGGTATAAAAGAATTAGGTTTGATCCTTAACCTGTGAAAGGATTAGGTTATTCTTTAACCTAGTAAAAAGATGAGGTTCTTCTTTAATCTAGGAAAAATATAATTGTAAAGGTTGATTCTGAGTCTGGTAAAATAATCGGTGTAAGGGTTTGGTTCCTACCTGTTAAAGGAATCTTGAGTTTAGTGGGTACGAATCTCTGTGGGGTTCGAAAGACTGGATTAGTTAAGAGTAGCTTGGTGAACAAGGATACATCATTGTGTGCTGCATTGATTTACATTACTTATATTTTTGTTGTTTGGGTGTGCATTTAGATTTGAAAACTTATCCGCTGCGTTACAAAGATAATAATCAATTTAGGATAAACTAATTATTTGATTATTTAATCATTGAAAGATAAGAAATTTGTTTAAATTTTTTATAACTACCCAATTTACCCCCCTCTTGGGTATCTCACTGGGCCAACATTTTGTAACAAATATTGTAGGGGTATGTACCAAGGCTTAGTCGAATTTTAACCCCTTTAACACGTGCATTCAGCCAGTCCAACAAATAGCGTGTAGACATATATCTCACATAATTACAACATAATGCATTATCATAATTATTTCAAAACAACTACTATAGCTTGAACGACACAATAAATGGAGAGGCCAAATACAGATATTAAAAAGATTAAGAATTCTACCTAAAATCCACAGTTAATAATTGGCATGAAACTTTTTTCTTCCCTTCTTCTTCTTCTTCTTCTCATTTTGTCTACTCCTTATTCCATCTTCTTCCTCTTCCCATCTATCTATCTATTTATCTATCTCACTTTGTGTGTGGGTGTGTATATATATATACACATATATATAGATATACACATATATATATATATATATATACATATATATATATATAATATATAATATATATTGATGAGGGTATTTTTTGGTATTACCGACTCAGCACCAGGGCCCTAGCCACGTGTCCACTATCACGGTGACATGGACATATTCAAGAATCCAAAGTGCCATGCAGGAGCATACACTGGCCAAGGCTCCTTCCTTGGAATCTCTTTTGCACCTAGGAATGAGCAATGTGCCCCGCAGGGATGCTGTCACCCATAACTCTATGTCGTGTCTCTAGATGGTCAACTTCAAGAACTTAGCTGTTTATCTCAACCGGCATACTATTTCAGTCTGTTTCTTTTCGAGAACTCCACGGATCTCCAAGCTCCTCTACCAGCATATCTCCACAAGCTTGACAAGAGGCCCGCGGGCTTTCCAAATGGGCCTAGAAGCCCAAGCCCAATGATTATCTCCTAAAATACCCCAAATTATCATCTAAGCTCATGGTTTTGCCTAACTAACCGTGTGTAGGTTCAATTAGGTAAATCTAATCATCTCCAACGCCTATATATACCAGGGGCTATTGAAGGAAATGCAATAGTGCTTGTTGATCTAACATCTTCAAATACCATGCATGAAAAATAAAACTACAAACAAAAATTATAAAAATAAATAAATGCCTAAATTAAAATTAAGTTACTTACTCACAATATCAACAATAATCTAAAAGCCAATCTCCGGCAACGGTGCCAAAAACTTGGTAGTGGAATATTACATCGCTACTTTCACCTCAAGTGTACGAGTTAAGTTTTATAGAATAGTGAATGAGAAAGGTTGTTGTATCCACATGGATTGGATTAAATTGTCACTAAGTACCACGATTATCATAACCGAATTTTATTTAGGCGATAAAAATAGGGTTTTTGTTTTTATAAATAATAAACTACATTAATAATTAATTAAACTATAATACTAAGTATACTATATGGGAGTAGATTATCTAGGGATTAAGTTCATTGACTTATACGTGTTTGATCTAATCTAATTTACATTAGCGGTATTCAAATCTATCCGACAATCTAGGTATAAAAAACTCACTCACTATCTCTCCCGAGTGTAAAGTGAATGAATATGTAACTTCGCGTCAATGCCAAAGTCCCCCTTGAGCGTCTATACGACAATTGGTCACATGAGTCTCGCCCCAACCTCACGGATTGCATACTTTCTAATGCCCTCCTGGGTCATTAGATCATTACGTTATGTATAAACCCTAGTCTGCATCCGGGGTACATCTCCTGAGTGTCAAATCCCGTATTCTCAAATCAACCACAATATCATAACAAACATATTATGGAGGTAAAAGAACGGTAAACACAATTGAATAAAGATAAACAACTGTTAACAAAACACGATTTACTCAAACAACGTATATTAGTAAATTACATCAATCCCATAGATAATCAGTGTTTAGCTTATGGCCATAACTATATATTCAACAATAATCCATATTTACATGTTCAAACAACCAAAAACGAGTTAAGAATAAAGAAAGAAACAAGGGAGAATAGCCGTTATCTGAAGGTGGCATCCGTAATAACTGCTCCGATTTTGTTTCCTCTTCTTTAATTGTGTTCGTCCTCTTTAGTTGGTTGAGAGCCTTTTAGAATACTCCAAAAACACTCCCTAAAATGTGCTAAGTGTTTGGGGAGAAGAAGGGATTAAATGGGATTTCAAAATATCAACAAAATATCCCAAAATATCCTAAAAGATCTGGTGTCAGACCGCTGCAGCGGTGGGGAAGTCAGCAGCCTTTTTTAACTGGTGACCATTGCAGCGGTGGGAAGCATTGCTACAATGGTAAGGTTCACCGCTGCAACGGTGGAAAAACAACAACTCTTTGCATTTTGACTACCGCTGTAGCGGTAGAAATGCAGATGCTGGAAGACCTTCTTTGTACTTTTCCACCGTTCTTCCATCGACTTGCTTGTTTATAGACCGTTTTCATTCCTTTTTGCCTCAAACACCTGATTTATATATAAACAAATAAAAACATATTAAAACGTTATAATAATACTAAAAAACTACCAAAACCGGCTTGAGAATAAATAGATAAATTACACCTATCATGACACTATTCATATGTATGAGTACTATTCACAAATTACTTTGTACGATACTATTCATCGACGCCAAGGTACTGGAATCAGTGAAATTATTAAAACGATAACAATAAATACAATTTTAAAGAATTAAATATAATTTTTGTCGTAGCTCTATTTTCGTAGATTTTGTGTTGATCCCAGAATTTTAATGGACAATTAAGTGTTGATGTTTTTTGTGGAACTAATATTTTTATTGAGTATTTCAGTTTAAAAAGTTCCAATCAAGATAATATCATGAAGTAATTGTGAAGGATGCAGAGACGGACATTAAGAGATTGAAGATTCTAAAGAATCTAGGTGAAAAAACCTTAAATCTATTTTACTTTTAATGTATCCCGATTAGAATCATACACGAAACAAATTAAATGATTTATATTTATGTATGTTTATATTAAGGTCCTAATTAAGTTAAATTATTTGCTCCAATGTAAAATTGAAAAACAAATTGCCTTAAGCAAGATTAGTGTTTAAAATTGTTTACTAGTGTCAATTTAATTAATTGAGAAAATAAATTGGTTAAAGGGTCAAAAACTTTGAAGATTGGAGTTGAAATAATTTAAGGAGAAGTTGTTCTAGTAGCAATAGGTCAACCGACCAAAAAGGATCGGTCAACCGATAGGTAAGGGCTGGAAAATTAGAGAGTCTCTAAATTGATCGGTTAACTGATCAAGGGAGATCAGTCAACTGATGGCTGAAAGATTGACTCTCTTTATTGATCGGTCAACCGACCATCGAAGATCGGTTAACCAACCAAGGCTGAAAAATGGCCTAGAGAAGCATCCTAAATTAATCCGTTAACCAACCTATGGGGGATCGGTCAACCGACCGTTGTTTGAGAAATGACTTGGGTTATAACCTGAAATGATTGGTCGACTGATGGCCTATGATCGGTCAACCGACTGAGCTGTTTTAGATTTTGAGTATTTTCAGGATCTGATCTAAAACTAGTTGTTACTAGCCGTTTTTTAGCTGATATTTTGGAGATACTCTAGGGATTTGAACATATTATAGATATATTACTGTTATTTGGATATTCCTATAGATATGGTACATGAAATTAAAGTGTTTCTCAAATTGGTACATTTAATACTTCTTATCTATTTTAATTTGAGATTGAGAATTATTTAGGGGATTTAATTGAATGTTTTAAAAGTCATATTTAAGTGAATTGGACCGGGGTTAAATGGTATTGATATATAGGGTCTATATGTGCATTTAAATGTCATTCTTGTGGGGACTAGCTGTTAGAAGATCTGTTTCAAATCAATTTATATAGACCTGTGTTTTTCACATATCAAGATATCATATCTATCAAATACCTTCAGTTTCTGAGCTTTCTAAGAGTAATTATTCTAAGATTATATCAAGAGATTATTGTGAGATCATTTTATGAGAAACTTTTTTGAGAAAAAGTCCTAAGTGTTTTGGCGTCACCGATTTAAGTTGTCTAGTGATTCTATTTTTATTCTTTCGGTGGTATCATGGTGAGATCTTTTAAAATTATTTCTTATTTTGATTTGATATTATTCTATTTGCTTGGTTGATAAGATCATAGTAAAATCGTTTTCCAACTTTAAGAGCATAAAAATTCTTTTTAAAATGATTTTTGTGATTATCTAATTACGTGCTCAATTTTGTGCTACCCGCATCTTATATAATTAGATTTTGAATTCCTCATGTAAATTCTATCACTAGTAATTTCGGGACATTAATTGAGTTTAATTGATTTGAGGTAGTAGAAACTCTAAGTGAGAATAAACTTATTGATCCTTGTAATTGGTGAGTTTGTACGGATTAGATACTGTTGAGAGTATTTAGTCAAGGGTAGCTTGGGTTTCAATCTTTTACGGGAAAAAGATTGATGTTTGATCTTTACCTAGTGGATAAAAATGTTAAGTTATTCTTTTTCCTTGAAAATAATTAGGCTTGATTCTTCCCGATTAGAATTAACTTGGTGTGATTTGTGACGGTTCCATCTTTACCGATGAAAAGCATACTTGGAGAGTTTGCGAAGTTTGATTCTCAGCCTAAGGTATAAAAGAATTAGGTTTGATCCTTAACCTGTGAAAGGATTAGGTTATTCTTTAACCTAGTAAAAAGATGAGGTTCTTCTTTAATCTAGGAAAAATATAATTGTAAAGGTTGATTCTGAGTCTGGTAAAATAATCGGTGTAAGGGTTTGGTTCCTACCTGTTAAAGGAATCTTGAGTTTAGTGGGTACGAATCTCTGTGGGGTTCGAAAGACTGGATTAGTTAAGAGTAGCTTGGTGAACAAGGATACATCATTGTGTGCTGCATTGATTTACATTACTTATATTTTTGTTGTTTGGGTGTGCATTTAGATTTGAAAACTTATCCGCTGCGTTACAAAGATAATAATCAATTTAGGATAAACTAATTATTTGATTATTTAATCATTGAAAGATAAGAAATTTGTTTAAATTTTTTATAACTACCCAATTTACCCCCCTCTTGGGTATCTCACTGGGCCAACATTTTGTAACAAATATTGTAGGGGTATGTACCAAGGCTTAGTCGAATTTTAACCCCTTTAACACGTGCATTCAGCCAGTCCAACAAATAGCGTGTAGACATATATCTCACATAATTACAACATAATGCATTATCATAATTATTTCAAAACAACTACTATAGCTTGAACGACACAATAAATGGAGAGGCCAAATACAGATATTAAAAAGATTAAGAATTCTACCTAAAATCCACAGTTAATAATTGGCATGAAACTTTTTTCTTCCCTTCTTCTTCTTCTTCTTCTCATTTTGTCTACTCCTTATTCCATCTTCTTCCTCTTCCCATCTATCTATCTATTTATCTATCTCACTTTGTGTGTGGGTGTGTATATATATATACACATATATATAGATATACACATATATATATATATATATATACATATATATATATATATAATATATAATATATATTGATGAGGGTATTTTTTGGTATTACCGACTCAGCACCAGGGCCCTAGCCACGTGTCCACTATCACGGTGACATGGACATATTCAAGAATCCAAAGTGCCATGCAGGAGCATACACTGGCCAAGGCTCCTTCCTTGGAATCTCTTTTGCACCTAGGAATGAGCAATGTGCCCCGCAGGGATGCTGTCACCCATAACTCTATGTCGTGTCTCTAGATGGTCAACTTCAAGAACTTAGCTGTTTATCTCAACCGGCATACTATTTCAGTCTGTTTCTTTTCGAGAACTCCACGGATCTCCAAGCTCCTCTACCAGCATATCTCCACAAGCTTGACAAGAGGCCCGCGGGCTTTCCAAATGGGCCTAGAAGCCCAAGCCCAATGATTATCTCCTAAAATACCCCAAATTATCATCTAAGCTCATGGTTTTGCCTAACTAACCGTGTGTAGGTTCAATTAGGTAAATCTAATCATCTCCAACGCCTATATATACCAGGGGCTATGCAAGTCCAAAGTACGCCTAAAACACTAACACTTAATCATTATTTACATACTTGACGCATTTCTGTACTTTTTTTCTCTAAGCTCTTACTCTCACATCAGAGAGGATTTGTCGGGATAACTCCTAGCTCAACCTTGTGTAGGTACAACCCACTAAAAAGCAGGACCATGGACTTCAGCAAGTTTTCCCTCCAGGACAACAGTTAAAGCTCACTTGAACCAACTCCAACTCAGCAACTCCATCTCAACAGGATGACTCACCTGTCATCTGACTAGACCATACTCGAGATGTTGACCATTTTGAGACACCAAAATATATATTATAAATAAATATTTATCTTATTTATTTATTTATTTATTTATTTTAAAAAAAAAAATCGTCAATCACTATTCAAATTTTTTCTAAAATTACACCAATACTCCTATAGATTATGTAATATTATTGTTAAATCCTATAATTACACTTATAATCCCAAAAATTATCAAATATATATTTATATCATAAATTTTCGTAATATACAAAATAACCACAAAAGTATTTAATTTATTTTTAATAATATATTATTTTCAAAAATATAAATTTTGGGGGTATTACAAACTACCCTTTTTAAATAAATTTCGTCCTTGAAAATTTGTTTGAATAAATAATTTAGAAGCTCACACTCATATAAGTTATACTCAATTCTAAGACAATTTGTCTCTATGTAGGTCCCATAACCAAAAGTCACCAATAAACCACAACTCACAAAATTGATACTAAACATCGCGACTTCCGCATTTACGATGACCCATACTATTTCCAACAAAACATACAAGAGGGTGCCTTTTGGTCGGTAACTCCTAACACAGACAACTAATTGTCAGAGAATTTTATATTTCTAAATTCCTCTGTTGTGCACTATAAAAATAGTAATAAAAATAATATATATATTTTTTTTTTAACAAATATGTATTTTTAAGATATCAAGGTAATGTAGACACCACATTTTGTCCCGCATAATCAGTGTCAAATTGAAAGTACAAGTTCAGATAATGTTTAAACTTAGGCTTAAAGAGAATGAATTTATACTTTACGATCACACTGGATACTACGAAAAATGACAAAAAACAAAAGAAAACATAAAACTATTGAATTTGACTGAATTCGGTAAAGTAAAAGTTTGGGTTAATATCGAAATTCCTAAAGTTAAAGGGAGACTAAGATGACATTATTAAGGGTTGATTTTCATCAAATCGCCTTTAATATGAATAAAAATTAGTTACTACCCTTTAATTATAGGACATTTCACCAAATTCCCTTTGATACCTACTTTGACCCCCGAAACATTGACCATCACCGATTTCGTCTATTTAACACAAAAAATACTTCTTCAAATATTTGTTTAAATATCTAATATCCATAAATCAAATACAAAATACTTTAATCAAGTATTAAAATTTCCATGACAAGTCCAAGTTACACAAAGTAACTAAGGATTAGGACTCGGTTCAAAATCAACCAAACCGAAGTCATTAAGATTATCATTAAAAGACCATACAATCAAAGGCCCTACCAAGAATTAATGACTCATTAATTAGCATTAAATGCTTAAGAAAAATTCTGAGATATTTCCTTTAAATTATCTAAGGAAAGGAACTAAGTTATTTGAGCGGTAACTAGCGGTTATCAAAACTAAACCGATACAGTTCACCACCTAGCATACATTTAATGTAGATATTAAATGCCCATCCCATCAAGAATTAAATGAGTAGGATCACATGGATGAACCACATTCAAGGTATTAAGATATTTTGATCAAAATATCTTAGTGATAACCGAAATACTTGAAATGTGACTACTGGTTACAAGGCAAACCGAACCAATTCTATCCAAATTAAACCAATTCAAGGCCCATCACATCAATTTTCATTATCATACATTGAATTCCAAATGACACTTAAAGACTAAATACATTGAAACTGCAAATCATTTATGGTAACTCAACCGAAATAATGAAAGTAATCACTACTTAGCTGCTAAACCAAATCAGAAATGTCATATCAAGTAATAAATGATCCCATGTGTAACCAATCATATCCAAGATTGGGTAATAATGACTAATGATTGCTCATGATTTGCATGGATTACTAATCATTGCACCTAGACATTTAATGATTTGGAAATCATTACCAAATCTTTAAAAAATCTTATAGAATCTTTAAACTCACCAAGACAAGAAGGGATGACCCCTAAGCCAAATATACCTTAAGGAACATGATGGGATGCCTTGCACATTGTCCAATGCACAGACCCCCCAACCTATAAATACAGGGGCTTGTTTTCAAAAATAAAATAGCTTGAACCCACCCCTTTTCAATCTAGGCTTGAATTCCACTCTTGGGTCTCTAGGGTTTTCAAGCTTTCCCTTCGATAAACACCTCAAAATTTAGCTGAAATACCACCCCGAAGGAGTTCTTGAGGATCTTGGAGGAATATCTCAAGAGGTTGACGACAAACGATCGAGAATAACGAGAAGCTCACAAGAAAGAGAAGAAGGTAATAGTTTAGGGAAAGACCATTCCCCTAAACTATGTATGTTTCTTGAATATCCTTTGATCTTGTCTTAAATATGTCTATTTTGCTTGTACATAGCATGTTCTTATAGTTTATATGCTTATATTTCATATACATAACATATACAACCTATAATTAAGTTAAAAAACATAAAAAAATCATGACAAAATCATCAAAACATGTCAAAAATAATATTCAAAAACATCAAGAACATCAAGAACATATGAGAAAATGCTAAGAATATGTGAGGACCAAAAATATCCAAGAACTTGTTAAGAACAAGTGAGGATCATACACAGAACATATATCACACCATGAGTTGAGCATAGTCTTTGTGATTCTCTCCTGAACACATCAAAATCGAACTCTATTAACTGTTAATCTAAACATATACTGTTAATAACTGACTTTACTTTATTCTAAACATCAAGATCACAGCCTGGCACTAAGTATCCGCGCTCATGAACTGGCACCTTATATATATACTACACCGTCAAGATCCTTGAGGCTAAAAATTCGAGATAAATGGAAGACCTCTATTCCTTTGAGGATATGTGTTCACCTTCTTCAGAAACGTTCCCATCTTTCTTAATTACGAGTAGGATTGGAATATATATACACACACATATACTATGTATTTTTTTTTCCTTTTTAACTAACAACGCAAATATAAACACTAATCTTGCCTACAACAAATGAGTTCGGTTGTGATGTTCTTGACAAAATCAAAGAGATTATTCACACATCATAGTATGATTCATGTCTTGCTTAATAATAAAATCAGTATTATTTTTCCCAAATGAAGTACGTGCTGACCTGATTCTCAACGATCTGAGATACGTAGGCAACCCACGTATGGGTTCAGTCACTTATCCAATAAAAATCAATTCATCTTGAAAAGATGAACTACGTTTTGACCTGATTCTCTGTGGTTACCGACATACGTAGGCAACCTTTATAAGGTTCGGTCGTCAAAAAATACCAAATTCTTTTTCATTTTCATCTAATTTTATTAGGTTGTTGCTGATTAGTTAACGTTTACTGCTTTCATTACATAAAAAAAAGCATAAAAAAAGACAAAAGTAAAAAATAAAAAAAGGGGAATTATTTTTTAACCAAAACCAAAGAAAATTACTCGAATTTTGTTTAAAAGTAAAAATCTATTTAGACAAAGTTATCATTTTCGGAAGGGTGTCTTGAAGTGCTTAAAACCTTCCCCGAGTATAGTCGACCCCCAAACTTAAAGAAATCTCTAGTACAAGACTTTTACGAGTCAAAACACGAGTCATTTCAAAATTAAAAATGAATTTCTAAAAATCCCGGTGACCTCGAACACCATTTAACCCCATGCTAGGTGAAGACTCCTTTTTAAACATAAATCCCGGCCTAAAGAAGTTTTTAAAACCGTTACCTAGAAAAGCCCTTGAAAACCATCTTTAAAAAATGAATAGATTTAGAGGATTTCAGGAGGGATGAATGCAAAACTTGTTTTTCTCTTCTTCCCGGTCTCTACTTCCTATGTTTTCAACAAAATTCGGGATATGTCAGATGATGACTCCACAGGGGACTATAGAGGGCCAAGCTAAGCGAGAGTCTAAATTTATTTTCACAGTTAAATAAAAACCCAAGAAATATGTTCTTGGTTTTAAGCATAAATAATTCCCTTTCAAAAAATGATAATAATAAATAAAAAAATATATAATAAAAAAAATAATTTATTATTTTTACATATTTTGTTTATACTTGCATGCGTTTACTATCTTTACATATTTGCATTTACTTTACTGTATTTAAATACTGCATTTAAATTACTATATTTAAATTTCTGTATACTCTCCCTAACGCACAAGCATCACTTTTGCATTGCATATCATGATGAAAAACTCAAGCCGTAACCCTCTTAGAGATAGAGAGGTCAGTAGTAAGGGCTGAAGTCGTGCGATTTGATCCCGCCAACCTAAGCTCCAAAACCCTTAGGATAGAAAGATGAGTTAGTAGAAGTAAGGTCGGGTGGGTTTATCCCCCGGGATCCGACTACAAAACTCGCTCGCTCGGATCACCAAACAAAGATGGATGTTTCCTTGGAGAGGATGCCAGAGGTTTGAAGACTTGGGAACCGAAGCTTTCTAGGATGCGTTAGTGGAAAAGCAATGAACCATATAAGTGAGCCTAAGATAAACGATATCCAAAACCCTGTTTTACTTAGGACACTATCTTGGAGAGGGATTATATATATATATGTTGGCCCAGTGATCTACCTAAGAGGGGGGTGAATTGGATAGTAATAAAATTAAATCAAATTATAACACTTGAAAATTCAAATAATTATTTTTATCATAAATTAATTATTATCTTTATAGCAGCGGATAAGTGGTAAGTAAACTAGATGCACATCCAAACAAGTGAAAATAAATAAAGTAAAAATTGCAACACACCAAAATTTATATTGGTTCACCAAGCTACTCTTGACTAATCTAATCCTCTGAGCCCCATGGAGAGTCACACCCACTAATCACTATGATTCCTTTAATTAGATAGGAACCAAACCCTTACAAATGATTATTTTCGCAGGCTCAAAATCAACCTTTACAATTTTCCTTTTCAAAGATTAAGGAAGAACCTTTATTTTTTTCACAGGCTAAAGATTAACCTACTTTTTTATACTTAGGCTAAAAACCAAACCTCACAAAACACTTCAAGTATCCTTTTACCCGATAAGGATTGAACCGTTATAAATTCACTCAAAATTAATTCTAGTTAGGAAGAATTATGCCTATCTCTTTTCACGGGAAAAGAGTAATCTAATATTTTTATCCACAAGTTAATATCAAACCTCAATCTCTTTACCGAAAAAGATTGAAACTCAACTAACCCTAATTAGATATTCTCAATAATATCTAATCCGTACACAACTCACCAATTACAAAATTGATAAGTTTTTTTCCACTCGGAGCTTCTACCACCCCAGATTAATTTGAACTCAATTAATGTCCCGATAATAGTGATAAAAAGTGAGAATTTCAAAATCTGAATTTAATGAAAGTGGGTAGCACACAATTTGGCACGTAATCAGATTTTCACAGGAAATCATTTCAAAATATTTTTCAAAGAATTTAAAGTTCAGAAAAACGATTTCAAAAATCAGAATTCCAAGTAACAAATAATAATATCAAATATCAATTAAGAGTAAAGACTTGGAATGATTTCATTAGGATACCACCGAAATGAATGTAAATGAATAGCAGTGAAACTCTAGATCGGTGACAACAACAACAAATTTCCCAAGAACAATTCTCAAGAAAAATCCCACAATACTCTTAGTATGAATTCAGAATAATCACTCTTAGAAAGCTCAGGAACTGAATAACTCTTGAAAATTGATTGATTAGGATCAATCATAAGTGAAAAATATAGGTCTACTTATAAGGATTTAAAACAAACCCTCTAACGGCTAGTTTCCACTTTTCATGACACATAATTGCTCTTATAGACTCTTTATATCGATATGACTCAATCCTGGTTCAATTCACTCAATTATAACTTTTAA
The DNA here is from genome assembly GCA_016647705.1 of Eucommia ulmoides. Classification (NCBI taxonomy): domain Eukaryota; kingdom Viridiplantae; phylum Streptophyta; class Magnoliopsida; order Garryales; family Eucommiaceae; genus Eucommia; species Eucommia ulmoides. Next base: position 49,348,377 of record CM028339.1, on the reverse strand, counting down.
AATATTCAATTTAATTCCTCAAATATTTTTCAATCTCAATAAGATAAGATAGAAAGAATTTAACGTACCAATTTGAGAAATAATCAAATTATATGAACCATATCTATAGGGATTTCAAAATATCAATCACATATTTCAAATAACATTAAATCCCTAAGATATCTCTCAAATCTTAACCATAAAACGGCTAGTAACGGCTTTATTTTTTTTTTTATCAAATCCAGAAAATTCTCTAAACCTGAAACCGAACCATCGATTGACCGATCAAAATCATAAGTCGACCAATCAATTCAGGTTGTAGCCCAAGCCTAAACGTTCTCGCCAATCGATCGACCAAAACTCTATGGTTTGTCGACCGATCAATTTAGGATGCTTCCCAAGCCAGTTTTCAGCTATAGTCGGTTGAGTGATTATCTTAGGTTTGTTAACTGATCAATTCAGAGAGTTCAAGTACTGGCCTTAGGTCGACAATCCCTTATGATCTGTCTATCGATCGATTCAGAGAGTTCATATTTCGGTCTAGGTCAACCGATCTCTCTTCAGTCAGGTGACCAATCGATTCAGAGACTGTACCATTCCCAACCGCTTCTTCATCGGTTGACTGATCCTCATTGGTCGGTTAACCGATCCTGCTGGAACACTTCTTCCTTAATTAATTTTAACTCCGATCTTCAACGTTTTTGCCCCTTTAACTGATTTATATTCTCGGTTAACTTAATTGACACTTTAAATCAATTTTAATTACTAATGTTTCTTAAATCAATATTTCTTCTTCAATTTTACATAGGAGAAAATATGTTTAACTAATTAAGATCCTAATAAAAACACACAAAAATATAAATTTATTTTTGTATCATGTGTGATCCTAATTGGGATACATTAAGAGTTAAAATTAATCAGAGTTGTTTTCTCCTAAATTCTTCAAAGTCTTTAGTCTCTTAATGCTTGTCTCATTGTTAGTCTCTTGCATCCTTAACTATCTTCAATCATTTCTTCATGATAAAATCATCAACGAAACTTTTACACTGAAACACTCAATAAACTCATTAGTTCCACAAAAAACATCAACTTTTAATTGTCCATTAAAATCTTAGGATAAATATATATATATTTTATCTTGTGTACTGTTATTTATATAAATGTTATGCTAGGTAGGTAGAATAAAGTTTCTAAGACAAATAAAGGCATAATAGACAGTGTAAGAATTCTTGTTCTAGCCCATGCATTGCTAGCTTACTCAACATTAAATATATATTTTTGAAAATCAGAATACAGAGCAAGCTACAGGAAAGAACAAGAATCCTTGCTTTACTTAATACAATTAACCCTCAAATACAAATATTAAATCATTAATTGCCCATTTTATCTCTGATAATGCACTTAAAACTTACTTAATAAAATCATAAATACATTTTTTGTTTTAAAGTTAACAAGTACTTTTTTTTTTAAAGAAAGAGCCCCTAAGGCATATTATTTAAAAATAAAAAAGGATTACATCCTGAGACGAGGAAGTCCCTGTCGATCCTCCCATATGAGCAAACAAATGGAAGGAAGTAAGAAACTCTCGGAATAGTAGAAAACAACACTACCAGAAGTAGTGACATTGGCTAGACAGTCAGCCACAAAATTACATTCACGATAGACGTGGGAAATGAAAAATATCCAAAGATAAAATGTAATGGTATGCCAAAGAACTGACACCGACCAAATATGAAAATCTTTCTTTATAGCGCGCACAAGCGCCAGCGAATCACTTTCCACATGAAGCAGATGGAAACCCAAAAGGAGAGCCCTCTGAATACCGATGAATAAACCATGTAACTCAACAAGAAAACTCGATTGGACCGAAAGAGGAGAAGTGAATGCAAAAAGCATCTTACCTATGAAATCTCGAATAACCCCCCCGCAAGAAGCATGTAAAGTGGATCTTTTAAAAGCCCCATCTACATTAAGCTTGAAGTAACCTTCTGGAGGACGTTTCCAAACACAAGGGATCGGACAACGAACGTAGATAGCTCTCAAAGGACATCCCAAGAACGAAAGAGAATGGATCCCAAAAGCAGAAGAATAACTCTTTGTCGGAACCCGAAGATTAAAAGTAGAGAGACAAGATTACATTTTAAACACAACCCAAACATGTGACATAGCCACCTTGTCATGAATAGCTCTATTCCGGCTCAACCAAATTTCCCAGCAGATTAAGGATAGGACCAACACTCCCAAATTATGGAACTGAGAGTCACTTATCAACCTAGTCCACCAAAGAATGAGCCTATGTAACAGAGGTTGATCCAAATAAGGAATATTAAAGGCACTGAAAGTTTGCCAAATTTTATTCGCCACCTCGCTCTCCACAAAAAGATGCTGCAAAGTTTCTTGTTTCTTGATTACACAACAATGACAGCTCGAAGCAAGATTGATACCCATTTGCATTAATACCGAATCCACCACCACACGTTCCTATATAAGCTTCCATAAGAATATTTTGATTTTCAAATGAAGCTTGTGACCCCATAACCTCGAAAGAAGAAAACCAAAAGAACCCCCAACATGATCGTCCCCAGCTATTGCATGCCATACTGAATTAATAGAGAACTTGCCATTTTTGTTCGGAAGCCTAACAAGACGATCCGATTCCGACAAACACGTCGGTATAGAATTGCACAAGAAAACTTCTAACTCTGGCTTTAGATTAGACAACAACTCATATTCACCCTGCATATAATCATGAATAGAAAAAAGACAAACAATTTAAAAAAGGTCAACTGCAAGGATTCCAAGAACCCAATCATCGTGCCAAAAAACTCGTCGACAATCTGTCACCAATGTTCCATCTGGACATACTAGGAAGAGATTCCTTAACTGCTATCATGTCCTTCCATATTTTCGAACTACCCAGATAATCTTTCCAAAGAGAAATATGGAGACCTTTAATATATTTAGCATGTATAAAACGACACCACAATGAATTTCCGTTCACCAGGGACCAAATACGTTTTGAAGAAAAAGCAAGTTTCATATCTCGGAGTTTTCGTAAACCCAAACCCGCCCTTTAACATCTTGACATATTTTCTCCCAGGAGATCCAATGTTTCCAATTACCATGGTCATGCTGCCCCCAGAAGAAATTAGCAAATTGTCTTTCCAACTCATCAAGAACACTATTATGAACGCAAGTCGAAGCTAACAAATGAAGAGGAAAGGAAGATAGTACATGCTTCAAGAGGATAAGTTTACCCTCGCTCGATAAAATCTTTGATTTTCAATCCTCGATTGTATTCGAAACATTATTAATTAAAGTACCAAAATCCCTCGCTTTAAGATGACTGTATGCTAAAGGCACACCAAGATAGACACAAGGCAAAGAACCCTGAAGAAAACCCGTTATATTACGAATAACAATCCTTCTCGCAACAGGGCAGTTTGCATGCAGAAAGAAATTACTTTTGTGCGAGCTAATTAATTGACCCGATGCAGTCTGGTATTCTTCTAAAACTCGCATAAGATTTCTCAAACTACTCGACCCACCATTATAGAATATGAGAGTATCATTGGCAAACATTAAGTGAGAAATTAACAGGCAATTTTTTCTTGTCACATAAGGATGAATGCAACCAACCTCCATAGCTTTGAATATACCCCTACTAAGAACTTCTTGAGCAAGAATAAATAGCAGAGGGGATATCGCATCCCCTTGTCTGAGGCCTCTACACGCTTGAAACCAACCCTTATACACCCCTTGGAAAGCAACCGAAAAAGAGAAAAATTGGAAACAACTACTCACCACTTTGATAAATGCTGAGTAGAAACCAAATTTCCTAAGAACCTCCACTAAAAAAGACCAATCTAACTTGTCATAAGCTTTCATCATATCGAGTTTGATCATCACATTACGACCTCAAACATCTTTTTTGAGATCCTTGATTAGCTCCTGAGCCAGCCCAATTGCTTCTGAAATAGAATGACCTTTTACAAAGCCGTGTTGTTGGTCAGAAATTAAGTGGGGCAGACTATTTGCCAAACGAATCGACAAAGCCATAGAGAAAATTTTATACCACACATTGCAAAGGTTGATTGGCCTAAAGTCTTTAAGAGAAGTCGATTGAGATTTTTTCAGAATAAGCACTAGGAAAGTGCTAGAAAATAATTCAGGGAGCTTCTCTCCTATCAGAAAATTATTAGCTGCTTCAAGAATATCCCACTTGACTATCTCCCAAGATGCTTGAAAAAAATCAGAGGAAAATAAGTCCAATCCCGGTGCCCCCATCAATAGGAATAGGCCAAAGGGTATTCTTGCTCTCTTCTAATTCAAAAGGTTGCATTAACATAGAATTATCTGCTGAAGTAACCACCAAGGGAATATCCAAAAAATTTAAATTAGAAAACATCACATGCTCAGCACTATAAAGATTAGAAAAATAATCTACTGTTGTGGCAAGGAGGAACCATCCTCATGACAAATTTCAGAAAGACACAAATGCGAATTTCTCACCATAATAGAAGAATGGAAAAACTTGGAATTACTATCACTTTTTGCAAGCCAATGCTCTCTAGATTTTTGTTTCCAAAAAATTTCTTCCTTCAAAAGACAATCATTATAAGCCGATGTAGCTTGAGCCAATGAATCAGCCACAGAAGAATCCCAATTGGATTGGAGAATATTATCATAGGCCTCAACCTTATCCTTCCAAGTATTTAATTCAACAAAAATATTCCCAAAGACATAAGAATTCTAATTCTTCAAGGCTAACCTCGTCGCTTTAATGTTCAAACTACATCGAACTAAAGCATTAGGGTAAGAAGATTTCCACGCAAATTTAACCATATCTAGAAAACCCACATGATGGGTCCACATTCTTTGGAACCAAAAAGACAAGAGTCATTATAAACAAACAATGAGGAATGGAGGACCAAAGGACAATGATTGGAATCAGCCCTTTCCAAATGTTCCACCCTCCCTCCATAGGAATTACACATTTCAGGAGACACTAATATTCTATCCAAGCGAGAGTATTGACGAGAAAGCCCTTGACGGTTATTGCAGAAGGTGAAACTCGATCCCGAAAAAGGAGGATCGACAAGCCCAACTTGATTAATACATGAGTTGAATTCTTGCATAGCAGCCCAAGATGGACAAAGCCTACCCATCTTCTCCATATCATTTCTGACCACATTAAAATCACCACCCCAAATTACTGGGATCGAGACTGAAGAAGTAACTTGAATAAGATCAGACCAAAGAAGACGTCTCTCAATCTAAGAGCAGCTAGCATAAACAACAACAATTAAAAATTTCAAGTTTAACCAAGAAATTGAACAACCAATAAACTGTCGATGCAAATGAATAATATGCACCTCCAAATTATTTTTCCGCAAAATCCAAATTTTATCGCCTTCCGATTGGTTGGAAGTAACATTATGAAGCCTTATTGATTTATTAACTCTTCCCATATTAGAATCATTAATCCATGGATCAATGACTCCCACAAAAGCGATTTTAGAATATTTTACTATTTTTTTTAAAACGGGCAAGGGTACTAGGATTACCTATACCCCTAAAGTTCCAAAACAGAAAGTTGTCAGAGATTATTAAATCTTACTTGTTTATGAGTAACCATTCCGGAGGCCCTGGAAATAACACCATCAACCTCAAGAGATTTACCTCTGCATTTTTTTCCTACGAACCGTTTGGAATCCCTCCAAATCCAATTTAGAAATTGTTGTATCTATAGAATAGCCAGCATCGGTATCCTCAAGAGCCAATAAATCATCTTGAGCATAATGAGAAACTATCTCCACAAGAGAATTCAGACTCCTGTCCACCTCAAACGAAACTTAGAGAACATGAACATCATGGGCATCATGAGAATCAAAATTTTCCCCTTGGATAGGGGAATTATGCTCGACAACCTCTAAATTCATGAACTGAACAATATTATGAAGAACTTCAGAACTGGCTTGTGCAATTTCTCCATCCTCCAAACTTGTAACTTGCGGGACAATTACAAGAACAATGGAAAGGACTAGGGGAACATTCTGTAAGCTCACTGGGTCTTTCTCCCAGAGAAGAATTGGTTGATCTGAAGGTAAAATAGTAGATGAAGAAGGGTTCATTCTAAACATAACTTGACCATTACGAACTGCTTTATTACGATGTTTCCTAAAAGAACGAGAAACCACAGCTTGATTGTTAAGAACAAAGTTATCTTGTAAAGTCTCCTTATAAATAATTGGATTTTTTCGACGAAAACTCTTAATCGAATGACCTTGAATATTACAGTGTGAGCAAAAAGAAGAAAGTCGTTCATAAATCACATCTTGAATGAAGCCATCTTGTTTGCCTATCCACACATTAGAAGGCAATGATTTTGAAAGATCTATTTCAACACAAACTCTAGCTGCGCTAAGTCGAGTAAGAGTCATCGTAGTTGAATCAATAAAAATAACGCGGCCAATTATCGAGGCAATAAATCAAAGAATACCTGGGACAAAATAATGAACTGGAAGTTTGAGGAATTGAATCCAAACAGGAAGGATGGACACGTCTTCCTTTGTGTTGAATGCTTTGTTAAACCGACAAATTTTATAGTAATTGCCCTTAATAACATTAACTTCGTGGGATAATACCTTAAACAAATCTTTTTCATCCATGAAATGGATTAATAATGTTTGAGAATCAATAAGCCCCATAGTATATTGACCCTCCAAACTCCAATGAACTCGAATATAAGATTGGATGTCTTCTAGAGATGGCCGACCAGCGTTGAACTTGAGAATCACCGCTTGATCGAAAAGGGTCTCCGCTTGAGACAATGTGGATGGTGAAAAAGATATTGCAGGGATCCCATATTTGGAATAAGAACACAATTCAATATCTATAGAAGGAAGAGAAACCAAAGCTAAAAGCGTAGCAGCGTACGATCGAATAAAACCTTTATTCTTATGAGAAGAATCAGGATCAGACGTAGCCTGATCAATGGGATTAACCTCCATTGTCAAACCTATGTCTGTATGATAGAGAATCTTGGCAAGCAGAAAACCAAATTGCCGGAAAAAGAAGAAGCTACCAAAGAAAACCACCGGAAAAAAAACACAAGAAACCCCCGGCAAGAAATCACCAAAGAAAACCACTGGTAAGAAATGACCGACAAGAAACTATCGACAAGAAAACCCAAGAAAACCACCGACAGAAAACAAAATCACCAAAACGCCAGATAACCGAAAACCAAAGCGCCTAAGAAAACCATGTAACCGGAGAACGACCGGCCAGACAATAGCCACAAAATAGAAAAACACACCAAACCGACCGACCAAAACCTTCCCACGTGAGCGCCAGTACCTACCCAATCAAAGCCGAAGCTTCTCTCTCTAACGAAATTGTTTTCTCTCTAAAGATGACCAAAACCTTCCCACGTGAGCACCCAAACCAACCCAATCTGAATTAATGGCCAATGGAAAAACAACAATATTGAACCACTAACAACACTTGAATAGAAGAAACAAAACCATTGGCAATCGATCGGAGATACGAAAAACAGAAAATCCACCAAAATCGAAGCTTCTCTCTCTAATAATATTCCATTCATGATCTTATGGACACATAAAATCATAAATACATTTGCCTTTAAATGATACACTAAAATCCCACCTTGAATAAACATAAAAAATAGCCTTTGCCAAAAATAAAGCTGTCTAAAGTTCGTCCGCAAAGACAACGTGAAATAATCTATTTCAATTTTGCAAAAAATACAAGCAAGCTTACCCAGACATAAGACAGTATCATCACCCAGTCAAATCAAGATTGTGCATTCCAATAATAACCATACCTCGGGTCACATTTTCCTAGGAGGTACATGTTATGTCCTAAGCATATTGTCATTTCTCATAAAACCTATACAGTAGGAATTATGCACCATTAGGAAGACATTTTGTTATGGTTCAAAAATGCTTTAAGCAAGTCAAAAGTTGTCCTGATAAGAAATTACCTAAGGTTTACCAATCAAATTGTCAAAATAGACTCAACCTCGAAAAAACATCATGAATTCGAAAGTGTTTTAGACCCTTCATCAAAGCCCTAGGAATGATGATCCATCTTTTGAGGAAGAAAAGAGATAAGTCTGTCATTATGTTCTAGGAGCAATGATCCATTTTTTAGGAATACAATTTTGTCAATAGGTCCTAAGAACAATGATCCATTTCTGAGGAAGAAATAAACAAATTTGTCATCAAATTCTAAGAACAATTATCCAGCTTTTTAGGAACAAAGTTCTACCATTAAGTCCTAGGAGTCGAACACCATAAGGAATAATGTACATAAATCCAATCTCAATAAAACTAGGTTCAACACTACTTAAGTAAGTCAAAACTATCTAAAGGTTCTCCAGTTAGAATGTCAAAATAAACTCAAAGAAATATCGTTGAGTATGAGTCCAAATTCATTAAACGTAGAAATCAAACTTCCTTTTAGCCCTAGAAAGTGGGTATTATCAAGGTTGTAATTTAAAGAACTCTCCCCCACACCAGAATAGTTATGCCACAGTCCAACCTTGTGGTAAGCTTAAAAGTTTTGCCCCAATATAAGTTTGAGGACTTCTCCATTAAGGTTTATGTTTTCAAACGATACCCATTTTTGCATCCACAACATCTAAAAAAAATGAAGAGACCATGTAATGTATGAATTAGATTTAGTAAATGTAAGAAACTAAAAGCTAATTTGTTCAAAAATTCAAGGAAATCACTCCCCAAAATAAATTTCTTGACCTTTGTTCCCTATCACTACCCACGTCGAAGTTCGTCGTCTCAACCGAGAATATCGAGAAAAACTCGAAGAGTCCTACTGAAGTGTCGCAATTAAGAAAAGAGGTATCCTCATTAAAAGGGAATGTTAACCAAATGACTGAGCCTCTACAACTTATCAAACAAACACAAATAACTGCTACAACTCTGGTACAAATACCTCATTATGTTGGTTTACCCTCATCGCACGTCCCAACTATGGAAAAAAAACCATATCTCTGACAATACATCTGACATTGACGAGGCCTACCATCCGGAATCTGGCTGAACGAATTGAGAAAAAAATCAAAGAACAATCCGAGAAAACTTTTCTATTGGTAGAAAAATTACAACGAATGGAAAAAGAACTCCAAGAGGTAAACAATAGAGAATTAGGAGTCAATGCCCGATATCTCGATTTATCCTCTATACCTTAGATAAAGTTCCCTGATAACTTCACCATGCATATATTCACGAAATACAATAGGTCAAGGTACCCAAATTGGTATATCCAAAGATACAAAAATGAAATAGGAGTGTATATCCATAATGAAGCACTAGCAGTCGAGCTCTTTCAGTAGACATTGGAAGGATCATCCACCCGATGGAATGGAACTACAGAGAACGAGAAATTGAAGACATTCCTTGATATAGTCAAAGTATTCTGCAACCAATATGGGTACAACCAAGAGATTTCTCCCAACAAAATATCTCTTCAAACGCTAACAAGGAAGAATAATAAGAGTTTTTGAGAATTCGCTACCTGGTAGAGAGATAAAGCAGCACCGGTAGTGCCTCCCATGAAGGAGAAAGAAATGGTCCAAATGTCCGTACAAGCTCAACCGCATCCATATTATGAACCTTTACTTGGTACCTTGAGCCAACATTTCTCTAATGAAATTCTTAAAGGTGAATATATAGAAGAAGGCATCAGGACCGGTAGAATACAAAAACCCGTAGAATGTGAGGCTAGAAAGGCAGCCTTATGAAAAAGAAAAAATCTGGTGGTATCCTTTGTTGATTAAACTTTATAGCAAAAGGTTTTACATACTTCACCTAATCAGACAGTACCAGAGCCATACCCAAATTACTTGATAACCTACTCTTCTAGCTTGTGTATGTTTTTTCCTCAAACCATTGAACCCACCCAAAAAAACAAAAAGCAGAAAGGATTCACCCTACTCCCTTTTTCACTCTCCGAAATATTTTATGATTGCTTCAAAAAAAGTAGCTCACACCTATTTCTCCTCACCGAGAAAACCTCCAAGCTCCGAAATTCAACCCACGCAGTATCTTCCAATATCATTCTGGAGAAGTTGTCCGTCATACTGACCAGTGTTACCATCTTCGGCATAGAATCAAAGACCGCCTTAAGATGGATGTTCTAAACCTTCCCAAATATGTAAAAGAAATAGAAGCCAATGATAATTTGAAATCGTATTCTAAGATCCACAAGTCGTTTAGGAAAGATAATCAACATGATACCTCGTACTCTATCCAAACTCTAAGTTATTCTAGTAAAATTGAGGCCTCTTGTTCCCACCCCTGAGTTTAATTAGCCTTATAATCTCAAGGGTATTTGTTGGTAATGGATTTAAACTTTTGATGACATGCATGTTATTTTGACTCAAATATTCTCAAATATTTATTTTCTTAATTTTCAAGTAATCAAATTTCCTGTTCAAAACCAAGTGTACTAAGAATAATATGAATTGTGATAATTTAACTTCAAGATTAAACTAGAACATAATCCAAAACATAAATAGAAATTACCTATCTCGCCTAAATGATGGTGAGATATATACAAAAAAAATCTATGAAAGTTAGAAAGAAAACCTAAGAGCCCTAATATGGAATCGTTACATATGTTCCCACCAGGGGGGGAGGTGTGTGAAGAAACCAAGAAAAATCACAGCCAATATACCTATCAAGAAGACGTTGGTTAATATCATTCTTAAGGAAGCCTGAGAAGAGATAAGTAACCTTAGAACTCTGCCTTGCCCTAAGGAAATTATTAAGAGGGGGCACGTAACCAAAAACTCTTCTCAAGGGTAAATCAAGTATCCAAGGTCGTGTTCCAGAAAAAAATATGGAAAATTTGATCAAAGAAGTCCTTAAAAATCTGTGAGACCTAGCCTTACCCAAAGTCTTCAAAAGGATTAAGGCAGGTAACTAGAAGAATCTTTTGTCCAAACAAGAAAAAGATCAAGGTAGAAGAAGATAATGAGAATTTACCCATATAGTAGCTAATAATATAAAGTAGCAGGGATAAGGGAGATTACAACGATGACCTTGAGACTGACTCAAACTACCTTAATTCTCCAAAAATGTAAAAATCCTGAAAGTACGTGTTAAGAGAAATAGAATATAATAAAATAAATACTAGTCTAAAAAAGTTTCTAAACATTGAGTGGTCACACGAAAGTAAATTGGCGAATCACACTCTCTATGCAATCTAAGTATGAAGTCATAAGGGTATCTCAACACCTAGTGACTTGGGCCAACTGGACCAGGATTACTACCTAGAGCTTTCTACCTAGATTATATAGGAAGTATGAGTCCTTACTTGCTAGAGTGAAAAAATAAAAAAGAAAAAAAAAACTTAATAAAAAGGAAAAAAAATAATTCTCTCAACACTACCGGGATAAAACGACATTTATTAGTCATCATTAACTAACATTAGTTCCTCCATCGCTTCTTTTCTACCTGCTTAAGTCATCTCGGGAAGGCCTATTCCATTTTCCTTAAATCCAAGATAGAAGAAGTAAGTCAGAGCCATCGAAGAAACCTTGAATAGCATACAAGGTTGTAGGTAATTTCGATAACGATCTTGGGAAAGTTCAAAAGTCAGAACTTGATAGGTTTTGTGAAAGTCAAATCTATGGATAATAACTGCAGAAATGAACTAGGATACAATTGAAGTCATATTATCACAATTCAGATCGGGCTAACACATAAAGTTTTGATAGACTAAAGATGCTTGTTTATTTTGAATTTACTTATTTGAATATATTTGAGCCATAAACAATTTTGCATAGATTCAAAAGAAATACAAAGCATATTGGGGAACAACACCGCAAGCATTAGGAATGAAGTCCGAAATTTGGAATAAGGAAATGAACACAGTTGACTCTGTGACATTATGGGCATCAGGCAGACCATCTAACTAAAAGAGATATCATGACCCTTACAGAACAAAAAATAAACTCACAAGTAGAGTAGCCTTTTATCAAGGAAGATCATTTGAGAAATTTCAATCTTTCTTGAACGCGCTAAACGCTAGGCCTTCAATTGCCAAGAGTCAGGAAAGTACTTTTTCGTCCCATCATCGTAGTTGGTAACTGCAAATAGGTTGATAGATAGGCTTGAACATTAGCAGGGTGACCATGAGGGTAAGAACTAAGAGCGAGAACTTAAAAAAAAAACCTTTCAAATGTGTTGATCCTAAGATTTTGATGGATAATTAAAGGTTGATGTTTTTTTATGGAACTAACGGTTTGATTAAGTGTTTTTGTTTATTAGTTCCAAACGATAAAGATATGATGACAAAGATGTTAGAGAATTTAGAGGTTAAAGAATTTGAAGAACCTAGGGAATACAATTCAGGTTAAATTTCAACTCTTAATATCCCAATTAAGATTACACACGACACAAAAAGATTTTTAAATGATTTTTATAAATATTTGTGTTTTTAATAGGATCCTAATTAGCTAAATTATTTATTCCTATGTGTAATTGAAAAAGAAATATTAATAATTGATTAAAATTGAATTTAAGTATTTAGTGGAGCTAACCGAGAAAATAAATCGATTAAAGGGGCAAAAACGTCAATAAAAATGGATTAAAAACGAATTAAGAGAAGTGTTCCAGCATCTATAAGTCAACAAATAAGTCGCCCGGAGCATAGAAGGAAAAGTCTTTGTATCTCTCGGTCAACAGGTAGGTCGACCTATACTTAAATATGAACTATCTGTATCTATAAGTCGACAGAGCGGTCGACCTGTGATAAGAAATGGAACTCTATGAATCTCTAGGTCAACTGATGGGCACATAATTTTTTGCTAGGCTACATACTGAATCGATCAGTCGACAGGTGATCTTAGTCGGTCGACTTATGAGACTGTTTCAGGATATTATGAAATTCTGGATTTTATTCTAAAAGTGGTCGTTACTAACCATTTTTTCGTTAGGATTCACAAGATATGTTAGGAATTTAATGTTATTTGAGATATGCAACACGTATTATGATATCCCTATAGATATGGTTCATTAAGTTTGAATATTTCTCAATTTGGTACATGTAATTCTTTCTATCCTATTTAATTGTGATTGTGAAATATTTGGGGGATTTAATTGAGAAGGTTAAAAGCTAAAATTAACTGATTGAAACTAGGATGAAGTCTTAATGATATAAGGGGTCTATAAGAGCAATTAAGTGTCATAACAAGTGGGAACTAGCCGTTAGATAGCTTATTTTATTTCCATTTATATAGACCTGCGTTTTTCATATCAGTGAGAGAGATCAAGAGTATTATACTGAGATTTTATAAGAGAAATTATATTGAGAATTGTGAGATCTTTTCTAAGAGTTATTCTTGAGAATTATTTGTTGTGAATCATTGCTGCTACCGAATCTGAAGCGACATTACTATAATTATTCTTTCGGTGGATTTCGGGCGAGATCTTTCCAAATTACTTTCTATTTAGTATTGCTTGATTATATTTGAAATTTTATCTTTAGAAATTGTTTTTTGATTTTTTATTGAGAAATATTTTTGAAACAATTTCTTGAATCAATCTGATTACGTACTCAATTACGTGCTACCAATTTTTTGTTTAAAATTAGATTTTGAATATCTCATTTTTTTTATAACTAGTTTGGGGATATTAATTGAGTTCTAATTTATCTGGGATGGTAGAAGCTCCGAGTGAGAAAAATCACTTGCTAATTTTTAATTAGTGAGTTGAGTGACGAATTGAATACTGTTGAGAGTATTTAATCTAAGGGTAGCTGGTTTCAGTTTCTTCCTGTAAAGAGATTAAGGTAGTAATTCTTTCTGAATTGAATTATTTTGTGAGAATTTTGTAACAGTTCAATCCTTACCAGGTAAAAGGATATTTGGAGTGTTTGTAAGGTTTTGATTCTTTAGCCTTAGTTTAAAAAGAATTAGGATATTCTTAAGCCTGTAAAAAGTAGTGGTTATTACTAAGCCTGTGAAAAGAAATTTGTAAAGTTTGAGTCTGATCTTGTAAAATAATCCTTGTGAGGGTTTGGTTCCTACCTTTAAAGGAATCTTGAGTTCGGTGGGTGCGACTCTCCGTGAGGCTCGGAGGACTAGATTAACTAAGAGTAACTTGGTGAACTAGTATAAATTTCTGGTGTGCTGTTATCGTAACATTATTTATTTTTGTTGTTTGGTGTGCACCTAGTTGAGTTTATATTTCCGCTGTGATATAAAGATAATAATTAATTTAGGATTAAAATTAATTATTTGGATTATTAAAGTATTTTTTTCTATGATAATTTTTTATCTACCCAATTGACCCCCCATCTTGGGTAGTTCACTATGCCAATAAAATGCATTCCTAACAAAATAAATTCTCATGAAATCATTAAGATTATTTTTGTTTTCATCAGTAGGTCTAGAACATCAAGAAAATTGATTAGGTCCATATAACACAAACAGAGTCATCATGTGAAACGAACTACGTGTCGCCCTGGTTCTTATTGATTTGAGATACGTAGGCAACTCTTATATGGGTTCGGTCACCATCTTGAACAAAAAAAAAAAAAATCTTCATCAAAATTTTGAAACTACGTCTCAGCCTGATCCTCGTTAGATCACCAAGATACGTAGGAAACCCTGCTGGGTGCTTTCGACAATTTGAAAATCCGCATGGCGAGGGTTAAACTACATTTCGACTTGATTCGTGACCTAGGAAATCTGGGTATGTAGATAACTTAGGTGGGTTTTGGTCATCTGATGATCATTATCCAAAGCAGCGATATCAAAATAAATAAGCAACCCAACGAGGTTTCTAGACTCAATCAAACATTAAAATCACATGCTCAGTTCAAGATATATGGGTAACCCATGCAGGCTCTATTATATTTTTTTAATGCTCAAGACGTAATCCAGTGCCACAACTAGAGCTGGGGCACATTATATCTGGTTTCTCTGTCGAAATTCTGTGATAAGATTCGCCCCAACTAGAGTTAGGGAACATTATATTCGGTTTCTCCTTCGAGATTCTGTGATAAGATTCACTTCAGCTAGAGCTGGGGCATATTATATGAGATTTCTCCATCGAGATTCTGTGATAAAATTCGTTCCAGCTAGAGGTGGGGCATATTATATTGGATTTCTCTGTCGAGATTTCTTCATTAGATTTACACCAACTATCTAAAGGCAAAAATTCTAAAATAAGGCTGAAAAAATTTAACTAGTAATTCAAAATTCATCAAGAATGAAGGTCGAAAACTGCTAAAAATCTAGCAAACCTGTATAGCAAACTATGACTTCCATGGCTAACATCTTAGGGTCGATAGTCGAAAAAATAGAAGGCATAAGGAAAAGGTGAGAGGCAAGAAACATATTATCCAACCTTAAGTGGTTGGAGAGTCTACCTACTATCCAACCTTAATTGGTTAGAGAATTCACATCCTATCCTACCTTAGTTGATTGAAAAATTAGACAATCTATGCCTACCTCACATGGGTCGGTGAAGTACGTTCTATCCTACCTTAGTTGTTCGGAGAATTAAACAATCCATACCTACCTCACGTAGGTCGGTGAGGTACATCCTATTCTACCTTAGTTGGTCAGAGAATTAGACAATCCATACCTACCTCACGCGGGTCGATGAAGTACATTCTATCCTACCTTAGTTTGTCGAAGAATTAGACAATCCATTCCTACTTCACGCAGGTCGGTGAAGTACATCCTATCCTACCTTAGCTGGTCAGAGTATTAGACAAACCATACCTACCTCACGCGAGTCGGTGAAGTACATCCTATCCTATCTTAGTTAGTCGAATAATTAGATAATCCAGTCTTACCTCACACAACGCTTGGCATACAATCACTCTCAAACCCCCCACAGATTAATTCGAAACAACCCTGAATATACATTTATGAACTTCGTACTCACTTTTCAAAAGAAAAGGAACTAGAACGATATTTACATATATTTTTTTTTAATGAACCACACCCCCAAACTTATTCGATTATTACAAATTCACAGGTATGGAAATACGATAGAAAAATTACAAGTGAGTACTCGAATACCGAACCAATCAATAGTTCGCCCAAAACCCAAGCACTCACTTCAAGTAACATAACAAACGCTAACTTGATTTCACTCAAATTGTGCCTTAGGTTTAGCGATAAAAGTTTGGAAAAAATTCAATTGGCCAGGGAATTTGTTACGTGTTCAGAATTGAAACAACTTACAGGCTTCGACAGGGTAACGAGAAATAAAGGATATTACATGGTAAGTTTTAAAGGCTTAAGCGATCAAAATGAATGCCTAAATCATATCTCTTGAATTACGTCGCCTAGGATTTCATCTCGAATTTTCCAAAATTCGGGTTCTAGAATTCCTATTGTCATGAACTTGGATAACGGATAATTGGCGTCAAATCAATAAATAGCTCGTACGTTGGGTTTAAGTGCTCGTGAAACGTCAATCACACAGAACACACATGAATGGGCATTACCCCTGACCTCGATAAACAACTAGGGGATAGACTCATCATCGGGTAATGGCTCAGATGAACTACAAAACTCATCACACAACAACAACATACTACAAACATAAACATACTAACACTAAACTAAACAAGCATGCATACAATTAAACAATAAAACATTTAAACTATATAACTAACAACAATAAAACATACTAGCATACTACACATCACCCCCAAACTTAAAACGGGCCGTGTCCACAATAACCCAATCATCGTTCTCAACAATTGAAATATAGCATGCCGACGAAGAGGGTTTAAAACACGTACTTAGGAGGCAAGAATATCTCGCCTCCGAGTGAAGCCGACGGTGATAATCTAATTTATTTTGAAACCTTGGGTTGCTTCCCAAGAAGCGCTTAGTTTATTGTTCTCGGCCTGACATAGAGAAGGGCTTGTCAAAGAGTGGCTTCCGCCTATAGTATGTGTCATACAACATAACGTATGGGTCTTGGTTCAGAACGCACTCAAGATTGGTGAGATTTGGCAATGATTGTCTCAAGCACTCGACTTTATTTGGCTCCATCTCATGTGCTTGGTTGCCCTGAATGAACGGTACTGAAGGCGGTGGAGAACAAGTGAGCCACATCGGATCCTCATAGATGTGATCGTCTTGGATCGGTGGAGGCATCACAATGTGGATCTCTAATGGTGAAGAATCAAAATCTTTGATCCACGCTTGGGTTTCCGTCCCATTTGAATAATCATCACTGAATGCTCTCAAGCTCCTCTCGCTCGTATCCGGTTCCTCCTGGTAGCTTTCGATGAATGTGTCTTATGTGTCTCTCAGCGCCACCACTTCTGACTCGGCCTCAATAAAGCAGATAAACTGACCGATTTGTGTTTGAAGAGATGTTTCGGTCGCATCAATTTTAGCACAAGTCGTCTCAATATTATCAAGACAATCCTCATGCTTGTTGAGCCGGTCATTCGTCTTCCTCCAGAACGCCTGAGTCTTTCCCATAAATCCAGCGAACATTTTCTCCAAGGTGGGGGAAGACTACTCCTGTTGGTCCGGGATGTCAATTCATAGCGCCGAAATAGTGTAATTACCCCCAAGATTTGGTAGCTTGTTAAATAATTCCAACTCTGATAATCAAACTCTGCCATGTCTTCCAACAACCGATAGGCTTCGTCCGTGGTTAGTTAGTCGAAAGAGGTGGCACCGTTTTCTCATTCAACCCAATTTCTTGTTGCGGCTAGTAACCCATCGAGGAAGTTTAGTAGTTGACACTTCCTCAGGAAACGATAGTTTGGGAACCGGAACAACAACTCCATGTATCGATCCCAAGCACAATAAAACGGCTCGGAATCTCGTAGAAAGAAATACAACAATACTTGTTGATCTAACATCTTCAAGTACCCTACAAGAAAAACAAACTACAAACAAAAATTATAGACAAAATAAATGCCCAAATTAAAATCAAGTTACCTACTCACAATATCAACAATAATCTAAAAACCAATCCTCGGTAACGGTGCCAAAAACTTGGTTGCAGAATATTACGTTACTACTTTCACCACAAGTGTACGGTTCAAGTTTTAGTAGAGTAGGAAGAGTAATGGTTGTCATATCTATAGAGATTGGATTAGATCATCGCTATGTACCGCGATTATCATAACTGAATTTTATTTAGGCAATTTAATTTTGGTTTTTTTTTTTTATAGAAATATAAATCTAAACTAATTAACTAATTGAACTATAATACTAATAGTGACGTTTATGGGAAAATATTATCTAGGGATTAACTTCATCCACTTAAACATCTTCGATTCAATTTAGTTTACATTAACGGAGTTGATCTTATCCGACAATTTTAGTATCGAAATCTCACCCACTACCTCTCCCGAGTGTAAAGTGAATGAATATGTGACTTCGCGTCAATGCCAAAGTCCCCCTTGAGCGTTTATATGACACTTGGTTACATGAGTCTCACCCCAACCTCATGGATTGCACACTTTCTAATACCCTCCTGGGTCATTAAATCGTCGCATTGTGCTTAAATCCTAGTCCGAATTCGAGATTACCTCTCCCGACTATCAAACCCCGTATTCTCAAAATATGTTAACAAGCATATAAAAGTGGAAGAACGGTAAACACAATCGAATAGGCAAGAACAACTGATAACGAAACAAAGATTAAACGAACGATGTATATTAGTAAACTACATCAATCCCATAGATAATCAACATTTAGCTCTTGGAGATAATCATATATTCAATAATAATCCATATATACATTATCAAACAACCAAAAATGAGTTAATAATAAAGAGAGAAACAAGAGAGAATAGCCATTATATGAAGGTGGCGTCCGTAAAAACAGCTCTGATCTTATTTCCTCTTCTCCAATTGTGTTCCTCCTCTTTGGTTGGTTGAGAGCCCTCAAGAAACATTCCCAAAGTGTTCTAAGATCTTCTCAAAATGGTTGGGAATGAATGAAATAGGAATTGGGTCTAAAATATCTAACAAAATATCTAAAAAACACTTTACAATAGGGGCTTCACCACTACAGCGATAGGTATGTCGACATGCTTACCACTACAACGGTGGGCTTGACCGTTGCAGCAGTGGATCTTATCGTTGTAGCGGTGACTGATCAGAAATATTTTGAGCTCTCTGTTGTTTCACCATTGCAACGGTGGGTTGACCATTGCCGCAATGGATTTGCTATTTTAAACTTCGATCTTTTTCATCGTTTTTCGATAGTTTTTGCTCCTAACCCCTGCTTTGAACAAAAATAAATAAAAATAAATAAAAACATTACAAGAATACTCGAAAACTACCAAATTTGATTTGGAAATAGATAGATAAATTTCACCTATCAACAAGGCTTTATCGTAGCTTGGCACTAAGTCTTCCGGCTCATGACCTGGTACCTTAGACCCCCCCCTTTCACACACACACACACTACACCATCGAGACCCTTGTCGCTAAAAATTCGGGATAAAGGGAAGACCTCTATTCCTTCAAGGAATGTTCCTGTCTTTATTTGTTACGAATAGGACTAGCATATATAAACCATGTATTTTCTTTCCTTTTTAACTAACAACTCAAACATAAACACTAGTCTTGCCTTAAACAAATGAGTCCGGCTGCAGTGTTCTTGACAAAATGAAAGAGATTATTTACATATCATAGTATGATTCATGTCTTGTTTAATAATAAAATCATTATCATTTTCTCCAAATGAAGTATATGTTAACCTGATTCTCAACGATCTAAGATACTTAGGCAACCCACATACGGGTTCGATCATCTATCTATCTAATAAAAATTAGTTCATCTTGAACAGATGAATTATGCTTCGACCTAATTGCCCATGGTTATCGGGTTACGTGGGCAACCTTTTTAAGGTTTGGTTATCAAAAAATACCAAAAATATTTTTTCATTTTCATTTACTCTTATTGGGTTGTCGCTTATTAGTTAACTTTTATTGCTTACATTACATCAAAAAATGCATAAAAATGACAAAAATATTAAAAAAAAAATGAAATTATTTGGATTTTGTGTAAAAGTGAATATCTATTTAGACTAAGGTACCATCTTTGGACGGGTGTCTTGGGGTGCTTAAAACCTTCCCCCGAGCATAACCGACCCAGGAACATAAAGAAATATCTAGTACAAGATCTTTATGATTCAAAACATGGGCCATTTTAAAATAAAAAATGAATTTCTAAAAATCTCAGTGACCTAGCACACTATTTAACCCTATGCTAAGTGGTGACTCCTTTTCAGACATAAATCCCAACCCCAAGAAGTTTTCAAAACCGACGCCTAGAAAAGCCCTTGAAAACCATTTTTCAAAAATGAATGGATTTGGAGGATTTCAAGAGAGAGGAATGAAAATTTGTTTTTCTCTTCTTCCCAATCTCTACTTTCTCTGTTCTCAACAAAATTCGAGGTACATCAGGTTGTTTCACTTTGATTAGGTTTACCTGAGTGCCAATAGGTCCACAACCTCAACTTATTATTATTATTATTATGAATTAAATTTTATAAGATCGTAACTATATTCAAAAAATCAAATATTAACACATATTTTCAATAATGAAATTCTTTGAAAATAAACAAATATATAATTATCTTTAACGGCAAAATAATAGATGCACAAATAATTTATTCCTCCAATTTCTATCGCATGCTTATGTGTCATAACAAATTCAAAACTCACATCACATAAAAAAAAAAATACAGCTATTGATAGCAAATTATGTTAGAAACCATTGCATGAAAATCACAATAATATTGTGTCCACATAATTCACTGGCAGTACATTTGTATTCAAAATATTTCATAAAAAATATAATCTTTTTATTTTTTTAAGCCTCATCTAATGGGATGACACATTCCATTTTTCTTACTAAATAACTTGCACAAAGCTCCCCACTTGAATTTCTAAACAAAAATTCATTTAAGCTTAACATTATAAAATGACAATTGGCCCCTTTTAAATTTGTAAAATCAAATTAAATTAACCTATTAACGCCTTAAAGTTTTAAAATTAAATTTTTAATATACCAAAATTGTAACACTAATTATATATGCAAATTTTATAATAAATCACAAAAGACCAAACTTCTATATTGCTAACCACTATCCTCAATAGTTCCAATAATCACACCACACTCAAATCCTATCTAACGTCAGTAGTGAACCAATCTCTTTTTGAATTATTTAAGATAAAAAAAAAATTATCGGTTTACTGTCTTAAAAAATACAAACAATTTTTGGATCAAGTAATTTTATCATAATCCAATCATCAAAACAATATATGAGCACCCATTAAACAGTATCAAAATTCCATAGATGTCAAAATTGAAAACATAATTTAAATAAACCAATCCACTTATTTTTTATATAATATAATACCAAACACATACTTCCATACTATCCATAGGATCGTTTTATCTCATGATCAGGAGTTATCATACTGATAGTCGACAACATAAATTAACCACTTGCAAGACTTACCCTCCTGTCAGGTTTCATCATATCATACTCATAGTAAATCCCATGTTCAACTTCTCATATCAAATCTCACATCATATTGTCAACAATATATTTTCATCATCTGCAGGACTTGCCCTCCTATCAGATCTGACAACATATTCATAGTCAATCTCATATTCAACTACTCTTGTCAAATCTCACATCATATTGTCAACAACATATATTCATTACCTGCAAGACTTGCTCTCCTGTCAAGTCTCAATACAACATATTCATAGTCAATTCTTTATTCAACTACTTTTGTCAAATCTCACATCATATTATCAACAACATATTTTCACCACTTGCAAGACTTGCCCTCTTGTCAAGTCTCAATACAACATATTCATAGTCAATTCCATATTCAACTATTCTTGTAAAATCTCACATCATATTATCAAAAACATATTTTAATCACTTGTTGGACTAATCCTCCTGTCAGGTCACAATACAACATCCTGCAGGACATGCCCACCTGTCAAGACCAATAACATCTCACAGAACATTCTCTCTTGTCGAGACACAACTATAACATAGCTAGATAATAATAAAAACGAGTTTCCACTTTTAAAATCTTGATCTATTTAACGTCATAAAACTGTTCATTTTCATCAGCACTTTTTTTCCCAAGACTTAATATGAAATTATAAAGCAATCGACCACCATTTTATTATTATTCATTACTACTACAATATTTAGGAATATTACAAAATTTAAATATAAAACCAAATTTATACGATATGTGTATGGTAATGTTCATGTGACACTATTCATACGTACAAGTACTATTCAAAAGGTACTTTACACGATACTATTCATCGATGCCAAGCTACTGGACTCAGTGAAATTATTACAACAATAACAATAAATACAAATTTTCAAAATTAAATACAAATTCAAATATAATTTATGTCGTAGCTCCATTTTCGTAAATCCTGCAACAAATACTGTAGGGGTATAAGCCAACGATTAGTATAATTTTAACCCCTTAAGCACGTGCAGTCAACTAATTCAAAAAATAGCATGCATGTAGGCATGTATCTCACATAATTATCACATAATACATTATCATAATTATTTCAAAACAACTACTATAGCATGAACCATACAATAAATGGAGATGTTAAACACAAATATTAAAAGGATTAAGAATTTAACCTGAAATCCACAATTAATAATTGGCGTGAAACTATTTTTCTTCTCTTCCTTTTTTTCTCATTCTCTTCTATTCTCATTTCCTCTGCTCCTTCTTTCATCTCATCTTCTCCTCCCATCTCCCTATCTATCTATCTATCTATAAAATATAATATAATAAATAAATTTTTATCTTTATCTTTATTTTTTATATATTTATATAAAAAAAATGTCAATCACTATTCACCAATTTTTAAAAATTACATCAACACCGCATATATTATATAATTATCAAATATATACTTATATCATAAATTTTCATAATGTTGGCCTAAAGATATACCCAAGAAGGGGGTGAATTGGGTAATAACAAAAGTATAAAAAATTAAATGTTTAACACAAATTATCAATTCCTAATTGATTATTATCTTGTTAAGAAGTAGAAACGTGTTTAACTAAGTTCACACCCAAATGACAGAAATATTACAAAGCATTACCCAATGATTTATCCTGGTTCGGTAAGCTACTCTTACCTAAGTTCGGTCCCCCAAGCTTCACAAGGCTTTTGTCATCCACTAATCCCCTGATTCCTTTCTCAAGTAGGAACCAAACCCTTACAATCCTTTTCAGCTATCAAGAACTCTTTAAAATAACTATCTTAGAAAATATTTTAGCGAAGATTACTCTCTTTTAATAGCAAAGGCCAATTGTTTTTGTTTAATGCATTTGAAAAACGCAGGTCTCTCTATATATAATTCTAACTAGGCCTATAATGGCTAGTTTTTAAATTATAAGACCTAAAATGTTACTTCAAGACCCAATATATCATATACTATCAAAGTAGGTGTATTCCATTTAAAAATACTCTTTAAAAAAGTTCAATTTGGGCCCCAAAACTTTTCAGCTTCAAAACACTTAAAGATAAGAAGTAGTTTTACTAATTCAATTCAAAGAATTAATAAATATATGGACCAAATTGATAAGATCTTAGTGATATATGACATATAATAGTAAAATACTCAAATCCCCAAAAAAAAAACTCTCTTTCAAATGTTTAAAACAATGAGATTTGTATTAAAAAAAAAAAACCGAAACAATCAATATTGATTGTATGTCAAAGTCGATCAACCAACCTCAATTCGATTGATCGGCCCCTGCAATGATCAGTTTTTTTACTATTGCACTGCTACCTATCAGTTGACAGATCAGTCCAGATGGTTTCTTCCTTCTCTTCATTTCAGCTACTAGATTCGTTGATCGACCAACCTCTTTTGTCGGTTGACTGAATTGGTCAGTAGATTACTCTTTTAACTCTCTCAAGCTACTATTTTCATTAGTTGACCGACCCATTTCTTCGATTGACCAAACTAACCAGAAAACCCATTATTCTATGTGTCAAAAATATTTTCTCATTGTATCTCTTATCAAAAATATTTTTATGATTTTAACACTTCATAAAAATCATTTAAGATCGTAAACTTATCACTACCATGACACATATAAGTTTATTCATTTCAAAGTGCCATACGTGATCCTAATTCGGGTTACATTAAAAGCATCAAAGTAATGAGTTGTTTTTCCGTAAAAGTCTTTAATGTCTTCAATGCTCCAAAAATCTTCATTATCTTCACTTTGCACTCATCTTGAGTTTCTTCATAAATTTATTATAAATATTCAATGATCGCTTCATAAATTCTTCATCTCATAAATCTTCAACGATTTATCTTTTTAACTCATTATTTTTCTCATTTAAAGCATATGGATCTTCTAATCTAAAATCACTCAATAAAACCATTAGTTCAATAAAACATTAATGTTCAATTGTCCATCAAAAATATTAGGTTCAACACATAATAAACAAAATTACCCAAAACGTATTTAACTTATTTTAAATAAAATATAATTTAAAAAAAAAATTGGGATATTACACCCATAGTCGAAAGGGATGCAATCTCTCCCATTTATCCTAGACTCTCTAAATAGGGCATCAATCTCATGGTCTCCTTCTCTGGCAATAGGAGAATCCAGCACAACGATCACTCGGTACGGCATAGCCACACAAATCCTCCTACCATGTGCTAGGGGGCATAGGGACAGATTCACCAATAGTCTCCGAGGGTGCGTACCCTCCGCCACTTCCAGGAAAACTCTATGGCAACACGTTGACAATAGCAAGCCCCACCTCAAATGAAGATGACGTTGGCAGGAAAATACTCGCTTGCTCGTTTCCCTCACCCAAAGATCTTGAGGTGAGGATAGGGAGCAAACTCTGGAAGCTCCATACAGAAACATTTTGGGTGAGAGCCTTTTTACATCCGCTGGATTGTACTCAAGATGGGTAGGAAAATTATTGTAGTCACCCTAAGGAAACACCCTCTCTCGAGGGACCTTGGGAAGTTGTTATTCCTTCGCTCTGAACTCCCACGAGATGGAGAAAATGACAACCTCCTGGCCCCAATCCCTGTCAATAAAGTCCAATTCCTCTAGCCAAGAGATACCACTGTGTCCAACGTGAAGAAGTAGCCCTTGCACTCCTTCTTGTCTAGGATAAGGTACTGGCTATGTACCTCTCCATAGCTGAGTAATAGGCCAACCACTTTCTTTAGGATGGAAACTCCCATCATAAGGTGAACAACATTGGGGGCGCAATAGAATAGAGAAAGGCAATAGAGAGTTAGAATTTTATGCATGACACATGGTAGCAGGAACTAAAGTCTACACTTGATCACGAACCAAGGATGAATGAGTATTTCGTCCTCCTTAAGGGTATAGAGGTTTGTATTTGCGTCGGCCAGAACCACTTTGATGGATGGTGGCAGATTGAGTTCTCAGTAGAGGTCTTGTGGAGTATGCTTCGCTAGGGAAGACATTGGTGTAGCAAGAGGTAGACAAGAAAAATAATGAAAATTGTGGGCAAAAGAAGAAAACCCTAAACATAAGCAATGAATTGCTTGGGGTTACCCCCTCTAGGGTTTATATAGTCATCCCAAGTGAAATGAAAGATGTGCCAAATGGCGTGTCTGGAAACACAACAACCAAAACGTTGTCGCTAGAAGTGCAAATGTCAAATACAGTTGTTATTGAACCTTTCACCCATTCCAAAATAACTCCGACCAAGATAAAAGGTTGGGGGACAGAGTAGCTGGAGGTATACATAATGACGAAAGACGTGCGAAGTACATCAACATATTAGTAAATTTTGTTTTTGCAAAAAAAATAATCACCAACGGAGCAAGAAAAAAATAAAAAAATAAACGGAAGAAAAAATTGAATTAATGTGGGGGGACAAGAGTACATAAAAAAAAAAATACAACTAGGAGCCAACCCTCTCTCATTCTCTCTATCCTTCTCCTCTTACTCCTCCATCATTCTCTATCCAGACTTAGTAGTCGTAAGGCATCTTTCCCTCCCTCTTGTTCTTGGAGCTCACCTTAGAAGAGCTCCCAGTGAAGGAAGATAGGGGGACCCCTTGAGAAGGTCCCACTCTATCGCCAGTTAGGGGAGCGAGAAGTCAGAGTTCGCCCAAAGGAGTGGAGAAACGCAAGGAAGGAAAGTTTGCCCCATCATACACTCGATCCTGGCAATACGGATTGTCAAAAATCTAGCTTGGACATCTCCTCTATCGTTCTATTCTTTTTATTATGCCTCATCCTATGGTAGAGGGCTTGTAAATGAAGTTGCTCAAATGTCTCATCAATTAACACGAAATGACAATGCATTCAAACAAACTATCATGACTGATACGCTCTGAAAATTATGCAGGCCAATGATATTTTTGGGAAGTCATGCGACCACATTGAATGACACATTAGCCCTAAAGGATAAGGCCCTTCTATGGCATACAGTGTCGACGTAGCCGAACGCTCTTCCCAAAAGCTACCTTGTCTACCTGAGTAATTAATTTGGAAAAGATGAAAACCTTTGTCGCCTGTTCCAATGGGACAGGAGGTCCACCATCTTTATCTAGGACACTGTTAACCAGACTATGGCTTCGAGCTGAACCATTCCTTAGGGGGATCGAGCTAATAAAAGGCCTGAGAATCGACGGAGGGCTAGGTTATGTACACTTGCAAAGATCTTATCCTTAACTATCCAAGATTGCCTTGGGATTCTTGAATGGCATGATGGGTGTGACACAACTCTTTGTGGACCGACCAAAGCTCCACATGATCGTTTTCCCACTCATAAAAAAAATAGGCCTTGCTGGCGCTAGAATCACGTAAGTCTTAAAGCTCCTGTTACATGATCTATATCTAGACCTCCATCTTGTTTATGAGAGCCTTATCGTGTCTCCGTATGTCCACCTCCTTATCACTCCAGAAACACAAAAAAGTTATCTCGTGAAGACGTTGTACAGTGTGGTATACAACGAACCCATTTACTATGTGCGGATCGCTCTCTGCAGGGACTCCATATCACAGAGCATATGAACTGAACAACAAAAGTCTATGGAATTGGAAGAATTCCCAGAAATGATAGAGTCTAAAGTAAGGTCGGTGTTCCTCTACCCCCATGTAGATGGAATCTCCATCTAAAGAGCATCCAGAGGTGGTGGACTCGCTGGATCGTAACCTCCTCATCGACTGGTTTGTCCATCCCCCTCAAGGGAAAACAATACTGAAGGTCCCAAAACTCTCATCTTTAGTTTCGACATCGAACCTTTTTTGGGAAAGAATAGGTCCAAGAAGCTAAAAGATCTACTTCTAAAAAAGAAAAGAGTTTGAAAATCACCCCGAAGAAGAAGAGGGACATTACGTCAATGATACGAATCCAATTAGAGGTGTCTCCATGAGAAATCTTGTTCCAGAAGACTCCGAGGATAGGACAACCTAACCTAGGAGTCAGGGGGCTATTGATGGTGGTGGATTTGGTCATGGACCTCCTAGTGAAAAAGCCCAATGAACTTGTGAAAAAGACCTAGGTCATACACAAGGCTCATGGGCCAAGACCTACAACTATCAGTGGGCTTGAACCCACCAGGAAAAGAGTGACGCATTTAAAGAAGCTTGTAGGCCCCAGAAGCTTTGGAGCTGCCCAGGGACCAAGCCTGCAGCAGGATCAAGCACAATACTCGGTGGCAAAGAGTGAGTCACCTCAAAATCACCGGAGAATATTCGTCTGGCGTAAAAGACCTCCAAATAATAGAATAATCATTGTGCCAATAATAGATTGGTGATTAGGCACTCTCTCTCTCTATTTTCATTGAATAAATACCCAAGTACGCATAATTTGATATGCACAATTCACTACGCACATTCTTGTGTTCAAATTTTGCCCTCTTACTCCGAACAGATACTTACTCTCAAACTGGAGGTTATTCACCAGGATCCACCTTTATGTGCTAAAAAATTGTGTAGGAACCTTTAGAAGCAAGGGACAAAAGCTCGCAGGGATAGAATTGTAAATTCACTGTATTACCATATCCAGGAAACATCAAAATCTATTTTGTAAAAGTAATCCTAAATTTTAAAAAAAAAAAATTTAATCACTAAATTAACTAGGTCCAATCCCAAGCCCAACCCAGCAACATTTAAAAAACCCCAATTAAAACAAATGAGAAGACTAAACATAGATTTAGAAATGATACTAGAAAGTGGGGAGAGAGAAAGATAGAGAACAAATCCTACGTGAAGTGGGTAGACAGAGAGAGAACAACACATATCAAATAGAGTTGCAATGGATCGTAGGTTAAAATGACAAGTAGAGTTGAGACAATAATAGAAATCGGAGATCGAACTGACAACGGGATCTACTGGAGAAATTAGGGGTTTTGCTCAAAGAAGAAGAAGAAGATCTGAGCGTATGAGTTTGATAACCGTTCGAGCTCGTATGATTTTTTGGCTAATGGTTCAATGTGTGCCAAAAATACATAAGGCAGAGCAGTTGCACCATTTAGACACAACTTATACAACAATTGTTAGAGCTATATTTTGCTTCAAATGTTACAAAATAGAAGTTATTGAGATCGGTACAACATATCCAAGATCTATTTGAATTGCTCTAACAAACTTCAGACTACTGTGCTAAACTTAAAAGAGGTTGGGTTAGGCTTGTACCATCTCATCTCATGGATCCTGCTTATCCAATAGGCCAATTCGGGCCTATGATTCTACTTTGTCTAAATTTCACTTTTGAGGGTGTTTGTTTGATTGGAAAAGTGGTGGATGGGAAAATAAAAAAAGAAAAAGAGATTTTTATTTTTTAAACCTTATGTAAGAGTTAGTATATAAAAATAACCAATCAAGCAGTTATGTTGGCAGAAAAATCTTTCGTACAAAATGTTGAGAAAATAGTCTTCGATGGTATCTAAAATTCATTGAACTGACAATATTACCCTAGCATAAATCACGGAGAGAATTACTATGAAATGTTTATTGTTTTACCCTATATATCAATTTTTTACACCTTAAATGTCTCTATACATCTCTCCTCAAGTTCCCAACACCGTCGCTCTTCTTTCTATCTTCTTCTCAATTTTCTAGCACCAACTTCCCACCTCCGTCACCCGTTAATATTACCATACATGCCTCACCACATTTTCTTTGTCCTCTATTTCCTAAACAAATTACAAAAGCCCAGCTGAGAAAACAAAAAGGTAGAATGAGAACCATCCGTAGATGACAACATCAGAAATGGAGAGAGAGAGGGAGAGAACCAGAATATCTAGATCTTGGAGGAGGTGTGAATCGAATTCGTTGGAAAAGGAATAGAGGTAAACAAATATACTGCTCATGGAGTATCTTGAAAAACAACAGCAATGCTCAAACCCTACTAATAGCTGCCAACACCGATATAACAAACTAAAATATCTCTCTCTATCCTAATCGCGCTCCTCGTCACAACATCTAAAGAAGAGAGAAGAAAACAAAAGAATCAGGGTACTGAATCAAGAAATAAATCATCAAATTTCTAGGAAACGGTACCACAAAAATGAAGGGACGAACATCACAAGTTATAAGGACAATTTCGGGACATTCAGTAAAAAACATTATTGGTAATTTTGAAAGGGGTCTATGTATTGTAAGCCATTACAATGTTATTGGCTTTTGCATGTTCACGTAACTTTAAATTATTTCAAATGGATGTCTAAAGTGCTTTCCTAAATGGATTTTTAACTAAGGTAGTTTATGTGGAACAACCACCTGGTTTTGAAAATTATAAATTGTATGATCATGTTTTTAAACTAAGTAAATTTTTAAATGGACTCAAACAAGCTCCTCGAGCTTGGTATGAGAGACTTAGTCGGTATTTAATTGAGAATGGTTTTCGACATGGTCTAAGTGATATAACTCTTTTTGTAAAACAAAATGACTCTTACATCTTTCTAGTACAAATATATGTGGATGATAGTGTCTTCAATTCTACTAATGAAAATATTTGCCAAGAGTTTGCCAAGATTATGTAGGTAGAGTTTGAAATGAGTATGATCGAAGTATTAACATTATTTCTTAGGTTACAAATTAAAAACTAAAGAAGAAATCTTTATTAATCACGCCAAGTACACTAAGGAGCTATTGAAGAAGCATAGCTTTGATGGTGCTAAAGAATATAAAACTCCCATGACAATGGCTACAAAAATCAAAAAAGATGATAGGGGTAAAAATGTCAATGAAAAGATGTATCGAGGTATGATCGGTAACTTGTTGTCTCTTACTGCTGGTAGACTGGATATTATGTTTAGTTTATATTTGTGTGCAAGATTTCAATCTTGCCCAAAAGAGTCACATTTAGCTACTATCAAGCGAATCTTTCGGTATCTAAAAGGAACTTATGATCTAGGATTATGGTATCCCAGGAGGAGTGATTTTACCTTGATTAGTTACTCCGACGTTGATTTTTTCGAATGCAAAGTTGAGTGTAAAAGCGCAAGTTGGTTATGTCATTTCTTGGGACATGCATTAGTTTCATGGTATAGCAAGAAACAAAATTATATAGCCTTATCTATGACTGATGAAGAGTATATGGCACTGGTAATAATTGTGCACAAATTCTATACATTAAACAGTAATTGTATGATGTTGGTATTTACATGGAGAAAGTTTATATCTATTGTGATAATAAAAGTGCTATATGTTTAAGTAAAAATCCAACACAATACTCACGAACTAGGCATATAGAGATATATTATCATTTTATTTGTGATCACATTTAGAAAGTAGATGTGACTATTGAATATGTTGATATTTCCAACCAACTTGCTGATATTTTTACTAAACCTCTAGTTGAAGATCAATTTATAAAATTATTCAAGGTTTCAGAATGGCTAGGCATAATGATGTATGCTTAGAATAGACATTTTGATCCTTCGTCCCCACTTTTTTATATGACAAAAGGGGAAATGTTGTATGATGTTTTTAAAAGAGTATGTGTTCTCCTGGCATGAATTCATGAGTATAGTTAGAAAGGGGAATCAAAAATGTTTTATAGTTTATATTGATTTTTTTTTATAAATGTTTTTTCTCATTACGGTTCTGAAACTAGTTAAAAACCCATCCTCATATTCTGGGAAAGCGTGGTTACATTTTTCACTGAGAAAATATCAAAGTTAATTGTCATCATAAAAAAGAAAGAGATTGTTGATCCTAGATGTTTTGATGGACAATTAAATGTTGATATTTTATAAAACTAATGGGGTTATTAAGTGATTTCAGATTATGGTTTCCATTTGTTTAAATGGAAAAAGATTTAATCAAAAAAAATACATCGTTGAAGATTTACAAGTTAAGATTTTATAAGAGATTCAAGTTGGGTACAAAGTGAAGACATTAAAGATTCTTTGGAGCAATGAAGATATTTTGTATTCTCAGATAAAGCAACTCATTACTCTTATGATCTTAAATGCAACACGATTAGGATCACACGCGATACTTTAAAATGAGTAATCTTATGTGTGTTATCATTAGAAGTAATAAATTTAAGATCCTAAAAAGATTTTTATAATGTGTTAAAATCATAAAATAATTGTGATAATGTATTGAATTGAGAAATTGTTTTTAACGCTTAAAATGTAAAGTTTTTGGTCAATTCGGTCAACCGACGAAAATGGTCGGTTAACTAACAGAAACAGTAGCTTGAAAGAAAATGTGTGAGGCAGCTACTGGTCACTCAATTCAGTCAATCGATGAAATGGTTTGGTCGACTAATGCAAATAATAGCTTAAAGAAAATTAATAGTAGAAGTCGCTTGGGGAATCGGTCAACTAATGGGTGAGCGGTTGACTGACAAAAAAGTGATAAATGGTCAGATTTTTTAAGTTGAATATGGGTGGTCAACCGGCACATGGGCGATCGATCAACTAGTGCAAATTCACTCAACTTGACTGTTTCGGTTTTCGTGATCTTTTACCCAAATCCAATGGTTTTAAACGTTGGAAAATAAAAAAACAAAAATGAGGATTTCAGTATATTTCCATTATATGTCATATATTATTAAGATCCTAATTAATTGGTCTTTATATTAATTAATTATATGAGTTGTAAAACTATTTTTTATCATTAATAATTTTCAATCAAAGAAGTTTTGGGGACCAAATCAAGATTTTCAGAGAGTATTTTTAAATGAAATGTATCTATTTTGATAGTATATTATATATGGGGTCTTAAAGTTTCATTTAAGGTCTTATGTTTTGAAAAGTAGTCGTTATAGGCTTGGTTTGAAATCTATATAATGAGACTCGCGTTTTTAACTTTAATGAATCTACAACAATCAACCTTTTTCCTTAAAGAGAGAGTGAAATCACTAAAATATTTCTAACAGAGCGATTCTTGAAGTGTTCTTGATCGAAGAACGCAAAAGTTTTCTTCATCGGTTTTTTGTACTACACTAACCTATCTTATCTATTTTTAAGAAATCCCTTTGAGATATTTTTAAGTTAATTTATGTGCTTATATTTTATGATGTAATTGATTACTTGGAATCTTTGTTTTTGAATAATCATTTTCTAGCTTGAAAATCTTGCATAATCTTAAGAAACGATTTTTTCCTGCAAAATCTTATTACATGTTATCTATACTTTAAATTGAGTTAAATCAAATTTATTTTCTCACATAGTTCTATTAAGTAGTATTTGGAACATTAATTGAACATAATTGTTTTGAGGTGGTAGAAACTCATGTGGGAAAAAACTTGTGTTTTTTGTATTGGTGAGTATGAGTAGATTAGACATATTTTGGATGGAGTTTGATCAAGGTAGTTAGGTTTGATATTTGGCCTATGAAAAGGTGTAGGTTTTGATTCTTCCTGTAATAGAATTAGGTTAGTCTTTAACCTGGTAAAAAAAAAAAAAAGGTTCTCCATAAGCCTGTGAAAAGGGAAAAGTGTAACATGTAAAGGTTTGATTCTGAGCCAGCAAAAAAAATTAGGTTAATCCTGAACCTATGAAAAGGATTATAAGGGTTTGGTTCCTATCTGGGAAATAAATTAGGGGATTAGTAGATTGCGACAACCCTGTGGAGCCCGGGGGACTGGACATAGGTAAGAGTAACTTGTTGAAACAGGATAAATCATTATGTGATGATAATCTATTTTTCGTTATTTGATTGTGCACTTAGTTAAATATGTTTCCTCTATATTACAAGATACTAATCAATTAAGAAAATTATTAACTTGTGTAATTGATGATTTAAGTGTTTAAATCTTCATTACTACCCAATTCATCCCCCCTCTTGGATGGATCTGTAGGCCAACAAAAAGTTTTCATTTGGTATTTTATTTTAAATATTAAATATTTTAAGGACCACATACTATAGGATTGTATTAGTGCAATCAACGGTAGACATATCCATCCACAAGTTTCTAAAAATGATGCACCAAGATATCGAGGGAGAAAACATTATGCAACATAAAATATTTTGGCAGCACGTTTATTTCACATGAAATTTAGTTATGTTTATTTGACATGAAATTTACTTATGTTCTACCAGGATGGGAAGGTGTTGACCCCAAGGGTGTGACCTTGAGAATGAGTTTTTCAGAACATTTATTTGACAAGAAATTTACTTATGTTCTACCAAGATGGGAAGGTGTTAACCCCAAGGGTGTAACCCCTGAAAATGACATTTTGATGATAACAAGATATTTGTGGTTTTGTATTTAACGTGTGTGTTAAGTCTGTTAGAACAATAAATATTGCATTGGAGAAATAACACCATGGAAGACAATAAAGATATAGATCCAAAGAATGAAACAAATGTCATCAAAGACAAAAAAACATTGAAAATATTGAAGACATTGAAGATCCAATTATCGAGATTAAATATACAAGCCAAACAAAATCAAGACGAAGATTCAAAGGCTCGTGAGTGTTAAAGCAAACATCACTATATATCGGAAGACAATGTAACAATTCATTCCCTATAGTTCAATACACATTGACTTTATTACGATAAACATAATCACACTTGCATTACTTATATAGCACCGCAATTTATGTGTATTTGTAATGCTTATAGATGTGTAAAACGAAATCAAGTCAATGAGGATTAAGAACGAATAAGAGTTGTTTGAAACATAGGCTAAAAATAAAATCCTACAGAAACTAGTCGACCAACCCTCTAAACCGGTCAATTGATTTAGACAGTAGCCAATGAGGATTAAAAACCAGCAAGAATTGGTCGCCCACTAGGCAGTTCTGTTCAACTGATTAACGCAGTAGGTTATGATCTATATTTAATTTGAGCAACCAGTCAATCGATCACCTTAGTTAATTGACTATTTATACCAGAGAGATTAAGAATAGGTAACTGATGATGGTGAATTTGATCCTAGGCCTATTATTATGGGCTTCCAGTAGGTTGGGCCTAGGATGAGGTCGTGATAAGAACATATCGAGATACATAAGTTCCTTTATTGGGCCTAGAACATCCATATCAATTGGATTCAAACCCAATACTACGAGTTTGTGTGCGGGTCAGGCCCATGAGTGCCCAAGATCGGCAACTCGACCCGATTGGAATGTTTAGTGAGAAAGGTCATGTTGAACACGCCTAAGAATCTAAACACATTGTAGGTGTGTTCCTCAAAACAGATTCATGATTGCATACTTTTTCTTTTTTTTCTCGCCTATGAAAAACTATAAAACTCCTAGTTAGTGTGAGAAAGGTACATTCAATTTCTTATACATTGTTCTTTGAATTATTTTTGCCTGAGGCACTTACTCTCATACTAGAGGTCTTTCATGGGGATCCACACTCCTGTTGTAAGAATTTGTGCAGGTGCATTTGGAGCAAGGAGCAGAGGACAACAATGACTTTTCACTAAATTTGTGGGATCCTAATTTTGGGTATCATTAGTTTGTGTCGTCCGTGAGAACTTCAAGGATAAAAGTCATGCTCCCTCTCCGCTACACTCACAAAATTCTTTATTCATGCTCACCCACTCCAAAAGTGTTGCCATCCAAGAAGATTATCTACCACCCTTTGAGTCTCAATTCAAGCACTCACCTCTAGAAAAAGCGCTAATGGATCCCCCTATTGCGGGATTTGCATCGGTGGTTGGTAAAGATCGTCTAGAGAAAATTAAGAACCAAGTTGTGGAACTCAATCTCTAGTTGATTTAACTAGTAAATGTTCTACAAGCCCCACCTCATCTGAAAATTTGACTAGGCCTACCATGAAGGTAGCTCCCAACTCAGTGCCCCATCTCGCCTCACGAGATATGCGTCTGTAGTGGTAGAATGCATATATAATCCCCACGATAAGCCCTTGGGGAGATACATCCATCCAGAGCTTATTCCCATTCTATTTCTTTTGCAAGACATCTCCCATGTTGAGTCGCTCCCATACCGAGCACTCACCCGATTCTCTATTAAAGAACAGACTCCATTCATGAGAGTTGGATCAAAAAGATTGAGGCACAATTCCATGCATTGGCATCGAAAGCAAGCTAGGACGCGTCTATCTCGACTCGTCCATCTTTCACGAGGGAGATACTAGATGAACCGATAACTTCCAAGTTCACTTACCCCACTAATTAGATGTAAGTCATTCCTAGTCACCCTGGTACTAGGGAGTGGTGCCACACTCTCACTCTAGAAACCATCTCCTATTTCACCGACTTCGAGAACACTTTAAGCATAGCTGTAAGAAGCCAAATTCATCTACATGGCTCCTGATGATCAAGCAGGGAAAAGGTAAAGCATTGGATCAGTTCCTTGATCGCTTCGAAACCGAGGCCCTATTGACTGTTTGGACATCGGTGTCTCCCTTGCCTCCTTTTTTAGTAGCCTTCGGAGGAAAAAGTTCTTATACTCTCTAGACAAAAATCCTCTTTAAAACCTCGATGATTCCCTTGCTTATGGGACTCGTTTCAATAAGGCAGACTCCATTTGGGAAGATAAGGCTGAGGCAGAAGGACAAAGAAAACATGAGGGAGATCAAACTCACAATTACCCTTAGCTCTCAGGAAGCAAATGTTTAGAGCAAACGGGAGGTTGAAGAATGATCGGCAAACTCCTGGTGGAGAAAGGATTAGGTCACACCACTTCAGTTTCCAGTGGAGACCATTCTAAACGAAATAAAATAGATAAAACTAGGCCTTTATTGGATGGCCCCGTTAAAATCAAAACCCAAGATGAATAAATGAAACAAATACAATAAGTTCCACCAGGATTATAGCCACACCACGAACGCGTGCTTCTAGTTAAAAAAAAAAAAAAAAAAGATTGAGAGTTTCATATGTCGTGGCTACCTCCGGTAGTATGTCTAGGTAGATAATGAGAAGTGAATGAGGGACCCGACCCCTGAAAATCATGACGACAAAAGGAAAAGACCCCAATATTTGGAGAAGATCAAAGGGGAAATCAATACGATCCACAGGGGATTCGTCTCGGGAAGAACTTTTATTGGTGCCAGCAAAGCACACTTCTGAGTGGCGAAGAGGAAGTCAAAAGAAAAAAAAAAAAAAAAAAAAAAAAAAAAAAGGTCATTATGGTTACAAAACCCAATGTTGCAATCATATTCTCTGATAAGGGACCTGAAGGATCTTCACTTTCCCCATGATGATTCTCTTTTCATTACAATTGTATCTCCAATTTTAAAGTAAGAAAAATCCCAGTTGATAACGGGAGCTCCGCTGATATCATACTTAGTGGATGCTTTGATAGTATAAAAATTAAGCCAGATAATCTTCTCCTGATAACCTCACTACTTGTCAGATTTGGGGGAGAAATGGTTCACCCTCTTGGATGGATTGACCTTCTCATATCCCTTGGGGAAGAGTCAGATTGGACAATAGTGTGGCTCTGCTTTCTAGTGGTAAACCGTCCCTTACCCTAAAACGGTGAGTTCCCTCGAAACGGCATAGTCCACTTATCACCTACACAAAAATTACATGATGAATTCAACATGGTGAATAACATGTTATATTTAGCACACAAACAACATGTTGAATTCAACTTGGGGAATAATGTGCTAATTCAACACACAATCCAAAGCAATGAGACACATCAAGGTCATAGACAACTAACGTTTTGAATTCAACAAATAAATAAAAACCACATCATAAATCAATAAACTTGTGTGTTCAAACCTCATCATTATAGATACCATATTTTGTCCCGCCCGTTTTCATATTTATGAAAAATTGTTGGGTTTGAGCCAAAAATTCGAACAAACTTTAAACTATATTTAAAGGTATGAATTCACGCATTAGATTCATGTGTTTAGTTTTTACATAATTTTGTGAAGAAAAAAAATACAAAAAATCCGACAATTTGAAGAAATTCGGCAAAGAAATAAAGTTTTGGATTAAAATAGAAATTTTTAAAAGTTTACTGGGGACTAAATTGATTAAATTGAAATCTTATTTTCATAAAATATCACTTTGAATATATTTAATTTTATTTTCACCCTTTAATGTTAAGAAATTTCACCAATTCCAATTACATTTTCTTTTAGCCCGAAAACTGTATGTTTTGGCCAGTTTTGTCAAATTGATGACCAATTGAGTCTTTATTTTCGAAATTGATCATTCCAATATCAAAACGGATAGTTTAATTTCATTTTTATCATTTTAATTTCACAAAAAAAAAAATGACAATAAATGCCAAAATCACAAAATTCACCTCATGTACACCCCACGGGAATAAGACAGAGTATTGGGATTCCAAATTGGAGTGCCCTAAGCTATCTTGGGAATCCGCCCCAATTCATTTTCCTTAATTTTATCACTTAATGAAGTGTTAAAACAAAGTCGACCACTCAATTCCATAAATAGGGGCTAAAATGTGTATTTTATGAAATATGCGGTAGTTGACCATCAAAGGACAGCTACCACTGCAGTTTAGAGGGCCTGCGCACTCACCAGCATGCCCTAGAGAGTGCACATATTCCTTCCCCAATAAATAGGGGGTGCCCTCCAACTATTTTTCCTTACTCATTCACTTGCTCATGCAACTTCTTACTTGTATACTCTCAAATACTTGCCAAGAATAGTTTCTCTCTTTAGAAATTCTTCTAAAAAAATCTACAAAAAATAGATCAAAATACAAAGGAAGAAAAGAAAATGAAGAAGAAATAAAACCAATCACGACCACAAAATAAATCATTCCAAAGAGAACACTAAAATAAGTTTATTTTCTTGCATTTACTTTTGTCGTTATTTACTTTTATTGTCATTTACTTTCCCATTCTAAGTCTTTCATTGCTTTTATTTTCTTCCATTTACTTTACTGCAATTTAATTTCTTGTTCTACTTTTTTCTGCACTTTTACTTTTTTTCACTGTTAAGAATAATTGAAAGACAGAATATTAGAATAGTACGGAGCGATATATTGAGATTTAGGAAAAGTACAAAGATAAAGTTTTACAATGGAGATATATATTGGAGACTAAGAAAACCCTAGGGTTAGAGTTTTAATCTAATGGGCTAAGCCTATATACATATATTAACATCTCCCATCAAACTAAATGAGGTAAATTAGACGTGAAAACTTGAGTTTGGAAACCAGAGTGTGAAAGCGTCCAGGTGGATAAGCCTTTGTAAAAATATCTATTGTCTGATCGGCTGAACTGATAGATTATAGACGAACAATATTCTGAAAAATATGGTGACAGATAAAATGACAATCACCCTTGATGTGTTTTGTATGCTCGTGGAAGACATCATTTTGTGCAATCTGAATAGGTCTCTTATGGTCACAATATAGAATAGTAGTAGTAGGAGAAGAGACTCTCATGTCAGTGGGGAGCCAGCGAAGCTAAAGTAGTTCTTGTGTTACATCAGTGATGGCACGCTATTTAGGTTTAGTGTTGGAGAGAGCAACCATAATTTGTTTTTTTCTACGCTAGGAAATGAGAGAGTTGTCTAAGAAGAAACAATAACCAGTGGTTGAACATATGTCGGTG
Source organism: Eucommia ulmoides (assembly GCA_016647705.1). Classification (NCBI taxonomy): domain Eukaryota; kingdom Viridiplantae; phylum Streptophyta; class Magnoliopsida; order Garryales; family Eucommiaceae; genus Eucommia; species Eucommia ulmoides. Next base: position 49,309,383 of record CM028339.1, on the reverse strand, counting down.
GTATTTCTGACCCAATCGGCATCACAATATGCCTTTAAAGTGGGAGCAGACTGGGCTAAGAAATGAAGTCCGTGAAATAAGGTACCCTTGATGTACCGAAGAATGCAAAGAATGGCCAAGTAATAAGTAATCTGAGGAGCGAACAAGAACTGACTAACTTGATGGACAACAGAGGCGATGTCTGGGCGACTGACAACTATGTACATCAAACTTCCAACCGATTGGTGATATAGAGTGACATTTAGAAGATGTGAACCATCTAGTGGTGTGAGTCTGATATTCGGCTCCAAATGAGTAGTGGAAGTGGTGGAGTTAGTGATGCCAGCCATAGACATGAGATCAAAGGCATATTTGGACTGAGAAAAAAAAGTATCCATCTGAACTGGATGATACTTTGAGACAAAGAAAATAGGTGAGCATGCCAAGATTTTTTATCTCAAATTATCCACTAAGAAACTTTTTGAGTTCATAGATACCGTGTAAATAATCCCTAGTAATAATCATGTCTTCCACGTATAATAAAATAAGAATAATACTATTGTCAGTATGGTAAATAAATAAGGCCAAATCATGAGCATTTGATGTAAACCCAAACTAATGAAGGGTAGTGCTGAATTTTGCGAACCTTTGTTTTAGACCATACATGGCACGATGGAGGCGATAAACTTTATGTCAAGAAACAACTAGGCCAGGAGGAGGGGGTATGCCTGTAAAGCTCCTGAAGAATATCACCACTGAGAAATGCATTTTTTACATCTATCAGAAAAAAAAAAAAAAAAAAAAAAAAAAGTCTATTTTTTAATGGCGGCGACGACAAGAAGAGTACAAACAAATATAAGCCTCATTACTCAAGCAAATATCTCATCATAGTCAATGCCATATTCCTAAGAAAATTCCTTAGCAACAAGTTGGGCTTTATGGAGTTCAACAAAACTATCAGAAAGTATTTTGATCTTAAATACCCTCTTGAGTCCAATAAGGGTTTTCCCAGAGGAAAAGGTCAACAAGATCCCAGGTGTGAATTTCTGTCTAGGGCTTGAAGTTATTCATCCATTGGTTTCGACCAAAGAGGATTAGTACTAGCCTTCTTATAGGATTAAGGCTCATGCAAATTAAGTATGGTAAAAAAAAAAAAAAAAAAAAAAACAGTGATGATCAGTGAGATAAGAGGGAAAATGAATTACCCTATTATAGCAGCGGCGTTGATCTAGATGGTGGGTCTCAGAGACAGTCGGTGCAGAATTATCGGCCATAGAAGAAGTCTCAGACATGGTTGATAGAGTTGGAGGGGTGAGATCAGCTACTGGTTTTGGAGTGGGTTCAGGTGGTAGTTCTAGAGTGAGTTCAGTTGATGATGCTGGAGTGGACTCAACAAAAGATACGAGACTTGGCTCAACTAGTAGTGCTGGAGTGGGCTCAACAGTACTTGGAATCCTCAGGAAATAACTCAAGAGATTAATTAGTAAATAAACTGGAGTTAGTAAGGATTGATATATCAAATGACCATAAGGAACAAAACATTTGATGTTCCCAAAAAATGATATAACGAGACACACGAAGAGTTTTAGAGATGGAATCCCAACACTAATACCCTTATATGTTCAATACCATACCCTAGAAAGCAACAAAGGTGGGCCCTTGGTTCCAGCTTATTGTGTTCATATGGTTTGAGAAGAATAAAACAAACACAACCAATGACTTTAAGTTCAAAGTGATCGAGAGGTTTACCGAAAAGATGCTCAAATGGAGAGTAATGCTAATAGTTGCAGAGAGAACCTAAGTTATTGTGTAAAGTATAGTTAGGGCAACCTCACCCCCAAAAGCGCTCAGGACAGAAGAAAGAAATGAAGAGAGCATGAACTGTGTTAAGAATGTGTCTATGTTTGCGTTTGGCTCATCCATTTTATTGGGATGCACTTGGACACAAGCGGTAGGTGAACGTGCCATTTTTGTGAAATAGGTTGAGAAAAAGCACAATCCTTGTATTCCATTGCATTATCTGAGCGAAAAACTTTAATATTTTGAGAAAATTAAGTTCAAACCATAAAAGATAACTCATAATATATTGGAATAGTTTAGATCGATTCATAAGAAATAACCATGTATATCGAGAGTACTCATCCACAAAGATAATAAAATAACAAGAACCACCCATTGTGGCATGAGAAGAAGGCCCCCAAACATCATAATGAACTAGATCAAAGGGGGTACAAGAGCAATAGAATGACTTTCATTGAAAGGTAGGGCTGGTTATTTTCCAAGTTGACAATGGATACAGTTAAAACACTCATGCTGAACTAAACTTAACCGACCACTAGAGATAAGCGATTTGAGTCGAATAGAGGAACTGTGACCTAACCGAGAATGCCAAATATAGAATGGTGATAGCGGCAATGGCGGCAGTGGAGAAAAGGATGATGATGAGGATGAGGATGGTGGTGGTGTAGGTAGTGCGCTTGCACAGGTTGATGAAATGACATGGGTTGGTGGCAGTGGGGTTTGAGGTGGAAGGTGCAAACTACTGAGTTCAAATAGGGGTCCAACTTTATGACCAATTCCAAGAGTTTCTCATGTCTGAGGATCTTGCACACGACAACTACTATTAGAAAATATAACTTCAAATCCCAATTCACAAAGTTGCCCAACAGATAAGAGATTTAAGGTGAGTTTTGGAATTAAATACGTGTCAGAAATAAAAAGATGTGAAGTAGAATTCTGACAGGTATGAGTAACACGCATTTGAGAACCATTAGCAGTATGAATACGAGGGAGGGGTATTCATAGTGGATAGTTTGGATGAGAAGATGTTGGGATTAGAAGTCATATGATTACAACATATAGAATCAAAGAACCAAGAAGAATTACCTGTAGTAAGTAAAAGAGTAGGGGGGAAATTTGTACCATTCTTGGAGAAAATTTGGTGGAAGAGTAAAGTTATATTTGCAATAGAGATGGTAACAGTAGTGGAGGTCAAATCCAAACTCTCTTTGGCATTGAGAATGATTGAAGAAGTTTAACCCCCAGATATCGTTGTTGAATCGCATCAATAATATACAACAAAGTATATTGTATTATATAAATATGGAAGAACCAAGGCAACGGATGGATTTAGAATGCTGAAATTATCCAGAAACTAATCTATAATCGTGAAGAACCGATTGATAAAACCTTGAACCAATCAAATCTTCGTGTTGAACCGAATCAATAATATAAAAGAAACTATATTGTATGATCTAAATTTGATTAAACTAAGGCCACAAATGGATCCGAAACACCAAAGTTAGTCGGGAATCGGTATAAATTCTTCAAAAGCCGGTTAAAAAAATGGGCGAACCCACATAGAAACTTTAGTAAACCGGTGACGTGGCAAGAACCAACAAAGTGGCAAAGTCAACATTGACATGGAAAAGTCAATGATGACGTGGCATTGGTTGAAGCTAATGTGGTACCGGTTGAAGTTGACGTGATGGAAAATCAACACTAATGCGATAGTGATCAATGCTAATATGACGCTAAAATGGCAGTGATATGGCATTGACGTGGCAACGACATGGTAAGGACATGCCAACAATGTGGCAGGGAAAGTCTGAAGGCGCATGGATCTAGACAGTAGTGGTTCTGGGGGTGCATGAGCACACGTGTGGTCTCAAAACAGGTTGTGGTTGATTATGTTGGAATCGTCTCATCGAGATGGTTCTGATGGTATGGTTGTCGATGAATTTTAAGCACCGGTTGTTACCATGTAGCCCAAAATCCAAGACAGAGAGGCTTAATGGTATTGCTGGATTCAGGAGGCGCATGGAAGCACAAGGAAGCTCTGGTGATGGTAGTTTTGATGGCGCTATGTTTGTCTCGTCGAGACGAATGGTGATGTGATGAGATTTGATATTGGAGCAATGATGAAGTCTTAGCAGTCAAGTCCTCCCTAGCTAAAACGTTAAATAAATAGACCCTCTATTCCCCATTTCACCTAAATGACAGGATAAGTATGGTCCTCTTCTGAAATATTTCTGCTTTCTTAGCCACAGTTAGGACTGGCATTATATGTGTGTGTGTGTGTGTGTATACACACACTTACATATTTATTATATGCATGTCTATTATACTTATTATATACATATATATATATAATTCATGTTTTTTTTTTTTTTTTTATGTTTTCTCCAAAAAAAAAACTTGCCTAAACTAAAAAACTGTAAAGGAAGGATTATCTATACCTCGTTTTCATGTTTCCCAATCATGTAAGAAACTTTAAATGAGGGTTAAGGAAAACCTTTTCCTCCCAGTGGTTTTACCAAAGATTCTTTTGGCAAAAATGCAAATTATAGTTATTAATTATGTACAAAATACTCGTGTTAAATTCAACACAAGTATAATTCATGTGGAATTCAACACAAAGTTCTTAGTTATGTATAATACCAAATTATAATTATTATTTATGTATAAAATTATACTAGTGTTCAATTCAACACAAGTATAATTCGTGTTGATTGTAACATGATCACAAAACATACAAAAACAAAAAAGTAGTAAAATTGGATATCGTTTTGTAAATCTCACAAATACGATCACAAATATGTAATTATTTTAACAGAAATTTTTAGTAGTCAACGTATATTTTGGATTATAGAGCAAAACTCGATTGGGATCTATTTTTGTTATCCAGTTTGATTTTGTAGGAATTAATTATTCTAGAAAAAATTTGACTCCATATTAATAAAAGATACTAGCTTGTAAAAGGACAAATCTAACTGAATAATCACAAAAGATTAATTGACAACCCACTTAAAAATAAATAAATAAAAATAAAAATTCATAGTTTTGCCTTCTTAATAGGAGCGGCTGGTGACTGCCCCTTGTTTTAATTCAATTTTATGTGTTTTTTATTTAATTTTATTTGCTGGTATAAAAAATGAAATGGGTTGCCTTTATTTTATTTTTTTCCCAAATCAAATAAATTCAGTTAAGTCATTCGTATAAGTGATTTAGTAGAACAATTTTATTTAAATGTAATTTTTTTAATCTCTTTTTAATTTCTTTCGTTGTATTTGAAAATGATAAAGTTATGCAATTTTAAATATAATGATGTGAATATAATTATTTAAATATTAAATTTTGTAATTGTTGTTGATGTTTTGTTGATGACTATTCCATTGTTCAAGTTGTATTTTCTTGAATGAGTTCAGTTATTGTATAGATTTCAACTTGATGATATGCCTCATAGTAATTTTGTGTTTTACAATTTGTTAAATTTAAAATAATGTTTGGGCAACTAAAATCCTACCTAATGGAGAGAGAGTTGAAGAGGTGACAAACCCGTATACTTTTTATAACAAAACCAACAAACCGGAAAATGGTGGATTAGCACTCTATCTGACAGAAGTAACCTGGTTCGAGGGAGCAAGTCACCGCAAATTATGCGCTAAGAATGCTAGTGTTAGTATGGTTCCTTGTTTGTCAGTGGTAGTATGCAATAGAATATAGTGTGCACTGTAGGTCAACATAGTTTTGCGATCCCATCACCGAAAGCGGTACCAGAGCTCCAATGGTGAGTTTGTCTTCTAATACCACATGGTACTCTTTAAATTGGGTTACTTTTGTTTTCGGGCAAGTTGCCACCTGTTTGTTCGATACCCGAAGTAAGTAGCTTGCTTATCGCATGCGTTAATCTTCTGCTTTAGCTAAAGACAGGTTTAACCACAGGTAAAAGCTAATGTCTGTGTATGTATATGTTTTAGATCCGAGATTGATGTGTGGTCAAATCAGACATGCGTATATAGTTGTATAGGAAGAGAAGGAGTGGACTATTGGGAGAGAGGCGACTAGGGAAGAAAACAAATTCTGTGATGGCAGATATCAACGGCAATGACTGTCAATGGTTGTGGGGTGTGAGGGAAAGAAGAAAGAAAGAAAAAATGTTAAAATTAAAAATGTAAATTTATATATAACTGTAATTTATAATAAGAAAAATCATTAAAATGAAGGGTACATCAAAGAAAAACGATGTACATATAGAACTAGAAATTCACCCAACTAATTTTGAAGTACTAAGGTACCTGCTGCTACTTCTTATTATTATTATTAGTATAACAAACGAGAAGTGCATTAATTGTGCAATCATTCTCTTGTAAACTGAACTATCCTCCCAAATCAGATCCTCATAAAAATATTAAACTTAAGCAATGTACATCCAAAAAAAAAGGAGAGAGAGAGAGATGGAATATTTTTCAATAGTTTTCTTTATTTTTATTCACTTTTACAACCCTAAAATCGAAATAAAATTAAACACCATGGCTTCAATATTAACACTCCTTAGATGTGGGCAAATTGAGTGACACTCCGTCGCCCGGATATTCCTCCATCGATAATATCGGGTTTTGAGCATACATACCGTGTGAATTCACCGGGATATACAAACACTCAGATGTTGAAGCCATGCCATCATTTCTCTGAACAGATAATGGCATATACATCTTCTCCAAAGCTGGAGGCAATGCTTTATTCCTCTGCGATTGAATCATTTCGTTCTTGAAAGAAGTGGTGGGCATGTACAGTGAAATTCCACTATTGCCCTCATTCCCCTGAGATGTTGAAACCATGCCTTGTATACTACTATGAATTCTCCCAGAAAACGAGAGAAAATTTTCAGTCCTTTCCGATTTCAAGGCTATATTTTCATCCCACCGAGACGTTTGAGGTATATATGTGTTCTCAGAACTTTGTGCCGTAAATAGAGACATTTCAGAGTTATTCAGATTGCTCTCAATTGTCGAAATGGTCATAATGGACAAACCATTACTCGGCAATAAACCTCTATCAGATGGTGGAGATAGAGAAGGCAGAACTTCCAAATTTGGTGTATTTTTACCTTCAGATGTAGAAGCCAAGGGAAGGGTCATATAATTGGAAGGTAAATCCATCTCAGATGTCAAAGGCATTGCAGGTGAAACATCTCGGCTTGGTACATCACTCTCTGATGCTGAAAGCTGCACTTGAGAGAGTCCTCGACTACTTGTTTCTGTCTCGGAAATAGGTGGGAAAGGTGGTGACATTCGTGGGCTTGGAAAGTCCATCCATCGTTGTGCTATTGTCTTTATCTGAGTGTAAAATTGCACACCAGCCTTCCCTGCTATCCGGAACAAATTCAAAACGATATTCTCGGCTAGTTTAGTGTGCATGCGAGAGCGAACTCATGTGTGTGTTTGGGTGTGTGATAGAGAGTAAGAAAGAGAGGAAAAGTTCTACCACAGAAATTGAGATCACCAGTGAAAGATGCTTTAGATCCACTGAACAAGGAAAAGGGCAATGGAATTGGAACAGGAACATTTACCCCAACCTAAGACAATCCTGGCATGTTAGAGGCCATCACTACTTAATGCTGCAAGCAGTTCTTGAGATTGATTAATAAAAATTAAATGTACTAACCAAGCCAGCCTCGACTTCAATCTGGAATTTCCTTGCAGCAACACCAGATGTTGTGAATATCGAAGCTCCATTACAGTACCTGCACAGAAAATACGGAATAAATGGATAATTAGGCAAAAAGAAAAATAACAGGATGTAATTTGTAAACACTGTGAAGTCAACATGTCGGTTGAAGGAAATAGGTTAGAAAGAATGAGCAAATTTCAAAAACAGCAAAATTACACGGCCAAGATCTCGAGAGCGTTGCTGCCAGCAGGGTCGAGGTATTATGAACCTTAACATATAGGTACATGTTATGTATATACAGAGAGAGGAGGGATATCAATAAAAGTAACAGCAAGCAGGAAGACCAAACATCTATATTAAATCGATCCCTAACACAAATGGACAATAAAAATTTATTAAAAGACCCCTTCACTGTTAAAAGGAAAAAGGCTTGATGGAACTACCTGTTCCTATTAACTAAAGCTATGGCATCTTCTAGTTTGTGAACCTGGTTATTATAATAAAGAGCATGTTAGAAAATTACAAACTTGAGTAATTTAACACAATCCTATGATATAAAAAGAATACTAACTTGGAAATACCTGCATGCAAAGAAGAACCGGTCCAAAAATTTCTTCCTGCCAAAAAAAAAAAAAAAAAGGAAATATTGTTGTCAAGCATAATCATTTTTGGTTCAATTTGTCTTTTACCAAAAAGGATTATCTGTTCAAGCTATAACATAAGAATTCAGCTTCAGAGGATAAACCTTGTAGCAATCCATGCTGGTTGTAACATGAGATAAAATAGTAGGACCAACAAAGTTCCCACGTTCGTACCCTGGAACCTAAAGAAGAAAGTGCACAGAAAAAAAAAAAAAAAAAAAAAAAGGCAATTATTATTATATCTAAATAGATGCACTTAATTGGGTGTTGATTACATGGCGTTGAATTTTAATGAATTCGCACCTTGTTTGGAAAATAATTTTAACTTAGTCCTACCACAGAATTTGGAAATACCTATTTTCCCTAATATACACTTTCACACATGTTTCTTTAACATTTTGATTATGATTAAGATGTGCTTGAGTCATGATAAACATGCCAAGAATGGTTTAAGTAAAAAATCGGATCAAAACGGTTAAGAATAGAACTTAAAATCAAATTAGAAATTGAATTCTATAGAGATCAGTCAATCAATCCCCTATGTCAGGTCTATCGAACTAAACAGAAGACTGAAGCAATCAAGTTCAGCTTACTTTGGTACCGAAAGCATAATTCGTCCAACCAAACAGGCCAGGGGGTCAAGTAAATCATTTAGAATGTAATTGGTCAACCGAACCCCTATGTTCGGGCAATCAATCGGACCAGAAAGTCCTTGTTCCCAACTTCGGTCATCCGCACCATGTAACTAGTCGCCTGAATGAACCAGAAGCCAAATTATTCTGGAAATGTATTTAGATCGGTCAACCAATCTTCACGTTCGGTCAACCGATCGTCGCAGAACTGGTTCAAATTACAAGCTTCAATTTCAAAATTGACTTGATTTTACCATCCATATTGTTCCCAATCTCTTCCAACCTTAAACTAAACATATATACATGCATTTCAAACAATTCAAACGAATTAAAGATTCAAACTTAGGGGTAAATTGTGCAAATAAAGAGTTTTTTTTTTTTTTTTTCAGTCCCCTTGAATCAAGCCTTAAAATTAGGATCTTGTTCCCTACCCCATTTAGCTTTGATTTCATCCAAATTGGGTGAGGATTTCGCGTGATTGGGGTCTAATATTAAGTCCAGAATCGTTCAATATATACACATCTTCATATCTTGCAAATCTACCAAGGTTTAGGCAAAACAGGTGCAACAGTCTTATTTTCTCTCCTTTCTATATATCTTCATCTCTTGCACGTTTTTGGAAGAGGAAGATAGAGAAAAACAAATAGAACTTCAAAGAGAATATAATGTTATACGAATAGTGTCTAAACATTTGCAAATCTGTGAGAATACATACAAAATTGTGAGAAAACTAGAGGGCTGTGTTCTTCGATCCTAATCTGACATCCTTTGCACGTTTTCTACACATTTGAGGTTGTGATTTAAGTCAATCCGCTGTGCTCGATTTGTTCATATCAATCTCTTTAAATTAGGTGAGTACGTTCCAATATTCCCAAGCTTTATACAGGTTTATATATCTTCTGGAATTTGGAATTGATTTAAGAGTTTTAGTTGTCATTGTCTGGACTCTGGATCAATCTATAGTTTCCATATCATTATACTCCAGACATCATTGTATTCAAATATATATATATCTTTGTTACTCAAATCACTGAAAACCTTATTGTGTTAAACATGTTTCACCTGTTCTAAAACGCTATTAATTACATCTTTTTTGTGAAATTGTTTGTTAAGAAACTATTTCTTCAAAAATCTGGAAAACGTGATTTGAATTGAGATTATTATAAAAGAGTTTTTCCAGAAATCTGAAAAGATAAAATTGATATTTTTCGTTAATTTTGGTAATATTGGAAACGGGAAGAACTCGCTCCCAGCATGACTCGTATCACTTCGAGGTCTTAAATCCCCTCATACCGATTTTAACAAAGGTAAGAAAAACTCGTTTTTCAATGAACTTAATTGAGATATTTTTGAAATATTGAATTGAATGACTTAGAGCAACAAAAAATCAAGTTTCATTGATATAAACATATAATCTGGAAATTTGTGTTCACTTAGATATTTGTTGAACGCCATTTTCATATTAGTATTATACTTGATAATTTCTCCATATCACTCTTGAACTATATTGAGATCACATCTTTGAGTGAATATTTGTACTTTTATTTCATACATTGCATATCATTTGAGTATGCATTTCTACACATCACCTGGTGAGTCAATAAGGCATATTTATTTATAAAGTGTTGGTAGAAACTCCGTGTGTTTAAAAATTAAAATTGAATTATGTGAGGATAAGCCTTGTAAACTTAAACCAGGGAATTGGTTCAAGTTCAAGTGAGTGAAGTTGTGAGTGACAGTGTAATTGAGTAAATATGGACTTTACTCAAGGGTGTAAAAGGTTTGATCTCCAATGGGGAAAAAGATCAGAGTAGTGGATTAGAAATCACCAAAAGGGCTAGGGAAAGTAGACATAGGCAAGGAGATCCCTACCGAACTACTATATGTTGACCCCAAGAGTGTGAATCCCTAAAGAGGATTTTGATGATAACAATATATTTGCAGTTTTGGTATTTAATGTGGGTGTTATGCATGTTTAGATAGGTACAAGCTATACCGGAAACAACACAAGGAGGATGATCCATGAAGACCATAGACTACTCAAAGGAAGAATAAAAAAGATTGATCAAATGAAGATAAAGTCAAGAATGAGGAGTCAAAGGAATCAATGAAAGATGTTGAAGACTCAAGATGAAGATTAAATACCCAAAGGCATCGAAGGGGTAAAACAAACATTGCAGTATACTCTTTAAGTAATACTCTATCCCTACAAATCTCATACATATTGACTCTTCTAGGAACACACAAACACATATCACTTGCATATCAATGTGGCAACTTGAATTATGTGATTTACATGTGTTTTACTGCTATTAGAATGTGTATTTGAGAGTGGAAAGGATAAAATAAAGAAAAGAATTGAATTAAGTTATAAAATTAGGCTTGAAAGCTAGAACTGGTCGACCAAATAGATTAGCTAATCAACTGATAGCACCAGTAGTCGAATGAGAAAAAATAAAGCCTTAATCGGCCAACCGAAACCCTAGAACCGATCAACCGATTACACCAGTAGGCTAGATCCTTGAGGGAATTGAACATTCAGCCAACCGATGATCACCTACCGGTCAACCTATTACACCAATAGATTCAAAACCAAAATGATCTAAACAATCGGTCAACCCACCCTTAGAGCCAGTCAACCGACTATACCAGTAGGTTGTCCAGAATGTCAAAGTATGAATATTGGTCAACCGATATCCTTTATCAGTCAACCGATTTCCGCGACTGTTTTCATACATTGAGCAATAATCAAATTTGAGCTTAAATTGAACGCCATATTGATAAAAACATGTTTCTAACTTGAATTGAACATTTTACCTTTGATTTGAATCAACTTAATCAAATTATGAGACAAGTTTACTCAAATCTCAAAGTTACCATTTTTCTGCCCTAAATTGTAGCCTTTTTCATTGCTCTTGTATCCCAACAGCTATATGCTCAAATTAAGCTCAATTGGAATGTTGTAATTCATAGATATCATCTGATTGATTGTCCCTAACGTTCGTGTCATTAATTACAACGGAATCATGCCAATTTGTTCAAATTAGAGCACTATATAAGAGAAAGAACACTACTTTGTTTTTCAGGTGAATAGAATGAGAAACACAACACAAATACACACAAAATTCCTCATATTCTACACACCTTCTATATTCTTGAAGCTTGAATCTTGTGCAAATAACTCTCTTAGTAAGAAATCGAGTGATATAGTGTTGAAATTAACACTACATTGTAAAAAGAGTGAGTTTGATTGAAATCCATCTAAATGAACTTTTATAAGAGAATTATTCTTTCAAATTGGTGATCTCATTGACGAATTGAGCAAAGGAAAGGCATCACAATGGTAACGCTTCATTGCATGAATCTCTGATCACACATGTGAGTGCCTTCTAAGTTGAATCGTACTTATTTGATATTAATTGCACTTCTGTGTTATAGTTGCATATATCTAGAATTGAAGAGTATTTTATATCTTACTTCTAGATTACTTTGTTTGAAATCATGATAAAAGGAATTGGGTCATCATACTTGTGCTTTCTAAGAGTATATCTATTCTTGTGAAATCCAAACGTTTGCAAAAACCTCTACGAGCTTTCCAATATCAATCTAAAGCGGTTTTCAACTTAATCACGAAATTCGTCGGGATTGGTATATTAGACATGGGAAGAACTCACACCACAGGCCACATTAAAGTTACTCATCGAGATCCTAAATCCCCTACACACCATTCTAATAAAAGGTGAGCTAATTGAACGTTTTCATTAAACTTGGGGATATACATCATAATGACACATGTCACAACTCATACTTTAGAAAGAAACAAACATATACTGCTTGTGCTTTATTGAGATATTTGATTCTTTCATATATCGCGTGTTCTTCATATACACATCTATCTACGTGATTGCTTGTATACGTGCTTCATTGTTTCATCATTGTACTTCTATTACCACCTGGCAAAAGTCAATATAAGGTGTATTGAGATTCTAGGTGATCAATAGAACCGCCGAGTGTTAGACTCATTAAAATCTAACAAAGATAATAAGTTCATATTGTGAGGGCGTGAATTGTAGCAAGGTATAACCGTACCTTACCTTGCGAGAGAGTAGAAAGGCATAAACGTAGTTTAACTTGTGAGAGTTGTAACAGAACATAAACAAACCTTGTTCTATGAGAGTGTAACGGTTTGATCTTCACGGGGTAAGAAGATCCGAATAATAGTGGACTAGAAATCCCCAAAGGAGCTCGAGGGATTAGATGGAGATAAGGAGGGGCCTTACCGAACTACTGTAAATCGTTGGCTCTTGTCTCTTACTCTATCTCTTGTGTGTGCTTGCTTATAATTGCTTTATTACTTTGATCACAAATGAATAATTGTTAAGTATAGAGTGAAAAGGACAAAAAGAAAAGGAGACTAAAATCGGATAGAGTTAGTTGACTCTTTCTTGTGTGATTGTGTGCATTATTCTTAATTGTTTAAATCTGTGATTCCGCTTCACTTACACATAGTTGTTTAAACTTGCCCAAATTTGTAATGTGTGTTTTAAGAGAGTAAAACGTTGCTAAGTTATTTGCATAACCCAATCCCCCCACCCTTCCCCTGCTGGTAGTTTTGGGCCAACAAGCCTTCTTATTTTTGGGCAAATCCACAATCTGTCATGTTTGATTCTTCTCCAAGGCTCGTAATTCATAGCCTCTTTCCACAACTTTGAGGTTAGGGCCTCCTAAACAGATTTAGGAATACTTTGGGACAGAACAGATTTGAGGAAAGCACTATATTGAGGAGAAGATTTTGCAAAGACAGAGTGAGATAAAGGGTGTTGGGTACAACTAGAGAGCCATACGCAAATCAAAATCATTTCAGGAAGATATATAGAATTAGGAATTGAACATAGTGCATCATTTTCATTTGAAAATTCATGGTTGACGACTGGAGCCTGATAAGTAATGGGTAGTCCTTGCTGGAATACATTTTTAGAGTGGGTGTTTTCTGAGCTTATTTCGTAGATGAGAATGAATATGAACATAGGAGACACACCAAACACCTTTGGTGCTAGAGATTCAATCCCCTAGAAACATAGAAACAGGGTCGTAAGTTTCTTTACAGCGCTTTCACTTCAAAGAACTTCGATAGACATTCTACTATTCAGATAAGTTGCAGTAAGGATGATATCTCCTTAATGGTATTTTGGTACACGTGTTTGAAACAAGAAAGACCAAGCAACTTCAGGAAGATGTTTATTCTTCCTTCCAACAATACCGTTTTGTTGAGGTGTATCAACGCAAGTTGATTGATGTAGAATGCCCTCCTAACTCAGGGATCGTCTCGATTAAAACTACTTGGGAAGTCATAAAGAAACAACTTGGGAAGTCATAAAGAAACAACATGAAGCTCACCCTTTGTTTGAAAAGATTTGGCATAAGTCCATTCCCATTAAGATATCTATCTTTATGTGGAGGCGTCTACATCAAATTGTCCCAGTGGATGGGGCGATTCAGAAGAAAGGTGTGAAAGTATGCTCTCGACGTAATTGTTGTTGTAGGCCTCAGGTTGAGCCATTGCATCGTCTGTTCTCACATGGGGTTTTAGCTAAGAGTGTTTGGCCCGCTCATGGGGCAACCCCTTGGACTGGAATTTTTTTTGTAAGATTGGTTGGTTGATGGCATCATCATAGATCTATTTTGCTTGTGGAGACAAAAACTTTGCAGCTCGCATTTCAGTATTGTGTTAAGTTCGAGTGGATTTAGATATTGTCACTGACAAAGCCCTATTAGTCGAGATGGTTGTAGGAAGATCTACGGTGCCATGGAGATTAACGTTATTGATTAGAAATATAAAGATTATGACTTCTCAGCTACATGCTTCTATTTCGCACTTTTACAAGGAAGCTAACACTGTTGCGGACTTGTTGACTAAGATAGGAAGTGTTGGTGAAAATCGATTTTTTAGTCTGAAGCAGAATCTCCAGCATTTGTTTATGAAAGTCTAATAAAGGATAGGCTGCGGTTTCCAAACATTCGGAAAGTAAAGGGAAGCTCTTAGCTTTCTTTTATTTTTTAATTCTTGATATTCGTTCATTTTGTTACTTATTTTCATTATTTGTAAGTTGTTGTTTGCTTTGTTTCAAAGGTCAGGCCTTGTCCCCCTTTAAATTTTGTATTCTTTTCATTAATCAATAAAGTTTTCCTCGCTCTGTCGAGGGGTCCTCCCAAAAAAATGATCCAGGTATTATTATTTGATTTTAAGTGCATTGAGTAGGACTTTATACCTAAAAATCCATGGAACAAGAAACTGTAATGGAGGGTGCAAAGTTGGAGTTAGCTGTTGGCATTGGGGTTGTCCTGTTAGTTCAACATTGTCTGAGCCTCTCAGTGTCATGCTGATTAAACCCCTCTGAACCTTGTCCATTGCTTCCATCCACAGTTGTAGTCTGATATGCTTGACTTGGTCAGTTGGCTGTAACCCTTCTTGGTTCGCAAGTTGCTTCAAGATTTGTGGCTTTCCATGTACTTTCAAGCACATAGCACGTGTGTGCCTCTGTTTATTCCAATAGTCACATCAAAGTTTGTCCTTGTCTTGGAATTTCTTGTTTTCCGCAGACTTTGTCACCGCAAGGGCAGAATTTTCTGTGGTTGCTTCTCCACCCTCCATGTTTTTGGTGCCCAACAGTTCCTTGGTGTTCTCTTCATCTCTAATTTTACCAAATGCTTCATCAATATCTGGTAGAGAATCTCTCCCAAGGACTCAATCTCTAGCGCGATCATGATCAGAATTGAGTCTAACAAAAACTGTATGAGTCGTTCCCTTTCCATAAGATCCTTTATCGTCTTTGCATCTTCAGAGGATTTCAGCTTCACATTTTGGTACAGGTCTAATTCAGTTGGCAATCCTCTGGACACGTTGTAGTAGTCTGTGACATTCATAAACCCTTGTTTGCTGTTATAAACCTGTCTTTTACTTTCGAATACATGTGCAACAAAACCAAGTTTGGAATAAGTTTTGTTCACAGCATCCCAAATCTCTTTGGCTGTGGGAAGTAGCATGTAGATCTTCCAGATTTAAGGTTCAATGAAGTAAAGAAGCCAAGACATCACCATATAATTCTCAGTATCCCAACTCTCAGATTAGGGATACTTCGCATCTGGTGGTTTTTCCAGTCCATTAACATATTTAAACTTCCGCTTACTTTTCAAGGAAATCTTCAAAGACTAGCACCACTCCATATAAGTCCCTCCCATCGAGTTTGCAGGTGATAATCTGGAGGGTCGAATTCTAAGCATGAATAGGGTTGATCGAGATGACAGTTTATGTGCTTCTGACATGGTTTTGACAGGTTCAAATGATGGATGGGGTGGGACTGATTTAGGACAGATTGGCAATGATGGCCAAAGTACAATCAACAAAGTCAGTTGATGCTAAACGACGGCAATGAAGGCCCAAAAAAACGACGATGAAGGTCATGAACAACCCCAGAAAAGGTCTTTGATAACATCAACAATTTGAACAGTTCTGAGAAGGGGAAAATTCTCTTTTATTCTATTTTCTTTAAAAAAGAATAGTAGAATATATAAAGAAGTTACAAGTTGACCTACAGAGCAAAATCAGGAAGCTAAATCTGGAAACTATTAACTATTTCCTTAACTTAGGAAACTATTGACTAAATCAGAAATAATCACAACTAATGCCTTAGAGCTACATGCTAATTACTGCCTAATGACATCACAATCCCAACACTACATTATACAGTTCATGGATATTTATACGACAATAGTTTTGGCATCCAAGATTCAAAAACATGCAATTTGGACTACAACAAAAAAAAAAAACAGAGATCATTTCTGAACCAAAACAAAGGAAGCCGAAACCAGAGGGAACCAACAAAAAAACAATTCATGATAATAAACTGACATTAGAAAAAATAAAAAAATAAAAAAAAGGAACTAGGTAAACATTCTTGTCACTAACAAACAAGCTCCAAAAGAGCATTTGCAAAAATTAGTCCAGAGAAGTCAACAAAAGAGAACAATACCATAAGACAAAATTTGTTCTTTTTATTAGTGAAGTAACAAGAAAGTTTGTTACGAAGAAAAAATAGTACAATTATGAGAACATAGAGGGATGATAGAATACCACAATGTCTCTCCCATCAAGAACAAGTCTAGCACCACTTTCTACACCACTTTGAACTAACCTGCATATTTGATCCTTCGCCTGTAGTTCAAAAAGCTAGTCAAAGAAAAAGCAGACAAATATAAGGAAGTAACAACCTAAGGCCGCATATTAATTCATATTATTATCCACAGTCCCTCTTCTTAACCCTGAGAGGCACTGGAAGACCCCAAGGGCATTGGGCAATGCCACCCAAAAAACTTCTAAAAACTATTAATATTCATTGATTTATGTATCTATGCGCTTGTGTATGCGCATGCAAATCAATTCCATCTGATACACTTCATGAGGAAATGTAGGGACATGGACAATTAATCTGCAGTTTAGAACTAAGGAGTATACCAAGTAATTTAAAACTTAATAAATGCAAGTATTTAGTTGATACTTGATTGGATACTGATCATTTTTAGGCCCATTTTTCTAGTATTGGCTAAATTCAATGACCTTGAGTCAGTATTTTTCAGGCACATCCATTTCCTTAGGAGATTCATACAATGTCATTATCAAAGAGATTCATCATTCCACATTCTGGCATAAGATGATGGAAGAGGTAACCGTATGCATTGCACACACATCGTCCCACTTGCAGGCTCTTCACGGTTTAGGGTTTTTCAAATAAGGCATTCACCGCATCCGAACGATACATTGCACCATTCGGACAGTGGATCTCCTGATGGGGGATTCTTCGGGCACCAGAAATGGCTATCTGAACACTCGTTGCTCCGGAGGAGCATCATTCAGACGGCACAAAAAACCGTCCAAATGGTTGTGGCGGCTGACTTGATTCTACGAAGTTTTGACCTAAAAGGCTTCCTAAAGTGTGTTTAGGGCTAACGTTTGTTTTTAAAGGCTACGGATTTTCTATAAGACAAAGCCTTAGCCTTCCTTGTTTTGTGTGATTTTAGAGAGTTAGTCATTCCCCATAAACTCTCCTTAAGCCAAAAAAAAAAAAATCTGAGATCATATCATGAGGTCGAGCATAATCATCTGCTTAGGAGTGAAGTGCAGGACGTTGCAAGATCAGTGAAACACAAGGCATCCTGGAAAGAAGTAGGTCGCCTCAAGGTTGGGATCGAGGAGACCTACAGATTTGGAGCCATCGAGGACGGAGATCAAATAGTGGAATTTCCATGGATTCGTGAAGCAAGCTTGGGGGCATGAAGGAAACAATGCATCGAGTAAGTATATCTGAGGGGAGCAGCTATCAACGCTTTTTTTGAAGTGTCAATGCCAAGTTGTGTATTCATTCAATAACTTGCTTTCTAGTGGATTTGTTTGTGTCTCAAAGCGACTCTGATTTTTACCTTGTGGGGCTTTCCACATTAAGTCACTATAACGCTTCCGCATTCATATTGTTTGTTGATTGCTTAATCTTTAACTTACTCAAATGCTTAAGTTTTACTTAAAGATTAAAAAGTAGTTGTCTGGAAGATTGGAAAAATTGATTGCCTATTCACCCTTCAACTAGGCTAATTTGGACTAAAACCGACCTTTCAGTTGGTATCAAAGCAGCATCTGTCCTTTGACTAAGATTTTACGTAAGGGGAACTTGCCCTACCAGAGCTGCCTAGGTTAGTGCAGATTGTTTGTAGTCCTTGTTTTCCTGTGATCATTTTATCCGGTGTGATATAACGGATCTATAACTTATAGAGGGCGCATCAATTAGACGACCACTATTTTTTTATGGGACAAAATTTTCCCATTGGAAAGCGTGCATGAGCATTTCTAGTCAATAGATGAGCAAGTATGGCTTGCCAAACAAGCTACAGGGACTCCTCCTACCAAACTAATTGATGGGAAAGATGTTATCCAAACCAGTGGAGAATTGAACGACATCAGATATTTCCAAGCTCCAGTTATAAAATTTAGCCTTAAATATCATATGTTCCGTTGTTACTACTGATAAGTTTTACAGGATATTGCAATGTAAAACTGTGGAGGACATGGGGAACAAATTGCTAGTTACCAATGAAAATACGAGATCTGTCAAAGCCTAGAAAGTGAAAATTCCAACATTGAGTTCGAGAACTGTAGGATGATAGAGGATGAGATTTGTGACCAGTTCACTGGAGAACTGAGCAAGGTTGTTAACTCCAGATTCCTGCTCAACGATTCTAAGACATATGCTCAGGTGGTAAAGAAGATCCTTTGTTCTCTGCCTAAATTGGTTCACTCCCAATGTCGTGGAAATCCAAGACATTAACTCCATGACCATCGAGAACCTCAATGGGAAGATGAAGTTGTTGGAATCAAGCATGTGCAAACCCAAGGAGGTAAAATCCAAGAATATGACTTTCAATAGGTTAAAGGAGAAGAAGCCAAGGAAAACCGCAGCGATGATGAAATACCTGACAAGTAGGTTGCCCTATTCGTTAAAAAATTCACAAAATTCATCAAGGGTGCCTTCAAAGGTTTGCCAAATAATGCTTCCCACAAAGAAAGCCAACTCGACAAGAAAAGAGAACCCGATGAGTGCCTTAAAAAAATCCAAGATTTGATGCTTCACATGCAATGGATTTGGACACATCACTTCCCGTTGTGCTATCAATGTTAAAGACAAGGAATGGGCTTGCGGCTACGTGGGACTGACTCATATACTGAGTCAAAAGCACTAGAATACACCGAATCGAAAGAAGATGAGGGAAAAGCTCATTGCCTTCATTGCTAGATCTGAAGAGCTAACTGAATCCTCTTACAAGTCTGACTTTGATAATAGTGAAGACAACAATGACGAGTTGAAGGAAGCATATAGAGAACTTTATCAAGAGAGTCAAATTTTGACAAAATCCAAACTGCCCCTCAAAGTTCAACTGGCAGAGATAGAGGAGCGATATGATTTGAAGAGAACCTTAGAGGAAGACAAAATGTCTATTTCCCAATTAAATATTCAATGGGCTACCCATTGTGAAACGATCATTGCTCTAGATAAAGAGAGCCATGAAAGTGCTGAGGTGTTAAAAGGCCTAAGGAAGAAAGTAAGACATCTTGAGAGCAAAGTCACGTATGCTCATAAAACCCTTAGGAAGACAGCGGCGATTTGAGAAGCTCAGAAAAATGCTTGTGAGTAGGAAAAGTATGGGAGACAAGCGAGGTTGAAGCTTTGTCAGTTAAGATGACACATACCTCCTCCTCCAACACCTTTGTTAAGACTAAAGATCCCATAGGTAAGACCATCCCTAGTCCATTAGAAGTTAGGACACCTAAGAAGCTAGAAAGAGTTCCTACTTGTCACCATTGTGGTGTTAAGGGTCATGTTAGGTCTAGGTGCCCTCTCTAGGAAAGATGTTCCTAATACACCCCCACCATACTAGAAATGTGCATGTTTATATAACTGTGGGGTTGCTGAACATATCTGGCAGAAATATGAAGAGATTTTCTCCCCGAGTTTCATGCCTATCCATAGGGAGATTAGAGTGGCGTGCTCTAGGGTAGGAGGCGTCCGTTATAGAAAGACTACTTTCACTACCCAACCTAGGAAGTCCATTGCTCATTCCTAGATCTAGGTCAATACCCGTTAGGAAACCTAGGAAGAGGACTATCCCCCCAAGAGTTTTCCCAGTGGTCGATAAGACCAAACTTGCTTGGTTGAGGAAGCGGAATGTTGGTAGAACCATTCTGTGGCTTCTTACTGTAAGGTCTCTTCCACTTCGGGATGCTTGTTTTTTCCTCAGGTATGATATTTCATTGCTTATCTATTTACTTGGGACATCTTTTTCTTGTGGTATTCATTGCATGTGCTTTATTTTCACATAAAGCCAAAATACAAAATAATTTTCCTTTTCTTTATGTTAAGAAAAAACAAAAAGATTTTCATTTTATTTATCTTTCATGGGTTCTCTTATCATTGCATGTGTATTATTTTCATGGGCTAGCCCAGTAGTTGCATGCTATATCTATTCATAGTCCATACATGGTGCAAGAGGAAGTGACAATATATGTTAAGGGTTTATGCTTCACATCATGATAGCTTAGCTAATCTTGGTTGCATATCTTTGATAGCTATATGATGTCCCTATGTCACTAGGGTGAAGAATTTAGGTCTTTACATGCTTTATCTTCATTTAAAAAAAAAAAAAAAAAATCTAATCGAAGGATGCCTATATCAAGATTGACCACCCGATTAGTGCATAAGATATCGCTTGGGATAGAATGTGAGCTACGTGTAAGATCCCTCTAGGAGAAGCCTATCTACCCTTCTTGGAGATTGAGCCGTCTTTATCCTAAAGTGGGGAGTGAGAAAAAGAAAATGTGGGTTAAAAATGAACAAAACTGAAAGAATAAAAGAGGAGTCGAAAAGAAAATTTTGTGTCCCGTAGCTAAATTAAGGAGCTATATGCTACAAATAGAGTGTAAGTAATGCTAGTGATAATAAGCTTCGACTTCTTGATTAAGATTAGTCTAGGTTTAAACAAGACGATTTTTTAGCTTTAGCATGCAGACCTATTATAAATCTCCTGCACAGATTGTCTCACTTCATGCACACATGACATTGTTGCTAATATCGGCATGATATTTCTATACATGTGATGCATGATTGATTGATTAAAATGGTTTATATTGTGCTATCCCCTATCCCTAATCCATCAAATTGCATAGTGTTAAGACCTTGAATTAATCATTTGCGTTGTTGTATTTGCAATTTGATGAAGTAACCCACGTTTTCATCAATAAAAATTGTTGTAATGGGTTTCAAAAGTTGGAAGAATTGAAAGTGAAGAAAAGAAATGGGTTAGTTTGAAAATAATGTATGCGCCTCGTACACCCTAGATTTTTTGTGTTCAAAGGGCAAGAACAATTCAGAGGACAACGATTGTCTGCGCGAAAGAATCTATTGTCCATGCTCTGGAAGAGAATCATCTTAAAGGAAGACTTGATACACAGTCTAGCATCCAGACGCCCCCACTCCCCACACCACCACACTACCCCCAATGTTGAAGCTTTTAAAGGGCTTTTGCTTGGCTTGAGTGGCTCATTTCCACATTTCCTCTTCATCTTCTGTGCAATTTCAGTAGTAAAGCTCATTTAGATTGCCTTCATTTCGATCTTTGACCTTCATTTTGTCAATACATCAAGGTATCCCTTAGCTCCCCATTCCTCATTCTTCCCTTGATTTGCTCTTAGCTTAGGGCGTACTAAACTTTGTTCTTTGCTCATATTCCTCTTTTGCACACAAGTGTTCGACTAAATTCTTCTTCGCATGCTCCTTGCCTTATATTCTCTAATGGCACCTCATCCATCTAGAAAAGGTAATGAGAATGTTTCGTCTTCACAACTTTCACTTGATCCCTCTTTCACCCCATTACCTAGTGATCTGACTTCTCGCTTTAGGGGAGAGGGTGAAGCGAGACTTACCTTGTTTGCCACACGTCATTGTGTAGTTGTCACCCCTACTGTGAGATTGGAGGACCATTCCTTACGCATTCGAAGTTGGCACCAATTAGTTAACTCGGACATCATACTGTGCACTGCGCATGTTCAAGAGTTCTATGCAAATTTTATAGTTGGTGATTCCTCTAACTCTCATTCCTAAATTAGAGGTCATATCATTCTCGTATCACCCTAGATCATTTCCACTATTCTAGAGGTTGCAGTTGTTGAGCACCCACTCACATCTACAGTGATGTTCCTACAAAGGGATTTCTAACAATCGGCGAGATTCTTCATGATCTTTGCATATATCTTTATTGGATGACTAAGTCCAATGTCACCATAGGTTGTCTAAAGAAGGATGTTAGCATTCTTAAGAAGATTTAGGTTCCCAGATTATACCCTTTGGCTTTGAACTTAATAGAGTTCACCTTCGCTTGTTGTATGCTCTAAAAGCAGAGTAGTTTGTTGATTAGGGGTCACTTATCTATAGTGAGATGACATACTTTGCGACTCATCCACCATTCAAGGTGACATACTCCATGGGTACCTCATAGCACATGTGGCACAAACTTCTGGTTATTGTTCAAAAGACAGCCCTACAAATGTTCATGAGTATTGTTCTGATTCTCATGTTCTTCGTTTAAGCCCTACAGTTGTTTGTATTGTTGGTTTGTTTCCCTTGTGCAAGTTGTTTGTTAGTTGTTGTATTGGAGGGTACTAATGTCGATGGCTACACCTCAACCATTAACAACCCGTAAGTTGAATGGAACCAGTTATTTAAATTGGTCTAAGGCTATGAAAATAGCCCTCACCGGACAAGGGAAACATCGTCACCTCACGGAATCCTCCCCGGCAACAGATGATAAAAAGTATGACGACTAGATTCAGGCTGATGCGCAGATTGTAGCATCGTTGTGGAATTCGATGGAGCCTCAAGTTGCTGATCTCTGTACTCATCTAGATATGTTCAAAGATATATAGGAGTATCTTCGTGTATTATATTCCAATAATTTCACCAGGTTGTATGATTTATCGGTAGAATACTTCCAACTTCAGCAAGGCACGCAATCCGCTACAGATTATTTTGTCACATTCAACAGCCTCTATGAGGAGATGAATACTATCATACCGATGACTATCGATCTGAAAGAAATGCAAAAGCAACGTGAGCAGATGGTTGTCATGAAGTTCTTGGCTGGAATACACCCAGAATTTGAACCAGTCCGATCTCATATTATTTCCAGTGCTACTCTTCCCACTATCACAGAAATATATTCTCGCGTCTTGTGTAGCACTACCAAGGACAATGTGTCTAGTTTGAGTTCGTCTGCATCGTCTTAGCATTCGGCGCTTGTTACTCAGATTCCTACACGAGATCGTGGTGTTCCACTTAGTGGTTTTTCTCGTGGTGGTGGCCCTCGAGGTGGACATAGTGGTCGTGGTCGTGGCTCACATCAACAGTGCTCTTTTTGAGAAACGATAATCATACTAGAGAAACATGTTGGGATTTAGTTGGCCGTCCTCCCCAATTTACCAATACAGTGACATCTGATCCAAATACTCCTACTATTCCAGAATCTCAGGCGACCAAGGACATCTCTGATGATGAATATGGTCAATTCCTTCAGTATAAGACATCCCAGCAGGCATCTCTTCCCATTGCTTCTTTAACTCAACGAGGTACTTCTACTGCCTGTCTTTCAATTCGCCCTTCCCTTCCTACACCCTAGGTCATAGATTATGCTACCACTGATCACATGTCAGGTACTTCTTCCCTCTTTACACATATTCAGTCATCTTCTTTGTTGTCTCCTGTTACAGTTGCTGATGGTTCCACTGTCCCTATCCGTGGCATTGGCAAGGTGGCACCCTCACCCTCCTTATCTCTATCATCTGTCTTGTATATTCCTTCATTTTCTTTTAATTTGATATCAGTCAGTAAGTTTACCAAACACCTTAATTGTTCTGTCTCATTTTTTCCTGATTCTATCATTCTCCAGGATTTGAAGACGCGGAAGACAATCGGCACCGGGCGTGAGGAAAATGGCCTATATTACTTTAATGACCATGACAAGAGTCCTACTAGCCTACCTACTGCCTACCCTGTTGTTACCTCCGCTCATCAGATCCATTGTCGCCTTGGTCATCCCTACCTTGGCAACCTCAAGTTACTTGTTCCTAATTTGCATCATTTGTCTTCGTTAGAGTGTGTCTTGTCAATTGGGTAAGCATCATCGTATTTCATTTGCTTCCCCAGCTCATGTTCGAGCATCGAGTCCATTTAATTTAGTTTATTCAGATGTTTGGGGTCTTTCTCATGTTACTTCTACATTAGGTTTTCATTATTTTGTGACATTTGTGGATGATTTTTCCAGAGTTACTTGACTTTATTTAATGAAAGATCGTTCAGAACTATTCTCTATTTTTCGTGCGTTTAGTGCTGAAATTAAAACTCAATTTAATGTACCAGTTCGTATTCTTCGAAGTGATAATGCTCGAGAATACTTTTCTCAGCCATTTACTTCATTTATGTCACACTCTGGTATCTTGTATCAGTCTTCTTGTCCTCACACACCGCAGCAAAATAGAGTTCCTGAGCGTAAGAATCGACATTTCCTAGAAGTGACTCGTACTCTTCTTTTTGAGATGAACGTTCCCAAACATTTCTATGGCTATGCGGTTCCTACCGCCTGCTTCTTAATCAACAGGATGCCGTCCTCTACCCTCAATGGCAAGGTTCCCCGTTCCATTCTTTTTCCTCATTCTCCCTTGTTTAGTTTACCTCCTCGAATATTTGGGTGTGTTTGTTTTGTTCATCAATTGACTCCTGGCAGGGACAAGTTAGATCCCCGTGCTTTAAAATGTGTCTTTCTTGGCTATTCTCGCACACAAAAGGTTATCGTTGTTATAGTCCATCATTACGTCGCTCGTTTGTGTGTGCAGATGTTACATTCTTTGAGTCTACCCTTTACTTTTCTGCCCCTTCCTCTCAAGACGATCTGGATGTTACGCTTCCCTTGCCAAGTGTACCAAACCCTACACTATCTTCCTCTACTCCGGATCCTATCCCACCTAATCGTTCTTCAACTCCTTTGCAGGTCTACTCTTGTCGCCAGAAGGCCCCCTCCGCTATCACACCCATCGACTTTGTGTCCTCAGATTCTTCTCCAGCCGACCTATCTGTCTCTGACTTGGACATGTCCATTGCCATCCGGAAAGGTAAGCGCACATGTACTACCTATCCTATTTCTAACTTTGTTTCGTATGCACACCTATCTCCTTCGTACTCCACTTTTGTTGCTTCTTTGTCTTCTGTTTCTATTCCTAATTCTGTTTCAGAGGCCCTCACTCACCCTGGTTGAGCAAAAGCAATGGAAGAAGAAATGTTTGCCTTACATCAGAATGACACTTGGGATCTAGTCTCACTTCCGCCTAACAAAACAATAGTTGGATGTAAATGGGTGTACACTGTCAAAGTTCATCCGGACGGTACCATTGATCGACTCAAGGTTCGCTTAATTATTAAAGGCTATACTCAGATATACAACCTTGATTACTCTGAGACCTTCTCTCCAGTTGCCAAGCTCGCTTCTGTTCGCTTGTTTATCTCTTTAGTTGCCACTTTTCGTTGGCCATCACATCCGCTCGATATTAAGAATACTTTCTTAAATGGCGATCTAACTGAGAAAGTATTTATGGAGCAACCTCTTGGGTTTGTTGCTCAGGGGGAGTCTGAATTGACATGTCACTTGAAGAAATCTATTTATGACCTCAAGCAGTCTCCTTGAGCATGGTTTGGAAGATTTAGTGAAGTGGTCACTGAGTTTGGTCTTCAACAATGTGAAGTCGATCATTTCGTCTTCTACAGGCATAGTAAAGTTGGGAGAATATTGTTGATTATGTATGTGGATGACATCATGATTACTGGAAATGATCACAGTGGTATTCAGGAACTCAAAAAGTTTTTGAATAGTAAGTTTCAAACAAAATATTTGGGTCACTTAAAGTACTTCTTGGGAATTGAAGTCACTCGATCAAGTCAAGGCATTTACCTGTCTCAGAAAAAATGTCCTTGACCTGTTTAGCAAAACAGGAATGCTAGGAGCTAAACCGATTGACTCGCCTATGGATCCAAACACCAAACTATTAGCAAATCAAGGTGTACCACTAACAGATTCAGCACAATATAGACGGTTAGTTGGGAAGTTGAACTACCTGACAGTTACCAGACCAGATATCTCCTTTGTTGTTAGTGTTATCAGTCACTTCTTAGATCGTCCAATGACTTGTCACTGGGATGCAGTGATCCGTATTCTCCGATATTTGAAAGGTGATCCTGGTTGTGATCTGCTATATCAAAACTTCGGTCATACTCAAATAAAGGGCTACACAGATGCAGATTGGGTCGGATCGCCCTCGGATAGGAAGTCTACTACTGGATATTGTGTGTTCGTTGGTGGTAACCTTATCTCTTGGAAGAGTAAAAAGCAAACTGTGATGGCACGGTCAAGTGCAGAATCGGAATACAGGGCAATGGCCCATACCACTTGTGAATTAACTTGGTTAAAACACTTGTTGGAAGAACTTGAGTTTGAACACTCTTCACCAATGGATCTTGTATGTGATAATCAAGTAGCACTTCACATTGCTTTCAACCCAGTCTTCCATGAGAGAACAAAACATATTGAAATTGATTATCACTTTATTCAAGAAAAATTGTTGCAGAAGCAGATTGAAACTAAATATGTAAATTCAGTTGATCAGTTAGTTGATATATTTACTAAACCATTGGGGGGTTCAAGGATAAAATACATTTGTAATAAGCAAGGAGCATACAATATATATGCTCCAACTTGAGGGGGAGTGTTAAAGGGTATTTATGTCTTTTCTGTATTACTTAGGGTTTCCTGTATGGTTTCCTAATTCTAATTATAAATAGTGGGAGAGGTTAACACAATAATAAAACCTTCTCGTTCTTTTCATATCACCCTTTTACTTTAACACTTTCTTTTTCTTATTGTATTCTATATTTGCTAATAACTTGTATTTGACTTTCATATATTATTTCAGATGACTTATCTCTATACATGATTGCCATTCATATGCATGTTATCTCTTTTATTATCTTGTCACTTCACTGTTATGTCTGTGTATTGTGGGAGTACTCCATTCGTGACAAAAGGGGGAAGACGTTTGGCATGTTCTAATCCTTTGCAGGTTTCATATGTTGAGATGACAAAAAGGGAAAGTGTTTTGCATGTTCTAATCCTTTCCAGGTGACAAAAAGGGAAAGTGTTTTGCATGTTCTAATCCTTTCCAGGTTCCATATGTTGAGGGGTACCAATTTTTGGTGTTAAGGACTATCAATTTTTGGTACACACTTACTTGGGGGAGTCAATTGCGTTTGTGATGTGTTATACACTTGACCACTGCAATTTTATCTGCTTTTATATTTATACAGTGATATGAGTGATATGTTTGCTAAAGTATTTTCAAGTTCACAGATTCGAGCCCCTGGAGCATCGTTTGATAATTTAGAATAGGGGATTTACTTGTACTACCTTAGATGTTTGCACCGAATTGCCAAAAAGGGTGATTGTTAGGTCTATTTATCTAGTGTTGGCTAAACTAAGTGACCTTGAGTCTATATTTTCCCTATCCATTGTGTGAATAAGAGTGTTAGGTGTCTTTATTCCATTCGGTGATCTTCATGTAGAATGTCATCTTCAAAGAGATTCATCATTCTGCATTCCGGCATAAGACCGAAAAGGTAATCACATGCATTTCACACACTGTGTATCACTTGCACGCCATTCAAGGTTTCCAACGCACAAATTTATCAAAATAGGATTTTTCAGAAAAGGCAGCCACGTGCGTCCAAACGGTCCATTGCGACGTCTGTTTTGTGAGTAAGACGGTTAGGTGTGTTTATTCCCATCAAAGATTTTCATGTTGAATGCGTCGTCAAAGGGATTCATAATCTCGCAGTCCGGCATAAGACCGAAGAGGTAATCACATGCATTCCACACACACAGCAAGACTTGTACGACTTCATGGTTTCTAAAAACAATAATTTACCAAACTAGTATTTTTGGAAAATGCAGGTAGGACATCCAAACGGTGCATTGCACTGTCCATAGGTGGGCCTCCAGATGACTGTGCATTTAGACCATATATGGGCATCTTAACTCCAGTTGCTCTACAGGAGCACTGCTTGGACTAAGCTTATAAGGGCTATGA
This sequence comes from Eucommia ulmoides, assembly GCA_016647705.1. Classification (NCBI taxonomy): domain Eukaryota; kingdom Viridiplantae; phylum Streptophyta; class Magnoliopsida; order Garryales; family Eucommiaceae; genus Eucommia; species Eucommia ulmoides. Next base: position 49,280,899 of record CM028339.1, on the reverse strand, counting down.
TCTATTTCCAAAGGCTGCAGATTTTCTATAAAACCAAGCCCCATCCTCCCTTGTCTTGTGTGTGTGAGGTTTTGGAGAGTTAGGCCTTGAATATCTTTCTACTCTGATAAACTCTCTCCTTGAATCAAACATTTTCTTTCGGATCTTCAAAGAGTTAAAATTGATTCAAGATTGCTTTTAAAAACCACCACCACCACCATACCCGATTTGACATCATATCATCAAGTTGTGCTTAATCACCAGCTTACCAGCAGAGAACAAAATGTTGCGAGATCTATGAAACACAAGGCATCCTAGAAAGTAGGTCATGAATTGAGATTGGGAAGATCTCAAATGGATTTAGTGTTGTCATGGACGGAGATCAAATAATGAAACTCCTATGGATTGGGTGAAGCAAGCTTGGGAGCACAAGGGAAGTAGTGCAGTGTGTAAGAATCTCTGAGCGGAACAACTAGCAATTTATGTCTTGAAGTGTCAACGTCAGGTTGTGTATTCATTCAATAATTTTCTTTCTAGTGGATTTGATTGTGTCGCAAAGCTGCACCATGGCTTCTCATTGTGTTGGCTTTTCCATGTTAAAATTTTGGTGTCTCATTACGCTTCCGCATTCATATATGTTTGGTGATTGTTTAATATTTCATTCCCACATGCTTAACTTTTAATTGAAGATTAAAATCAGAGATTAAATTTGGTTATCTAGACGGTTGAAAAAATAGATTGCCTATTCACCGCACTCTTGGCTAATTTGGACTAAAACGAATTTTTCAATCATCAATTTGTTATGAACTCCTGCCATTAAGAATACTTCTAACGTAAGCACATCAAGATCAAGCTTCTATTTCACAGGGGTACCATATTGTTTATCTAGAAAACAATCACATGGGTCTACAACAAAAAGATTACCCTTTCTTTATAAGGGTTTACTTACCACCCCTGTCATTTAGCACGACAGGGATCCCTTGTCGGAACCTTTTCCAGTTAAATGTCTAAAATACACTTCAATTTTAAATTGACTTTGACTGGGGGGAAAAACAAAAAAACTAGCATATGCAATTAATAGGTTACCCTTTGCCAGTCCCAAAAGATCTTTTCTCCATTATCCACACTAGATTTGGGTTGTTTTTTTTTGTTGTTTGCGGGGGGGGGGGGGGGGGGGGCGGGGGGAGGGGTTGAGAAATGTGAAAATCTCTCTTCCTCACACCACCACCATATTCAAAACAGCATCTTATGCAAGAAACAACAACAATTAAGATCTTCACCATGGACATATATCTTCTTCCCTCAATTCAGTTCGCATTCACCATTAGCGCATTTTCAGTAGAGCATTTGTCCTTATCACCGACTAAATTCTTTCCCCTCTCTCCATCAAAACCCATGCAATCAAGGGTAATCATGTTGTTGCTGATGATTTTGTTGAAGTCGGATGGACCCTTGCCAGTTGAGGCCTCCATAAGAAGCAGTGCCCATGCTTCCCAGTGCTAATGTTCCTTCCCCCTCTCCTCTAAAACCCAACTCCACAAACAAGTCTAACCATGTAAAAGTAGTTACCACCCAGAAATTATACAGAAATGAACCCTTATTCCCTTAAAATATTATGCAAGCAGTCTATTATTCATGAAAGCCATCTGTCCCAATTCTTGAACTCTTCAATTATTCTGTTGGTTTGTTTTTCTTTTTTCTTTTTTCTTTCTTTTCTTTTTTTGGGGGGTGGGTGGGGAGTGGGGGCCTAAGAACCAAATTGAGACAAATGGACAGAGAAAAACAGATACTGAGGAGAGACAGAAACAGAGACATAGAAAGAGAGAGAGAAAGTGAGAGAAACAGAATTAGAGAATTAGTAAAATTACATGCCTTCAGTACAGTTCTAAGATTTGAAGGATTTACATACATTTTGAAAGAGAAAAATGAGAAATGGAAGCAGATGGCTTGAGGTTGATAAGACCAGGATCTTCTTAAAGATGATGAAAAAGGCACGAGTGTCTTAAGGTCATTTAGGAACTTCTAAAAAACAAAATAAGGGTGATATTGGCCATCCATTTAACAATGAAGGGTAATTTAGTAATTGAAGTCACATTACCATCAAAATTAAGGGCTTTAGTGTCAAAAAAAAATATTACGTCATCCACATTAGGTCATTGAGGGTATGGACTGGTCATTGACCGAAAATGTTAAATGTATAAAGACAGGGGAGTCCCGTGATGTCGTGTTAAATGGCAAGGAAGGTAAGTAGGTAAACTTTTTTTTATAAATGCATTAATTTATATTTTATCAGCCACATTTCTAAAAACAGGTGTAGTGACTGGTGCACCAAATTTTTCTTAAAGATCAAATTAACAAGAATTTATTATATCTCTTTTCCCCAATACCTTAAATCACGAGCCTGGCACTGCTATCAGAGAGGAGCTAAAACAAGTTGAAATGGGAAAAGAAAAAAAACTGGGGAGGAAATAGATTTGGCTCCTAATAGGCCCAGATATTGTGTTTTAAAACTTTCACCTAATTCTAAATGATTTGAGCTCACTAACTCCAGATGACCAGATAGTATGATAATCACATTTAACAATTAGTAAATATTTTTTACGTACAAAAATTCCAGTACAACATTCCTGATAGGAAAATAGCATAAAAAATGCAAGAATTTTTCGGGGTTTTTTTTTTTTAAAAAAAAAAAAGAGGAGTACCAACTTGGTAGGTTTTTAACGTATCTTTTCACCTCTTCGCTAATAACTGATCCGATATCAGCTCCAGCCTCTGTTCCCACATTTACTTTAAGTGCTTTGGCACGCTCTAGAAGTTCTTCTTCCCTGAAAATAATCACAAGGCATCGTTGCAAAATAAGACATTTTAGAAGCACCAAATGAAGATTTTTCACTTCAATGGCAATACTACATAATACCCATTTGGCACCCAATTTCAGAAACAAAAAATTAGAGTTTGGAATTCAAAAGACAATTGATTTTATATTTTGAAGCAACGGCTTGGCATCTCCAGAAGGTGCACCGTACAGGTACTTAGTCTGTCAACTTCCTAACACATGGCAACTTGTTCACGTACACCAAAAAAATTCACATAGCAAACAGAAGGTACTCAGAGAAATAATTGCAAACTAAACCAAACTCCAATATCATCCCATATCAAGCCTTTCATAGAAACACATGCAAAATATCAATTAGGTGCCTTTTTTTCAACGTACCAAGTACTTTTAGCTCCTCAAAATCTTTTATTTGTTAATTTTTTATTGCAAAAACAAAGAACACTGGCTGTTCTTCTTAAATAGTATATTGGTGTTCAGTTTATTTGTTCGCAGCGAAGGAAATATGCATACTTTAGCTTTAGTTCTTTCTTAGGTTAAATATTTTCTTAAAAACAACTACATAAGAATTATTTGTTCGCAGCTAAGGAAGCTGCATACTTTAGCTTAAGTTCTTTTTTACACTAAACATTTTCTTAAAAACAACTACATGAACAAACTACATAAGAAAATGAAATTTTGAACAAGTTTAATTATGCGTTTGGATGTTGTTAAAGGGTATTTATGTCATTCCTATATTATTTATGGTTTCCTCTATTGCTAGGTTTTTGTATTGTATATTACTTTCTAAATAGAGCGAGAGAGGCTAACACAATTGTGCATTGTTTGTTCTCGTTTATGGGGGTCCCTGTTTATGGGGGTAAGTAATTTGTCCGTGTCAGGAAAACCGAACAAACAGGAACAATACTTTAGGGGGGGTCCCATTCAAGTTACGAGTGGTCGACCATTGTAAGAATTTTCTTACAATGGTCGACCACTCGTAACTTGAATGGGACCAATTACTTATAATAGCCCAAATTTGTACAAGTTTCCATTATCAATCAAGGGAAACGAGGTGACCAAGGAAGTCGTAGTAATGCCTTCGGGGTGACAAAGGTGGTCGTTGTCGTGGTCAACATCATTGGTGCTCATTTTGTGGCAAGAAAAATCATACTCAAGATACTTGTTGATACCTAGATGGTCAATCTCCTAAGCATGCTCATGTGGCAACTTTTAATCAAGTCACTCCCATTCCATCATCCGACTCTTCAACTACTAAGGCATTTTTTTATGACGAGAATGTTCAGTTCCTCCAGTTTAAGGCATCCTAGCAAGCATCTACCCCATTACTTCTCTAGCTCAACAAGGTAACCCTACTGCATATCTTCCTTTCATCCTTCCCCTTCTACGTCTTGGGTCATATACTCCGCTATCACTGACCATGTGTCAGGTACCCCTTTGTTGTTACGGCTATTCATTCATCTAGCTCATTGTCCCCCGTTACTGTTGCTAATAGTTCCACTATCCCTACGTGGCATTGGGACCATGAAATGCTCATCCTCTTTCTCTTTATCCTCTGTCTTGTATATTTCTTTTTCTTTTAATTTGATGTCAGTTAATAAGCTTACTCAACAACTCAATTGTTTTATTTTTTTCTTTCCTGATTCTGTCATTATCCAGGATTTGAGAACACAGAAGACGATTTGCATAGGGCATGAGAAAAATGGTCTTTATTACTTTGACGATCCTGACGAGACACCTGTTATCCCACCCACTGCCTGTCTTTCTGTTGTATCTGCCCACCAAATTCATTCTCATCAAGGTCATCCATGACTTGTCAATCTCAAGGTACTTGTTCCTAGTTTACGTCATTTGCCCTCTTAGATTGTGAGTCTTGTCAGTTAAAAAAACATCATTGTACTTCATTTGCTTCCCCGGCTCAATTTCGAGCATTGAGTCCTTTTAATTTAGTTCATTCAACCATTTGGGGTCCTTCTTGTATTGCCTCTATATTAGGTTTTCATTATTTCGTCATATATGTGGATAACTTTTCCAGGGTTACCTGCCTCTATTTAATGAAATATTGTTCTGAACTATTTTCCATTTTCTCTGCCAGCTATGCTAAATTAAAAGTCAATTTAATGTGCCCGTCCATGCGTATACTCTGCAGTGATAACGCTCGAGAATATTTTTCTTAATCTTTTACTTTCTTCATGTCATAGTCTAGTATACCGCATCAGCCCTCTTGTCCCCACACACCGTAGCAAAATGGAGTTGCTAAGCATAAGAATCGGCATCTCTTGGAAGTGGATCAAACTTTGATGTTTGAGATGAACGTTTCCAAACCCTTCTGAGCCGATGCAATTCTTACAACTTGCTTCTTAATCAATAGGATACCATCTTCTACCTGAAAGGCAAAGTTTTCATTCTATTATTTTTCCCCGATCACCCTAGCTTGCTTTACCTCCTCGTATCTTTGGATGTGTTTATTTTGTCCATCAGTTGAATCCCGATAAGGATAAGTTAGATTTGTTTTGTCCATCAGTTGACTCCCAATAAGGATAAGGTAGATCTTCGTGCCATAAAATGTGTCTTCCTTAGTTATTCTCACACAGAAGGCTATCAGTGTCACAATCCTTTATGTCGCTCCTTCATCTGTGCAGATGTCACCTTCTTTGAGTCCACCTCTTATTTTTTGTGCCACTCTCCGAACAATCTGAATATTATACTTCATGTGCCAAGTTTTCCATCCCCTACTTCATCTCCATCCGCTCCACCTATCACACACAATCGTTCAAAACCTCCTTTACAGGTGTACTCTCATTGCCAAAAAATTGCTTCCACCGTTACGTTCATTGTCCCTACTTCCTCAGATCCTTCTCCAGTTGATCCATCCTCTTCTAATTTGGACATGCCCATTGTCGTCCGGAAGGGTGAGCCTCATGTACTGATCATCCTATTTCTAATTTGTCTCATATGCACACGTCTCCATCATACTATTCCTTTGTTGTTTCGTCGTCCTCGGATTCTATTCCTAAATCTATTTCAGAGGCTCTCTCTCACCCAGGATGGACGACCAAAATGAAGAAGGAAATGCATGCTTTACATCATAAGGGTACCTGGGACCTTATCTCGTTGAATGCAAATGGGTACATACATAGTCAAAGCTCTTTCGGATGAAACCATTGATCGACTCAACACTCGCTTAGTTGTCAAAGGTTACACTCAAATATATGGTCTTGATTATTTTGAGATGTTTTCTCCTGTTGCCAAGCTCGCCTTTGTTCGGTTGTTCATCTCTCTTGCTGCCATCTTCGGTAGCCGTTACATCAGCTCAACATCCAGAATGCCTTCTTGAATGGCAATCTCATTGAGGAAGTTTACATGGAGAAATCTCCCAAGTTTGTTGCTCAGGGGAAGTCCGGCTTGGTTTGTCACTTGAAGAAATCCATTTACGGTCTCAAGCAGTCTCCTCAAGCATTGTTTGGGAGGTTACTTTAAACTTCGTCTTCCTTAGTCATCCTCCCTAGGAAAACCACAACATTGAGAAAGAACGTTTTACAGTTTCGTGATCTCACGAACGGACTCCAAAAAAATTTCAAATAGTTTTTGCAAAGTTTCAAACCAAAGATTTGGGTCAGTTAAAGTACTTCTTGGGTATTGAGGTGGCTCAATCAATTCAAGACATTTTCCTCTCTCAAAGGAAATATGTCCTTGATCTATTGAGTAAAACAGGGATGCTAGGAGCAAAACCGATTGACTCACCTATGGATTGAAACACAACTATTGGCAGATCATGTAGCTCCACTAACAGATTTAGCACAATATAGATGGATTGTTGGGAAGTTGAATTACCTAACGGTTACAAGACCAGATATCTCGTTGTTAATATCATTAGCCAATTCATGAATCATCTCACAACCTGTCACTGACTCACTGGAATGCAATAATTTGTATTCTTTGATATCTAAAAGGTGCTCCTAATTGTGGTTTGTTATATCAAAACTTCGGTGACACTCAAATTGAGGGATATACCAACGTAGACTAAGCAGAATCTCCCTCGGATAGAAAGTCCATTACACGATATTGTGTGTTTGTTGGAGTTAATCTCATATCTTGGAAGAGTAAAAAAATAGACAGTTCAGACCTAGTTAAGTGCAGAATCGGAATATAGGGCGATGGACCACACCACTTGTGAGCTAACTTAGTTGAAACATTTGTTGGAAAAACTTGGATTTCAACACTTTTCACCGATGGGCCTTGTTTGTGATAATCAAGCAGCTCTTCACAATGCATCTAATTCAGTCTTCCATGAGAGAATGGAACACATAGAAGTCGAGTGTCACTTCATATGGGAACAACTATTGCATAAGTTAATTAAGACTAGAAATGTGAATTCAGTGGATCAGTTAACTAATTTATTTACTAAACCATTAGGGAACTCAAAGATAAAATACATTTGTAACAAACTAGGAGCATAAAATATATATGCTCCAACTTGAGGCGAAGTGTTAAAGAGTATCCATGTCATTCCTGTATAATTTTAGGGTTTCTTGTATTGTTTAGGATTTCTATTTTGTTTCCTACTTTCTATTATAAATAGAGGGAAAGACTAACACAATTGTGAAACCTTCTCATTTTTGTTGTATTCTCTTCTTACTTTAAAAAAAAAATGCTATATATAATTATTACGGATTTATTTAACCTTCTTTTTTGATTGAATGTGTGTGTGTGTGTGTGTGTGTGTGTGTGTGTGTGTGTGTGTAATTGGTTTTTTTTTATGTTTTTTTCTTTAAAAACAATACACATGTAATTGTGTGTGTGGGTGGGTGTACAGCTGCACCAGCGGCCTAAAAGTTTAGAAATTACCAAATCCAATAATCTGCATTTCTGAATCCCACACCCGTACAGCCGTACCCATGCTTTCTAGCCTGTCAGATATTTAAGACCTCTCTCTACCTCAAAATAAAGCAGTCGCGCAAAGAGGGGAAAATATTATAAAATGATGGAGACTAACGGACAAATACATAGTACAAGTCGAAACAGGCAGTCTCTGGAGTAAATTTTATATTTCAAGCCTGAAGGACAGATCAGTTGCTTAACCAGGCAATTGTAACAAATGCCAAAAGGAGATTAAAGAGTTTCAGGTATAAAATAAATATATTTATATATAATTTATAATTATATAAACACACATATATCTTTACATAATACATATGTATACATATATATCGTACCATGGTGCCGAGCCTCCAACAAAAATAGCTGTGCTAAGAGACATGCATCTCTGACCTGCAGCACCAAAACCAGCCGCAACCAAAGCATCCAAAGTGGAGTCCATCGGAGCATCAGGCATGACAATGGCATGATTTTTTACTCCTATGCTGGACTGGAAAATAAGAATAATAGTTGTTAGTTATTGAAGGAAAACATAGGTTCCCAATTGGGTGCAAAGGAAGCCTGAACCAATGGAGAAGTACAAGTATTCACCTGAACACGTTTGCCTCTAGCTGCTGCCCTAGCATATATGTGCATTCCAGACTTGAAACATGGAAACGGAACAAATACAATTTGTTAGAGTGTTGGGGGGAAGCCCCAACTGAAAATTTTAAGTTGCGAGAAGATCATGGTAAGAGGTCAGACAAGGATATATATATGTGGTTCAGTACCAACAGTTTTCAAGGGCAACAAAGGAAAGAGAAGACATTCATTACTAATGAGAACACAACTGGTTACATGCTCCCAGAAATATCAACTCAGAGAATATGTGGAACATAACAAACTACTATGAATTTTTCCTTTCTAAAGAACCTCACACACGTCGGCCTGTTGACCTTAGTCTTCTACATCCCAGAAAAAGACTCCTTTGATTTGCCTCAGATAAAGGGTTGGCACTAATTTTGACACACAACTGAAAGCTATGGTGATGGTTTAGGCGTTCAATTCAGAATCTGATTTCAAAAGGCTTAAAATTTACGGTTTTGGGGCTGTTTTGGTGGCTGAATATCAGAGAAAATTCCAAAACTTACGCTCCCACTTTAATTAAAGAGTACAAGACTTTATATAGGCTTTAGATATTTCCAACTCTAGTAGGACTTGCACTCTTAATTAGGAAAATACTAATTTGGCTCAAATGTATAGAAACCTACAAAAAATCAAATACAATGGCCCAAAACATTATAGTACTCAAACTAGGATCCACGGGCTGCTAATACAACCCATGTTAAGAATTACAAAATTACCAAAATACCCCAGACTACCAAAACATGCTAAGCAAGGTCCAACTTAGTCCCATCCAATTTATACCAAATCAGTGCTTGAGCCTGTGAACTATCTTTTCCTCATCGTTTATAGACCTTTACAGGTTGTTGCCATTTATGCCTATTATATAGACATAGTTATGAACAAAAATTATGAAGGCTTTAAGGTAACAAAAGAAATGTTTCCAAAATTCACTTTCAGCATTGAAGTGAATGGCCACATTCACGAAAAAGTTTGAAAGCTTGCATATTTGCAAGTTATTATAATGTATATCTGGGTCAGTGAGTGCAACTGAAAGTATTACATACACACATCAACTTGCTTGACTTACAGTAGAAGAACCGACAAATGATATAGCTTTTATATCTTCATCATCACAAATATGATTGACAATATCCTGCCAGAAGTAAAGGAAATGAGAAAAAAATAAGGAGTAATATCAAAACCCAAAACAAAATTCAAAACCACTTCACATCAGATGGAAACACTTCATTAGACATTAAACTAACATAACAAATTATCAGTTTTTGCTTTCCAAATTATTGAAAGAAAAAAAAAAGTTAAAGGAAAAGAAGTAACAAAGAAAAGTTTAAAATTTGGAGGAAACACAAGAGAAAATGATAAAATGCTTTTCATGGCACATGTAATGCCATATTAAATAGAGAGGGAACAGCTTCACAAATCAGAAAACCATAAAGGTTCAATCTTTCATTATGTTGTCTTGTATTAGATACAAATCGAAAGTAAAAACAAATGCAATGCAAACCATAATACTCAAAAGTCCATGCCCTAGACAATTATAAGCAGCAAAACAGTAATTCTAGTAGAATAGTGGAGTAAAAAGGATTTCTTGGAAGAAATCATACATGTGTTCCATGAACTATATTCAAGACCCCATCAGGTAAACCAGCCTCTATCGCCAACGCTGCTAGTATCATTGAAGCTCCTGAAACATTGCACAGATTCAAAAGATAAACATTGGCAATGACATAAAAATAAAAATAAAAAATAATTCAAAAGACAGTACGTCAGTACCACAAGAAAAATGCAAAATGAAACAGGTATTGTAAATAATCGCTACAACTGCCTATTAGCCAAAAAATTGTGACGTAGACCACACAAGTTGCAAACATAACCTTGCACAATTATATATTATTGAGAATAATAGCATGATTGCCATCCCGCAAAGTGATTTGTTTGATATGGCGGCAAATATGTTATGTGAATGACAATTCACAAGTTTGATACATCCACAGGTTTATTTGTTTTCATTGCAACCCAAAAGCGAAAAGTAACAAAATGAAAAAACTTTACTTGTTCCTTTGTTGCCAGATGTGTAAAATATAGTTCTTACCTTGTCGAGGTGGTGTTGTGGTTTGTTACTAGCTGTAAAGCATGCCCAATACCATCGTTCAGGATGGTGTTGATCGATTCTAGTAACTTTGCTTACACTATCAAATTTTCTGACGGACTTTATTTGTTTCTAATTTGGCACATGTGCATATCTTCCTTTAGGATAGAGAAGCGATACTTAACATAAGGGGAACATCTAAATTTATTTATTAAATACATCTAAGTTTGTTTATCCATCTAATAACTTCAACAAGAGTTCAACCCATATTGACCGAAATCCTAAGTGTATCTAAAGACACAATGCATAAATTTGTTTTTCTGTTTTTCATAATTTATCCTTTTGCTGGCCCATGTGACAGTAATCAGTGGAACAAAAATCTTCAATAGTCAGGAGTTGTTTGTTTTTATTATATATATATAATTTTTATTTTTATTTTTGCAAAGCACTGTTTATTTTCTTTATTAGATGTTAAAACTTTCTTTTTTTTTCATTTTGCTTTTGTTTCTTTTTCAGTGCTATGTATGTCTCCATTCATTCTACAGGGAGCCCTCAGGACCCTCTTTTGTGGTTGTAGGCAGTCGTAACCATATAAGTGACTACATAATTATTTACTAGATTTCAACCAGAAGCATTAATCCCCCTCCCCCCAAAAATAAACAAAACCATTCCCCGGTAATTTTCAAAGCTTTAATCCTATGCTATAGCATAGGCCCTCCGGATCAAATCTAAGAATTAAACCTATTGCTTTTTTTTCAACTTTTATGTGAACAATTTGAACAGTTATGAGAAAGGAAATTTCTCTTTTCTTCTATTTTATTCAAAATAATAGTGAAGTAGGATATATAAAGAAAAAGTTTACCTAAAGAACAAAATCAGGAAAGTATTAACAATTAATGCCGTATATTTACATGCTATCCTGCCTAATTACATCACAATTCCAACACCCTCCCTCAAGCTGATGCAAAGATACTTTGCATTCCAAGCTTGCTGATTCTGAAATGTGGTACTGGGTAGTCCTTTAGTAAGTACATCTGCTAGCTGATATTTGCAAGAATCATATGGTACAAATTTTCCCTGAGTCATGTTTTTTCCTTGACGAAATGCTTATCAATTTCAACATGCTTGGTCCGGTCATGTTAAACTAGGTTGTGAACCATGCTTATTAAGGCCTTGTCACAATATAGCATCATAAGACCTTCTATTCTTATTTGTTAGATAGAATTATTCTTAGCCACAATATTTCACATATTCCGTGTGCCATGGCTCGAAACTCTGCCTTTGCACTAGAGTGTGCCACAACCTGTTGTTTCTTACTCCGCCAAGTAACCAATTTTCCTCCGAGGATTGTACAGTACCAAGTTGACCTTCGGCCTGTCTTGGAACCCACCCAATCCAAATTTGAGTAAGCCTCCACGTAAACTTCTTCTTCCAAGTTTCCATGAAGGAATATAATCATCACATCCAGTTGGTGTAATGGTCATTCCTTCGTTGACTCTAAAGACATGAGGATCCGGATATGTGTTAATCTTGGCCAAAAAATGCATTTCTCATGATAGTCTATCGCGTAAGTCTGGGTGTATCCTTTCGCAAGAAGTCTTGCTTTATATCTCTCCAGTGTTGCATCAGGCTTGTACTTTTCGTTACAAATCCACTTGCAGCCAACACTAGCCCCAAGGGTCTAAAACTGACTTAAGTGATGATAATCAATCATTTGAGGTTTGTACGTAATAACGTGATTGTTGAGTTTGAGAAACAGGTAAAGCTGGAAGAACGAGATCCGAGATGCTAGAACAATGCCACAAGGAAAATCAATAATCCAATGAGTCAAGAAATTGAGATCGAGTATGATCGCGCAAAAGAAATTGAAGAAAATAAAGCCTTCTCAATTAGGCAACAATACTTTATTACGTCTATGCATTGACACGTCTAGGAGCACATACACTTGCATACACATATGATTGATATTTTGATTGTGATTAAGTTCAGTTAAAATCATGTTACGCATGCTCAGAAAGGTTGTGTAAAGATTCAGGGTCAAAACAGCTAGAATAGAAATTCAAATCAACTAAAAAATTGAATTCGGCATAGATCAATCAACCGAACCCCTGTGTCTGGTCAACCGAACTTAACAGAAGGTTAAAAGATTTGAGTTATGCTAACTTCCATCAACCAAATGCCCAATTCGAACAAGCGAATAGACCAAAAGGGTTGGAATTTAATTTAGCATGTATTCAACCGAACCTCTGTGTTCAGGCAACTAATCAGACAAGAGAGTCCTTCCCAGCTTCAGTTAACCTAACCATGTTACCGGTACACCGAATGAACCAGAAGCCAAATTATTCTGGAAATATATGAAGATCAGTCAGCCGATCCTCACGTTCAGTCAACCGAACAACGCAGAACTGGTTCAACTTACGAGCTTCAATTCAAAAATTGAATTGATTTTCTTATCCAAATTGTTTCAAATCTCTTCCAACCTTAAATTGAACATATGTACATGTATTTGAAACAATTGAAACAGATTATAGATTTAAAATTAGGAGTCACTTTTGCAAATAAAGAGTTTCTTTTTTTAACCCCCTTGAATCAAGCCTTAAAATTAGGATCTTGTTCATACCCCATTTAACTTTGATTTCATCCGAATTAGGTGATGATTTCAAATGATTGGGGTCTAATATTAACTCTGAAAAGATTCATAAGACATACACGTCTTCAGATCTTGGAAATCTACCAAGATTTAGGCAAAACTGGTGCAACCACCTTATGTTTCCTCCTTGCATGTTTTTGGAAGTGCTAGAGAAAAACACATAGAACTTCAAAGAAAATATTATGTTATACTTGCGGTGTTTAAACACTTGCAAAGCTTTGAGAGAATACATACAAAATTGTGAGAAAACTAGGGTGCTTTCTTTTTCGATCCAGATCTGCCATAATTAAGGTTGGGAATTAAGTCAATCCTGTTCTAAAACGCTATCAATTACATCTTTTGTGTGAAATTGTTTGTTAAGACAATACATCTTTAAAGATTTGGAAAAGTTCTTTGAATTGAGATTATTATAGAAGAGTTTTCCTGAAATCTAAACATCGATCGAGAAAGAAATGGGACAGATTAGACAGAACTTTGGTAAATAATGAATGGTAGCATCTCTTTCAGGCTTCCAAGGTTTGTCATTTTAATAAAGTTTGTTCAGATCAATAGCCCCCAATTGATTAGGTGTGGGGGCACCATCATTGAGGTAAAGGATCATTCAAATTTTTGAGTTTTTGCATCATCAGTTTGTTAAGATTGTTAAGGAGTCTTGGACTCAACTAATCTCATGGAACCTATTCCGAAGATTGCATCGAAAATTGAAAAGGCTCAAGTCAGTTTTACATGAATGAAGTTTCAAAACTAATGGAAATATTTTTAACCAGGTTAAGATAATTGAGAAAAAGGTGGATGACCTTGAAATGCAAGCTGCAACTGATCCGAGCATTGTCCAGCAACTACAAGAAACTGAGGCTCAACTGACTAAAGCCTTAAACCAAGAGAAAACTTACTAGAAGCAAAAATCTAGAATCAAGTGGCTAAAAGAAGGAGATAGAAACAAGAGGAAACCATGAGGACACTTACTAGAAGCAAAAATCTGGAATCAAGTGGCTGAAAGAAGGAGATAGAAACACAAATATTTTCATCCTTGTGTCAACCAGAAGAGGAAAAAGAAATACATCAAAAAGCTCAATAACGACAAGAAAGAATGGATAGAGGATGATAATGGTATTTAGACTATAATGGTTAATCATTTTCAAGACTATCTTTCTGATCCGTCAGCCACGGAATTTAGCGAGATGATTCAGGATATCCTTCAGTTGGTATCAGAACAAAAGTGATTTGGTGAAGTATCCTAATATAAAAGAGCTATAGCAAGTCATCAAGGCTATGGAAGGTCAGAGTGCACCAAGCCCAGATGGTTTTAGGCGATTTTGTGTAACTTGCTAGGAGATTATCAAGGAGGATCTGTTTCATATGGTGACAAGCTTCTTATGTGCTGCGGAGTTACCTTCTAGTATAACTAGCACCTTGATTGCCCCCATTCCCAAGAAGGATAACCCTTTATTTGCCACCGACTTCAGGCTGATTAGTTTATTCAATTTCTCAATAAGGTGGTAACCAAGATCCTGGCTAACAGAATTGTTTCCTTGTTGCCTAAGATCATTTCTCCTGCACAAAGTGCTTTTGTGAAGGCAGAAATATTCTAGACAATATTCTCTTAAGAGCAGGAGATGGCGAAAAAATTGAAGCACAAGGTGCAGGGGGAAATGTTATCATAAAACTGAACATAGCTAAGGCTTATGACAGAGTCTCTTAGTGATTCCTGACTGTTGTGTTAAGGAAATTCAGTTTTTGCGAGAGTTGGATCGATATGGTTTATAAGGCTATTTCAAATAGCCATTTCTCTGTGCTAGTTAATGGGAGTGCTAGTGGTTTTTTCCTATCTAGTACGTGGATGAAACGAGGGGATCCTTTATCCCCTAACGTGTTCATCATTTCTGCTGAAGTATTCTCAAGGGGAATTAAAAAACCGATTAATACATTGAAGCATATTCGCATTCGGAGAATAAGCCTCCAATCTCAAATCTTTAATATGCTGATGACGTGGTGGTGTTTCTTAACGGCAGGAAAAAGTACATCAAGATCCTGGCTAACAGAATTGCTTCCTTATTGCCAAAAATCATTTCTCCTGAACAAAGTGCATTTGTGTAAGGCAAAAATATTCTGGACAATATTCTCTTAGTGTAGGAGATGGTGAAAAAATTTAAGCACAAGGTGCAGGGGAGAATTTTATCATAAAACTGGACATGGCTAAGACTTATGGCAGAGTCTCTTGGTGCTTCCTGACTGTCGTGTTAAGGAAATTCAGTTTTTGCGAGGGTTGGATAGATGGGTTATAGGGCTATTTCAAATAGCGATTTCTCTGTCCTAGTTAATGGGAGTGCAAGTGGTTTTTCCATGTATAGGAGAGGGATGAAACAAGGGAATCCTTTATCCCCTAACTTGTTCATCATTTCTGCTGAAGAATTCTAAAGGGGAATTTAAAAACTGATTGATAAAAGAGATAATGAAACATATTCACACTCGCAGAATGAGGACCCGATATCGCATTTTTCATATGATGATGACGTGGTGGTGCTTCTTAACGGCAGCAAAAAGTACATTAATAATTTTATGAAGTTCTTGAAGGATTTTGTGTCATGTTCTGGCCAGATGATAAATGTGGATAAAAGCCAATTTTTCTTGTCGGACAATTTAGCTCCTTCTCACTGTCATTGGATACTAAGGCATACTGGATTCAAGCAAGGAAGCTTTCCGTTTAGTTACCTAGGTTGTTCGTTATATGAAAGAAGGAAAAAATATGTTGTGTTTGAAAATACACTAAGGAAGATTAGACAGAAGGTCGTTGGTTGGCGAGGAAAACTTCTTTCTAGTGGTGGGCGACTCATCCTTTTGAAACATGTTCTTCAGAGTATGACATTCCATTTGTTTATGGCGATTTCTCCTCCGATCTCTGTTACACCGAAAGTTGAGAAGATTTTGGCTCAGTTCTTTTGAGGATCCAGTCCTGAAAAGAAAAAGATGCATTGAAAGCGAAGGAAAAATCATTGCTTCCCTACCGATAAGGGTAGCCTGGGGGTTCAAGACTTTCACGATGTTATTCTAGCTTTCCAGATGAAGCTTTGGTGGAGGTTTAGAGAAAGGGTAACTCTTCGGGCTAGATTTTTGAAAGATAAGTACAGCCGGTCAAGTCCAACAGCTAAATGCAGAAATTTCTCTCACCAAAGCCACGTATGGGTACTTGAAGGAAAATTTTATGCCAATGTCCACCAAACAATGGCCTTACCTGTCTTTCCGTTGAGAAAAAGAAATATAAGATGCAGTTAGTGCATTGAAATCCTCCTTGGGCTAGACTAAAGCTCAATTTCAATGCAAGTTCTAGAGGTAACCCAATTTATAATGGAGGAAGCGGTACGCTGTGAGATGCTATAGGGACCTTATTGTTTGGTTTCTCACAATTTCTTGAATCTGGTTCTAATTCGCCTGCAGAGACAAAAACATAACAGCTCGCGCTTCAGTATTGTGTTGAGTTCAAGTGGGTTTATGTGGATATTGTCAATGAAAATGCCCTTTTGGTCGAGATGGCTGCTAGAAGATCAACGGTGCCATGGAGATTAACATCATGGATTAGAAATATAAAGATTCTAGTTTCTCAGGTACATGCTTCTATTTCGCACGGTTATAGAGAAGCTAACACGGTTGAGGACTTGTTGGCTAAGCTAAGAAGTCCTGGTGAAAATCGAATTTCTTGGTCAGAATCAGAATGTCAAGCATCTGTTCGTGGAAATTTAAGACTGGATAGGCTTCGCTTCCCTAACATTCGGAAAGTAAAAGGAAGCTCTTAACTCTCTTTTATGTTTTAATTCTTCATTCAATTATTTGTTTTCATTATTTAGAAGTTGTTGTTTTCTTTGTTTTAGAGGCCAGGCCTTGTCCTCTCTAAATTATGTATTCTTTGCATTAATCAATAAAGTTTTTCTTACTCCGTCGAGGTTCCAAAAAAAAAAAATTGAAGTTATGTAAGCGTGAGCCTTGTGAACTTGAGCCAGGGTGTTAGTTCAAGTGAGTGAACTTGTGAGTGACAATGTGATTGAGTAAAGAGGGACTTTACGCAAGGGTGTAAAGGATATGATCATCATCTGGGAAGAAGGAGCTCGAGTGAGTAGACGTAGGCAAGGAGATTCTTGTTGAACTACTATAAATAATTATGTCAAGTGACTTTCTTTCTCTCTCATGTGTGATTGTCTACATTACTCTTGTTTGAATCTGTGATTCCGCTGCAATTACAAAGAGTTGTTTAAACTTGTCGAAATTTGTAACATGTTTTAAAAGTGTAAACAACTGCTAAGTTATTTGCACTACCCAATCTCTCTCTCCCCCCCCCACCCACCCCCCACCCCCCCACCCCCCCCACCCCGCGCCTCTCCCTGGCCTCAATAGTTTTGGACCAACAAGTCATCTTATATTTGGGCAAAGCCACAATCCCCCATGTTTGATTCTTCTCCAAGGCTCTTAATTCATGGCCTCTTTCCACCGCTTTGAGGTTAGCCTCCTAAACAGACGTGGGAATTGACTCTGGAAGGGAAAGGCACACGATGGTGCTTCCCCAATTGACACGACTCACAATCTAAGGAGGGAACATGACGAAGACAAGGAACAAGAAGTTTGAGATTGGCAAGGAATGGACGACCAAGACGACAGCGACTCCGGTGAGCAGATGCAACAGCAGGACAAGCAGAAAGGGCAATTGTTGGCAGCAAGAAGTCAAATTAGGTTACCTAATATTGATCGAGTATTGACGGCAAGAATCAAATTAGGATTGATTGATTGTAAATACAGTAAGTTTCAGTTTAGGAGTTACCTAGAATTAAGGAGCAGAATTAGTGCATAGGCTAATTTATTTTAATTTCCATGCATAGATTGGTTGTCCAGTTTGTATAAATAAGGGTTCTACCTTAAAATCCAATACACAAGTTTTTCTGCAGCCAATTGTTTCAACTTGGTATCAGAGCAGGTTCTGTCATGCAACCTAAAACCTAGCCGCCACCCTTCTCAAGAACCAAAAAAAAATTCCCCACCACCATCCCAACAGCCGAAGACTGTAAGACATCTACTGGAGGTACTCTACCTTCCAATCAACCTAGATCAAGCCAATATCCCCATGGTATTCGAAAAATTGAACTCCACCAATTATGTGAATTGGGCACAGTCGGTCAAAGTAACCATCAAAGGAAGGAGTATGTTGGGGTATCTTGATGGAACAAAGAAGAAACCCAAAGGAGATGAGCAAGCCTTCATCAAATGGGAAGAGGAGAACTCTCAAATTGATGGCATGGTTGATTCAGACAATGCAGCCAAATATAGGGAAGAATTATCTGTTCATTGAGGCACCAGTAAGCTGGGGTATCTTGATGGAACAAAGAAGAAACCCAAAGGAGATGAGCAAGCCTTGATCAAATGGGAAGAGGAGAACTCTCAAGTGATGGCGTGGTAGATTCAGACAATGCAGCCAAATATAGGGAAGAATTATCTGCTCATTGAGGATGCCATGAGCTTTGGAAGGCGGTGAAGGAAGCTTTCTCCACAGGAGGCAATGATCGCTCTATGTAAGAGCTTAAGAATCAAACCCGGAAATTCCATCAAGGAGGAGCAGATGTCAACACATATTATAGAACCCTGAAAGGACTTTGGCAAGAACTTGCTTATTACCAAAGCTTGGAGCTGGATGGTGTTCATGTTCCCTTGAAGGTTACTCAATTGATGGAAAAAGGTAGGACTTACAAATTCCTATCCGGCCTTCGTTCTTACTTTGATCATATGTGCTCTATGGTGATTAGTAGAACACATTTTCCAACACTTGGTGAGGCGTTTTCTGCTGTGAGAACTGAGGAAATGAGGAGAAAAGTCATCGCAAAGGAGAGGAATAGGGAGACTTCGGGAATGGCAGCAAGGAAGGACTAGAAAAATTCAGATAAGAAGAAAAGGGATTCCGAAGATGATCTTCGGTGTGACCATTGTAACAAGCCTAGACATGATCAGGCTAGTTGTTGGGTTCTTCCTAGTAGATCTGAGTCAAAGAATAGGGGCAAACAAATGGCTGCACATGTGGTAGAAACAACCACGCGAAAGGAAGAACCCGAGACTGTTTTCAGCAAACAACAAATGGCAGAATTGCCGAAAATGTTGTATCGCCATATAGGAGTTCATGCTCCAAAAACCGGTGGTAAAGTAAAACATGTTTTTTTTGTTTTTGCAAGTGCTAAAAATTCAGAATGGATTGTAGATTTTGGTGCCTCTGACCATATGATAGGGAATAGTACCTTGTTCTCTACTTATGCTCCATGTCCTGGTAATTATAAGGGAGCATAGCTAATGAAGAAAAAGTTGTTGTGGCTGGACAAGGAGCAGTCAACATTTTTAATTCCTTGTATTTGAAGGATGTGTTACATGTCCCTCAACTTTCTGTTAATCTAATCTCAGCACATAAATTAAGCAGGCAATTAAAATGTTTAGTATGTTTTTCTGAGGTTGATTGTTTTCTTCAGGATTTAACATCAATGCAGAAGAGTGGTCTTGATGAAGAAGAAAATGGATTGTACTTAGTAAGGAAGAATAACGAGAAACAGTGGTTGTCCGCCAGTTTTCATGGAATAAAGCAAGATGGCGATCCTCCAGATATGTGGCTATGGCATAGGCATTTTGGTCACCCGTCCTTTGAAGTACTTAGGAAAGTTTTTCCTAGCTTAGTAAGTTCCTCTGATGCAACAAAAATCCATTGTGACATTTGTGAGATTGCTAAGTATCACCGTGTTTCCTATTCTTCTAGTGAGAATAAAACTACTCTTCTTTTTTCCATTATCCATTCTGATGTTTGGGGACCATGTCGAACTACTAGTCTTTTTGGTCATTGGTAGTTTGTGACTTTTATTGTACATACTAGACATATGTGTGTGTATCTGATGCGTGACAAATCTGAGGTGTTTTCATTGTTTGTTACTTTTTACAACATGATTTCTAACCTCTTTGACACAAAAATCAGAATCTTACATAGTGACCAAGGTAGAGAATATGTCAATAACCACTTTAAGAAATTCTTTACCCAAAAAGGCATTGTTCACCATATGTCATGTGTTCACACTTCTCCACAAAATGCACTTGTTGAAAGAAAAAACGTCATCTTCTTAACGTGACTCGCTTGTGACACAACGTCCCTAAGCATTTTTTGGGGTGATGCTCTCCTCACGACTGTTTATTTAATATATCAGTTGCCATCTAAGGCTTTGAATTTTCAATCGCCTCATGAAAAATTGATTTCTTTGTTCGTTTTTTCCTAATCTACCTCTGAGGGTGTTCGGATGGGTGGCTTTCCATCATAATGTCTCTGAAATTTGGGTAAACTTGATCCACGGGCTACCAAATGTGTGTTCTTGGGTTATTCTATGTCTCATAAAGGTTACAGATGTTATTGCCATTCTTCCCACAAGCTTTTTATCGGTCGGGATGTTTCTTTTCATGAGAACATTCCCTTCTATGCCACAGCTGGCCAGCAGGACGAGCAAATTAGTATTCTACCCAAGAAGGCTGACCAGATGTCGTTTTCTGGTTTAAGTTTGGATCAAACAGTTTCAGAATATGCTCAAACAGCTTAGGAACTTAATAACCCAAAGGAGATACACCTGAAAATATAGAGACAGGAGGAGCTGAGAATGTGAACTCATGAGGAGGAGTTTCTACTGATTCTGAGGAAAATTCAGCGGCTGGTTCAGCTAATTCTGAACACAATCCTATCACCTATCAGAGGAGATTAAAAAATGGTAATCCATCCTCATAGTCTATGGCGATGATATTATTGTTACTGGAGATGATAATGAGGAAATGGGAGAGTTGAAGAATAAAATGTCCCAAGAATTTGAAATTAAGGATCTAGGAAATCTGAAATATTTCCAAGGCAGAGAAGTCGCGAGATCAAAACATGGAATTTTTATTACCCAACAAAAATATGTGTTGGACTTGTTAAATGAGGTTGGAATGCTAGGTGGAAGACCCACAGGTACTCCTATGGAAGCTAATTTGAAGCTCCGAATTTCTGAAGAAAATGGAGGAATAAACAAGGGGAGATATCAAAGGCTAGTTCGAAAATTAATCTACCTATCACATACCTGACCTGATATAGCGTTTGCTGTAAGCTATTTGAGCAGATTTATGCAATGTCCAGGGAAAGAACACGCTGATGAAGTGAATAGGATCCTGAGATATTTGAAAAAATTTCCTGGGAAGGGTATTTGTACAAGAAACAGGAAAGTTTGGAGGTGGAAATCTATACTGATTCAGATTCAGCTGGACCTATTGATGGCAGGAGATCTACAATGGGATATTGTGCCTTCCTAGCCGGAAATTTAGTAACTTGGAGCAAGAAACAAAATGTTATTGCTCAATCACGTACGGGCAGAATTTCGAGGCTTGGCAAAAGGATTGGACAAATTGTTGTGGATTAAATTGATTTTTAAAGATCTGAAAATATAAAACAACAGGAACAGCAAAACTCTTCTGTGATAATAAATCTACAATATCTTTAGCTCATAATCCAATACAACATGACAAGACAAAGCACATTGAAATTGATACATTTTATCAAAGAAAAGGTGGAAACCAGGGAAATATGTATCCCGTATATTCCAACAAAGTGACGGCTAGCAGATGTGTTCACAAAAAGACTTGACATGAAGACATATAATGCATTGATAGACAAGCTGGGAATGACTGACATCTATTCTCCAGTTTGTGGAGTGTTGGCAGCAAGAAGTCAAATTAGGGATACCTTATATTGATTACTCATTGGCGACAAGAATCAAATTAGGATTGATTGTAAATATAGTAAGTCTATATTTAGGAGTTACCTAATACTGATTGATTGTAATATAGAAAGTTTCTGTTCAGAAGTTACCTAGAATAAGGAACAGAATTAGTGCATAGGATGATTTATTTTAATTTCCATGCCTAGATTGGTTGTCCAGTTTGTATAAATAAGGATTCTACCCTAAAATCCAATGCACAAGTTTTTCCGCAGCCAATTGTTTCAACTACAGCAAAAGTGTCATTTCCTTAGTCAAAATAGTATAGGTCATTAAACTTACACCCGACACCAATTGTTTTTTGAGTCCCCAAATTCTGAATAAGAACAGAGCTAGGGAAAAAGCGGAACAATTAAGTTGTTTGGTCAATTTACTAACAGACATCAGATTTAATACAAACGATAAAAATATAGAGGAAGAGGGGTGCACAGTGCCCACACCACTAATTGGCATTGTGAAGCCATCAGCAACAGTGACAGGATTCATCGAGGGAGACGACTGAATATGTGTAAAAAGAGAAGTACATGACATATGGTCAGTGGCAGCAGAATCCAAAACACATGGTGCGTGAGGGGAAGGACAAATCGAAAGACAAGCGGTTGAGGTCCCTCGCTGAGCTAAGAAGCAATGGGGAAGGAGGCCTGTTGGATGCCTTATACTGAAGGAATTGGGCATATTCCTCATCAGGGATGTCCTTGGCCACCTGAGAGGAAGGAATTAGACCTAGTCAACTTGATCAGATGTCACTGCATTGGCGAACTTGGGTGGAAGGCCAACTAAGTCCCAATAGATTTCTCTAGTATGATTTTCCTTACCACAGAATGAGCATTTGATGATGTTGGCCACAACCAAGGCCATTGTGTCCCCCTCGAAGGCCACCACCAGGAGAGGGACCACCCCGACCACCACTAGGTAGATCACTGCGATTTATAACTTTGACAATTGTGGACCAATGTAAGTAGTTGCTCCCATTCAACTTTCGTGTTGTTAACAGTTGAGGTGAAACCGTCAACATTAGCGCCCTGTGAAACGTATGAGACAATACACAGGAGAGTGGGGTAGGAACTCCACACCAAAGCAACTATAACTTGGACTCCACACCAAAACAACTATAACTTGGACAAAACATAACAGACAAGGGAAACAAATAAACATAATCGAGTGTAATAAGCTTAGATGGGGGACACTAACCCCCGTCTTCTTTTTTCTTTTTCTTTTTCCCCTTTTTTTGGGTAACGAATGATTAGAAAATAGAAGAAAAGAGAGAAAACAATTAAAACGAACGGAGGAAAAAAAAAAGGCTTATCAGAAGACCTTTGGGCATAGAGACAACAACAACAATTGCAAGTTGAGCAGCGTCCATAAAGACGAGGGAGACATCGGCATGGCATAGGAGGTGGTCGGCAAAGCTCCGGTGACGGGGGACAAGAGTCAAAGAAGGCCAGAAGTGGCACGATATTGTGTTATTTAGCAAGGCTGGGTCTAGCGAGCAACAACAGGTTGTGGTTGGAAGGGTTGTCGACGAGGCTACTACGGTGGTTGGGGCTGAGAGTGGCAGCTAGGGTCTGATGAAGGCCGAGTACAATTGAGGGTACTGTGTAAGAAATCTGTTCTTCTGATTTTTTATTTTTTAGTTTTTTTTTTTTTTTTTTTTTTGGGGGGGGGGGGGGGGTGTGGTGGGGTAGGGGCGAAAGGAGAAAGGGAAAAGGAAAAAATATAAGAACAAATGGAAGAATAGAACTATGGAATTAATTTCCCACTGTAGTTGCTCTTGATACTAAAGTAAAGAACAATAGGAAAAGAATGAGACATTTTAACTATTGATTCAGCCTCTCCATCTATTTATACCATGTTAAAGTAAAAGGGCAGTAGGAAAAGATAAGACGGCTTAACCATTGATTCAGCCTCTCCATCTATTTATGGTAAAAATAAGGAAACAACACAGAAACCCTAAGCAATACATGAATGACCGAAATAACCTTTAACATATGTAAATAACAATTATTACTACTATTTTGTTATAAATACACACATATATCATAAGATGTACATAAAGAATAGTACATTTGTTTTAGGTTTTGGAAAGATTTTGATAACATTAACAGATAAAAGGGCTATGTTATACAACTTTCCGCTTGTGAAAGTACACATCCTAGAGCTTTCAAAAGCAAAAGCCCGG
Source organism: Eucommia ulmoides (assembly GCA_016647705.1). NCBI lineage: Eukaryota > Viridiplantae > Streptophyta > Magnoliopsida > Garryales > Eucommiaceae > Eucommia > Eucommia ulmoides. Next base: position 49,256,869 of record CM028339.1, on the reverse strand, counting down.
GAAAACAGGTTAGCAAATGTATAAAACCAGGTTTCTAAATTTAAAAAGCAGAAGACCCAAATATGGTGAGGGCGAGGGCAAATACATCAGCCTAAGTCTCCAAATTGCCAACAATATGGGAAGAAGTAACTGCCTTGTACAAAGACCTTTCAGTCTCTTGAACCCTAGCTATGATGGGTGCCAATGATGAGAGTTAATGCTCGCATATCTCTTAACTATCTATGTGGGACATAAATTTACTTTATGTAGACTAAATAAATACTCCTCGATTTAAAATTATAGCAAACAGAGCCTAAGAATTATACAAGACTAAATAAATGCATCTTACCCCCTGTGATTTGACAAATTGCAATTTGCCCCTTTTTTTGTGTCACCACTTAACTCCCTAAACTCTACTCCAGGGTTTCAATTTGGGGATTTTTCTCTCTCCTGTGATGGTGGTGTTTGTCGTTTAGGGGTTTCCATATGATGATTTGTTTAGGGGGATGGACATGGCAGTGGTGGTGATTCGGGAAGAACAGATGGGTTCTAGGTTGGTTAGGGTGGGGGGATGATTATGGCGTGGAAATAAAGGGTGCGGTGGTCGTGTTGCCTTGGTGGTGTATGACAGGAATTTGGGGTATTGGAGATGGATGGGTAGTGGAGGCAGTGGGGGGTTGATTTGCAATAAAGAAGAAGATGATTAAAAAAAGGGGCCAAAATAGGACCTGTGTCAAGTCAAGTGGAACCCAATTTGTTCTGGCTAACCAACAGACCAATATGCTATTACAGGTATAACTGTTAGTAAGTAAAGATTGTTTTTGCTAATCTTTGATTTTTTGAGCACTCACCACTAATTTTAATGAAAATTGTAATAACTACTCTTCAGTATAGAGTTCAAGAGGTTAAGTGGTGACGCAAAAAAGGACAGGGCAAAGTGCAATTCGCTCAAACCACAAGAGGTAGAATGCAATACCCTATAATACAAGTATAAAATTGATCAATTCACTAACAACATATTTATCCATAAGAAATTAAAACAAACATAAATTCGAATTTTCGGTGAGGAGTGAATCAAAGAATATTCAGGGCCTCAGACGTCAAAGTTCCATTTAAGTTACATAACCATATTAACCGACATCCACAAAAAATACAACTACAAGCATTACCATTACCTGCAACCCTGCATTGGTATCCCGTATCTAGAATCTCACTATAACATTTTGTTCCACAACCAAATCTCAAAACAGAACATGAAAAAACAAGGTTGGCCTTTTCTAAATGGATTTTTATCTTGTATCTTGGACATTGCTGGACGCAGCCACTACTGGAAGATATCATAAGGAAATATTGACAGTGACGTACTACAGGATAGGAAACCTTCTTCAAGATTTCTGTACTAGTTTTTGCCATACCATCCCCCTCCCCACCATATAGCCTAAAAGGAAAATGAGTCCAAAAAAAAAAACCTATCATTTAGAAAAATTTATTACCTGGATGTTTCTCAGATGGCTTCAGGATGAATGTATTTCCACATGTTACTGCAATAGGAAACATCTGTGGAATCCATAAAGAAGCACTTAGTACAAAACGTTTCTAACTTCCTTCTCTTTAATAGTAGATAGCAAATAAATTCTAGGACTCATCCATAAAAGTAAGTGTCCACTCCAGGATGAAGTTTTTTAGACAAGAAAAGTTTATAGTGATCTCGTAAACTTCATAGAAAAGCTGCCTTGCAGAAGCTTGGATGATAGGATAACTTGACATGAAACAGAAATTTCCAATCATTATCTAAAAAATAATAGAATGCATTATGCACCAAACACTACAATAAGAATAAAAGGAAAAAGTATTGGCAAGTTTAAAATCGTCATACCAATTGCCATCTTAGTAGAAACAGTTAACATACCCACAAGGAAATCATTGGTGGAAAATTGTCTGCACAAATCCCTGAACAAACACCAAGCGGTTCTCGAATGCAATGCATATCAATTCCATTAGATGCATTAGGCACAAATTCCCCCGTTTGTAGAGTTGTCATTCCACAAGCATGCTCAACCACCTCTATAGTCAAAATAGAGATACAAAGGCATGTAGGCGGAGAGTTAAACAATAATAGAACTTAAATCAAGGAGGGTTACCAAAAAAAATGGAAGAGAAATAATAGATACATATGTAATCACTAACCTAAACCACGCAGCACATCACCCTTGGCCCCATCCAATGTGTTTCCCTGCTCTATGGCAATGCTTAAAGCAAGCTTATCCTGCACCAGTAAAAATTCTTTCCGGGAATCAAAAATATCTAGTGCAAAAAAAATACAAAGTTCTTTTCTGGTGCTTACAATGTCCCTGCGGATGAGCTCTTGGAGCTTGAACATTATCCGTTGACGAGTACTAATTGGAGTGCTTTTCCATAACGGAAAAGCTTGTTTGGCTGCACATACCGCAGCTTTAAACTCCTCAAATGTAGTTAGAGGAACTTGAGAAACAACCTCTTGACTTGCCTGATAATTCCAGGTCATTTCAAAAGACCAAGACCACTTATTCTTCTTTCTCATAAGTTAAAGTTGAAAACTACAATTATACGAGCAGTTTCTAAAAAAAACACAGAAGACAGGGATAAATTGCTAATAAAGAAAAATCAAATTGATGGCATATACGTGCTTACAGGATCTATGACCTCAATGATTGTGTATGCTTGTGATTCCACAAACTTTCCTCCGATAAGATTAGGAACCTTTAGCTATAAAGGATTTGGAGAGACCAAAAGAGACACAAAGAGAAGACAGGGAAAAAAAAAAAAGTTATAGTCAGAGCACAAAGGAAACTAAAAATCTCAATACATCAGCCTTTCTTCCACACAAATCAAAACTTACTGGAAAATTTTGCTCTACTGATGCCTCAGTGGATGCACTTACAGGAAGCGACCTATTGGGTCTCCATGATTTAAAACTGCTCTCTGCAAAAAATATGTCTTTGTTATCGAGGAAAAAGGAGAACAAAAAAAAAAGGAACCTATAAATATTGTTATTTAATGATACTAGAAATTAGTGCATGTGATGAATTTTCACCCAGCAATGAGAATAGTTGGAGCCAAAAATAGAATAAAACATTATTGCTGCATCTGATGCATATACCCACTCAGGTCACACCCATTTGAGCAATCACCAATCTAATACAACCGGTAACCGATAAACAATCTCCAGCTATGGTATAAACAATTTTTTTTAGAAATCATGCATAAAACCCGAAGACCTCATTTATTTTCAGGTATCTATAGGTTACTAATTGCCATTTTACCTTCTACTTGATAAGAAAATAAAAAAAATTGTAAGAACCTCAAGAAACAACTTTTGAAAGAATGAAAAGGATAAATAATATCACATCCACCAGGTGGAAACCTCAATCATATAGTCAAAATGTTGAGGTGGAGTCAACTCCTCATCAAACTCATTCATGATGTCTTATATTCCCCGCTCCCAAGCTAACTGTCTTCATCAAATTTTGGAATTGTTCCAAAGTCCATTTCCGTTTAAAATGTACGATGTTTCCCCTTTGTGAAAGATAACCCTCCATTTCATCATAACTTTAATAATGCTAAATTTGAAAACCAAGGGTAAAAGGAGAAAAAGAAAACTGTCAAGGGCAGCATAAAACTGTATCAATAAAAGAGGACAATTATATTGGGACAAAGGAAGCACGATAAATATTACGATAAATATTAAAAAATCAATCTATACAAGCATGGAAAACCTAATGCTTTTAGTTTTTAAATAGGAGTAAAAGCATCCAGCTAAAAGGCTGTGATAGAAAGATTACACGTCTAGACCACTTAATGACCTAGTAGAATTTGGACACAGTTCGACCTGTTAAATTCCCCAGACGGATTTTAGCTTTGAGGTTGTACAGATGCCTTGGTGTTGACTGAAGCTCCGGATTTTGTTGTTTTAGAGCCTTAAGCATCTGGCGTGGTTTTATACCAGCTTCAGTCATTAATTTAATTTGTTTGACCTCCTGCTCGTTAAAGCGGCGACTGTATGGATGCTCAGACATGTCCCTTAAAGGCTCATGGTTGTGCTCACCATTCTTTACTGTAAGTACCCACACATCATCATCCCTTTTACCTATTGCTTCAAAGGGACAATTAATAAGTCGTGACGATGCTTTCCTCTTGCGCTTCAATTCTTCAATACTACGCCTATTACGATAGACACCACCTCTATCACATCCAAGTATAACTCTTCTATCTCTTCTTGACTTTTTAATAGTTACAACATAGCCTTGGCTAGCACCAAAATCACGAACATGGTTTATAAGGTCTTCACGGTCTTGAAAAGTTCCAGGCGGAGGCGGAAGCATAAATTTCTGGCCAATAGACTGTGACTGGCTTTGAATTTCCATAATAGTAGTATTTTTCAGTAACCTGAACGCAAACATACAATAAAAGTAAGTAGTAATTCTTTATTCCGGCAATAAAGAAGAGAAAAAAAGCTGCATATTCTATTCTTTAAGGTATTTGGTAGCAAAAGAATCAAACCCACAAGTCTATTGAGCGCCAAGGGTTTTAACTAACCTCAGTTAGTTCAATACAGACATACCATCTTTACATTATTATATCGTGGCATCACTAGAACCAGTATTCATTCCAATTGTAAAACCATATTCATGAAACATAAAACCATATTTAACATAAAAATCACACTGTTTTAGCTGGTTTACATGCAATAGGCGAACAGAATCTATTTTCACATGCATTCTTCGAAATCAACCAAGTCGTGCTGGATACTTTACAATCAAAAGGAGTATAGAATATGTGTCCGACAACCATCCTTGGCTGGGGAATAGAACAACATTCTTGCCTACTTTAAAGGATTTGACATATCTTTCATCTAGAAACATACCAATACCCCATGTTCGTGCAATTGTCCATTAAACATTGGAAACCTTTTCATTATTAAAGCAGTAAATTTTAGTAAGACCTGTCATTTGGCAAACCTACAAAGACATACCTCTTATTTTGAAAAGATCAAGGACAACCCATGTTATTATATTATTAAAAATAATTTAAATTACAAATATCTAATGATAAGAATTATTATTTTATCCATCCTAATATCTGTGTACTTTTACATGTTTATTAGTCCCAAAACTTTTCATTTCTCCATCGTTCTTTTTTTCCTATTTTTTAAAAAAATTTGAATATGCAAAAAAATTACAAATGTTTCCGTATTTTCCAAAAGGGATTTTAAAAGCACAGATTTTATTTTTTTAAAAAGCAAGATGCTTTTAAAGGAAAGTTTTCAGTCTCCCCTAATATTGAGGTTAAATTGGAGTATTAGGTTATCTAATTTATTTAATTCTTTTTTCAGAATGGTGCAAATGAAGACGTCAAATTAAGTTAGAACCTTTTCAAATATATATTCATGTTTATCAATTTTGCACATTGTACCCCAAACTTCTCGATTTTTAATTTTCATATCATTTTTAACGTTTCTCGGTTTCCAAATTTTTGTTCATCAAGGACAAAATGTGTGTCTGCTATTTCTAAACTAGTTTTTAGTGTGTGTGTTTCGTTTATCTCAAGCCTGTAGACAAGACATTTTTGGCCCCAAATTTTTTATTGCAACTTATTTTACTTTTATTTATTTTATTTTTAGTTATTTTATTATTTTGAAAAAAGAAAAAAAAAAAAAAAACATAGAAAAAATATAGAAAATATAAAAATAGATAGAGAGAGAAAAAAAAAAAAAAGGAAAATGTAAAAGAAACAAAACAACAAAAAAATGGGTAAAGGAAAAAAATATATATAAGTTGCACGTGACAGTTGTCACGCATGGACCATTTCCATGCAAACAGCTTGTTTTCCGAGTTAGGGGGCGCGCGCAAAGCACGCCCCACGCCTAGCAAAAATTTCATTTTTTGTCTCTTCTTTTTCCTTGCCCAAGAAGGAGAAGGGGTGGCGGCCAATTAGGGTTTTCTTTTTAGTGTTTTTCATTCCCCACCTTTCCCTATAAATAGAACCTTCATTCTCATAGTTCAGGAGGCCAAAATTCAGAGAGAAACCTTTCAGGGAGTCGACTTTTAGAGAAAAACCCATCTAGGTGTCAATATCAGAGGGAAAGCCATTCGGGAAGTCGCCTTTCAAAGAAAAAAAAAACCGTTAGCAAGGGATTTTTGTTAAAACAAGTATGTTATTAGTCTCTATTACTTTTGTATTTTATCTCCATCTCTTAGACCCTTTCTTCCGTCGTTCTTCTCTTTTTATTGCATTTTAAATTACCACAATTTAAATTCTTGCAATTTCATTCTTGTTAAAGTCATCCTATGATTCGATGAAAACGTCGGGACGAGGGTACCCTTTTAGGCTTAGCCTCCAAGCGTTAGATGAGGATTTTTTACATTTTTCGCATTTCAATTATCTTTTCATTTAATTTACGCCGTTAGGCCGTTTGTTTAAAATCAAAAATACAAAAATATGTCGTTATGATTGAAAAAAAAAATATGTTGTTGCTACACCTAAATTCGGATTTTAAAAATGTAAAATATATATATATAAAAATAAAAAAATAAAAATAAAGTTTATTTTGTAAAAATTAACTCCTATAAGTCTTGTGGCGAGTTCAACGATTCAATATGTTGAGGGAGAGATTTCTACACCATCGACTTGATTTCCCAAATAGAGTGGAATTTAGAAGAGGTCGGTTTAGGTAATTAATTCCTTCAGTGAGTCGTTTCTTTGAATTCAGCATAAGTTTTGGAGGGAATAATTTCAATAAAATTTCTTTCTGCGACGTTCCCTTAATTCTCATCTCCATAGGATTTGAGACGATGTCAAATCAGGATTTTTTAATTTAATTTGGCAAATTAAGAAAGTAGGCATTCCATGGCATCATATCTACATAAAACTCATGTAGTAAGTAATGTAATATTTCACGCCATTTCGCATATTGCCGTTTTGCACCACTTAGAAGACGTGCTTAGGACACTTTTCACCACCTACACTTATCATGTTTTATAACATTATATATATGCTATTTTAGCCCAAGGTTTTAAATCGCGGTATCGGGTTACGTAACAGTAACGGCCGCGGTGTAACAATATCAAAAGTATTGGCCTATCTGTAACGAGAATTGACCGTAACGTTGTGAATTTTTTAAATCACCAGAAAATCCTCAAAAACTCAATAGTTGTAATTGTTCTACTCATTTAACCCTTAAACACATTGTAATAGATATTATAACATTTAACTATATACAACACATTTTAAATATAAAAAAGACGAAAAATTGAAATTCAGAAATGCCGTACTAAACAATCTTAAAAGAGATGATACACAACATTTAATGAAAATATATTACACAAACATAATAAAACTATAATAGAGTAAACCAAATATAGGCAAAAATTGTTTGTAGGACTAAAATTAAACCCAATATGGGCAGAAATTTAAAATATATGTATGTATATAAAACATACAGATCTGCCCGAAACGGAGAAATCATGTTGCTTTTATTAAGATATTCCGATCTAGCCGAAAAAGGAATGGAGGGCTTGGATTTAACCGAAAATGGAGAGGGGGAGGGATGGATAGCTTGAATCTGGCCGAAATTTGGATGGCTGAGTTGGAGGATGAATGGGAAAGAACTGGGTGTAAGAAGAAAAATGAGCAAAAAGAGTCGTCTAGACACAAGTATATGCATAATTGGCAGTAACGGTCGTTACACTAACGCGTAATAGCCATTCATCCGCTACGGGCCGTTACGGGCGTAAATCGGTCTGCAATCGATTTATAAGCCCGTAATAGTAACGAATGGCCAAAAATCCGTTACATATCAGTTGTTACTTAAATCCCTATTCTAGACTACATAATTCATGCTATCGAACCACTTTTTCACCATTAAGTATATGCATGTTTAGGACACGTGCACCAATTACACTTTCATATTCACTCTCGTCTAGGCCATTTATGCCATATTAGTTATGCTAAACATTAAATCCCTTCCCCATATAGATTAGAAATCATAAGCATATACTTGAGAATGTCATCATACTTGGGTTAGAAACCATATTTTCCATCACCTTAGCACCCACATTACACATAGTCTAAAGCATCATTTAAGATAATTTCTTCCACAGAAAATGTAGCTTGCTAGACCAGGTCCATAGTTCATTCCGTACTCATTTCCATTGCATTAGCATGCTTAAATTAAATAGTTTTACATAAAGAAAAGTCATTATTTTTCAAAATAAAATCAAGGTCACCTAAGTTCATTTTAGACGTTAAAGATTGTAATTAAAAGTAGGTTCACATCATTTTAGTTTAACATCATTATCCTTATATTTTGCGCTTTACATTCATACCTTCATAAAGACTACCGGAATTCACTTAGATTAATTTGCCCATTTAAATTAAAAAAACTTCACCGATAACATATATAAAACTCCCCCCCGAGAATCATCCTTGTCAAATCTCTTAATATTTTATAAGAGGTCATACTAACAAGCCCATTCCAAAAAATACCAAAAACGTGTCCTATCTTAATTTGGAAAATGCCAAAAAGAGTTCATAATAGGAGAAAAAAGATTTTGAAAATAAAATAAAATATTCAAACTTAAACTAATTAGATTTAATTATGTATAAAGCAACATTTCCGAACGGGCTCTTGGGGTGTCTAACACCTTCCCCAACCGTAACCGGCCCCCAAACTCTTTTAAGTGAATCTTTGGTTTGATCGTGTCCTTGGAGTCAAATTTACTTAGGCTTTTTAATTTGTTTTTCTGAAAGAATCGGTGGCCTAACACACCAATTAAACCCAATACTAGGTGGTCACTCCCTGTTTTTTTTTTTTTTTGAAATGCCCTAAGTACTTTTCTAGGAAAACAGGCACTTTAAAAAAAAAAAAAAAATCTCCTCTTTATTCTTTACCATTTCATGTACTATAACTTTTCAAAAATGGGGCGCGTCAAAGCCCCTTTTCCAAATATATTGAACAAAACCTAAATGTTTGAGTTTTAGCGAAAGAAACAAATAGTTTTTGTCTAAGCATGAAAATAAAATTTTAATTTGGGTGTATGGAAAAAAAAAAACTATCAAATGAAAAAAAAAAATCTGAAAAATGAGTAAAGAATAGCCCAATGTCGCATGAATTTCATAGTAGTCATTCGAATATTTTAGTCCCCTTATCTTTTAGTTCAAAAGGTCTTAGATAATAGAAGGGTACATTGGTCACATAAAGACTAGAATTATTAGTTAGCCAAATTTTCAGCGTACTTTTTAAAATGACAAGACATTTTCAAGATGAGGGAGTATCCTATGTACTTTCCAAATGACAAGGAATGTCACTGAAATTTACCCGTTAAAGAAGTAACCAAACAAGAGGAAGTAGGTTATACGCATTATGTGATGTTAATGCTAGCATATACACAGGAACATTTATAGATGGGATTGAAAAATAACAATGAAACGTGCTTGCATAAACAAGAAATGTCATTAAAATATAAGATCTCCGTGCATAAATGAAGAGGATGGATTTTAGTTGTCTGCAAACCTCGATCCATAACAACAAAGAAGTCCATTGTTTAAAATAAATGTCAAATAGAAGTTGATTTATTAGAAAAATGTAGGAACCAACCTAAATTTTTTGTAGAAGAAACTGGATGATGAAGAAGACGAGGTGATACGATTTAAAGTTTTTATGTTGAAACGCCCATTCCACTAGCTCTCCCAAAAACAAGGAGGCATAAGAAGCCACTTGTTCTTCAATGTTCTTGATAGATACTTAAGATCAAAGTTTGAATAGATAAGGCAACAATTCATACCAACAAACACTAAGCCAGTAATCAAAACAACCCCCACTCCCCCTACCCCCCCCCCTCCCCCCCCCCCCCCCCCTCCTTACTATGGCTACTTTCCAATAGTTCATAAGATCAAAGTTCGAATATATATGACAACAATGTCTATCCCTCAATCGGAAGAGAAACTTTCATATTTCTTGGGTGTGTAAAAGCAATAGCAAACAAAATGTCCATTGCATTTTGTTTTAGTGGATTAGGTTTCAGAGGAATGAGAAGGATGCAACCACAACGCATGTACTATGGAAAAGAGAACCAGTAGATTGCGGATAAATCGTAATGATAGTGTGTACTTCAAACTTCAAAGGCGAATGAGAACTGTAGAGCAACAAACATAACCAGGAATGTCATATCAGCATCAATGTAACCAAAGGCAACCACTATTGCTATGCCTCAAATGATAAAGCAAGTTCCATGGATGCAACAAAATGGAACAGCCTAGGCTCCTGATAATGCTAAAGAAGTTTTTGTTATCAAGGAAAAAAGGGATGAAAACATCATTGATACAACAGTAAGAGTCTAAGGCCATTCATGATAAGCGCGCCCACACACATATCTACAAGAAAAGCATCATCTTTACTTATGTATCAACCAAAATATCAATTGACATTTTACCTGATCGAAGATCATATACCTCGACCCTAATGCTGAACCCAAAAACGCAAACCTAGAGGGCACCAATCCCAGAAAGCAGCTTTTGAATCTGCAGGACAATAGAAGGACATCTAATTATCCCTCGAAATCAAATTTTAATGGAAATAATCTTAGGATAGAAAACGTTTTAAATAAATAATCCCATGGGTCTTGCCTACATAAAATTTCATAACCTTACCAAACATGCAGGCACCAAAAGAAAGTAGGAAGTGAGAAACAGAAAGATGATAGAGAGAATGGCGAACCTCTTCCGGATAAAGAATTAAGATTCAGACTCGTGTGAGAGAAATACTTTCGATCGGTGCTCCACGGATCATTTAAATTTGCGTTCACTCCATTTGCTGCATATGACTGTGTGCGGGTGTCACCGAGAGAGAGAGAAATTTGCAACATATATACCACGTGGATGCATAAAGGATCTCTAAATTTGAGTTGGAGAAAAAAAAAACATTGACAAAATTTGAAGGTGCCGAAAAGAGCCAAAACACGATCGGGCCACCCGCAGTTTGATGAACACGGGCATCCTATTTCATTCAGTGCAAAAAAAATACACGGCCATTCTGCGAAAATTGAGTCAGTCTAATATTGACTAATATTGTGTGTGATAGTTCAGAAAACAAACAAATCAACAAACAGCATGCCCCACACATAACTCAAAAATCTTTTTGTCCATTTCCTCAAATAGAATATCTTCTAAGATAGTCGTCGGGGTTTCAAGGATTTTGAGCATACACTCTCTTTTGTCACAATCTCTTTCAGCTCCTTTTCTCACTAGCAAATCCGTATTCGTCTCTCTTAGAACGAATTGGAGAGTGTAATTATTTAGCAGAAAGAGTCTCTTACATTCATCGATCCTATCCTTAAAGCGATGGTTTTCAAGACATGAGTTCTAGATGAGGATGACCGCCTCCGCAGAGTCAGTTTCCACTATAACACTCTAGGGTAATCTCTATCAGAAGCAACCTTGATACCAATGACCAAACTCTTAAGCCTGCTTACAATAGAAGTAGCTTACTTTTCAGATACCAGAGTTGTCCCTTAGCAAGCTTCTAATGCCTCATTTTTCTAGATTTTCTTTAGCACTACCATCAGTATTAAGTTTAAGAAAAGTTGCAAAAGAGGAAACCCAAGTAGTGGCAGGATTACAAAATTCATTTAGGATATTTTATTTTAAGAATGAATTAGATAAATCATTGAAATAACTTACAATTTTGGAGATGATAGCTTAGGGAGAATTGCAAGTTCCTTCAATAACTTCCTTATTCCTATCTTTCCAAAGTTCCCAAATGGTAGCAATAAAAAGAAAAAAGTTAGGGTTAAAGAAGCTCCCTCTCAGGTTTTTCCTAAACCAATCCCAAATATCTAAAGCAGACTGATTGTGCCTGATATTGACATTACCAATTTGGTCCCAAATAGCATGGGCTTTGGGACAAGCTTTAATAGCATGCTCAACATTTTCAATAGCACCATGACATCTTTGACAAATACTAGAAGTATCACTACCTCTAAGAGCTCTAAAAAGGTTAGTAATAGTCTATTATGAAAAATAGTCTCAATAAAAAATGTAATGTTTTGAGTAGCTTTTAGTTTCCATATCCAAATCCATTTACTTAAATCCGAATTTCTATTATTAGTGCAGTTATCAATTAAGTAAGCGGATTTGATAGAAAATAACCTAGAGTTCTCAAGTTGCCATAAAGGTTTATCTTCTTTATTAAAAAATGGAGGCTCCATATTGTGAATTTTATTCACAATATCATCATAAATAAGGTGAAGAATAGGATTAAGGAACCAATGACCACTATCATCCACAATATCTGCCACCTTATGATCAAAAGAATTTTGGATTTCTTGGTTACCAAGAGGTTTTTCAACACTCCCCTAGCCTGTCCAAAGATTTATTGACGTGTCATTCCCAATTTTTCATTTAATCCATTTTTGAAGGATAACTCTAGATGCAAAGATTCCTCTCCAAATATGAGAACTTCTAGTTTTCTTAATTCAAGAGCTAGGACTATTATCTAAAGAATATTTGTTATGAATAACAGTAACATATAAGCTTTGATCATTAGACGCCTCCATCCAAGTTTAGCAAGGAAAGCTTTATTATTCGATCTAGCTTTTTTAAGACCCAGGCCTCCCTCATTTTTCATTTTACAAACATTTTTCCAATGGATCAAATTATATTTAATCTTACTTTCACTATCTCCCCAAAGGAAATTTCTATTAATTCTATCAATTTGATCACAAATCGTAAGGGAAATAGGAACACATTGCATCAAATTATAAGTATTAGTGTAAGTAATAGCCTTAATAAGCACAATTCTACCAACAATTAAGGTTGCATATTAGTTTTTCCTTTAGACAAACGATTTTCATTTTTTGAAGCACATGATTCATATGGAATCTATTCATTCTCCCGTGAATTATAGCGAAGCCAAGGTAGGTTCCCAACTCTTCAATAAGCCCCACATCAAGATTCTTACTCAGCTCTCTAGCTCTCCAACATGGGATATTAGGGGCAATAAACAACTTTGATTTGGTAAAGTTAATTTTTTGACCAAAAACATTAGAAAACTCATAGAGAATATTTAAAATATTATCCACTTGTTTATCATTAGCTCTAGTGAAAAACATCAAATCTTCACCGAAAAACAAATGAGAAATGACAGACCCTTTTCTCTATACTTTCAAACCTTTCCAAATTCCCTTTTTAACACATTTACTAATCAGGTACGAATGTCTTTCCATACAAAGGGTAAAGAGATAAGCGAGATGGGGTCCCTTTTCCTAAGACCCCTAAAAGGATTAAACTTATCAAGAGATTCCCCATTCCACAGGATGAAAAGAGTACAGTTAGTAACACAAGAATAATCAATTGAATCCAAAGAGTCGGGAAATTAAAACTAGCAAGAGTTTCCAAAAAAAAACAAGCCAGCTAATTCTATCACAGGTTTTCTCTAAATTGATTTTGAGGACAAGGCCTTTTTCTTTATGTTTAGTTTTCCTGAAAGAGTGAATAATTTCTTGAGTAATAATCACATTGCCTGTAGTCATACAACCAAAAACAAAACTATTTTGGAAGGGACTAACAAGTTCATCCAAAAGTGGTTTGAGTCTAGAGACAAGCAACTTCATGATAATTTTATAAAAGCTGTTGCACAAACTTATAGGTCTAAATTGACTAATAGTTTTAGGGATATCAACTATAGGAATAAAAATAATCAATGTTTGGTTATTAGTAGCCGGCATACCCCCATTCCTAAATCATCTTTTCAAAAAAATGAATAACATCCTCACTAACAATATTCCAATTTCTTTTGAAAAAAAAGTAGATGGGTATCCATCTAGTCCCGGGGCTTTAAGATCTTTTATATTTTTAAGAATATCCCATATTTCAGTACCAAAGGGAATTATGCAAAAAATTAATGAAGGTCGTTATCTTTTTTTGGACAAAGATCCATAATAGAACCAACTATCACGTTATTATTATCACATAGAAAAAAGATTTTTATAATAGTTACGAAAAATAATTTTAAGGTCGTTTGTATTGTCCATCCATTCATAATATTCTTAATCGTAGAATTCTTATTTTTCCTTCTTCTTTGCGTAGTCATAAGATGGAAAATTTTATTATTTTTATTACCAAGATGGATCCACTGAATCCTTGACTTTGTTAACCAATGAGTTTCTTCTTTTCTAAGAATATCTCTATACTTATTTTGAAGATAAAATTCAAGATAATACATGTTATGGGAAAAACCACGTTCTTGAGTTTTTTGAATACCTTCAATTCTAGTATGAAGAAGATGTTTAATTTTAAAAATTATTATAATTCCAATCCTTGAGCTTCTTAGTGAAATTATTAAGTTTCAGGTTCAAAAGAGGAATCGTCATTAACCAAGTGACTTTTAATAAGGTCTTTGAAATTATCATGGGTTAGCCACATAGCCTCAAAACGAAAGGGTCTATTAATAAAAGAAGATTTAAAACCGTTACAATGAATTAAAAGTGGAGAGTGATCAGAATATGGGGAAATGTTCAACACCAACGTTGGGGAACAACACCCCATTTATCATTATTCATATGTCACGACCCTAATACTTTAACTAGTAGTCATGCTGCACTTAGCACGGTCCATTGTACTAAGCTTGCCTATCAACCTAAAACCAACAGTCTAAAGAGATGAGAAAAGAACTTAGAGATTTAGAGGATTCAAGATCAAAGTAAGAGCACAAGAGTGTTTGTGAAAGAATGCTTTGTATTGCTCGTAGAGAAGTTTTTCCAAGATGGTTTACAATTGATGGCCAAGAGGCCTATTTATAGTGTGGCTCCAAGATTCTACAAGGTTTCTAGAATGTTCATGAATATCTACAGTGTCCTAGTTTTATCTACAACATGCCATAAGTATCTAGAACCTTCTAGGCAAGCCTAACTATGTCAAGCCAACTTTAGCAAATCCTAGAGTCATCTAGGATAGTCTAGCTCATTGCAAGTGCTAGCATCTACTAGATTCTTCTGGATCCCTCCAGCACATTATAGTTTATTTTAGAACATCCAAAGCCTTCCATGCTTGAGTTGAGTTCATCCAACTGTAGCATCCACTAGACATCTCTAGGTCACTCTAGAAATTTATTTAACCTTCCAGTGGGTTAGTAACTTGTAGAAAATTATAAATCCTTAGGCAACATAATTTGCTTTGTATTTTTAGGGTCAACTTGAGTAGGACGTAACACTTTCATCCACTCAAGTTCGCGACGCCTTCATCGCGCCTTCAAGCTCAAACCTCTCTATGTGATCCTTGAATTGCCATAAGGAGTCTTCTGGTTCCCAATTTGCTTCATTGTCCAGGGTATTCTTCCACTTAACCAAGTATTCCCGATAGTCTGGCATACCCTTTTGCCAAATCAAGCAGTCTGCTAAGATAGAGTCCACCTCTTTGTCAAAGGAGGTTACTACATCAGTGGGCGCCTTCTTCGATTCTCCTCATTTTGAGTCTTACATGATAAGGCTTTAGCATGCTTACATGAAATACTGGGCAAATTTTCAGCTTTGGAGGCAATTGTAGTTTGTAAGACATGTTACCCACTCATTAGAGAACCAAAAATGGCCTTTCGTACTTCTGCAGTCTGCACCAAACCCTTGTGAACCTTCCACAAGCTTTTGAATTGTTGGGGCAACAACTTGAGAATGACCAAATCCCTCTTCTGAAACTCGACCAACCCCCTCTTTTTGTTAGCCCACTTCTTTATTCGTTTGGTTGTCTTGTTCAAGTAGGCTTGGGCCAAATCGGCTTGCTCATGCTATACCTTCGCAAATTTGAAGGCTACAAGACTCTTTCCTTCATAGCTTATTGCCAAGGCATGAGGGGTCATGAGTTGATGTCCCATGATCTCAAATAGACTCTTAGCTCAGTCACGTTGATTGGCACTAACAAAGTGCCTAAGATAAAGCTCTAGCAATGCATTGGCATGCACCATTTGACCATCACTTTTCAGATGAAAGTTCATAGAAAATTTCAAGTATGAGTCCAATAACTTGAACAACTCCGTCCAAAACTTCCCAGTAAATCGTGGGTCTTAGTTGCTCACAATGTTGGACGAGATTCCTAACTGCTTCACAATATGCTTGAGGAACAATCACATAGTCTCATCAGTAGTACAATCCGCAGGGGCAGGTATGAAGGTTGTATACTTGTTATACCGATCATTAACTAAGATTATGCTGCCAAAGCCTTTTGATTTTGGAAAGCAATTGATGAAATCCATTGAGACGATTTCTCATGGTTTCACTGGAATAGGCAAAGGTTCTAACAACCCGCCTGGTGCATGTTTCTCCATCTTACCTTATTGTTAAATAAGACAAGTTCTCACATAGGCTTCAACATCATCCCTGAGTTGAGGCCAATAGTAAGTAGACTTAATCAGGACAAGTGTGCGTCTCATACCTGGGTGACCCGCCCATAGTGAATCATGGTACTCCTTAATCAACTTATTTCTTAAGTTTTTCCCTTTCGGCACGTAGATGTGATTTTCCTTAGCGTAGAGTAGTCCGTCACTTAGCCAAAATCGCCTTGTCTTTCCTTCTTTGATGAGGGTGAGGAGGTTTTGGGCCACGACATCATGCTCCAATCCGTATTTGATCCTTTCCAACAAAAGGATGCTTGGTCTGCTCAAGACTGCTAGCTTCACCTTTCAACTAAGTGCATCAACACCATTACCTTGCCAGGCTCATGCGCAAGCTTGTAGTCAAATTTTGCCAAGAAATCTTGCCACCGACCTTGCTTGGGGCTCAACTTCTTCTGAGTCCAGAAATAACTAATAGCTATTATTGGTCCAAAGAGTTACCCAAGAGGGGGGTAAATTGAGTAGTTAAAAAAAATTTAACAATCAAATACATAAATACAAATAATTAATTTTCTTAAATAAATTATTATCTTTATCCACAATAGATGTGTTTAATACTAAGTGCACACCCAAACAAAAGATAGAAAATAAATCAATGCCGCACGCGAGAATTTATCCTAGTTTGGTCAAGCTAATCTTGCCTAAGTCCAGTCCCCCGAGCTCTACGGAGATTCGCAATCCATTAGACCCCTTGATTCTTTTACCAGTTAGGAACTAAACCCTTATCATTCATAATTCTTTTACAGACACAGAATCAACTTTTACAATTTACCCTTTTCACAGGTCAAGGATGAACCCTATCTTTTTACCAAACTAAAGATAAACCTAATACTCTATCACTTATCCTTTTTACAGGGAATGATGAACCTTTACAAATCGGTCAAAAAAATAATTCAATAACAGGATGAATCAAAACCTAATTCTTTTTAAGAGAAAAGAATAATCTAACATTTTTACCAAGACAAAGATCAAACCTTAATCTTTTTCATAGAAAAAAGATCGAAACCTAGCTACCCTGACAAGACACCATCCCAAACGTGTCTAATCCATTTAAACTCACAAATACAAAAATATGAGTTTCTTTCCACAAGGAGTTTCTACCACCTCAATACGAATATACTCAATTAATGTTCCAAATAATTATTATGTGATAAATAAAATGTCAGGCAATTCAAATTTGATTAATAAATAAAGTGGGTAGCATGAATTTAACACGTAATCAGATAATCAGGCAGAAATTGTTTAAAAAGATTTTCAGGCTTTCAAATTCAAAATGATTTTTCTAACAATCCTATATCAAACAATTCAAGATAAATAAAACTACAAAGCAAATTAATAAAACTTGGATAGATCTCACTGGGAAAACAGTGAAGGCAACGACAATGTAGCAAGTAGAACTCAAATCGGTGATGCTAAACAATAAGCGTTTTAGATCAAGAACCTATAACGAATCTCTCATAAAAATCTCAATGTAAATCTCACTCTTATAAAATCTCAAACTGATATTCTTGATGTATTGTATTCAATTCCTGTAGGTCTCTATTAATAGACTAATAACTAGCCTTCCAACAACTAGTTTTTCAAAGATATGCCATAAAATGACACTCTAAGGCCTTCATATATCATAACATTTCATTTTAGTATTTAAACTTATCGGCCATGACATTAGAAGACACATTATTTGCAATCACTTACACCACATTGGATTCTCCAATCTTCTCCACAAATTTGCTAAGTAGCTCAAACATTTTCTTTCCTATCTTTGCAAAAGAGGAAACATCCACGGATTCAATAATTACACTTCCCTGAGGACTATTAACAAAAAAATTAATTAGAGTCCTCTCTCGCTTGTCTTTCCATCCATCCACCATAATCGAGCATCCATTATGTTCACGTTCCTCTTTGTGCTTTTCAAGTACTTCATTTGTGTGCTGAACTTCAAATTCCCTCAATCATCGCTTGCAAACTATCATATTTAATAGCATTAAATGAAATCCCCGCATCATACATCCATCTCGCGGTGAGTGTACATGCTCGGGATCTTAACTCTTTCTTCACTAGATTATTATCATTCAATTTTGTTTGTTTTCCCTTTCCCTTTTGATTTTTCACAATGGTTTCTAGATTAGGTGTAAAATACAAATCCAAATGCCCATTTTACTTTGGCCTTTTCGGAACAAATGTATGTGAACCTTTGCTTGAAAGTGTTTGTCTTTTCAAGGACGTCACATCTCGAACCTCATCCTCACTTCCAGCTCTGAAGTCATCAAAATCTGGTACTACATTAATTTGTTCTCTCTCTTTCTTCTTGTTGGATATTTATTCTGTAATTTCGTCTTTCACATGAGATGGACATTTCTTGCAAATGGTAACATTCCTATATTCGCCAATAATGTGTTGTTTAGTCCGAAAAATATCGTCTTTCGTCACTTTGTTACAAAAATTACATGTGACCGAATTTTTATCTTGTAGATTCACCAAATGTGCATATTTCCACGCCAGGTTGTTTGATCCTTCACTAGCCATTTAATTTGAGTCCTAATAAACAATCTTAATGAAATTAAATTCTATTAAATAAACAACTAAACAAATAACACATCTAAACAACTAAATAATAACAAAAATAGAAACGTGAACAGAAACAGAAAAAAACATAACAAAAATAGAAACGTGAATAGAAACATAAATGCGAACAAAAACTCGAACAGAGCATACCTGTTCGCGAACAAAACAAAAAGGCGAGCAGAATAAAAACCCAAATAGAAACACGAACAAAACATAAACAAAAGCATAGACACGAACAAAACAAAAACAGAAACGCGAACAGAATAGAAACAAAAATGCAAACAGAACAGAAACAGAAACGCGAAGGTAACAGAGCAGAAACGCTTAATAAATTGGCAAGAAGATGAAAACAGAGCATACCTGCAGTTGGGGCCTACTACTTCTGCTGCTATAGGGTATCTCAAGTTTGTGGAGAAGATGAAACTGCTGATTATGGGGAATCTAAGTTTATGGCCCTTTATGGGTCTTGTTTAATCATTTTAATAAGGGTCAATTGTGAAAAAAATTTATATAAATAAGGGTCAATTGTGAAAAAAAACTGAGGATGAGTACACTTTAGGTCAATTTTTTTTTTTTTTAAAGAGTTGGATATGGGTCCAACCTTTGTTGGCCCTTATCTTGTAAGGCTTATGCAAAGCACGCCTTACGCCCAGTCTCAAACGCGTGCGAACCTTTAACAAGGCTTGCGCCTTTTGTTGGGCGAGGCGCAACAGGTGTGCCTTGCTATGCCTTGTGCCTGGGCGCGTACCTAGGCGCACTTTTCACAATGGCAAACAGTACTTATGGCTTTGGCCTAGAAGTACTTAGGAAGGCGATTCTCATTCAGCATCGTTCTGGCCATTTCCTGAAGCATTTTGTTTTTGCTCTCCATAACACCATTTTGTTGTGGCGTTCTTGGTGTAGAAAAGTTATGAGTATATCCGCGCATATCACATTAGCTTATTATCTCATCATTCTTAAAATCTCTACCTCTACCACCACGGATTTTAATAATGTAACATTGCTTCTCATTTTAAACACGTTTACAAAACTTAGAGAATATAGAAGCAGTTTCACTCTTCTTAGTTAGGAAAAACACTCATGTAAATCTAGAATAATCATCCACAATCACAAATGCATAAAATTTACCTTTTAAACTAGACATTCAGACCAAATAAATCAAGATGCAACAGTTCAAGACATTTAGATGTGGATGTATGCAACTTATTCTTAAAAGATGATCTAGATTGTTTACCTAGTTGACATACATCACATACTTTATCTTTCACGTACTTTAATGTAGGTAAGCCACGTACAAGACTCTTACTAGATAGATTTGAAATTAACTCCATATTAGCATGCCTAAGTCGTCTATGCCATAACTAATAATTCTCTGATAATGCATTTAAACAAGATAAATTTTTAGAAGAGAAGTCATCAAATGAACGTGTATAAATATTTTCAAAACGTGATGCAACAAGTAATATGCTACTATCATGCCCATTCTTAATAATGCATCTATCATGATAAAAAAAAAACACACGTTATAACCTTTATCACATAATTGACTAATACTAAGCATGTTACGTTTAAGACAGTCTACAAAGAGAGCATCTTTAATAGTAGTAAACCCATTACCGATATTACCTATATTAAAAATTTTACCCTTTGCGTTGTCTTTAAACGTCACATGAGCTCCATCTTTAGGTGTCAAAGATGTGAATTTAGATTTTTCACCCATCATGTGCCGAGAACAACTATTATCTAAGAATTATTTTTCCTTGCCTATTGATGCTTTCAGAGTAACCTCATTTCTAGTGACCATTAAAGCAAGTATAGATGAATTATCACTACCTGATTTTTTCTAGTTATTCGACTCTAAGTCATCCCAGGTGGCTTTCATTGATTTCATCTTACTCTTCTTCACTTTTTTCTTTTCCTTTCTCTTTTTTTCTTTTTCCTTATTTGGTTCAGGATAGTCGGACAAGAAGTGTCTGTTTTTGTAACATTTGAACTATTCTACATTACTCATGTTGGAATTTCTCTTTGCACGGAATGTTCGTCAAATAATTTTTCTAAATTTTTTTGTAAGAAGCGCTACATTATTTTCTTGCTCACTGTCAAGACTGATGTCATCACTGTCATCTTCTTCCTCATTTTTATGAACTTTCAATGCCAAGGACTTCTTTACAATTTTTCTGTTTCGTCCTCATACCCTCGTATAGCCGTCTCATGGGCCATTAGGTTGCCAATAAACTCATCGATGGTGTAAATTGTGAGATCTTTAGCTTCCTCTATTGTAGTTACTTTCGGATTCCAGACTTGAGTAAATGATAAAAAAAAAAAAATCGTACTTTGACCTCCATAGTATAAGGCTTTCCGAGTTGACCAAGATTGTTGCAGATATTATTGAATCTCGTGTACATTTCCAAAATCGAATCTGCTTCACCCATTCTGAATAGCTTAAATTGAAAAATTAAGGCATTGATCTTGGACTTTTTCACCTGATTTGTTCCTTTGTGTGTGATTTACAATGTGTCCCACATTTCTTTTGCCGATCCACAATTTGAAGCCATGGTATATTCATTTCTATCTAAAGAGAAAAATAGAATAATAACTTGATAATTATTAGATAATTTTTGTTTATCCGAGAGAGTCAGTTGTTCTTTCTTCTTAATCACTCCATTCTCCTTAGGAATGAATGGACAATTCTCAATGGCCATCCACACATCATAACTAGTGGTTTAAAAAAAAATAATTATTCTGTACTTTCAGAATGAATAGTTATCAACTATAAATAAAGGTGGACGATGCATAGACTGCCCTTTACCTAGAGTACCTATGAGGTGCGCCATGAGATCTTTCTTAGCTAGAATTTTAAGCCAAACGAGCTAACCAACTCTAATGTCAATTGTTGGCCCAAAGAACTACCCAAAAGGGGGGATGAATTGGGTAGTTGGAAAAATTTAACAATCAAGTACTTAAACACAAATAATTATTTTTTCTAAATTAATTATTATCTTTATACACAACGGATATGTGTTTAATACAAAATACACACCCAAACACAAGATAGAAAATAAATCATTGCAGCACATAGGAATTTATCCTGGTTCGGTCAAGCTAATCTTACCTACATCTAGTTCCTTGAGCTCCACAAAGATTTACAATCCACTAAACTCCTTGATTCTTTTACCAGGTAAGAACCAAACCCTTACAATTCACAATTCTTTTACAACCACAGAATCAAACTTTATAATTTATCCTTTTTACGGGTCAATGATGAACCTTATCTTTTTACTAGGTGTACGCGCGAGGATTTCACGTCCTCGCGGTATTGACTACTTGCAAGTGCACGAGGTCTAGTTTTAATATAGTG
This sequence comes from Eucommia ulmoides, assembly GCA_016647705.1. Lineage (NCBI taxonomy): Eukaryota > Viridiplantae > Streptophyta > Magnoliopsida > Garryales > Eucommiaceae > Eucommia > Eucommia ulmoides. The sequence goes on along the minus strand of CM028339.1, from coordinate 49,234,553 downwards.
GATCTTTAAAGATCGGATATCGTTCCCATAGGGACGGGTTGAATAAATTGAGTATCGCAATTTACATAGTCTCCTATTATCCAGACGGTTAAAGAATTATTTTAAAATTAAGCTAATTAAACTAAGTTAAACTACAATTAGTATGTTAATCCTAACTAAGTTGATTAATTAGGGATTGATTTCGTTCACTTAATACATATTTGATTTTATTATAGTTAACAATAACAGAGTTTAGGTATCCGACAATCTCGGTTCGTAAACTCTTCCGCCACTTCTTCCAAGTGTAAGACGGGAGAATACGCGACTTCGTGTCAACGCTGAAATCCCCCTCAACATCTTAACAATTCTAGGCCGCATGAGTCTTGACCCAACGTCATCGATTGCACACTAACTAACGCCCTCCCGGGTCGTTAGATCGTAACGATGTGTTTACCCTAGTCCAAATTCAGGGTTACCCTTTTCCAAGTGTCAAACTCTAGATTCTCAAATCCAACCCTAATACCATTACAAGCATATTAATATTGTCATAAAATGATAAACACAATCGGATTTAAAAGCAACAACCATTAAAGAAACATATATTAAACCAAATGAGTATTTACACAACCACACCGATCCTTAGCTAATACTTAACTAATCTAACATGATCTTGGCCATTGGAACATTAAACCAAGAGGGATTCATCATCATTCACAATAAAACATTAAATTACAAAGATAGAAACAAAGAGAGAGATCAAATCTTAAAGTGGAGTGGTTTCCACTTTCGCCGAAGATCGATCCGCTGGTGTTTCCTCTTTTCGAATGATGAATCTCCTCTTTGAGCTTTTCAAAAATGGCCAAGGATCACCTCCAAGGATTACCTCCTAAGTGTTAGGGACGTTCAACCATCCAAGTGCTTCAATGGAAATGAGGGAAAAATGTTTTATAGGTGCAAGATTTCAAAATATCTGAAAATATCTGTTTGCTATGCGAGGTAACCGCCGCAGCGATGGGATCACCTCCGTGGCTATTGAATAAGTTGGTTTGTTCTCTGAAGTTTCACCGCCACGGTGGTGGCCTTACCGCCGCGACGGTGGGACCTTTATGCTCAAAATAGCCCTCTCTGCATTCTCACCGCCGCGGCAATGGATTCTTCACCGCAGTGGTGGCTTCTGTGATCTTGAAACCTCATCTCTTCATCATTTCTTCACCATTTTCCCACCGTTTTCACACGTTTGTCCCTTGTTTTCGTCCATACACCTGAATTACATAAAAACTAACAAAAACACAATTAAATATAATTAATTCACTCGAAAACTATCAAATCCAGCTTAGAAGTAGATAAATATTTTACACCTATCACTAGGCTAAATATTAATCTAACACTCTCCCATTATCCTTTTCAGAAGGAATGATAAACCTTTATAAATCATTCAAAAAAATAATTCAATTGCAGGATGAATCAAAATCTAATTCTTTTTAAGGGAAAAGAATAACCTAACCATTTTATTATGACAAAGATCAAAGCCTAATATTTTTCACAGGAAAAAGATTGAGACCTAACTACCCTGAATAGACATCGTCCCAAACGTGTCTAATCTACTCAAACTCACAAATACAAAAATATGAGTTTCTTCTCACAAGGAGTTTCTACCACCTCAATACAAATATGCATAATTAATTTTATAAATAATTACTACATGATAAATACAATGTGAGACAATTCAAATCTGATTAATAAATAAAGTGAGTAGCACGAATTTAGCACGTAATCAGATAATAAGGTGAAAATCGTTTACAAAGATTTTCAGGATTTTAAGTTCAATATGATGTTTCTAACAATCCTATACAAAGGAATTCAAGATAAATAAAACTTCAAAGAAAATTAATAAAGCTCAGATAGATCTCACCGGAAAAATACCGAAGGCAATGACAATATTACAAGCAGAACTCAAATCGGTAATGTTAAACAACAAACTCTTTAGATCAAGAACTTATAACGAATCTCTTGTAAAAATCTTAGTGTAAATCTCACTCTCATAAAAGCTCAAACTAATGTTCTTGATGTATCTTATTCAATTCCTATAGGTCTCTGTTGATCGCAAGGTTTTGATGGACAATTAAGGGTTAATATTTTTTGTGGAACTAATATGTGTTGTTGAGTATTTTAGTATAAGAGTTTCAATCAAATATTGAATCATGAAGAAATTATCAAGGGTGTAAATATGGGCAATGAATAAATGAAGAGTATTGAAGATTTCGAAGAAATTAAGTGAAAACAACTCAAATACTCTTATACTCTTAATGTATCCCGAATTAGAATCACACACGACACTAATTGCTAAGTTGTATTTATGTGTTTTATTTAATAAAATTTTGGAACCCAATTAGTGTTCAAATATTTGCTCCTTTGTGAAATTGAAAAATGAAAATTGACCTTTAAAATTGAATTTTAGTGTCAATTGTGTTAACCGAGAAAAAAAATCGGTTACCGGGTTTAAACGATAAATTTTGGAGCTGAAATAAGTGGAAAAGAGAGCATCCAACATTGATTGGTCAATCGACCAACAGAGGTTCGGTCAACCGATTGGTTTTGGGCTAAAAAGTGTATCTCTTGGAATTGATCGGTCAATCGACCAGGGTCTATAGTTGGTGTCACCAATCTATGTTGTTTTGCGATTCTGATTCTATTCTTTTTGTGTTTTCTTAGTGAGATCTTTCTAATTTATTGTGCTGAAATTTGATTTCATATATTTTTTATTACTTGGTTTTAAGATCATTGAAAAATTATTTTTTTAAACTTATGAGAATAAAAATTCTTTTTAAAATGATTTTGTAATATTATCTTATTACGTGCTTAATTTTGTGCTACCCATACTTGTTATAATCAGATATTAAATTTTGTAATTAAATTCTATCACGTAGTAAATTTCGGGACATTAATTGAGTATAATTATTTTGAGGTAGTAGAAGCTCCAACTGGGAAGAAACTCATTATTTTTTTTATTGGTAAGTTTGTACGGATTAGATACGGTTGGGTCTGTATCTAGTCAGAGTAGCTTGGGTGTCAATTTTTTCTGGGAAAAAGGTTGAGATTTGATCTTTGCCTAAGGTATAAAAAGGTTAAGGTTTGATCTTTGCCTAAGGTATAAAAATGTTAGGTTATTTTTTTCCCTTGAAAAGAATTAGGTATTAATTCTTCCTGAATAGAATTAATTTTGAGTGATTTGTAGAGGTTCAATCCTTACTTGAGAAAATGATATTTGTGAGCGTTGTGAGATTTGATCTTTAGCCTGTTAAAAGGATTAGCTTGTGATTCTTCTTGTAATAGAATTAGGTTAGTCTTTAGTCTGAAAAAAGATAAGGTTCTTCCTTAACCTGGGAAAAGAAAATTGTAAATGTTGATTCTGAGCCTGAAAAAAGAATTATTGTTAGGGTTTAGTTCCTACCTTTAAAGGGATCAAGGGATTTAGAGGGTGCGAATCTTCATAGAGCTCGAGGGACTCGATTAAGCAAGGTTAGCTTGTTAAACTGGGATATATCTTGATGTGCTGCATTATTTACTTTCTTTACTTTTTATTTGGGTGTGCACCTAGATTTAAACACTTATTCGCTGCATAACAAATATAATAACTAATTTAGGATAAATTGATTATTTTATAAATTAAGTGTTGAAAGATTTAAATTGCATAAATTTTTAGAACTACGCAATTCACCCCTTCTTTTGCGTAGCTAACTGGGCCAACAGTCTCTATTAATAAATTCATAACTAGCCCTCCAATGGCTCATTTTTCAAAGATATGCCATAAAATGACACTCTAAGACCCTATATATCATAAGCATTCATTTCAGGTACATTCTACTTAAAAATAACTTTCAAATCTTTTATTTAAGTCCATAAAACTATTCTCAATTTAAAACCACAGAAATAAGAAGTATTAAATCATTTAAATTAAGAGAATCTTAAAATACATGGACCATATCAATAAGGATTACTAAAGAGGTTGTCCATATTTAAAATGTATTCAAATTCTCCAAATCCCTCTCTTGGAATCATAAAAAACAGATAGTTTTTTACCAAAAGACAAAAAAATTAGCCGAATTCTTAATTGAAGCAGTCAATTAACCAAGCCATACCATTCCATTGACCGACTTGTGCCATGGCTGAAATAGTCGTTAGCACTGCTCACAGTCGATTGACTGATTCGTCCAATACGCTCTCAATTTTCTCAATTTCATCTACTAACCCAAACAGTTGACCGACCCTCTTTATTCAGTTGACCAATTGGATTAGTGTGCTCACTTCCTTGACCATTTCAGCTACTGTTTCAAATATTTGATCGCTCATCTTCATTCAGTTAACTGATTGAATCCGTAGTACTTCGTTTTAACTCCAAAACCCATTGTTTTAATCAATTAACCAATTGTTTTTCTCGATTGACTGAATTAACCCAAAAATGTAACTTTTTAAACTTTAAAACATATTTTTCAATTAGATTAATTATAAAAATCATTTCACATAAGGAGCATATACAATATCTTATTTTTGGATCTTAAACTTACCACTTCTTATCATGACACACATATAATTAACTCATTTTAAGTGTCATATGCGATCCTAATTCAGGTTGCATTAAGAGTATATAAGTAAAGAGTTGTTCTCAAGCATTTTAGTTATATTTAATTGTGTTTTAGTGTAGAACATGGAAATGACATCAAAGGGCGAGAAACAAGTGAAAACGGTGGAGAAACGGTGAACAAAATGTGCAAAATAGGGTTTCGGTGAATGAAAACCACCGCCTAAGCGGAAGTTCCATCGCTTAGGCGGAAAAGAGGCAGAATGTTGGAGTGCTGAAGGGATGAACCACCGCTTAGGCGAGAAAAGATCAGAATGATATGCCAGTAGCTACCGCCTAAGCGGAAAAACCACCGCTTAGGCGAAATCACCGACAGACTTTAACCGACATAAAGCCACCGCCTGAGCGGTGACACTCTGCACAGAAATATCTGTTTTCAGATATTTTGAAGATATTTCCAACCCTTGCCTATAAAACCCCTTTCTTCCCCCAATTGCTCAAGAGGTTAAAACCCCTTAGACGTGAGATGAGGCTCCGGTTGTTCTTTGGGAGCTCTCTTCCACCTTAGTTGGATTAGATTAGTTTAGGAAGTAGATTAGATTAGTTATAAAGAGTGTTCTTGGCCAATCCTTGAAGAGCCAAAAGAGGAAGTTCATCAACGGAAAAGAGGAAGTTCGGGAGGATCATTCTTTGGCGAAAGTGGACTACTCCACTTTGAGATTTGGCTTTTCTTCCCTTGTTTTCATCTTTGTATTTAATATTTATAGTTGGTAATGATGATCTCCTCTTGATTTGTGTTGTATTGGCTAAGAATATGTTAGTGTAATTTAGAGATTAGTTAGGGAAAGGTGTAGTTGTGTAAATACTCGTTTGGTTTAATATACGTTTCTTTAACGGTTGTTGTTTTAAGTCCGATTGTGTTTATCATTTGATGACGATCTTAATATTCTTGTAACGGTATTAGGGTTGGATTTGAGAATCTAGGGTTTGACACTCGGGAGAGGTAACCCTGGATTCAGACTAAGGTAAACACATCGTTATGACTTAACGACCCCAGAGGGCGTTAGTTAGTATGCAATCGATGACGTTGGGTCAAGACTCACGCGGCCTAGAGTCGTTAAGACATCAAGGGGGACCTCAGCGTCGACTCGAAGTCATGTATTCCCTTGTCTTACACTCGAAAGAGGTGGCGGAGGAGTTTACGAATCGAGATTGTCGGATACCTAAACTCCATTATTGTTAACCGAACGAAATCAAACGTGTATTAAGTGAACGAAATCAAACCCTAATTAATCAACTTAGTTAGAATTAACCCACTAATTATAATTTAGCTTAGTTTAATTTCAATTCACGCTTTCCGTCGTCAAGATAACACGAGACTACGTCAATTGCGGTATTCAATCAAATTATTCACACTTTTCTCTGTGGAAACGATATCCGATCTTCAAAGATCCACTATATTAAAACTTTAGATCTCGTATACTTGCGAGCGTAAGTAGGCGTGCGAAAAACGCCCCTACAATTAGGCATACATATTCTATTCCCAAACATCAAAACTTCATCATTATCTCTAACAATATTATCAGTTTTCTGACCATTTTTCACTCCATCCTTGATGTTTCCCAATTGGGTATATGACTTTTGCGCTTTTATAATATAGTCAATTAAAGTCGATCTCAATGTCAAGGTCACAAGCAATGATACAATCTGACCCACTACCAATTGGACTTGTAGGGATCTCAATTCGGCATGTAAGTTAGTATGAACAACTTAAAGGTACGCAACCGAACTTGCCAAATTGTGACTTAATGCATCTACTACAATATTACCCTTTTTAGGGTGATAATGGATAATACAATCATAATCCTTGATCAATTCCATCCAATGCCTATGTGTCAAATTCAGTTCCTTCTGAGTAAACAAATATCTCAAACTCTGGTGGTCAGTGTATATCTCGCAAGTCTCGTCATATAGATAATGTCTCTAGAGTTTCAAGGCAAACATAATCGCCGCCAGCTTCAAATCATGTGTCGTCTAGTTATGCTTATGATTCTTTAGTTGTTGAGAGGCATATGCAATCACATGACCATGTTGCACGAGTACGCAACCTAAGCTCTAGTGTGAAACGTCACTGTATATCACAAAGTTACCACCTTCTATAGGGAGAGAAAGTATTAACGCTGATGTCAATCTACTTTTTAACTATTGGAAGCTTTGTTCATATTTATCAGTCCACTCAAATTTAACTTCCTTGCGGGTTAAACGGGTCAATGGGAAAACTATAACGGAAAATCCCTATACAAATTGATGATAATAACCCGCCAATCCTAGGTAGCTTCAAAATTCTGTCATATTTTTTGGGCTTTGCCACTGAACAACCGCTACAACTTGTTTTGGGTTGACTTGTACACCATCACTCGAGATAACGTGTCCCAAAAACACTTCTCTATCCAGTCAAAACTCAAATTTACTGAATTTGGCATACAACTATTTCTCTTTCAACATTTGTAGCACGATTTCTAGATGCTTTGCATGCCCTTCTTTGTTTTAGGAGTAAATCAGTGTATCATCAATTAATACTATGATAAACCGATCTAAATAAGGCTGGAATATCTAATTCATTAGATCCATAAATACAATTAGGGTATTCATCAACCCAAATGGCATAACTAGAAATTCATAATGTTCATACCTAATACGGAACGTCATCGACACGTCATTGTCTCTGATTTTCAATTGGAGACATCCTGATCAAAGATTTATTTTTGAAAATACCCTGGCCTTCTGCAACTGATTAAACAAATTATTAATCCCAGGCAATGGTTTTTTATTATGTATCGTCCCTTATTCAGTTTTCAGCAATTAATGCATATCCTCAGAGTCCTATCATTCTTCCTTACAAACAACACTAGAGCTCCCCACGAAAAACTACTAGGTCTGATAAACCGACGGTCTAACAGATCTTGCAACTGAATTTTTAGTTCCTTCAGCTCGGTAGGTGTCACACGACAGGGTAGAATTGATATAGAAGAAGTACTCAGAAGTAATTCGAGTGAATTCAATTTCTCTATCCACCGTAACCTTGACAATTCTTCTGGAAACACATTGGGATAATCCCTGACCACTCAGATATCTGCCAATTGTACCTCATTTTGATTGGTGTCAATCACATGCACGAGGTATCCCTGACATCTATTCTTTAATAATTTCATGGCCTCTAAATCTGAAATCAAACTAATAGGAGTAATGATTCTATCACCTGAAAACACAAACTTTGATGCACCTTGGACTCGAAAAGTAACTTTCCTTTTAAAAACACTCGACTGTGACATGATAACTGGATAGCAAATACATACCCAGTATTGCATCAAAATCGTGAATTATCAGGGGTAATAGATCCACTGACAATTTTCTATCACCAATACGAAACAAACTATTTTTGTACACATTATCTATCAACATTGACTCGCCCATAGGGGTAGAGATAATAATACCATATGACAGAGAAGTAGGAAATTTCCCTATATGCATCATAAAGGTTGTCAAAACAAATGAGTAGAATCTGGATCGATAAGTATATGTGCATCTATATCATGTAAAAATATGATACATCTAACCATATCTGGGGTAGCCTAAGCATCATGCTGAGTGGTAGCAAATACATGCCCCCATGTTGGAGGTCTACCGGCTAATCCTCTACCTCGCCCTTAAATACCGCTAGGGCCAACACTTCCTATACTGCTTACAGAAGATATAGGAGTAGCAGCGAATTTTCGACAAAATGGAGATATGTGACCAAGCTCATAACAACGAAAACATATTGGACCTACCATAGGACAGTCTCTAACGAAGTGATTCAGTGATCCACTGTAATGTCCTGAAAATTTATATTTTTGAAAATATTATTTTATATAAGTTAATATTTTTGAGATTGATTTGTAAATTTATCGTATAAATAATAGTTGAAAATTTTTGGGGAGTAAATGTTAATTTTAAAATGACTTTTAATTGTTTTGGGACTATTGTGTTATTTAAAATATACTTTTAAGAGTTTTGGGATATAATTAATATTTTCTTTATTTTAAGAGGGAACTTTGAGTAATAAATAAATAAATTAATTAATACATGGATAAAATTGTTGCCTTCGTGAAGAAGGCAACAAAATCACCCAAATATATTTATATATATGTGGGCATTGAATGGAACACGTGGGGTGTGTGCATGATAGGTGTAAATTACTTATATATTTTCAATCTGAATTTTGTTAGTTTTTTAATATATTTAGTACGTTTTAATATGTTTTTATGTGTGTTTGTCTAAATTAGCTTTTTGAAATGAAAAGGTATATAAACGAATTAAAAACAATCAAATTGGATCAAGAACGGTGGAAAAATTGTGGAAATGTGCAAAGCCGGTACAGGTACTGTAACTTGAAGGATATTTTTGACTATGATTCAATCCGATTTTGGAATAACTCAAAACTTGGAAGTTGTAGATCTTTATCTTATATTTCCATTGGTTTTTGAATCACCTCAATCGGAGCTCAGACAAAGACGTTACGTCCAAAACAAGAAAGTGTGTCACCGTCTAGGCGATAAAAGTGCAGAATCAAGCCTAAACTCACTGTTGTTCCACCGCCTAGGCTGTCACCTCTGCACCAGATTAGATATTATTTTAGATATTTTAGGATATTTTGATAATTCTTTCTCCTTCTCTTCTCTCCATTCGGCCAAGGAACCTTAATAGACTTTAGGAGGATAGTAGAGAGGTTTTGGGGAGTGCTCAAGCAAATCCTAAGGAGAAGATCACGTTGCAACGAAGGAGGAGTGATCTTGAAGCATTTTTAGCGATAAATCTTCAGACTAGGCTAAGTTTCTCTCGTTCTTTCTTTTATTTCTTAACTTAGGATCGTTGTTTGAGTATGTTTAGCTTAGTTTTCATTGTATAACCGGCTATGGCCATGAGCTAAATGGGTTTTTGTCTAGGGATTAATATATTTATGAAAATGTTATTTTGTTGAGTTTGTGTTTGGTTGGCGATTGTTCTTCGTTATTTTGATTGTGTGTGCCATATTATTTGTTTTTCATGCTTAGAATTATGTTATGAGAATACGGGGTTTGACAAATCCCGGATTCGGATTAGAATAGACAAACGCCACGATTTAATAATTCGGGAGTTGGATTGTGTGCAATCAATGACGTTGGGGCAAGACTCACGTGACCTAGGGTCGTTAAACCGTTGAGGGGGACTTCTTCGTTGACTCGAAGTCATGTATTCCCCCATCTTACACTCGGGATAGGTGGCGGTGGAGTTTTAGAACTGAGATTGTCGATAGGGTAAACACAACACAACGATCTAATGACCCGGTCGAGAGTTGGATTGTGTGGAATGAATGACGTTGGGGCGAGACTCACGTGACCTAAGGTCGTTAAGACATTGAGGGGGAATTCTTCGTTGACACGAAGTCGCGTTATATCTCTCGTCTTACACTCGGGAGTGGTGGCGAGAGAATTTATGAACTGAGATTGTCGGATAAGTCGAACGCCGTGAATGTAAATTAAAACGAAACTAAACACATTTTTGTAAACAAAAGTTAATCCCTAGGCACTACTTTCCCTAAACATCTCATAGTAATATTAGTATAGTTAATTTAATTAGATTAATTAACTTAGTATTAGTATAATTAAGTTTATTCAATTTATCTTCGCCTAGATAAAATTAGGTCATGATAAACACGGTACTCAATAATAGTCAAAACCAATCTATGTGGACATGATAACCCTAACTCTCCCGATCTATATTAAAACTTGACCTCATATACTTGCGAGTAAAAGTAGCGGAGTATTTACGCCCTACCAGTGCGCATGTTATAATAATAATAATAATAATAATAATAATAATAATAATAATAATAATAATAATAATAAAAATAAAAATAAAAAATAAAAAAATAGATATATATTTATAGGTTATCAGGATAGGGATAGAACTTATATAATCAACATATATATATATATTAAGAAAAAGGCTACAGGTTATACTTGAATGTTTTTTTTTAACGAGAAAAGTATTTGGGCTTTGATTTTGGGTTTAGATTTCAAGTAGAATTTCTAACTCTTTTAATATTTGTATTTAATCTCTCTCTTAATTAGGTGATTCATGCAAAAATTGTTGTTAAATTTTAACTGTTACTTTCCATGAAACATTTCAGGATATTATGTATTATGTGAAATACACGTTTATGTGTTTATTTGTTAATTTAATTGGATACACGTATTAGAGGGGTCGAAATTCTACTGAGCGTTGGCTCACAACCCCACAGTTTTAATTACATGGCCGGTAAGAATGAAACGGTGCAAGAATTTTATTTGAATTTCTATTTAATTTGTAATAGTTGTATTTATTAATTACTGTTGTAAAAATATTGACCCGATAAATCGATGATTATAATTATTACTAATTTTTTTTAGATTTTTCGTTATGAATCAGTTCCCAGACTCTAAATGTGATAATTTGATATTTTAAATATTGTTAAAATGTTGATATAATGAATCTTGGAGCCACGGGTGTTTGGTGTTTAAATCACAACCAGGGACCAAAGTGAGATAATGGTTAAGCTTTTATTTTGTAAAAGCGTATTATATATATTTGGGATTGCTTTGTACCTTGCGTTGCATTTTGGCCTTAGAATTGGATTTTGAAAATGAATTCACGGTATAATGTTAATTTTATTTGTATTTTGAATTTATAAAAAATTATATCTATTATTTACTGTTATAAAATTAATTCGATGATTAAAATTATTGTTGAAGTTTGTAAAAATTTTTAGATTTTTATAAAATAAAATATTAGTTATTTGACTTTAGAATTAATTTTTCGATGGGAGAAACCGCGTGGCGGTTCTGGAAAATTGAGTCATTACATATTGGTATTGGAGTAGGTTTGCAACTATCCTAGGCTTGGGTTATGGTACCTGTTGACCCTATGATTTTGATGAACAAGTAAGTGTTGATGTTTTGGTGGAACTAATGGTTTAATTGAGTGTTTCAGTTATTTAAGTTTCAGTGATGAAGATGTGATGACAAATTTATAAAAGGATGCTAAATTATGATGTCGAAGATGATGAAGAATTAAGATAAATGGATGCCAAATAATGATATCAAAGATGATGAAGAATTAAGTGTTTGAAGAAATTAGGGAAAACAACTCAGGTGAATTTCAACTCTTAATATCCCAATTAGGAACACACACGGGGCACAAATTTTTATTATTATTTATGTGTGTTTTGACATAGATGAAATTATTTGCTTCTATATGATTTGAAAAGAAATATTTATAATTGACTAAAATGGAATATAAGAAGATTAGTTGAGCTAATTTAGAAATAAAAATGGTTAAAGGGGTGAAAATGTAAAAAAGAAAAGAGTTGAAAAAGATTTCAGAAAAGAGATCCAGCAGATGTAAGTCGACTGATAGGTCGATCGGACCAAGCAACAAAAACAACCTGTATCTCTAAGTCGACAGGCAGGTCGATCGGTGAAGAGAAACTGAACTCTCTATATCTCTAAGTCGACAGGTAGGTCGACCGGTGAAAGCAAAACGAACTCTCTGAATCTCCAAGTCAACAGATAGGTCAACCTATGAACGCAGCAGTAGTAGCCTTGGCTACATCTTGAATTGGGCAGTCAACTGACCGGTCGACCGGAAACGTTGTTTCAGGATACTGTTGATTCCGAAATAGTATCCAAAAGTAGCCGTTTTTATGAGAGAGATTTCAATAATATTATTATATTTAAGATATGCTTAACTTAATATTTAAATCCTATTAAGTTGGTTAATTAAGTTTTAATATTTCTCAATTTGGTACATGAAATTGTTTCTATTCTATTCTAATTGAGATTGAGAAATATTTGGAGGACTTAATTGAGAGATTTAAAAGATGTAATTAAGTGAATTGAACCGACATGAAGTATAATGTTATAAGGGATCTAAAAGAGCATTTAAATGTCATGATAAGTGGGAAGACTGATTTCATTATCCTATATATAGACCGGCGCATTTCATATATCATTAAGCAGTAAAACACATTAAGAGAGAGCTAAAATAGTTAAGATCATTTTTTAGCTGTTATAAGAGTTATCATTCAGAGATATTGTGTGAGCTATTCTAAGAGGCGATCTTGAGAATTATTCATTGCTATTTTTGCTGTTAGCGGATCTGAAGTAACATCGCTCTATTTATTCTTTCTGTGGATTCCGGAGGAGATCTTTTCAATTACTTTCTATTGTGCATTACTTGTTTAATTTTGGAAATTGATCTTTAGATATTATTTTTAAGTTTTATTGAAGAAAATATTTTATAAATAATTTCTTGAATCTGATTACGTGCTCAACTATTTGCTACCCATATTTTGTTTAAAATCAGATTTTCAATCTCACACTTTTCTATTACTGCATTTGGGATATTAATCAAGTTTTAATTTATCTTGGGTAGTAGAAGCTCTAAGTGAGATTTTCTGCTTATCAATTTGTATTGGTGAATAATGTGACTGGTTAAATACTGTTGGGGGTATTTAATCAAGGGTAACTAGTTTTCAATCTCTTCCTATAAAGAGGTAATGATTCTTTCTGGATAGAATTGTGTTTTTGAGTAAAATTTGTAACGGTTCAATCCTTACCGGGTGAAAGGATATTTGGAGTGATTGGTGAGGTTTTGATTCTTTGGCCTTAGTGTTAAAAATAATTAGGTTATTCTTTAGCCTGTAAAAGGTAGAGGTTCTTCCTTTGCCTGAGAAAATGATATTGTAAAGGTTGATTCTAAGTTTGTAAAAAAATCGGTGTGAGGGTTTGATTCCTACCTTTAAAGGGATCTTGAGTATTAGTGACTCCGAATCTCCGTGAGGCTCGGAGGACTGGACTAACTAAGAGTAACTTGGTGAACGAGGATATATTTTGGTGTGCTGTAATATTTACTTTGTTTATTTTTTGTTGTTTGGTGTGCGCTTAGTTGATTATTTAATTCTGTTATGATATAAAGATAATAATTAATTTAGTATTAAAATTAATTATTTGATTTATTAAAGTTTTATTCTGATAAATTTTTAATTATCCAATTCACCCTCCCTCTTGGGTATTCCACTGGACCAACAGTACCCATTACTCATAATAAGTGAATAATAGTTAAAAATTAATCATGATATAATTCAAAACAAATAAACAATCAGCCAACTGTATGTGGGACCAGGAAATTGAGAGTCGTGAGTTTTAAACTTGACTCTCTGTAGAAGTAAATAAATGGTGGTGCTTTATGAGTAATTTTTTTTCCTCTTATTTGCTGATCTAGGTACACACTAATTTCTTAACTGTAAGTTTTAGTGTTTGGTTTAATACCAAAATATGTTAATCAGCAATGCAAGGGATAGTTTAATAGTGAGACTTGTAAAAATTTATTTTATATAAACCAATGAGCTTTGTCCTGTTACACGGGACCAAGGGCTACTAGTTTATCAGTTAAAATTTGGCTCAATAGTCTTGAGATTGTGAATTTGAACCTGAGTCTAAGCGCTATCACCTTCCATTGGTTAGGTACATAAGGCATGTTATAGTAAACGATCAAAACCACTAGTGTCCCGATTTTGCTTTGCTCTCAGAAATTTGTTCTAAAAAATTTATACAAAAAAAGAAAAAAAGGGTTGTTGAAAAAATATTATTTTTTATTTGCATGTTATTAATTTATAAATTTTGTTTGTTATTTATTAACGGTTAACTTATTTGATGAGTGTCGTGTTAGTTGTGGACTATAGGATTTGTCGTTGAATTAAAAATATCAATTTAAAGGTGTGTATTGTCTTCTATATAAATCATCAAATTATATTTTCGTATTAAATTGAAAAAAAAAAAGTGATTTTTATTATCCTGCTATACCATAGTCTTCTCGTCAGGAGGGTATGCCTTGCGAGATGTGTTTAATCCTTACAACATGGCATGTCCTATAAGATGTTGTTGTTGTGACCTGGTAGAAAGACAAGTCCTGCATGTGGTTGAATAGGTTGTTGATGTGTTGAGACCTGACATGAGGGCAAGTCCTGCAGGTAGTTGATTATGTTGTTGATATTGTAATTTATACCATGTGTTGCTCCTACCATTGGAGATATTGAATGACCCTGACACTGATAGCAACCTTAGATTACACAATTGTACAAGTTATGGTACTGTCATAACTTCCGATCGTGAGGTGAAACGATCTTATGACTAGTAGGAAAATATGTGTGTGATATTTTATTATATATCAAAATAATTTGATTGGTTAATTTGAATACATTATTTTTTTGTGATGGTAGCTGTAGAATTTTATTTCGACTTAGTGTGCGATTATATTTATATTATATTTTGAAAAATGGTATTTGATAATTATACTTGATCCATAAATACTTTTTATATTATAAAGATAAGTACACCAATAAAGTGAGAGTATTGTTTTCTATATAAATTGTCAAATTATATTTTTGTACTAAAATGTAGAAATAAAAGGTTTATTAAAATGGATTATTTTATAATGTGATGCGGATCAAGTAAATTTCTAAGTCCGGAAAGTGATTTTATTATCCGACTATGTCATAGTTGTTTCGTCAAGAGGGCATGTCCTGCGAGATGTGGTTGGTCCTTACAGGAGGACATGTCTTGTAAGACATTATGTTGTGACCTGATAGGAGGACAAGTCCTGCAGGATGATTGATATCGGTTTTTATCGTTGTTGTTGACGATGATTATTATTATCATGATATAATTGTTTATACCACGTGTTGGCTCCTACCATTAAAGATATTAAATGGATTTGACACCAATTGTTACCTTAGATTGCACATATGGACAGGTTATGGTACCGTTATAACTCCCGATCATGAGGTAAACGATCCTATGGCTGATAAGCAATTATGATATTTTATTATATAAAAGTGATTTGATCTATCGATTTCAATTCGGTTGTTCTATTATGATGATATTTTCGTTAGGATTTGGATACTTCCCAATGTAGTTATATTTTATTGGAAAGTGGATTTTGATAAAAATAAAAATAAAAAATACTTGATCCATAAAATATTTTTATATTACGAAGACAGAACATAGATAATATATTCGGATAAATATTGGTCCACTACTAGGGATTGATAGAGTCGAAGTGTGAAAAAACTCTTGAAACCTTCGGCGGACTTTATGAAATATTTGTATATACATGTTTTGCTTGAGTATTGAACTTGTCATGTTACGTTAATATTGAACTTTTGAGACGAAATATCATTTATATGTTTAAAACGTATTTTTATATTTTGGGACATAATTATGTGATTAAGATGCAATTATATATTTAGGGACATATTTGATTTTTGTAGTTTGACACGTTTTCATGTAATTGAGACGTATTTAGGCGATTTGAAGCATATCTATATGTCTGAAACGTATTTATGTTTTTCGAAATATATTTATACAGTTAAGACGTATTCATGTAGTTGACAGATATTTATGTGTTTTCAGACGTATTTCAGGAAATCCGTTATTTGAAGTCTAGATTGTGTTGATATTTTATGAAAAAATTTACTAGATTATTAGAATTTTAATGTGAATATTGGAATTGATTATTTTTAGTCTCACGGGTCAGCCCACGTGGAATTTGGGTTATCTACTAGTTATGATACTGATTGCGAATATGTTGGCTTAAATGTTGAATTGAATTGATAAACGCTGGTTATGGGATATGGTAGTGGACTTGAAAAGTCATGTCAAGTGGAAACAATTATTGAGGTCGTAGACCTGTTGAAATCGAGATAGACCCAATCTAGTGAGATTACCGTGATGTTTTAAAGATATATTATTTTATTACTGTTATTTTTATCAGAGTAGCATAGCATAAGCATTTAGAAATATAAGATTCTTTGAAAATTAATTATCTGTGCTAGGTGTTACCGACCAAAGTGCACCATGTCTGTATGTTGTTGGATATAATGTGGGCCACCGCAAATGTGTGTATGGAGAAGTGTGGAATAGATTTTGTTGGTTATGAAATGTGGGTGACTTTCGGTTACAGGACCCTACATAAAGAATAATTGTTCTAAAATTAAGTATGACTAACATGACCGTGCGGTGTGATTCTGAATTATTATTGTTAAACCGAATTTTCGAGGACGAAATTTATTTAAGAGGGGTAGATTGTAATACCCCAAAATTAATATTTTTGAAAATATTATTTTACAATATTTAATATTTTTAGGATTAATTTGTAAATTTATGGTATAAATAATAGTTGAAAGTTTTTAGGGATTAAATATTAATTTTAAATTGACTTTTAATTATTTTAGGACTATGATGCTATTTAAAATATAATTTTAAGAGTTTTGGAATATAATTAATATTTACTTTATTTTAAGATGGGCCTTTGAGTAATAAATAAATGAATTAATTAATACATGGATAAAATTGTTGGCTTCATGATGAAATCAACAAAATCGCCCAAAGATATATATATATATATATATATATATATATATATATATATGCATAGGTTATCAGGATAGGGATATAACTTATATAATCAGCATATATATATTAAAAAAAAAGGCTACAAGTTATATTTGAATGGTTTTTTACGAGAAAAGTATTCCGGTTATGATTTTGGGTTCGGATTTTAGGTAAAATTTCTAATTCTTTTAATATTTGTATTTAATCTCTCGCTTGATTAGGTGATTCATGCTAAAATTGTTGTTAAATTTGAATTGTTACTTCCATGAAATATTTAGGAATATTATGTGAAAATTATGTGAAATATACGTTTATGTGTTTATTTGTTGATTTAATTGGATACACGTATTAGAGGGGTTGAAATTCTACTGAGCGTTGGCTCACAACTCTACAGTTTTAATTGCATAGCCGGTGAGAATGAAACAGCACAAGAATTTCATTTGAATTTTTATTTAATTTGTAATAGTTGTATTTATTAATTACTGTTGTAAAAATATTGACCCGATAAATCGATGATTATAATTATTACTAATTTTTTTTAGATTTTTCATTATGAATCAGTTCCCAAACTCCAAACTTGATAATTTGATTTTTTAAATATCATTAAAATGTTAATATAATGAATCTTGGAGCCACGGGTGTTTGGTGTTTAAATCACAACCAGGGACCAAAGTGAGATAATGGTTAAGCTTTTATTTTGTAAAAGTGTATTATATATATTTGGGAATGCTTTGTACCTTGCGTTGCATTTTGGCCTTGGAATTGAATTTTGAAAATGAATTCACATTATAATGTTAATTTTATTTGTATTTTGAATTTATGAAAAATTGTATCTATTATTTACTATTGTAAAATTAATTTAACAACTTGATGATTAAAATTATTGTTGAAGTCTGTAAAATTTCTCAGATTTTTATAAAAATAAATTATTGGTTATTTGGCTTTAGTATTAATTCTCCGAAAGGAGAAACCGTGTGGCGGCCCTGGAAAATCGAGCCATTACTTCCACATTGACAGTATTTGGTTGTCCCAGCTCGACTAAACATCTGGCTCCTACCTTGCCCTTGTTGGCTTCAACTCTGTCTACGTACATTCAGTCGTCGCCCAAAATATGATTGTCTTGGGTCTAGGCTCTGAGCCGACTGATCGATTGTTGAGGCCTGAGGAAATTACAGTCGAGGGCCAGATCCCCAAGAGGTGCCACCTGGATATTTTCTAGATGAATTGAATATGCTCTTCTTGTACTGTTCACAATTTTGAGTGGTTTTCTACACATCTTTCTCTTTTAACTTTGTTGTATTTACAAGTTCAGCGTAACTTATGATCTATTTGGAAATTAACCTTTGAACGTATTTACAAATCTAGGCCTTTTTGGAATTGTCTGCATCTCGTTTCCTTGGTCTTTACCAAATCAAGAGCGAATCAGGACAACGCATCAAATTTTATTTCATAATGCAGAATTGGCATCTTTCCTTGTTTCACCAATATGAATTCCTCTTCCATCTCGAACTAATAGGATTTAAGGAAATATTTTTCATTAAATACTACAACAAATTGATCCTAGGTGATCTCCTAATCTGGAATTGAAATTAATCTTTTCATTTCCTCCCACTATTGTTTGGCTTCCCCCTTTAGCTGGAAGGTGGTAAGACAAACTCGACTGTCATTAGTATTACCCATTACCTCGAATGAGTGCTGTATGTTCCTCAACCAATTCTTAGTATCAGCAATACCCGCAGTTCCCGTAAAAGTTAAGGGGTCCAACTCCTTGAATCTTTTCAAGAGTACAGTCTGAGGATTGGTTGTTTCGGTTTGGGCCCTATGGCATTCCATCATCTTCGTCTGCTACTCTATCAGTTGCGCCGCAACCTGTAATATTAGTTGGACATCATCCAATATTTTTTGTGTCCTACCCCTTTTTCTTCGGGGCCCAAAACTCCCACTATTTTCATTTTGACGTTCTATATTCAAGATTTAAAATGAAATTTAATAAATAAAAATATCAACAATGCATTATGCAAATGTACTATTTGATTATGTAAAATTAACTACTACTCAAATTCCAAACTAACCTATCAATACCCTATCTTATAGTCCACTACTGACAAGACAACCTAACAAGTCTATAGAACCTATAACCTAAGTTCCGATACAAAAAACTGTCACACCCCATTCCGGACCCAAACGCCCGAGGTCATGCGTGATCTTGACTTGATGTTACCCGACCGAGCATAAGTATACACTACTATCAATTGGTATAGATTTTCAAAATATTCAGCAACTCAAAATTCAAAATTATACATGTCCCAAAAACATCCCATAACAAACACTACAAAATTTATTAAACGCCCCACTTCTTTAGTCAATATTAATTGTACAAAAATATTATAACTGTTAATAATATTTATTCATTGAGAATTTTTATTTACTGAATGAAATTGGTTAATCCATTGAAAATTTATATAGTTTGGTAACTTAAAGTATTTATTTCATTTACAAAGAAAATATAAGAACAATAATAATAACAAATAATAATATTTTTTATACAAATTTCCAAAAATGAAACACGTAATTCACAAAAATAGCTTTAAATAACTATCCAAACAGAAATACATGTAGCTGCACTAATTATTAACTAAGATTTTAATTTTTAATTTTATTTTTATTTTTAAATGGAAATCCAAATATAGTTAATATGTGTATGAGTTAATGATTTTCATATCTTTCTTCCTCATGTAAGTTACTTTCTCCACGCAACTGCACTAATTATTAACTAAGCTTTTTATTTTTTATTTTATTTTTATATGGAAATCCAAACATAGTTAATATGTGTATGAGTTCATAAGTGGAGAGGAATAGTCTTGAGCATTTACATACTGAACCTCTCCATTTCTTTTCCCTCATTTTCATTTTCTTTTTGGCTTCTATATATATAATGAAGAAGGCACAAGTTACCATCAGTAAATTCAGCACTGCCTCATGTTTTCTTCTTTTCATTATATATATATATATTAGCCTTGTGGTCCAAATTCCCCGAAACCAACGTCTTCGACCCTTTTTTTTTTTAATTAATATTATTTTAGTTATTTGTATTAAAATTATATTAACCACCCCTCAATAATTTTGAATTTCTATTTAGAACAAAAAACAAAACTAATTTTAACATTTAAAATAGCAGTTGACTACCAAAAGTTTTAAGAATAAACTTCTAAATATCATAATAACCCCTTAAAAATTTTAAGGTAAAATTTAAATAACACAATGAACCTCATTATTTTTCTAAATATTCTAAAATGCAACTAAAAATATGCATGTGTAAAAGTTAGGTCCTACATAACAGACAAAAGGACTTCTATATTTTCCATTTCAACAATATCGCTTCATCTTTCTTTTAATTATTTATAAATCCTATATCTTAAGTAAATAGAAAATTATCAATTAACTCAAAAAAGGGTAAATAAGTTATTAAAAATTATTTCCTCTACTGCTAAATTGAATCTACCCAATCATTCTATGGTTTTAATCGTGTTTTAGAGATATTCAACTAAACACAAAAGATTTAAATAATCTTACACACATAAGAATAAGCAATGTGGAAGCGCAAAGTCTGACACAAGACATAAACATAGGAAACCCCAAAAAAGTTAAAAACCAAGGTGCCTCTTTGTCACACAAGAAATCCACTATTATAGTAAAAGGTTGGTACGATGGTATACTACCAACTTCCAAACTTATGCAATATTGCTTCTTCTTAAAATCTCACATCGTCTGCTTCCTTCATCTGGCTACCTATCTATTTTATCGAATGTTCTAAAACTCCTCGCTTTTCTTATGTTGGCAACATCTTCAAAGATCTTCACTTGGAAACTATATCAGCTTCACAGCTATCGCAAGGGACTAACCTTTTCTCCTAGAAGGGCAATTAAGCTCAGCTTTCGAATATGATAATTCGACTGCGGTAGATGGTGATTTTATATAAAATGCTCCTTATTAATTAGGTATTAAGCATAATGATAGGTCATGAATCAAGGGGAGAGAACTTCTACCTATTACGGCTTCAAGTGATAAAGAATAAAAAAAAAAAGTCCTCTAAATCATATTGGACCAGAAAGGCTAGGGTTTGTTTATATAGGCAGTAAAAGAGTCATGTATGCCTTTCTATCCATATTTCTAAAATTCTTTAAAACATAAATGGAAAAAACTATCCTAATTTATCGAGGAAGCGCGCTACTATTTGAGCATCCCAATTGAATGTTCAAATGGTTCCAAGCAGTAGACTAGGCATCCGAACAATTAGTTAAACTGCATAGAAATTGTCTAAACGTTGTAGAGGACACACTAAAACCTCACAAACTAGTGAACAGATAGAAAATGCAACTTGATATGTTAGTGAATTGGTAGTGCGTAAAATACGCCGCTACTTACACTCGCAAGTATACGAGGTCTAAGTTTTAGTATAGTGTGATCGTGAAAGATCGGGTTATCGTATCCATAGGGATTGGTGTCGTTACTATCGAATACCGCGTTTGTCGTGACCTAATTTTATCTAGGCGAAAAACAAATGTAATTAATTAATTAAACTAATACTAATGTAACCTAAATTCACTACACTAATATGCTAATATGTTTTAGGGTGAATAATTGCCTAGGGATTAACGTGTTTACAAATACGTGTTCGATTCTGATTTACTCACGTTTACGTTGTTTGACCTATTTGACAACCTTGGTACGTAAACTCCACCGCCACTTCTTCTGAGTGTAAGACGGGGGAGTACATGACTTCGAGTCAACGAAGAAGTCCCCCTCAACGTCTTAACAACCCTAGGTCACGTGAGTCTCGCTCAGCATCATTGATTACACGCAATCCAACTCCCTCCCGGGTTATTGGATCGTCGCGCTGTATTTACCATATCGACAATCTCTGTTCTAAAACTCCATCGCTACCTCTCCTGAGTGTAAGACGAGGGATATAACGCAATCTCGAGCCAATGAAGAAGTCTCCATCAACGTCTTAACGACCTTAGGTAGCGTGTATCTTGCCCCAACGTCATCGATTGTCCACGATTCAAATCCCGATCGGGTTATAGAATCGTGGCGTTTGTTTACCCTCATCCGAATCTGGGGTTTGTCAAAACCCCGTATTCTCCATTTATCATTCTAAGCATAATAAATAAATAATACGATAAACACAATCAAACTACGAAGAACAAACATAAACGCAACACCGAAATCATCCAAACAACGTATTTATAAAAATAGTGTTAATCCCTACTACAATCCATGTTTATCTATGGCCATAGCCGTATTTACAATAAAATAACGAGCTAAACATGCTCACATGATCCTAAGATAAAGAAATAAGGAAAAACAATCGAAGAACTTAGCCTTGTCCGAAGATAAACCGCTAAGAACACTCTACGATCGATTCGCCGTCTTCTCCACTTCGGGATGTGAGCTCCTCCTCCAAAACTCCTAAACCTAGGCTTAAATATAGCCTAAGGTGCTCAAAAAACCAAGAGAGGCCAGAGAAGGGGGAGGAAAGGGGTATTTATAGACAAAATATTTCAAAATATCTAATAAATATCAAGGTTGTGCTGCAGGATTTTCGCCTAGGCGAAGTTAGGTCAATTTAAAAATAAAACTTTCTACCGAAACTTCACCTAGGCGAAGTTACTGCAGGTTTTCAATTTTGTTTTGACTGTAACTTCTTCATCCGAACTCCGATTGAGGTGATTCAAAATCTATGGAAAGCTAAGAAATTTTTTTATAACTTCCATGTTTTTAGTGTTTTCAGAATTGGATTGAATCATAGTCAAAAATATCCTTGAAGTTACAGCACCTGTACCGGCTTTGCAGGTTTGGTGACCGCCTAGGCAGAGAAGTAGGCGGTGGACTTGGAAATGTTTCTACTGGGGTTTCCACCTAGGCAGAGGAATTTCCTGCCTAGGCGATGGGCTGTCAGTAGCCTTTTGTCATTCTCAGCATCTTCACTGCCTAGGCGGAGGTCTGGACGCCTAGGCAGTGGGCTTCCTTCATATTTTTGCCTCTTTTCTTGTTTATCCATCGTAATTTCGATTTGCCTTCGGTTCGATCTCATCGTTTTCGCTCCAGTTTTTTATCTTTTTACTCCACACACCTGATTTATACAAAAAGTATAAAAACTAATTAAAACATAATAAAATACTATATAAACGCTCGAAAACCAACTTAATTGGGTTTGAAAATACGTAGGTAGATCACATCTATCATGAATCATGCCAACACAAACTAGGGTCCTAACAATTTCCCCATTTGGCAATTTGTTGACAAAACACCTAAGTATAATCAATCCAACCTATTTAGAAAATGACCAAATTTGTTATAGATTATATATTACAAGTATTTCATCAAACTCGTCTATTTATGATATAGTTATGAAAATGCCATCTTGAGTTTGGTAGACTATTACCTAAAATAGTTTAACAAAACATCATTGCATCAAAATAAAGAAAAAATTAAATATTTTAACCCCAAGGGTTTAGAACCTCAAGTGTTGTATTTTGCTGATAATAAAACTTGAGGTTTAAGGTATTTAACGTGGGTGTTGAGTATGAGAACACATAATGTCGGAAGAGAATGATCTAGGATTGGATTCTTTCGAAAGTTTATGTGAACCCGAATCTGAGGTAGAAATATGTCCATTGGAAGGATAAGAAATGAAGTGTCATATGATAATCCGTATACGTGGCTGGCGGTTGGCGATTTCAAGGATATTGCCTCCCAAAGCGAGAAATCTAGCCCAAGTAACTTCTCCGACCTAGCTCGTATTAATAAATTTAATGATAACACTAACGATTGTGGCTTAATGGACTTAGGTTCCAGTGACCCTAAACCAACCTTGACTGGAACGAATAGAAATGGCATAAGGAGTAAGAGACTAGATAGAGCTATGTGTTGCGCTCTACTCAAGTTGACCATAAAAATCCAAAGTAAATTGTGTTGCCTAAGGATCTAGAATTTTTTACAAGCTACTAACCCACTGGAAGGTTCTAGAAGTTTATTGAGTGACCTAGAGATGTTTAATTGAGGCTAAAGTTGGATGGACTCAACTTAAGCATGGAAGGCTCTGGAATGTTCTAGAATACACTCTAGCATATACTGGAAGAATTCGGATGAATCTAGAAGATGCTAGCACTTGTAAGGAGTTAGACCATCCTAAAAGACTCTAGAATTTGCAAGAGTTTGCTAACATGGTTAGGCTTGACTAGAAGGTCCTAGACACTTATAGCGTGTTGTATATAAAACTAGAATAATGTAAATATTCATGAACATTCTAGCAATCTTGTAAAATCTTAGAGCCACACTATAAATAGGGCTCTTGGCCATCATTCGTAAACCATCTTGTGAAAGTTTCTCTAAGATCAATTCAATCAAAGCATTATTTCACAAACTTTCTTGTGTTCTTGCTTTGCTCTTGAATCCTCAAAATCTCTAAGCCCCTTTCTAATATCTTAAGAGTGTTGGTTTCAGGTTGATAGGCAGGCTTAATACAATGGACCGTTCTAAATGCCGCATGACTACTAGTTAAAGTATTGGGGTTGTAACAGTTGGTACCAGAGCTCCAAGTTGAAGCTTTGTTAGCCTTGGCATAATGAAGACTAGTGCCCCAGCCACACTAAGCGTGGAAGCTCCACTAATGGATCATGGCCATGAGGAAGTTCGGAAACTACTACAAAAAGAGTCTATATCCAAGTCAAAAGACATAATCACTAGCTTAGAAGCACGGATGGAGAAAGTGAACGACGACTTAGGTGAGTTGTCCGATCGAGTGGATACCCTAGAGAGATGCTACAATGGCTTGGAGGCCGAGGATGCAGAGATCCATGTAGCGGTAAAGGAGTCCCTCAACAAACTAGATAGTGGGTTACAACAAGAGATTGATAGGTTGAAGTTCGAACTAGCCAAGGTACGTTATCTTTTAAAAAAAAAAAAGATTAATAGTATGCTACTTAGAGTGGAGGATATGGTTGGTGAACTAATACTTTGCAAGTAGGTTATGGCTTCAGGAACTAGTACAACCACCATCATTGAGGCCAAGAAGGTGAAAGTCCCCAAGTCAAAGACCTTCAATGGTGCTAGGAATACTAGGGAAGTGGAGAACTTCCTATGGGTGCTTGAATAGTACTTTGAGGCGACTGGCATAACGGACCATGCCAGTAAGATCCGAACAGCTACCATGTACCTGATCGATATTGCCATGCTATGATGGAGATGAAGGTATGTAGACGTGCAATGAGTCTTGTGCACAATAGACTCCTTAGATGATTTGAAGAATAAGCTTAAAAACTAATTCTTCCCCGTAAATGCTGAGGAAGAAACGAGCGATAAACTTCGAAGGCTAAAGCAGATAGGTAGCATAAGGGATTATGTGAAGGAATGCACAACCTTATTTCTAGAAGCCTTTGACACGTCAAATAAAGATGCGTTATTCTTGTTCATAGACGATTTCCAGTCATGGTCAAACCTTAAGCTCAAGCGACGTGGTGCCCAAGACCTGTTTTCGTCCATTGCAGTTGCTGAGAGTCTCGTTGACTACTTCGCAAACAAATAGAGTTCGAAGGCTAAGGATAAAAAGTTGGGTGGAGGAAATAATGGGAAAGGCTCCTCGTTCAAGCCGCGAGAGAAGAGGTAGGAAAAGGATGATCGTGATTCCTAAAAACTAACGTGCTTCATATGAGAATGATTGCATTGGGCATAAGAATGCCCAAAGAGAAAGGCATTAAACATCTTAGTTGTCTCCATGTATAACCAAGAATGAGGCATGGAGTATGAAGGCGCAAGGACGGGATCTTTGCAACAACTCAGTGAGTTGCAAAGTACACCAAAGGCCCCTGTAAAAGGTTTGATGTTAGTAGACAATACCATTAACGAGAAGATCAGCGAAACCTTGGTTGACATAGGTGCATCCTACAACTTTGTCTCACTGGAGAAAGCCAAAAAACTCAGTCTCAAGGTTGTTAAAGAAGGAGGCTTCCACAAAACAGTGAACTTGGCAACAAAACCTCTCCAACGAGTTGCTCATGGAGTTAAGGTCAATCTTGGTGCATGGAATGGCTAGGTCGATTTATCGATGGAGCCCATGGATGATTTCTCAGCTGTCTTTGGCATGGAGTTCTTGGACCAGGTTAGGGCTTTCCTTGTCCCATTTTCAAACTCTATGTGCATTATGGATGGTATGAAAGCTTATGCGGAACCAACGGAAAGGGCTGCCAAGTTTGCTACCAAAGTTTTCTCATCCCTCCAATTTAAGAAATGATTGGAAATGGGGGAACAAAGTTACTTGTCCATTTTGAAGGAATATGATGATGAATAAGCGCCACCCCAACAATGCCTGCCCACAAAGGTACAAGCTGTCTTGGATGAATTCCAAGACGTGATGCCAGAAACATTGCCTATAGGGTTATCTCCAAGGAGGGAAGTGGACCATGAAATTGGAGTTGGATCCTAGCACGAGACCACCAACAATGAGTCCTTATAGAATGGCGAATTCAAAGTTGGCAAAACTGATAAGTAACTCAACGAATTGTTGGATGTTGGCTTCATCAGGGCCTCCAAAGCCCCATTTGGTACCCCCAATGCTCTTTCAAAAGAAGAAGAATTGTTCCTTAAGGATGTGCATTGACTATTAGGCTCTAAATAAGATTATAGTAAAGAACAAGTACCCTATCTCGCTTACAGCCTACTTGTTCGATCAACTGGGGAACGCAAGATACTTCCCGAAGTTGGACTTGTGGTCGGGATACTACCAAGTTCGTATAATAGAAAGGGATGATCCCAAGACCACAAGCGTAATGAGGTATGGTGCCTATGAAGTCCTAGTTATGACATATGGTCTCACTAATGCACTTGCTACATTTTTCACCCTCATGAATAAGCTTTTCCATCCCTACCTTGATTGGTTCATGATAGGATATCTTGATGATATTGTGATATATAGCCAGACTTTGGAAGAACACCTTGAGCAGTTGAGGAAGGTGTTCGAGGTCCTATGGCAAAACAAACTATATATCAAAAATGAAAAATGTTCATTTACCCAAGATGAGATAATGTTCTTGAGGTATAGGATAAAAGATGGAAAGCTAATGATGAACGAAGCTAAGGTGAAGGCCATCTAAGAATGGGAGCATCCCACTAAGGTCCCCGTGTTACCGGTCTTTTCTCAGATTGGTGAACTACTATCGATGGTTCATCAAGTCATATTCAACAAGAGTATCCCCATTAACTGACCAGCTCAAGAAAAACAAGTCTTAGGAGTGGACGAGAAAATGCCAAGCTTCATTCGAAGACTTGAAGAAAGCTGTGAGTAAAGAACCGGTACTTTCATTACCAAACCACTCTCTGCACACAGATGCCTTTGACTTTGCCATCGGTGGAGTATTGATAAAAGAAGGGCGTCTGATTGCCTACGGTGGTAGCAAACTCAACGACACTGAACGTCGTTACACGGTGCAAGAAAAGCAGATGACGACCATCATTAATTGTCTAAGAGTGTGGCAACCTAACTTGTTGTGTTCTCACTTCGTGATCATAACGGATAATGTATTTGTTGAACCCAAGGTTTTGATGTACAATTAAGTATTGATAGTTTGTGGAACTAATAGTTTTATCGAGTGTTTCAAATTTAGAGTTCCACATATTTGATTAAGAAGAAGATCTGATGAATAAAGCATAAAGGGTGCAAGATGAATATAACAAAGATATGAAGATAGAAATAGATAGGTTTTTCACACCTATCACCTAACAATGTTTATTCGAAGAAAGATATCTTGGAGAAAGCATTCAGCTCAGCATATGCAATGCATCCAGGCAGTACTAAAATGTATCGGGACTTGCGAGAACACTATTAGTGGAATGGAATTAAACGAGAAATTGTAGAATTTGTTTCCAGGTATCTTATCTATCAGTAAGTCAAGATCGAGCACCAACGTCGAAGAAGGTTACTGCAACCTTTGCTCATCCCAAAACGGAAGTGGGAACATATCATAATGGATTTTGTTTCGGGATTACCCTGTACTCAAAAGGGGCATAATTCCATTTGAGTAATTGTTGATAGACTTACAAAGTCTATCCATTTTCTGGTTGTGAAAACCACGTACTCCATAAACAAGTATGCAAAATTATATATTGACGAGATTGTTAGATTGCATAGCGCGCCAGTTTCTATAGTGTTGGACAGAGATCCGAATTTTACGTTGAAATTATGGCTGAGTCTTCAGGTTGCTGTGGGTACCAAATTAAAATTCAGTATAGCTTTTCATCCTTATACTGATGGCCAATTAGAGCGTACAATTCAGAATCTAGAGAATATGTTGAGAGGTTGCGTTTTAGAATTTTCTGGTTGTCGGGATGATCATTTGTCACTGATGGAGTTTGCCTATAACAATAGCTACTATTCGGCAATTGAAATAACATCGTATGAAGTATTGTATAGTAGAAGATGCATAATTCCAATCTGTTGGACTAAAGTTCGAGAACAAAAATTGTTGATGCCTGACAAAACTTAGATGATGCCGGAAAAGGTGACAGTGATTCAAGAAAGACTGAAGATTGCTCAGAGTCAGCAAACGAGCTATACTAACAAGTGTAGACGTGAGTTGGAATTTAAAATAAGTGATTATGTGTTTCTACGTATATCTCCGTAGAAAGACATCATGAGATTTGGGAAAAAGAGAAAGCTAAATCCAAGGTATATCGAACCATACAAGATTCTAGAAAGGGTCAGTATAGCGGCATGTCGACTAATCCTACCACCAGAGTTGTCTAGATTACATGATATTTTGCACGTTTCAATGCTCAGAAAATATGTGTTAGACCCTTCGCATGTGTTAACTTCTCAACCAATTGAATTAAAAGAAACTTGTAATACGCTGAGGAGCCAGTACAGATTCTAAATCATAAAGATCAAGTGTTGCGAACTAAAATAATTCCGTTGGTGAAAGTGCTATGGCATAGTCACTCCGTGGAAGACGTGACGTGTGAAAGAGAAAAGGAGATGAAGAATAAATATCCACATTTATTTGTTTAAGGTAACTGAATTTCGGGACGTCCTTTAGGGGGGAAGGATTGTAAGACCTAACTTTTGCACATAAATATTTTTAGTTGCATTTTAGAACATTTAGAAAAATAATGGAGTTTATTGTGTTATTTAAATTTTAACTTAAAAATTTTAAAGGGTTATTATGATATTTAGAAGTTTGATTCTAAAATTTTTTGGGAGTCAACTGTTATTTTAAATGTTAAATTTAGTTTGTTTTTTTTTTTGTTCTAAATAGAAATTCAAAATTATTGAGGGGACGTTGATATAATTTTTAATACAAATAACTAAAATAATATCAATTTTTTTAAAAAAAAAAAGTGGATCAGGTTAAAAAAAAGAAAAAGGTGGGGGTAAAGACGTGGGCTTCGGGGAATTTGGACAACAAGGCTAAAAAATAAAATAAAAAATAAAAAAATAAAAATTGAAAAGAAGAAAACATGAGGCGGTGTTGAATTTACTAATGGTAACTTGTGCCTTCTTCATTATATATATATAGAAGTCAAAAAGAAAATGAAAATGAGAAAAAAGAAACGGAAAGGTCTAGGGTGTGTTTGTACTCAAGACTATTCCTCTCCACTCACTTTCTTCCTCATGTAAGTTACTTTCTCATAATACTTTATATATATATATATATATATATATATATATATATATATATATATATATATATATATGTCATTGAGTGTGTATATATATGCATGAAAATCATGAACTCATATACACATTAACTATGTTTGGATTTTCCTATAAAAATAAAAAAAACTTTAGGTAATAATTAGTGCAGGTGCGCATGTTTCTTGTTTGGATAGTTATTTAAATCTATTTTAGTTAATAAAGTGTTTTATTTTAGGAAATTTGTACAAAAAATATTATTATTATTATTATTATTATTATTATTTGCTATTATTATTGTTCTTATATTTTCTTTGTAGATGAAATAAATACTTTAAGTTACCAAACTATATCAATTTTCAATGGATTAACCAATTTCGTTCAGTAAATAAGAATTCTCAATGAATAAATATTATTAATAGTTATAATATTTTTATACAGTTAATATTGACTTAAGAAGTACGGCGTCTAATAAATTCCGTATAATTAAAAAAATTTGAAAATGGATTTTTTTTTATTTTAATATCACGCATTTCACGTATTGTATGTCATATTAGACTATTTAGATAAATTCTTAATTTAGGCTATCACACCCCCACCCGTCACCCGTCAACCAAATATACCTTTATACATATATACGTACATACTTGCGCCACAATAATTAATTTTTTTTTTCCAAAAATACATATATCTATTTACCCTTTCCAAAAATATGGGACACACCCGTCCCAAATATATACAACAAAAATCACCAGAAAAATGTTGAACCTTCCACGGTTCGCCTCTGATCGGCCCACTCCCAAAATGACACTACCTCCGGACTCTACCTAGTACCAGTAGTGGACCCACTTTTAGCTGCGGCACTTGAAATCAAATATTTTTATCGGTTTACTGTCTTCATAATAAAAACATTTTCATAGATCAAGTATAAGTATTAAACACCACGTTTCAAGATATAATAATATATAATCACATACCGTACGAAAATCCAATTTCCCTGTCACCAATGAAATAAACTAATACATTTAAAATACCAAATTTTAACATTTTATCTCAACCAACCCAGTCATTTTAAATCAATCAATCCAAACACCTCGTCATATAATAAAATAACCCACACCACTCTCCTACTAGCCATAGGATCGTTTTTACCTTACGATCGGGAGTTACAACAGTACCGTAACTTGTACAACTGTATCATCTAATGTGACTATCAGTGCTAGGACCATTTATTATCCCCAATGGTAGGGGTACCACCCGTAGGATTTGCACTCCTGACAGGTTAATCAACCACCTGCAGGACTAATTCTCCTGACAAGTCATAATAATCAACTAGTTGCAGGACTAATTCTCCTGATAGGTCATAATAATCAATCACCTGCAGGACTAATCCTTTTGACAGGTCATAATATCAACAACTACTTACAAGACTAATCCTCCTAACATATCATAATAATCAACCACCTGCAGGACATCCCCTCCTAACAGGTCAAAATCATCCCGTAGGACATACTCTCCTAACGGGATCAAACCTATGGCATAGTCAGACAAAAACCACCATCTACATTTAAAAATCTATTTGATCCACATAAGTTGTAAAATCGTCCAATTTTAATAAACACATTTTTTCACAATTTATACGAAAATAAAATTTGTATATTTACATATAAGAGAGTACACTAACCTCATTTTTCGCACTGCAAAAATACCGACGTCAGAACTACCGGGA
Source organism: Eucommia ulmoides (assembly GCA_016647705.1). NCBI lineage: Eukaryota > Viridiplantae > Streptophyta > Magnoliopsida > Garryales > Eucommiaceae > Eucommia > Eucommia ulmoides. The sequence continues at coordinate 49,203,066 of CM028339.1, read as the reverse complement.
CGTTGTCGCCTGTGAACCTAACAGCGATAGAGCCTAAATTAATATTTTATTTAAAATAATCTAATATAAAATACATGGCCCTAAATGGCATAATTTCCCATTTCTCGAATTTAATTATGCAAGATTAATATTTTTCTCATTTTGTTATGTTAATATTCACTGTACGGCGATTATTAAAATTAACGATTTCAAAAATTATTATCACAATTGCAAAATTTTTTAATGCTAACAATTTAATTTAATGAAAATAATAATCAACTGAAATTTTTACCTGTTCCGGATTTCCCGCTTGTCGAGATATTGGATTTTAGATTTTGATTTTTATTTGACTTTTTTTTTTCACTTTTTGTTTTTCTCTTTTATTTTTCTGTTTCTGTTTTTCGGTCGCTAGACCTCACCACCACGGTGACGGATCTCACCGCCGCGACGACAACCTTCTTTCTCTGTTCTGGGTTCTGCTCGCCGGACCTCACCGTCGCAGCGCTCTCTCTCTCTAACTCTTACTGCTGGTGACGTACATGCACACGAACAACGATTACATACCCATACATCAACGGCGAACTACCAACATACACACGATACACACACACCCCCATATAAACACACACACACACACACACACACTCTGTAACAGAGGGCCGACGACACCCACTCCACCGACGACGATCGACAACCCACACATTCACATGATCGGACGAAATAGAATAGAACACACATGACTAACCATACACATGCACACGTCGATCACCTCCACACACCGCCGGACGAACTGGACAAAACACACACATACACTCACCGACGTCGGAAAAATATCGACGCTCTTATACACACCATCGACGATGAACATAACATAGCACACATATTCGTGCACACACACACATGGCGTTGAACAGCACACCCACGAATAGATTGAACGACTACTGATCACCCACACCCACATTGTCATAGAAACATACACACGTCAGCAACACCGTCGATGAGCGACAACCGACTGATACCCACACCGCCCACTTCGTCAACAAAATACACACAATCACCGAATACACACACCCATACTGACAATGCTGAACCGCACGCCCACACTAGCCGAACGATGGCAACGCCACACACACGACGATCACACACACACACACACGGTTGAACGACACACACACACACTCACATAGCACACTACCGACGCCTTCTCTCTCTCTATTTTCTTCTTTTCAAGTTGATGATAGCATGTGTGAATAGATATATATGTGTGTGTGTGTGTGGGCCCGCGCGTAAATAGTGCCACCTGTCCATGCCTATATATATATTTACATACATTGGTAGTGGATGATCACGTCACCTTCCCCATTTACTTATTATTATTATTTTAGTTTTAATTACATAAATCTCCCCCTAAACTATCTTTAAGTTATTATTTAATCTCAAATCAAAATTAATATTCTTAAAATTATAAATTCACCCCTAAAATTTTAAATTAAATTAGAAATGAAACATTCTGCCCCGTTATTTTTTAAATGTTCTAAAATACAACTAATGACTATGCATGCGCGAAATTACGGTCTTACATAGGCCATATCGTTATGAGGTTTACAGGCAACGCTGTCTACGTAAATATTACGGCGATAGCATAATAGCGGTGCAAATATTGAGGTGAGTGTATTATCTTCTATGTAAATTATCAAATTATATTTTTGTACTAAAGTGTAGAAAGAAAATATTTATTAAAATAGATTATTTTATAACGTTGAATGGATAAAGCAAATGGTTAAATATGAAAATTGATTTTTATTATTATACTACTATGCCATAATGTGGTCCCGACATGAGGGCATGTCCTGCGGGATATTGTTTGTCCTAACAAGATGACATGTTCTATAAGACGTTAGGTTGTGACCTGACAGGAAGGTAAGTCCTGCAGGTGGTTGATATATATTGTTGTTGACGATGATGATTATCATCAAGATATGGTGCTTTATACTATTTGTTGGCTCCTACCGTTGGAGATATTGAATGACCCTGACACTGATGACAACCTTAGATTGCACAGGTGTACAGGTTATGATACCGTTATAATTCCCGATCGTGAGGTGAATCGATCCTATGGCTAGTACGGAAGCATGTGTGTGATATTTTATTATATATCAAAGTAATTTGATTAGTTGATTTAAATGAATTTATTTTATTGTTATGATAGCTCTAGGATTTTTTTTCGACTCAGTGTGCGGTTATATTTATATTCTATTTTGAAAAGTGATGTTTGATAATCATGCTTGATCCATAAATTATTTTTATATTATGAAGATAATACACTGATAAAATATTTTATCTCAGGTACCTCAGTTAGAGACGAGTCCACTACTGGTGTTAGGTAGAATCAGAAAGTGGTGTCGTTTTTTAGATTGACAGGACAGGTGTGAATCACGAAGGCTTTAGTTTTTGTAGTGTTCGTTATGGAATGTTTTTAGGACATGTGTATCTTTGAATTTTGAGTTGGTAAATATTTTGAAAATCTATACCAATTGATAGTAGTGTATACTTATGGTTGGTTGGGTAATATCAAGTCGAGGTCACGCTTGGCCTTGGGCGTTGGGGCCAGGGTGAGGTGTGCCATGTATCTTTTCATTTTTTTTTTGTTTTAGCGTTTTAATAAATTAGCTTAGTTGAAATTTATGGGGTGCAATTAAAATCAATTGTACCACGTTGATTTCAACTTTTTTTTTTTGAGATGTTTTGTACATTTTGAACTTTTAGTAAAAGTATTGTTCTTGACTTTAACATGATTGTTGGGGGGGAGGGGGGGGTTGTAAACAACTTTTGAAAACGTGTATTGTTGTTGAAATCAACTTCTAGACATATAGTAGTAGTTGAAATCAACTTTCAATTCACAACTTAGTTGAAATTAATATACCATGTTGCTCCAATTGCGTTTAATTCTTAAAAGTTAAAATTCACAAAAAATCTTCAAAAAATACAAATGTAGAGACAGGTGATATTTTAGCAGGTAAATTAACGCCCCAAACGATGAATGAATCCTCATATACCCTAGAAGATAAATTGTTATGGGCCATATTTGGCTGTGTTGGCCTAGTAGAATACCCAAGGGGGGGTGAATTGGGTAATTAAAAAATATTATCAGAATATAATTGAATAAATCAAATAATTAATTTTATGCCTAAATTAATTATTATCTTTATACCACAGCGGAATTATAATAAATCTAAGTGCACACCCAAACAACAAAAATAGCTAAAAATATTGTAGCACACAAAAGATTTATATTGGTTCATTAAACTACTCTTAGCTAATCTAGTCCCTTGAGCTCCACGGAGGTCGCACCCACTAAAACCAAGATCCCTTTAAAGGTAGGAACCAAACTCGTACACCGATTCTTTTATAGGCTCAGAATCAACCTTTACGATTTCTTTTTCTCAGGCTGAGGAAGAACCTCTACTTTTTACAGGCTAAAGAATAACCTAATTATTTTTAACACTAAGGCTCAAGAATCAAAACCTCACCAAAACACTCCAAATATCCTTTTACCCGGTAAGGATTGAACCGTTACAAAATCACTCAAAAAATACAATTCTTATCCAGGAAGAATCACTACTTCAATCTCTTTACAGGAAGATACTGAAACTCAGCTACCATTGATTAAATATCCCTTGTTGATCCTAAGATTTTAATGAACAATTAAATATTGATATTTTGGTGGAACTAATGTTTAATTGAGTGTTTCAGTGATTTAAAGTTCCAGTAATGAAGACGTCAAATTAAATGGATACCAAATGAAGATGTCAAGATGATGAAGAAGAATTAAGAATTTGAAGAAATTAGGGAAAACAACCCAGGTGAATCTTAACTCTTAATATCCCATTTAGGAACACATACATGTCACAAAATGTATTTTATCTTTTATGTGTATTTTGACTTAATTAAATTATTTGCTCCTATGTAAATTAAGAAGAAATAATTTTGAATGACTAGAATAAAATATAAGAATATTAGTGGAGCTAATTCAGAGAAAAAAATGTATTAAAATGAATTGGAGAGAAGTGTTCAGCAAAGAGGAGTTGACTGATAAGTTGACTGATGGGTATAAGACAAACATGCTGAATTTATCAGTCGACTGATAAGTCAACCGATGAGAAGAAAGTGAAGTCTCTGAATCTAGTAGTCGACTAATAAGTCGACCGATAAACGTCCTTGGCTACATCCTGAATTGGGCAGTCGACTGACCAATCGACCGATGAAACTGTTTCAGGATCTTGTACATTACGAAATCATATCTAAAAGTAGCCATTTTTGGTTAAGATTTGAGAGGGATTTCGAGGATATTATCTATATTTAAGGTGTGGTTCATATATTAATTAAATCCTATTAATATGGTTCATCAGATATTAATATTTCTCAATTTGGTACTTGAAATTGATTCTAGTCTATTTAATTGAGATTGAGAAATATTTTGGGGATTTAATTGAGAGTTTTGAATGTTGTTATTAATTGTAATTGAACCTAATTGAAGTCCTTATGATATAAGGGGTCTATAAGAGTTTTTAATTGTCATGACACTTGTAAACTAGCCGTTAGAAGGCTGATTACATGTTCCTTTAAATAGACCTGTAAATTTCATTAGCAATTTTAAGCAGTAAAGAAGAGAAATCATATCATATCATAAGAGTGAGCGTTTCTAATAGTTATCTTTCTGAGAGTTTGTGAGTTATTCTAAGAGTGATCTTGAAGATCAATTATGATTAATATTTGTTGCTACTGGATCTGAAGTTACATTACTTTATCTAATTATTCTGTGGATTCCTGGTGAGATCTTTCCAATTATATTCTTTCATTGCATTACTTATTTATATTTTGGAAATTGATCTTAAAAATTATTTCTGATTTGTTAAAGAAAATATTTTTTCAAACAATTTCTTGAATCTGATTATGTGCTCCAATTTGCTACCCATATCTTGTTAAAATCAGATTTTGTATCTCACGTTTTTCTATCACTAGTTGAGATATTAATTGAGTTATTATTTATCTGGGCTGGTAGAAGCTCCGAGTGAGATTACCTACTTATTATTTTGTATTGGTGAGTAGTGTGACGGGTTAAATACTGTTGGGGGTATTTAATCAAGGGTAGCTGGGTTTCAGTCTCTTCTTGTAAATAGATTAAGGTATTAATTCTTCTTGAATAGAATTAGTGTGAGTGATTTGTAAATGTTCCATCCTTACCTGAGAAAAAGATAGTTGGAGTGTTTTGTGAAGTTTTGATTTTTGAGCCGTAGTGATAAAAAGAATTAGGTTAATCTTTAACCTATAAAAAGAGAGGTTATTCTTGAACCTGTAAAAAGTAGAGGTTATTCCTAAGCCTTGAAAAAGGAAATTGTAAAAGTTTATTCTGAGCCTGTAAAAGAATTAGTGTGCGGGTTTGGTTTCTACTTTTAAAGGGATCTTGAGAATTATTGGGTGCAAATCTCCGTGGGGCTCGGATGACTGGACTAACTAAGAGTAACTTGGTGAATCATGATATATCTTGGTGTGATGCATTATTAATTTATTTATTTTTGTTGTTTGGGTGTGCACTTAGATTGATAATATTATTTCGTTGTATTATAAAGATAATAATTAATTTAGGCTTAAAATTAATTATTTAATTTATCCAGTTTTATTCTGATATATTTTTTAATTACCCAATTCATCCCCCCCTCTTGGGTATTCTACTGGGCCAACATCCTCAATGATATTTAATCCTTCACAACTCACCAATTCATAAATTGATAAGTAATAAATCTCACTTGGAGCTTCTACCACCCCAGATAAATAAAAACTCAATTAATATCCCAACTAGTGATAGAAATATGTGAGATACAAAAATCTGATTTTAACAAGATATGGGTAGCAAATTGAAGCACGTAATCATATTCAAGAAATTGTTTGAAAGAATATTTTCTTCAAAAATTAAAAACAATTTATAAGATCAATTTCCAAAATAAAATAATAAACAATAAACAATATGGAAAGATCTTACCCGGAATCCACAGAATTAATGATTAGAACAGTATAGCTTCAAATTCGGTATCAGCAAGAATAGATCACAATTGATTCACATAATCACTCTTAGAAAAGCTCACAATATCGAAGAATATTAACTCTTATAAAAGCTCTCTTAAAATTATATGAATGATTAACTCTCTTAGAATAATTAGTTTTTTTAATAAAATTCGCAGGTCTATTTAAAGGAATATGTAATCAACTTTCTAATGGCTAGTTTACAAGTGTCATGACAATAAAAAGCTCTTATTGACCCCTTATAACATAAGGACTTCATTTAGGTTCAATTTCACTTAAAAACATCTTTCAAATCTTTTAATTAAACCCCCAAAGTTTTTCTCAATCAAAATAAATAAGTATAGAATTTATTTCAAGTTCCAAATTGAAAAATATTAATATTTAATTAATCATATTGAAAGTATTTAATTAGTATATGAACCATATCTTAAATATAAAGAATATCTCTTAAATCTCTCTCAAATCCTAACAAAAAACGACTGCTTTTGGATTTAAACTCAAATCAAACTACATCTTGAAACAGCACATTCGGTTGACTGCCCAACTCAGCTTGCAACCAAACCATCACCGCAGTGAGCATAGGTCGATCGCCCGGTCAACTCAAGATTCAGAGAGTTTGTCATGCTTCCACCGGTCGACTGCTCAGTTGACTCGCAGATTCTGAGAGTTCAGTTGTTTTCACCGATCGACCTGTCGGTCGACTCTTCGATTCAGGATGTTTCAGCTTCTTTCTTCGGTAGACTCCTTAGTCGACTGTCTCCTTCTGAATCTCTTCTCTGATCTCGTTTTTAACTCACTTTCTTTTTTATTTAGCCCCTTTATCCATTTTTTATCTTTAAATAAGCTCTACTAATATTCTTATATTCCATTTTAGTCATTCAAAAATATTTCTTTTCAATTCATATAGGAGCAAATAATCATACTTAATAAAAACACATATAAAAAATAAAATTTATTTTGTACCATGTATGTGTTTCTAAATGGGATATTAAGAGTTAATATTTACCCTAATTGTTTTCCCTAATTTCTTTAAACTCTTAATACTTCTTCATCATCTTGATATCTTCATTTAACATCCATTCAATTTGACATCTTCATTACTAGAATTTTAAATCACTGAAACACTTGATCAAACATTAGTTCCACCGAAACGTCAATACTTAATTGTTCATCAAAATCTTAGGATCAACAACAGACATGTATCTACTTTAAAATAAACTTGTCTAAAAGTACCAATAGGCTATAAAGGTCAGGTTATTGATGTGAGTTGGATCCAGAATAAATGAAGTTTTAGGTAGTGTTTGGGTAATGGATTTGGGGGAAATATTTAATTTGGGTAAGGGATTTCAAAATCATTTTTTAACAATGTTTGGGTATTGAGTAGGAAGAATTTGTAAAATCTCTTCAAGTGTCAAATAGTAGTGAAAAAGCGGATTTGGAAATCTTTTTGAAATGGGTGTAATTTCACAAATCCTTTCCTCCTCAACGCTCTTTGTTGTCGCGGATTCTTCTCGTCGTCCTTCTCCTTCGTAACTGAGACCATCGTCGTAGTCGTGGGATCCTTCGCAATTATCTTCTTCTTCGTCGTGACTTCTTCTTGTCTTTCTTCTCCTTCGCGACTGAGACCGCCGTCACAGTCGTGGGATCCTTCGCAGTCTTCTTCTTCTTCGTCGTGACTTCTTCTTGTCGTCCTTCTCCTTCGCGACTGAGACCGCCGTCACAGTCGTGGGATCCTTCGCAGTCTTCTTCTTCTTCATCGTGACTTCTTCTTATCGTCTTTCTCCTTCGCAACTGAGACCACCGTCGCAGTCGTGGTCTCCTTCGGAGTCATCTTTTTCTTCTCGTCGTCTTTTTCTTTGTCATGATCGTGGGCTTCTTCGTCGCAGTTATGATTCGTCGAATTGTCATCGTCGCCGTCAGATATGAGATTGATTTAGGTAAAGCCTTTGTTTTGCGTTCTTCCGAAGGTGGAATTATATGGTTTTGGAAGAGGGGAATTCTAAGGTTTCTGTGAGAGATGGAGTTGTGGGTGTTGAAGACAAAATAAGTTCTGTTTCAAATGACCAAATAAGGTATTTGTTAAATGATTGAATTTCAAAATTTTGGATTTTAAAATTCCATCACTTATTTCAGATTGATTGTCTCAACGACACAATCGATATATATATATATATATATATATATATATATATATTGATTAATTTGATTTTGAAACATGCATTAAAAGTTATTTATTTTTTGTGAACTTTAATTTGTAGATCTATGGGGGATGTTTTTTTTTCTTCGCAAGGATAATATTATAGCTAAGAAACACGTAGATGTGATATAGGAAACGCATCATGCCTAGAACCTATTTTCGAGGTGGAGGGCTCAGAGAATATTGTGGCCAAGAAATAATATTTGAACATCATATTTGTTTTGGTAATAGCATAAAGCCGACTGATGTTATCCCCAACCCCCCTTTCCCTCCAAGAAAAGAATTTTTTTTTTTATTTTTTAACACAAATTTTACACTCTTTTTTTGGTGAGCCTTCTAAACAAAAATATTATTATCTAATCCATCTCTTAGTATTTAGCAATGTTTTAAAAATCGAACCGGACCGATCAGTTGAATCGTCAATCGGCTCAGATTCCGATCCGATTATACCCCTAAAATCGTTTTACCCTTAAAACCGGTCAACCGGCCGGTTCGAACCGGTTCCGCCGTCGAACCGTGAACCGTTCCGATTTTCGATGAACCGTCTGGTTTTTCTTCATTCCCCATTCTCTTGCAAAAACCGCTTCTCCTCGTCTGCGTTCCTCTCTCCCAAACCCATCGGTATTGCTCAGGCTATGACAGTAAGGTAGCTTAGGAGATTTGAAAGAGGGTATCAGAGAGGGATATTTTTGGACACAATTGATCGTCGGACCAACTACCAGTCAACCACCACCGACCAACGCCATCCAAATTTCAAACCATCGCTGAACTTCACTGGGTACGATTGATCGTCGACCTCCCTTGTATCGTCGTCGTTAGGGTTGTTGTGATAAAGAAAGGAAAACAGAGTGAGAAAGAGAGAGAGAGAGCCTGTGAAAACCCTATGATATTTGAGTGAGAAAGAGCAAGAAAGAGAGCGAGCTTGTGAAAATGATATTGAAGACGGTCTGATGGAGATGACAGCCACGATAAAGCATTGTCAGTGTGTTGTAACTTGTAAAAGCTACTCTAGCGGAACCCCCTAGCCACACTTTGCAAATTATTTTATTTTTTTACTTTTTGTTTTCATTTGTTATGTTACGTGTACTGCTTTTTTGTTTTGATTGTTTTCATTCTTTGTGTTCTCTCTCTCTCTATATATATATTATGATGTAATTATGACGTCACCGGTTCAACTGCGGTTCGTCTACCGGTTAAACTGGTGACTCGTGACCCAGTAATTTTTCCAGTTCGACATCCGGTCCGATTTTAAAAACATTGGTATTTAGTCATTTCACAATTAAAAAATATAATGAACAAACAATTATACCCTTATATAAATATGAAACCCTAGCCCTACCTCCTTCAAACACTCTTTCATAGTCTTTCTCACTCTCTTCCAATGGGTGGCGCTAATCACTATCCGAAGGACAATGACGACAGCTAGAGGATACATCCTCGAAGCTATTTTCGTTGGGGAAAGAGTTTCTAGGGTTCGATTCCACCGTTAATTGCCAATGCTTCAAGCCTTATGCATTTTGATATTGGTACAAACTCGTTTACTATGTCAATACTCTTGAATTTAGGCAAACCTTTAGAGTTCGCAATTGGTGAATTTTGAGGGCAACCTACTTGGAAGCAACACGAGCAATGACTTGGGTTTTATCCATTCTTTAACCAACTACTGCAAATTGAGAGTACTTCATTTGCAAACTACTAATCTCGGAGGAGTATTACTCGATTCAATATTAAATCTCTCTCTCTCTTTCCCTCTCTCTCCAGTTTGAATGTTCATGTTATTCTCATTTTTGAATGTTCATATTTTCAGTGTATAGTTTGGTGGATATCTATTTGCGATTTCGATGATTGTTCGTACTGTGTTTGTTTTTCGTTGATTTTTAGATTTTTTTTCAATGTTTTTGATTTATTTTTCTGTGAATGGTCATACCAGGGTTAAATCTGTTTTGATTTTATTGATTTCTGTAAAGTTTTTTTTGTTATTCACGTGAATATTCTTTTTGTTGATCTTAAGTTCTTAGAATATTCTGGATTTGTGTTTTTTTGAATGTTCGCATTGGTTTCAAATTTATTTCGATTTAGTTTTTGAGGTAAATGTGTCATTTGTGTTGACGAATGTTAACGTCGCTTTTGTTGTTGTTGATCTTATGAGATTTTTGATATTTTGATTTGTTGTTATTTGTTGTTTTTTGGTGAATATTTATGTGATTTTATGAAATGTTCACACCAATTTATTTTTCGTTAATTTTAATTTATTTTATTTTTTTATTCGGGTGGTTTTGATGAATGTTCATACCAGGATTATATTTTGTTGATTTTAGGTTTTATTTCTAATATTTTTTTTATTTGTTGTTCACATGCCATGGGAAAGCGTGTGATCATAATAAAAATATAAATTTATTCATATAAAGAATAATGAATATTTACAATTGTAAAATCAGAGTTAAAAATATATTAAAATGTTTAAAAATAAAAGAATAAAAATATAAATATTCAAGTTGTTTCTTTTTTACAGAATGACATTTTACGTATATAATAAGAAAAATATGGTTAAAGAATATAAGATTATTTTTTAAAATATTTATGACGATTAAAATTTTTGTTGTGTTAATTAGGGGTACAACCCCCCCCCCCCCCCCAAAAAAAAAAAAAAAAAAAACCAAAAAATTAAAGAAGGAAAGGGAAACGAATAGATTTAAAGGACAATGGGTAGGAGGTCCTATATTTAAGTTCTAATTGGTCAAAAGTCTTAAATGTGGTAAAAACTTTTGATTTAGTCTCATCTCTATTAAAAACGCAGAAGTCTTATTCATGTGATAATCACGCGTTAGTTACATGTAATTATTTTCTGTGTAATATCACTGTATTAGTTACAGGTAGCTATTTTTTTATTTTTTTTCAGTTACATATTCTAATAATATGTAACTTTTTAATTACATATTTCTGATATGTAACTAAAAAGTTTGATATTTTTCAGTTATATGTTTTAATAATATGTAACTTTTTAGTTACATGTCTCTGATTTGTAACTAAAACGTTTGATATTTTTTCAATAACGTCACAAAATATTATATATATATATATATATATATATATATATATATATATATATATATATATATATATATATATATATTGTAACATATAACTAATATTATATAAATATATGTAACTAAAAATGCTCAAATATGTGAAAAATAATAATTATAAAATTATAACTAACATTAGTTACATATAACAGAATTCACTATAAAAATCGGATGTACTCACTAAAAGACTTCTTACAATCTCTGCAATATCCCTACAATTTCTGCAATGTGGGATTAAAATACATGTGGAATCTAATTTAAAGGATTAAATCAAAATCTAATAATACAAAAGAACTTTTCATCAATTAGAATTAAAAAAAAAAAAAAAAAAAAAGAGGACTTTTTTCACGAGTTGTTTACCTATTAAATATTAAAAAAAAAAAAATTTACTGAATGAGAATAGTTTTTAACTTATTTACGTGAATAATGCATTTCGCCCTTCACAAGGGCGAAATCGAATTTTTTTTTTTTTTTTGGATCCCGCGCTTGTGAACAGCGGGATAAAAAAAAATTAATTTAATTTGATCCCGCCCTTGCGAAGGGCGGGATCAATAATTTTTTTTTTTTTTTATTTGATCCCGCCCTTCACAAGGGCGGGATCAAATGGAATTTTTTTTTTTAAAAAAAATGTGATCCCGCCCTTGTGAAGGGCGGGATCACCAAACGGCGACCAGCCGTTTACACGGCTGGTCGCCGTTTGCTTTGGCCGGTCAAACGACCTGCCAAAGCTGCAGAGAAGGCAGCCTAAAAAGGCTGCCTCCTCCCTTTTTTTTTTTTCGCAGGCTATTTTTTGTTTTTTTATAGGTATAGGTATAGGTTTAGCTTTAATTTGAAATTTTAAAATCTCGATATATGTGCACAATTTCGCCTATAAATATCACTTACCGGATTTCATTAAAATTCACACTTCTTCATTTACTCCTTCTCTCATTTGTTCTTCATTTTGATATTTTTTTGTTCTAGTTACACTTCTTCTATTCAGACTTTTACTCCTCTATTCACAGGTTAGTATATTTTTAACGTTTTTTTTAATTTATTTGTTAATTTAATTAGTATATTTTTTACCTTTATTTGTTAGTTAGTTGGTTAGTTTAATTTGTTAATTTAATTGTTGAATTAAAAATTATACTTTGGTCATTTTCACATGTTTAAGAAAATATAAAATAATATATTATTTTTAAAAAAATGTTAGTTAGTTAGTTTAATTTTTTACTCTAGCTATTTAATTAAAAAAATATACACTTTGACCCCTAAAAGTATAACAACTAGAAAAATATAAATTTTTAATATATTATTTTAAAATAAATTATTAGTTAGTTTGTTTGTTTTGTTGGTTTAGTTGTTTAATTTGTTAATTTAGTTGTTAAATTAAAAATTACACTTTGTCTCCTTTCACATGTGTAGAAAAATATACACTTTGGCCCCTGAAATTTTTTCAATTACAAAAATAAAAAATTTTCAACCTAACGTTTTAAAATAAATTGTTAGTTAGTTTCATTTTTGAATTTTGTTATTTAATTTAAAATGTATTTATTTAATTTGTTAATTTAGTTGTTAAATTAAAAATTACACTTTCGCCCCATGTGTACGAAAATATAAATCAACATATTACATTTTTAGTTAGTTTAATTTTCTAATTTAGCTATTTAATTAAAAATACACTTTGGCCCCTGAAATTTTGATAATTAGAAAAATATAAAATTAAAATACCTATTATTTTGTTTAATTTGTTAATTTAATTGTTAAATTAAAAATTACACTTTCGCCCCGTTCACATGTGTAGGAAAATATAAATCAACATATTACATTTTTAGTTAGTTTAATTTTGTAATTTAGCTATTTAATTAAAAATATACACTTTAACCCCTTAAATTTTGATAATTAGAAAAATATAAAATTAAAATATTTATTTAATTTGTTAATTTAGTTGTTAAATTAAAAATTACACTTTCGCCCCTTTCACATGTGTACGAAAATATACACTTTGGCCCTTAAAATTTTTTCAATTAGAAAAATATTAAATATTCAACCTATTGTTTTAAAATAAATTGTTAGTTAGTTTCATTTTTTAATTTCGTTATTTAATTTAAAATGTATTTATTTAATTTGTTAATTTAGTTGTTAAATTAAAAATTACACTTTCGCCCCTTTCACATGTGTACGAAAATATACACTTTGGCCCTTGAAATTTTTTCAATTAGAAAAATATTAAATATCAACCTATTGTTTTAAAATAAATTATTAGTTAGTTTCATTTTTTAATTTCGTTATTTAATTTAAAATGTATTTATTTAATTTGTTAATTTAGTTGTTAAATTAAAAATTACACTTTCGCCCCGTTCACATGTGTAGGAAAATATAAATCAACATATTACATTTTTAGTTAGTTTAATTTTTTAATTTAGCTATTTAATTAAAAATATACACTTTCGCCCCTTAAATTTTGATAATTAGAAAAATATAAAATTAAAATACCTATTATTTGTTTAATTTAGTTGTTAAATTAAAAATTACACTTTCGCCCCGTTCACATGTGTAGAAAAATATACACTTTGGCCCTTGAAATTTTTTCAAATTAGAAAAATATTAAATATTCAACATATTGTTTTAAAATAAATTGTTAGTTAGTTTCATTTTTTAATTTCGTTATTTAATTTAAAATGTATTTATTTAATTTGTTAATTTAGTTGTTAAATTAAAAATTACACTTTCGCCCCTTTCACATGTGTACGAAAATATACACTTTGGCCCTTGAAATTTTTTCAATTAGAAAAATATTAAATATTCAACCTATTGTTTTAAAATAAATTGTTAGTTAATTTCATTTTTTAATTTCGTTATTTAATTTAAAATGTATTTATTTAATTTGTTAATTTAGTTGTTAAATTAAAAATTACACTTTCGCCCCTTTCACATGTGTAGGAAAATATAAATCAACATATTATATTTTTAGTTAGTTTAATTTTTTAATTTAGCTATTTAATTAAAAATATACACTTTGGCCCCTTAAATTTTGATAATTAGAAAAATATAAAATTAAAATACCTATTATTTGTTTAATTTAGTTGTTAAATTAAAAATTACACTTTCGCCCCGTTCATATGTGTAGGAAAATATACACTTTGGCCCTTGAAATTTTTTCAATTAGAAAAATATTAAATATTCAACCTATTGTTTTAAAATAAATTGTTAGTTAGTTTCATTTTTTAATTTCGTTATTTAATTTAAAATGTATTTATTTAATTTGTTAATTTAGTTGTTAAATTAAAAATTACACTTTCGCCTCTTTCACATGTGTACAAAAATATAAATCAACATATTATATTTTTAGTTAGTTTAATTTTCTAATTTAGCTATTTAATTAAAAATATACACTTTGGACCCTGAAAATTTGACAATTAGAAAAATATAAAATTAAAATACCTATTATTTGTTTTATTTTTCGTTAAATTAAAAATTATACTTTCGCCTCTTTCACATGTGTAGGAAAATATAAATCAACATATTACATTTTTAGTTAGTTTAATTTTCTAATTTAGCTATTTAATTAAAAATATACATTTTGGCCCCTGAAAAGTTGATAATTAGAAAAATATAAAATTAAAATACCTATTATTTGTTTAATTTGTTAATTTATTTTATTTTTTGAATTTCGTTATTTAATTTAAAATGTATTTGTTTAAACTTATATAAAAGAATTTTTGGTTAGTTTATTAAACTTGTTATATTGGTAAGTAAAATGTTAAGATTGAAAATAGATTACTGAAATCCATAAAACATTTACACTACAAACATTGGAATATGATGTACAAATTGTGCACTTTCATTCCTCAAATTAATTGAATCTATTTAGTTGATATTAGCTTGACGTGGAATTTATATTCGATTTAGAGTTAAAGTTAAAATAATTATTGAATAAATTCAAAATAAGTAAAATATTAAGGATTGAAAATAAATTACTCTAACCCATAAAAAATGAACACTATAAACCAACATACTTTTGTGATTGAGTTTTAGTTAACGATATTATTTTCTTGTTTTGTTTTGCCTTGTCAAATGATAGCCGCTTGAAATGGATCACGTTCGATTGTTATTGTATTGGGGTGGTAGAATATTGGAAGGTACGGAGTTCGGGGTTTGTTATAGTACATCAGTTGTAAAATATTTGGTTGTCCGTAGGGGAACAAGCTTAAATGAATTAATTGAGACGCTAAAACCATGTGTTCTTGAAGATGGGGTTACTGGAATTTTGAAACTAAAGTGTAGGATGCCGATGGCTCTTTTCAGGTCGAACTATAAATATACCTTGTTTTCTATCGAGGATGACTCAGCATTAAACCAAGTGCTTGAGTTACCTCTTTATATACCCTCCCTTCTTGCTGTTGAAGTATATGTAGAGATA
Source organism: Eucommia ulmoides (assembly GCA_016647705.1). Classification (NCBI taxonomy): domain Eukaryota; kingdom Viridiplantae; phylum Streptophyta; class Magnoliopsida; order Garryales; family Eucommiaceae; genus Eucommia; species Eucommia ulmoides. The sequence continues at coordinate 49,187,321 of CM028339.1, read as the reverse complement.
GAACGGGCATTTGATGATGGTCCAAATTTTTTTCCCCCAAGTGGTCATTTTACCAACTTAATGACCCAGAGTTTAAATCCGTACAGTACCCAATCTGACGGACAATTTTTCGGCACCGTTCCCCAAGCAGTCCAATCTAATTACACCATCCCACCCCCTTACAGTCTAGAACAATATCATTCCTACAATACTCCTATGTTGCACCCCCAATTACTTGAGTCTAATTACACCGTCCCACTTCCCTATATTCCAGAGCAAGATCATTCTCATAGTATGATTGATCGTGGTCATGGCACCAGCTCTGCTCTTCCACATCCCCATTATTCACCGAGTAGTCCGCCGCAAGATAACATAAGTAATTATGGTGGTGACTTTGATACAATTGATAGTCGCGACGATGTGTCAGAAGAAGAGTTCGATGCAGATTTAGCGTTTCAGCCAGACGAAGATGTAGATGCTGGGCCTAGCGGGCAAGGGGGTGAAAATCAGCAATTGGAGTTAGACAATGTAATTTCATTTTTCAATAACTTGGAATGAGGTGACGACGATGACTTGGCGAAATACGAGCCGAAGTTGCGGAAGAATTTTTGGACACCGGAGATGGACGAATTCCGTACTGGTATGGTCTTTAAGGACAAGGAACATCTCCAGCAGGCCGTCAAATTTTACCACTTGAAAAAGAACAAAGAGTTTTATGTCTCGCAAACGAACAAGAAGCTCTGGTCGATTAATTGTTCGCATGGATGCGATTGGAGGTTGCGGGCGGGGAGGAAAAAAAGTCACGGTATGTTTGAGATTACACAGTATGAGGGGCAACACATATGTTTCTATAATCATACTGCTGTAGATCATAAAAATTTGGATTCTGCACTCATTTCGAACCTAATACTTGGACAAGTAGAACAGGATCCAGAATTGAAGATTGGCGTCATTGTGGCTTACGTGAAGGAGGCTCATGGATACACTATCTCCTATAGAAAAGCTTGGTTGGCTAGATCTAAAGCCATTGAGACCTTGTTCGGAGATTGGGATGAATCATACCGGAAGTTACCGAAATTTATGGTCGCGTTGCAGCACTACAATGCAGGTACGATTGTCGAGTGGCGCACTGTGTCGACTGATATGCCTGACTATAGGATGTTCGACATGGTATTTTGGGCATTCAAAGCTTCAGTCGACGGATGGCGTTATTGTCGCCCTGTAATCACCATTGACGGGACCCATTTGTATGGTAAATATGATGGAAAGATTTTAATCGCCATAGGAATGACGTCGTCCAACAAGTGCTACCCATTGGCTTTTGCAGTCATACCGACGGAGGATTACCGATGTTGGCGCTGGTTCATCTACATGCTTAAGCGTCATATTGTTGGTGATCGTCCTGAGGTTACATTGATATCTGATAGACACGCTGGCATTATTAGTGCAGTTGACAATATTTGGCTTAATCAACATAACGAGCCCCTCCGATATCATCGATTTTGTTTGCGGCACCTTTGTAGCAATTTCAATAAGATTGCTAAAAATCAACATCTCAAAGATGTTGCTTGGAATGCAGGTGCTGCAACACAAATTCGAAAATACGATGCTATCATGGAAGAGATCAAAAAGATTGATGTTCAGGCGCATGCATGGTTGAGCAATCATGCACCTTACAAATGGACCAGGGCACACGACAATGGTAAGCGTTGGGGAGTCATGACGACCAATTATGCAGAGGTATTTAACAACTGTTTAAAGGGTGCAAGAAATGTTCCAATAACTGCAGCCGTCAAGATTACGTTCTACAGGATGGTTAAATACTTTGATATTGGTCAACAACAAGCTTTAAAGGACTCAGCTGACGGTTACGTATATGCTAAACACGTCGTTGATAAAATACAGAAATCTCAAGCCAAGTCTAAAACATATGAGATTCAAATATTCAATCGGTAATTTAGTATTCATTATTATTTTTTCATGTTACATATAATTGTTACGACATAATTTAACAACTAAATATTTTTTTTTCTAGAGAGAATATGATCTTCCATGTGAAAACTAGGAAGACTCTTACTAGGGGCTTGATTCCTCATGAAGTCACACTAGGAGATAACCCTGATTGCACATGTGGGAAGTTTAAAATTTGGCGATATCCGTGCTCCCATATGCTTGCGGTCACGGAGTATAGTGGAGTTAATGCATTCCGCTATATTGCTGCTGAGTATACAATGACAAACCAATTGATGGCATGGGAGTCTTCGTTTAGGCCGATTCTTCATGAGGACTACTGGCCAGAGACCAATTTTCCGAACCTCATTCCAGACCATGATAGACTTCGAGTTGTGCATCGTGGTCGACCCAATTCCACTCGCATTCAAAACGAGATGGATCAGTCGCGCAGAACAATGACAAATCGTTGCGGTTTATGTTCCCAAACTGGACATGATAGGCGAAAATGTCCATCCCGACCCCGCCATGCACCCAATTGATCTTATCGGTTTATTGTAATGAATGTTTATGCTATTTTTTTTTTGTTATGTCAACTGTTATGTATTATAAATTCTATGCACTTGTTGCGCATATTGCCTTTATAATGAATCTTATATTTTGTTTATAAATATGATTAAATTTTAATTTCGTACTAAAATTAAAAGGATTGAAAATGTACACGGTGAGAGATTTGTATCGTTCAATGGGACGTAACTGGCTTTTGGAAGACGAATTCTCATACTCTTTAGATCCAAGAGTTCGTTACTCTTCACGGTCGGTTGCAAGGATGCGGGAGGAATACACTTATCGTGTCAACCAATCAGAGGTTATGGTGGACGGATGCAGGCAATATAATATTCCAATAGTGCATCAATTGGCCAGAATAATGCCAACAGACACGCCACATAATCTTCAAATGGCGTTGCGTCGCTACCGTGAAGAAAATAACCGAATGCAAATTCGAATTTTTCGACATGAGCTTAAAACGACGGCACATGAGCGTCTTGAACAAGGTTTGTTCGCCGAATCGCGTACTTACATGAGACATGCAAAGAATCCTCAATATCAGTCAGATATTGAAATGTCTGATGATGAGAGTAATGTTTAATGAAGTAACGTTGGTGAATTGTAGTTTAATTATGTATTTCCTTTGAAATCTAATGTATCATTTCTACGTTAAATTATAATAACGTTACTTCTCCCAAACAATTGACTTTTTCTCTTTCAATTGATAGGTGATGTTGGGTTAGTTTTTTTTTTAATTTAAGGCTCGTGTACATAAGTTATAAAACATAATTTTTCATTAATTATCTTTTTAAAAAACTAATTTTTTTGTGAACTCTTAATTTGCAGTATAATATTTGTAAAGAAACTGTTCAGCCTATAATTTTCGTAATGTCTTCACATATTAATTCAAGTGAAGAAAGTTCATATGGTTTTTCAAGTGAGGAGAACTCATATGGTGTTTGGGGTTGGCATGGACCGTGGGATCACCAAAGATGTTGGGTTTTAAAACCATATTATGATGATTACTGGAGTGATCAAGAGACCAACCCGATAGAGTATCGCGTCGGTCTACGCCAAGAATGGGAATACAAGGTGAATGAGTCTAACAACCTTGTATTTTGTTTGAGAAATCTTAATGCACCAGTTCCGCATCGTCGAAGTCTTCAGATGCCTCGACGATGTATAATTGATGACACAACCGAGATTGAAGATGCTATTACACAAATTCGCCTGGAGAATAATTGAATGTTGTTGCGTAGAAATAGATATTATCTACTACAACTAGCCAATGAAATGGCTGCCGCAAGCAACAGAGTACTCTCTCCAAACGAATACCATAACGTGATAAATAACAATGAATATTTGTCTGAGGGGTACATGTCGAATGAAGAATAATTAATTTTTTGCTCTGGTATTTTATTTTGGAGTGTTTTTATTGTCACTATTTTTATGATATTATGTACTGTATTTCTTATATACTGTCTTTGTTATGAGTTTTGTAACAAAGATCGTTAAATTTGTTTCCGTTTATGTAATATTTTTTTAATATAATATTTATGATTATTTTAACTTTAATCGCCTTTAATATTATACTGTTACGAGTTGTTTTGCCTTTTAAGAATCTTTCCGGAATGTTAGACACATTGCTCGATCTCTCATTCAAATTCTGTATCTATTTGCGAAGCAATATATACGATACATCAACAACTTTCTAAATCTCCAGACGTTACAAAAAAATGTATTTACTAACTACATAAATTACTATATAACTATATATTTACAAAAAAAATGTATTTACATTTCTATAACTAAACTATCAACTACATAACTAATTATGTACCGCAAGGCCTCCGACGGACGTTCCTCCGCCCTCGTCGTTGTGCAATAGGAGGTTCCTCAGCCTCCTCATGAACTTGTGTAACTTGTCCGAAGTTCGTGAACGCCTGATGCATACTCCCCGGGATAGCATCGACGTCGTCTTCGAACCACGGCACCGGCGACACTTGTCTTTGCAATCTTGTGGGTTCGGCAAATGCCACCGGAGGAATGACGCCTGAAGTTGAAATAAATTCATCCATCTCCGGAGTGACGAATGACAATGACGGGTGTGTACCTAGCTGCGATGCGTAATGCGAATAAGGGTCATGCATCTGGTACACGTTGGATGGCCCAGCATCGTCACCCATGCCGTACGAACTAGATGATACGGCATGAGCGCCCATGCCGTACGTACTAGATGATCCGGCATAAGCGCCCATGCCGTACGATGTAGAAGGTTCGGCATCGCCCACACTACCTGGACGATAGGCATCAGAAGTCCATGGCTGAGGAGAAGGCTGAGGAGCAGCCTGAGGAGATGAAAGAACGTCAGCTGCCACATGGCGTGGTACTCCTCGATACATCCTCCCAATGGTGCCATCATTGATGGCATGAGCCAGCTCGATACCCGATTCTGCAGTACCGGACCGTAGGGTTAGATCACTCAAGCGTATCAAGTTTGATACCTCCGTATCCTACGAAACACATAAATTGGTTTAATTAATACATGAATAATAACAACATAATCTAACTCATATAACTAAACAGATGGTACTGTCAATGTGATCATACATCTAATCCCAGTCGTCCTCCTATTGGTAGATACCCAAATTGAGGTTGGTACGCCGGGTTGACCAAAAATCTTCATGTGATTCGCCAATACCAATCTATGTATTTTTGGTCAACCCCTATCCCTTGCTCAAAATTGGCGACATCTGGTGCTTGCCGATTATTCCACGCAACTATATGTGCATGGTGATGGTCAGCCCAGTTTGCACGGAAGTATCCTCGCCGAGTAATTTTGTGCAAGTTCCTGTCCCACATTACCGGTTCAGGAACCCCTTGGCGATAACCAAACTGTCGTAGCACGCGGAGGGGATACGTGTACTCGACAATCTCATAGCATATTAGGGGCAACTTTGCCATCTAAATATCTTCTCCATCTTTAGTATATGGAGGCAAAGTCGGCAAGATATAGGGCATCCAAATGACCTATAAAATAAAATATAAACAAACAAATAAAAAAATTAAAATTTCGATATAAGTAAATAAATAACCTCGTCATTCTTCAAGCGATCTAACTGATCGCGATACACCACCAAAATATGCATCGGCAAATTATCCAAATTAAATTGAAGAGTCCACCTGTACACCAAAAATATAAATCATAAGTTTAATATCCATAAATAAATATCTATTACATGATAAATGAAATTAAAAATAAAATACTAATTACTTACCAATAACCCCTTGGAGCAGCTGAGAACTTCAAGTCGCCGCCGTAGTCGAGCTCTCCGAATGATATATTATAGTCGGGGAGAGGGACTACTTCAGACCGAAGCCTTGGAAATCGCTCCCAAGCCCAATACTCCAACAAAAATAGGCACCCGGCAATGTGTTTCGTGTTGGGCTTCGTAGCCTTACAGAGCTTGCGGTGGAGGATCGCTAGGGTCGCACTGCCCCAGCTATACTTGACGAAAGGTGTCAAGTCACGCAGCAGTAGGAGGTAGGCTAACTTAACTCTGTTGTGTGATTTATCAGAAAACAACATCTCACCAAGCATAAGCAAGCAATATGCACGTGCGTAGCAATGCATAACCTCCTCGTCGGCCTCGTCAAGAACTATAGCAAAGGTATCCCGTAACCACTTCAGCGTCAAAGACCCATTCCTAATCTTATCCACTGGTGGTTGCACTCCGAGTAGCTCACCGCAGAGTCTCTGCCAGACGGTATCCTCATGCGAGTCATCATTCTGGATAACTGGCAACCCATGCACGGGTAACCCCAATAAGACGGTCACGTCCTGCAATGTGACAGTCATCTCCCCGACAGGTAGATGGAAAGTGTACGTCTCCGGACGCCATCTCTCTACCAACGCGGTTATGAGGGCCCTATCTAACCGCTTCGGCCACAACCTAAATGGGCCGTACAAACCGACTGATTCTATTAACTGTATAACTCTAGGGGGGACATTTTCTCTCCATTCCCCTACATCGTGTCCAACACAGTCAAAAGTATTGATATCCTGAAACATTTAATAAGACATAATAAATAACATTAAAAAATTAAAAAACTTAAATTAAAAAAAAACAAATGCAATAACCTAAATGTTTACCTGCGCTAACCAAACTAGTTCGGACCTGTGCTGTCCCTGTTGGTGTAGAACTGAAGTATCTTCAGGCCCAGGATGCATAGCTGAAATTTTTTCCCACAACACTCGTGGTAAATTTGTTAGTACGAAATTAAAATTTAATCATATTTATAAACAAAATATAAGATTCATTATAAAGAAATGTGCGCGACAAGTGCATAAAATTTATAATACATAAAAGTTGACATAACAAAAAAATAAAGTAGCATAAACATTCATTACAATAAACCGACAAGATCAATTGGGTGCAAGGCAGGGTCGGGATGGACATTTTCGCCTATCAAAATTTAATAACTAAATTAACAAATTAAACAAATAATAGGTATTTTAATTTTATATTTTTCTAATTGTCAAATTTTCAGGGGCCAAAGTGTATATTTTTAATTAAATAGCTAAATTAGAAAATTAAACTAACTAAAAATGTAATATGTTGATTTATATTTTCCTACACATGTGAAAGGGGCGAAAGTGTAATTTTTAATTTAACAACTAAATTAAACAAATAATAGGTATTTTAATTTTATATTTTTCTAATTATCAAAATTTAAGGGGCCAAAGTGTATATTTTTAATTAAATAGCTAAATTAAAAAATTAAACTAACTAAAAGTGTAATTTTTAATTTAACAACTAAATTAACAAATTAAATAAATACATTTTAAATTAAATAAAAAAATTCAAAAATGAAACTAACTAACAATTTATTTTAAAATAATAGGTTGAAAATTTTATATTTTTGTAATTGAAAAAATTTCAGGGGCCAAAGTGTATATTTTTCTACACATGTGATAGGGGCGAAAGTGTAATTTTTAATTTAACAACTAAATTAACAAATTAAATAAATACATTTTAAATTAAATAACGAAATTAAAAAATGAAACTAACTAATAATTTATTTTAAAACAATAGGTTGATATTTAATATTTTTCTAATTGAAAAAATTTCAAGGGCCAAAGTGTATATTTTCGTACACATGTGAAAGGGGCGAAAGTGTAATTTTTAATTTAACAACTAAATTAACAAATTAAATAAATACATTTTAAATTAAATAACGAAATTAAAAAATGAAACTAACTAACAATTTATTTTAAAACAATAGGTTGAATATTTAATATTTTTCTAATTGAAAAAATTTCATGGGCCAAAGTGTATATTTTCCTACACATGTGAAAGGGACGAAAGTGTAATTTTTAATTTAACAACTGAATTAAACAAATAATAGGTATTTTAATTTTATATTTTTCTAATTATCAAAATTTAAGGGGCCAAAGTGTATATTTTTAATTAAATAGCTAAATTAAAAAATTAAACTAACTAAAAATGTAATATGTTGATTTATATTTTCCTACACATGTGAACGGGGCGAAAGTGTAATTTTTAATTTAACAACTAAATTAACAAATTAAATAAATACATTTTAAATTAAATAACGAAATTAAAAAATGAAACTAACTAATAATTTATTTTAAAACAATAGGTTGAATATTTAATATTTTTCTAATTGAAAAAATTTCAAGGGCCAAAGTGTATATTTTCCTACACATGTGAACGGGGCGAAAGTGTAATTTTTAATTTAACAACTAAATTAAACAAATAATAGGTATTTTAATTTTATATTTTTCTAATTATCAAAATTTAAGGGGCCAAAGTGTATATTTTTAATTAAATAGCTAAATTAAAAAATTAAACTAACTAAAAATGTAATATGTTGATTTATATTTTCCTACACATGTGAACGGGGCGACAGTGTAATTTTTAATTTAACAACTAAATTAACAAATTAAATAAATACATTTTAAATTAAATAACGAAATTAAAAAATGAAACTAACTAATAATTTATTTTAAAACAATAGGTTGATATTTAATATTTTTCTAATTGAAAAAATTTCAAGGGCCAAAGTGTATATTTTCGTACACATGTGAAAGGGGCGAAAGTGTAATTTTTAATTTAACAACTAAATTAACAAATTAAATAAATACATTTTAAATTAAATAACGAAATTAAAAAATGAAACTAACTAACAATTTATTTTAAAACAATAGGTTGAATATTTAATATTTTTCTAATTGAAAAAATTTCAAGGGCCAAAGTGTATATTTTCCTACACATGTGAAAGGGACGAAAGTGTAATTTTTAATTTAACAACTGAATTAAACAAATAATAGGTATTTTAATTTTATATTTTTCTAATTATCAAAATTTAAGGGGCCAAAGTGTATATTTTTAATTAAATAGCTAAATTAAAAAATTAAACTAACTAAAAATGTAATATGTTGATTTATATTTTCCTACACATGTGAATGGGGCGAAAGTATAATTTTTAATTTAACAACTAAATTAACAAATTAAACAAAATAATAGGTATTTTAATTTTATATTTTTCTAATTATCAAAATTTCAGGGGCCAAAGTGTATTTTTAATAAAATAGCTAAGTTAGAAAATTAAACTAACTAAAAATGTAATATGTTGATTTATATTTTCGTACACATGGGGCGAAAGTGTAATTTTTAATTTAACAACTAAATTAACAAATTAAATAAATACATTTTAAATTAAATAACAAAATTCAAAAATGAAACTAACTAACAATTTATTTTAAAATAATAGGTTGAAAATTTTATATTTTTGTAATTGAAAAAATTTCAGGGGCCAAAGTATATATTTTTCTACACATGTGAAAGGAGACAAAGTGTAATTTTTAATTTAACAACTAAATTAACAAATTAAACTAACCAACTAATTAAACAACTAAACCAACAAATTAAATTAACAAAACAAACAAACTAACTAATAATTTATTTTAAAATAATATATTAAAAATTTATATTTTTCTAGTTGTTAAACTTTTAGGGGTCAAAGTGCATATGTTTTTTAATTAAATAGCTAGAGTAAAAAATTAAACTAACTAACTAACATTTTTTTTTAAATAATATATTATTTTATATTTTCTTAAACATGTGAAAATGGTCAAAGTATAATTTTTATTTCAACAATTAAATTAACCAACTAACTAACAAATAAAGGTAAAAAGTATATTAATTAAATTAACAAATAAATTAAAAAAACGTTAAAAATATACTAACCTGTGAATAGAGGAGTAGAAGTCTGAATAGAAGAAGTGTAACTAGAACAAAAAATATCAAAATGAAGAACAAATGAGAGAAGGAGGAAATGAAGAAATGTGAATTTTAATGAAATCCGGCAAGTGATATTTATAGGCGAAGTTGTGCACATATACCGAGATTTCAAAAATTCAAAAATTCAAATTCAAAAGGGAGGGGAGAAAGGGAGGGGGGGGAAAGAAGGCAGCCTAAAGGCTGCCTTCTTTGCAGCTTTGGCCGGTCAAACGACCGGCCAAAGCAAACGGCGACCAGCTGTGGGAACGGCTGGTCGCCGTTTGTTGATCCCGCCCTTCACAAGGGCGGGATCATATTTTAAAAAAAAAAAAAAAATTTCATTTGATCCCGCCCTTGTGAAGGGCGGGATCAAAAAAAAAAAAAAAAAAAAATTATTGATCCCGCCCTTCGCAAGGGCGGGATCAAATTAAATTAATTTTTTTTGATCCCGCTGTTCACAAGCGCGGGATAAAAAAAAAAAAAAAAAAAAATTTCGATTTCGCCCTTCACAAGGACGAAATGCATTACTAAGGTAAATAAATTAAAAATTATTCTCTTTCAATAATTTTTTTTTTATTTTTATTTTTTATTTTTTTTTAGGTAAACAACTCCTTTTTTCACTAATTTTTCCCAGATTTAAATTTCGGACGACGTCGCAAGCCAAAAGGTTCTAACGGTCGTCTTAATTGAAATTTTGAACTTTCCATCCAGTAAAGTAACCACAGTCGTTGACGCTCTGAATTTCTTTCGAACCCGCTCGCTATTTCTCTGCGACAAAGAAGACTCATTTTCCTCTTTTTGCTTCAACTTTCTTCATTTCTGAGGAACCGGAGAGGCCGAATTTCATGGAAGGTATGTCATTGAACTCCTTCGGGCAAAACCTAGAAACTTCGCTACCAGACCTGACACTTTCTGGTGAGTTACGTTGGGAGAAACCGTTAGATCAAGAAACGCAAGTGTCTGCAATGGATGAAGATGAAGACCAAGAATCAATTACCGATTCAATGGTCTGCGACCCAGGTTCAAGACTGGTTCCGACTGGGTTTACTAGGTCGAATTGTGCAGGTTGGTATATATTCTATTTGCTCCTATTTTTCGAAATTTACACAAAAGGGTTTTATAGATCTTGGATTTTTTGTTTTTGTGAAATGTGAATGTGATCAATTTGGTTCATTAATATCTGTAATCCAAGCATTAGGGCATTTTAGGTTAGTGAATCAACTTTCAGCATATAGTATCATAGTTTTCCTTCGGATCCAGGTTATCGTATTTAAATCTAGCTGTAAATGTCCCGAATTTGCTGGAGTAAAATTTAAAGTAAATTATGGAACTGGATTTTTACTAGGTTGAGGGGTTAGGGTTCATATACTAACTTATTCACAAACTTACCCCACATTTGCTGAGTAAAATTGTGAACCTTTGAACTAGAACATTAAGTGGAAACATACAATTTACTGTTTCCATTCCTGATTCGTGTTCACACTCTCAAAATTTTGGGATTAATGTATAGAAATGCATTTGGTAAACATATTTCTGTTTCCAAAATTTTGGAAGTAATCTGAGACTATTTCCTGATTTTTTCAAGAATCTGAGAAATAAAAAAATGTTGATTCATATTTTTTTTTGGTAGTTGTTGATTCCTATTCACTCTCACAAAATTATTTCCAATACCACCCCGTCGGTCACCACACATCTAAAAGGAAAAAAAGAACAAATGTTGCAACTTGCAACCAAACGCGTTTCTTGTTTCTGTTCTCATAAATTAAAAGAAATAATTTCAGGACAATGGTCATTAAAAAAACATTTGGTAAGTGCCGTATTGCATTTGAAGGACGTGAGGGGTGCCTACCCGAATCCTATATTTTGATTTCATATATGTTATGTACAAATTTCGCTATTGACACTATATGTTGGCATCTTCAATCAGATGAAATTGTAATGTTTGTAAATGCTGGGGGTGAGGCTTTGGTGGAGGCAGATTCTGGTTTCATCCTTCAACCTGATAACTCTTTTCGAGGGGGAGACATCTTTCAAACTGGCGAGCATATCACTGAGGGTGGAGATTATCCAAGCATTTACCACTCAGCTCGTTTGGGAAACTTCTGCTATCAGTTTAACGAACTCCCTTCTGGAGATTATTTTGTCGATTTTCATTTTGTCGAAATTATAAACACCAATGGGCCTAAAGGCATGAGGGTTTTCGATGTTTTCATGCAAGATGAGAAGGCAAGTTAGTTAAGCAAAGAACTCTCAGGCTTCATTTTTTTCTTTTTGAAATATATTGTGCGAGTACATATAATCTCTCATTCTGCAGGTTTTATCTAATTTTGATATCTTCTCCATTGTTGGAGCAAATAAACCGTTGCAATTAGTTGACTCGAGAGTTTTTGTCAAGGATGATGGGGTGCTTGTAATTAGGTTTGAAGGTGTCAATGGGAGCCCTGTGGTTAGTGGAATTTGCATAAGGAGAGCACTTAAAGTGTTAGGTATTTACTTTTTGACTGTCAAAATTTGAATTTTTTGTTTCAGGATCAAGCAATTTCGGATAATATTTTCTGTATTTTGCTTGATTACAGCTCCTCAAGAGAAACAAGAAAATCCTAAATGTAACAACTGTGGAACTGAGATAGATGTCTCTTCAATACAGGTATGAGACAACTTGGACTGAAGTTTCGGAGTTTTGTTTTTATTATTATCTCTTTATTTGTTCTTATCCAGAGCGTTTTTCATGCGGTACTTTTTGATAATGGGAATATGCAGAAAAAAGAAATGCGAACAAAACTGATGTCCAACTATGAAAAGAAGATAGAGGAGCTGAGTGCCCAATGCCAGCGTAAGACAGAAGAATGTTATCAAGCTTGGATGTCTTTGACTGCTGCAAATGACCAACTAGAGAAGGTTAGGATGGAACTTGATAATAGGTCATTCCAGACATTCTCCCTTGGTAAGTGAATTAAATTTGTGAAGTAATCTCTCTCTCTCTCTCTCTCTCACACACACACACACACTCTTTCTCTAACACGGTATTTGACTATTTTTAGTTTGACGGTGGAGTAAAAGACTAGATGCTTATGATTGGGTTTATCAATAGATTTTACCTTGTACAAAAAAAAATTCTTCTGCAAATACTATACTTAATCTTTTAATTCTTAGCATTAAAAGAAGAAATCACATGTGGGCCCGGAGGACCATTAATGAGTAACGACACTGATTTTTCTTTTCTTTTTTCATGCAAAATATAACAATTTACAAGTCGTCAGCGTGACATTTTACAGTGTTTTTCCATATCCGTCTCCAATTATTTAAAGCATAATTTTTTTCTTTCCTTTTTGTTTTCGGTCTTAATTTGTTACTGTGTTCTTTTTTAGATCAAACTGTAGAGAAGCAAGCAGAAAAGCTCAGTGATGTACAGAGCAGCTATGAACGTGACAAGAAGTTTTGGGTTATGGCAATTGATGATTTAGAGAAGAAAATAACGGTAACTAGTGTAGTTTTACTCCAAAATGGAGAAAAATATATGTTTATGCAGTCTTTGTTTGTATTATGTTTTCTATATCATCTATGTATACAAATATTCACTGATCTGTTGTGCAGGTGATGAAACAGGAGCATTCTCAGCTCTCACGTGAAGCACATGACTGTGCTGATTCAATTCCGGAGTTGAATAAAATGGTTTTTGCTGTCCAGACATTAGGTAAGTTTGGATAACACTGACTATTATTTGGCATTGGGATTACATGATATGGTATTTTAATTATCAATTATGCATTAAGCTATCTGCATGGATTCGTTTTTAAGTTGCACAATGTGAGGATCTGAAAATGAAGTACACCGAAGAGCAAGTAAAGAGAAGGAAACTTTATAATCAAGTTCAGGAGGCAAAAGGTGCATATAGTTTGTTTTCAATACATTTTTATAACAATTTTTTGTTATTAGATAATATAATATTAATATTATTTTTTGTGTTGAGAAGAATATAAATCATTTTGGCTTGAACATCAGGGAATATCAGAGTATTTTGCCGGTGCCGTCCACTGAGCAAGGGAGAGGTATCAGCTGGTTATTCCACAGTGGTAGACTTCGACGCAGCCAAGGATGGAGAACTTGGAATCCTGACTGGTGGCTCCACTAAAAAAACATTCAGATTTGACCGTGTCTACACACCAAAGGACAATCAAGGTACTTCATTACTACTTCTATCAATCTACATCTATACTATGTATAAAGACACAGCATGTCTTGATCATATGAAGGGAGAGAATGTCTAAGTCATTATTTTTGGTTTATTAAATAACTATGGTGACATTTGTTTAGAATTTTTTTTCCTGGGTTTCTATTTCTGTTTCCAGAAAACTTGCAACATAAATATAAATAACGGAACCAAAAAAAAATCTGTTTTCGTTACGTTTCCAGTTTTTACAACAAATTTATGGAACAAAACAAAACAATTATTTTGTTCTCAACTTTCTGCTTCCGTTCCAAGTTTTCTGTGAACAAAAACACTAAACAAACATCACTACCTCTTCATGTTGTGCCCTCCTTTTTCCCTTTCATTTAAATTTAAATGACGTAATTGCAGTTTACCTTCTCGTAATTAAACCTATCTTTAGTTTAACCCCTTATACTTTGAAATAGTCACCTTACCTCAAACTTTCGATTGAAGTGAAAAAATTAGTTTTTCTGTTAAATCTAATTGGCAAAAAGACTGAAATAATGCCCTTGGCGCATACCAGGTTTTTAAATTATGGAACACAAATTGACTACTCCAATGAACTCCATTTTGGATGATCTATATATGCCTAGATTCGTCTAAGAAAATACTATAATTTGGAATCAAGAATTTAATAAAAATGTTTATATTTAACACACAAAGTGCTTACCTGGTATTAGGAAAAATGCTTATTTGACATGAAAAATGATATTTTTAAAATACAAAATTTATCTAATGTTTTATCCGTTTTTTAATAATCTATATATGCTTTCCTGTGAAAAATCCAAAATTTCAATCAATTTTTACATGAAAGGTTTGTGCCAAAATCAATTTCTCTTTAAAGTCTCCAAATTGTAATTATTTAACACAACTCGAATGTCAAATTAATTTGGAAATTTTTATCCTTTACACGTTAAAACATTGATATGCATATATATATCGGTGTTGTAAAAGGCGGGGGCGTAGGGCGGAGCATTCTGACTTGTCCAGGGCGAGGCGTAAGCCCTAAGGTGTGGGGCATAAGCCCCATGATGCATAAATTTATTTTTTTAAAAAAATATTATATATAATTAAAAATATGAAAAATAAATAAAAAGGATATATATGAAAAATAAATATAGATAAAATATTAAGATGACAAAAGTTATGATTCATCAACAGTAATTTAATTAAAATTTCATTTTCCTTATGAGGCTAACTTATTTCGAGATGTTATTAAATATTATTCTTTATTGCCCCGAGCTAGTTTAGGATTGCCCTGCTTCTGGGTGAGCCCTACGAATGCCTTTTACAACACAAACACACATATATATTATTAAAAACGGATAAAATATGAGATAAATTTCGTGTTAAAATAAACATTTTTCCTTAAAAAGGGGTAAGTGATTTGGGTGTCAAATCTTAATATTTTTGTTAAATTCTTGATGATTTCAAGTTATAGTACTCTTTTAGCTCATTTGGTTGTGGATGGAATGGGATGAGAGAAAGAATGAAATGGGAGAAACAATGGAATTGATTTGCCAATGGAGCAATTATTCAATTCTTTTGTTTAGTTGGTATTGTATGCTTAAAAGAATAAAATGATTAAACATAACAAAATTTTCATAATACCCTCATATATATCAATTTTAAGGTCAAATTTATTCACAAATACAACAAATAGTTAATTCGTACTGTAATTTCGCTCAAAGACAAACAATTATATGAAATCATTTATGTATTGAGGAGGGTAAAATTTGCATATTAAGAGGTAGCACTCCGCTTTTCAATTTTTGTGTCTCACTTTCCTTTCCTCCCATGTACACAAACCAAATTCGTATTGTCCGACAATGAAGATTCAACAACATGTTTGGTTTGAAGTAATTGTAGAAACCAAATGGGCCTAACTCACTCTCAAATGACGCTTCGAAAGAGGGGGATTGCCTTTAGACTTATATATAGCTCAGGATTAGGTAACACAAGCGATGTGCGATTTAATATGCCCCTTCACATGCATGGTGGACTTTGCCAAACTACAACAAACGAATATCAGGGGAAGGGCCCGACATCCATATGGGAATCAACACGCCCTCTCTTGCACAGGGTGGACTTTTTGCTGAACCACTGCGAATGGATATTGAGGGGCCCAATGTTGATATGGTATTCAACACGCCAAACATCAAATAAGAGGCCAGACTTCGACACTATGTAAAAATACAATGGGCCTAACTCATTCTCGGGAGACGCCTTCGAAGAGGAGGATTGCCTTTAGACTTTTATAGCTCAAGATTAGGTAACACAGGTGATGTGGCATTCAACCTGCCCCTCATGCGCAGGATAGACTTTGACACATTACTGCAAACGAATATCGGGGAAGGGCCCAACATCGATGTGGGATTCAACATGCTCCTTCATATGTAGGGTGAACTTTTGCTTGCAAATTGCTCAAGTAGGCTGTTGGGCGTCATCGTAAGAAACACTTTTCATTTCATCCCCGCTTCTTGCTCTACAAATGAAGAAAGACTTGTTGAAAATCGTCGGTTGGATTGCTCTCTAGTTATATCATCACAACTCTTATGATTTGCGAACGGATATCGGGGGGCCCAACGTCGATGTGGTATTCAACACGCCCAACATCAGACAAAAGGTCTAGCTCTGATACCATGTGAAAACCCAATTGGCCTAACTTACTCTCAAGGGACCGCCCTGGAAGGGGAGGATTGTCTTTAGACTTATAAAGAGCTCCAGATCAGGTAACACAAGTAATGTTGGATTTAACAGTAATGAAATATGAATGGAATGCAATAGAAAAATGAATAAAATTAATGTAGGAATGGAATAGGATTACTAGCGGAATCAGTTGCCTTGTGTATGTAAAAGAATGAAATTGTATGTATATAATAATTTTTTAATATATATATATATATTTAAAGTTAATATACTTAGAATTGTAAAACTAAAAAAATATCTTTTTACTCTCTCGAACTACTCATTTTTTCAAAATTTATACTTTCAACTTTCCCTCTATAGCATATTTCTATTTCAATTTTTTCAAAACAACGTTCTGCCTCTAGAATTGATTCTCTCAATAATGTTTAATTCTTTGCATAATTTTATACATCGTATTTTTTTCTCTTGATTTTTTATTTATTTTATTTTTTATTTTTTATCTAGACACGTTCTCTCTATATTATTTTGACAATCAATTTATCTACTTACTCTATAAAAAGTATTTTATTAAATATTTATCTCTCGATAATTTTTTGTATGTGATTCCATTCAACCAAACGTGTAGTTTGAGACGAATACATGTGTATATAGAATATCCAAAAAAGAGTTTGTTTGCGTAGTCATTTCCGTTAAATGTAACTGAAAAACAAACTGTTTCATTTTAGTTTAAAGTCTAAGGAGGTAAAATGTCTATTTTCAAAATAGAAAGGAGTAAAGTGACAACAGGTCTAAGTATAAGGAGGTAAACTGTAAGTACGCCAATTTAAATAGTACTTTCTCTGTTCCACTATAATTGTATGACTCTTCTTTTTTGGTGTTGGGTTTATTCCACATCGGATGAGTAAGAGGCTGGTGGTCAAGATATAAGTATGAGGAAAAGTCTCACCACATGAGCTAACTTTTAGGGTTGAGAGAAGCTCAAGACTACCCTACACTGGTATTAGGGCCCATGTTACAACAACTATGACTTAATAGCCACAAAGAGAGAGACTAGTCAAGGGTTAGCCGACCAAAGGCCCGATGTGTAAAGGGGAGATTGTTAGGTTTATCCCACATCGGATGTGGAAGAGGTTGGTGGCTATGTTATAAGTGTGAGAGAAAGTTTCACCACATGAGTTAGCTTTTGATGTTGAGAGAGGTCCAAGACCACCTTACATGTGGATGTTCCAAAATGATTAATAAAAGTTATCACATTTCCAAACTAACTCTATTCTCAACCACTCATTGAAAAATTAAAATCCCTTTTCGTCTTTCACTCCAAGGGCAATATAGGAAAGTTAAAAATATTCAAATATTACCTAAAATTTTGTGCAAAGTTAAAGAGAGCAATAATAGTGGAACAAATGAAGTGCTATATATTTAGATGAATTTTATTTTCATCAAAATAAATTATACAAGCACATTGTGTGTGCCACGAACACTAGCATGGGTATTGTTTGTGAGATTTGTACTTTTTCTCATTGCAGATGATGTGTTTGCGGATGCTTCACCCATGGTGATTACGGTGTTAGATGGCTACAATGTGTGCATATTTGCTTATGGACAAACTGGAACAGGCAAGACATTCACGATGGAGGGTACTGAAGAGAACAGAGGAGTCAATTACAGGACTCTTGAGGAGCTGTTTAAAGTTTCCAGGGAGAGGAGTGGAACTTTTAGCTATAACATATCAGTTAGTGTGCTTGAAGTCTACAATGAGCAGATACGGGACCTGCTGGCCACATCCCCTGCATCAAAGAAGTATGATTAATAAAGTCCAACCGAGCTGGAACCTTTTGAAAAACTGTTTCTGTTTTCTGCTCACAGAAAACTTGGAACAGAAACAAAAATATGTGACAAAATAATATGTTTATTTTCTGTTGCAGAAAATTTGTTAAAAAAATGGGAACAGAATAAAAACATATTTTGCTTGTTCCCATATTTCTATTTCTGTTTTAATATTTGCCGAAATAGAAACAAAAAAATTCTGAAACACTGACAAACACCACCAAGTGATTAGTTTCACAAATTTTAGGTGGAAATAGGCTTCTTAGGACATTGGACTTCCATTTAATATAGGTTGGAGATAAAGCAAGCTTCTGAGGGATCTCATCATATCCCTGGGATAGTGGAAGCTAAAGTGGAGAACATTAGAGAAGTCTGGAATGTACTGCAAGCCGGAAGTAGTGCTAGAGCTGTTGGATCCAATAATGTGAACGAACACAGTAGTCGTTCTCACTGGTAAAATTGTTTGCGGCTTTTCTCTGTCTCATGCGTCTTTTTCTTTCTTTTTTCCTTGTTTCATCTTAACCCCTAATTCAATTTTTTTTATTCATTTTTTCAACTTTTGTGATATTCTTTCAGCATGCTTTGTATAATGGTAAAAGCCAAGAATTTGTTAAACGGTGAATGCACCAAGAGCAAGCTTTGGCTTGTGGATTTGGCAGGCAGTGAGAGGCTTGCAAAGACTGATGTGCAAGGTGATCGACTCAAGGAAGCCCAAAACATAAATAGATCGCTTTCAGCTCTTGGAGATGTGATATCTGCTTTAGCAAATAAGAGCAGCCACATTCCCTACAGGTTTCATTAATTCGCGTCTATTTTTGTGGTTTGCATTATATCACTTACGTATGTATCTATGCTTACCCTTTGCTGTTTATTATCATTAGGAATTCGAAGTTGACACATTTGCTCCAGGATTCATTAGGTCTCTCTCTCTCTCCCCCCTATTTTGTTGCATTGGTACTATTTGAAGTCATTGTCCGAGTCCCGGCAAGGATTTTTACATCCTTTTGGTCATCTTTTGAAGGGGGTCCGTAACTACTATCTGATTTTTATTTTGATTTTTTTTGGCAGGGGGTGATTCCAAAACTTTGATGTTTGTGCAAATTAGTCCTTCAGAGCACGACTCTAGTGAGACCCTTAGCTCATTAAATTTTGCAACCCGAGTTAGAGGGATTGAATTGGGTCCTGTAAGAAAGCAAATTGACACAACCGAGCTTAGTAAAATGAAAATGATGGTATGACCATTATTTACTAGACTTTTTCATTTTCTTAGCTTTGCCAATGACACTGTTTTGATCGGTTTTTCCCCCCTCTTTTTTTTTACTGTAGCTTGATAAAGCTAGGAACGAGTGCAAATCCAAAGATGAATCCATAAAGAAGCTAGAAGAGAGCTTACAGAACCTAGAAAGTAAGGCCAGAGGCAAGGATCAGGTGCAGAGAAACCAACTGGAAAGAGTCAAAGAACTCGAAGCCCAACTAGAGTTAAAGACAATGGTGCAAAGCCAATCAGAGAGACAAGTTTCACACCTTTCGGAAAGACTCAAGGGCAGTGAGCAAGCTTGTACTGATCTTCAACAGAAGGTTCCTTTCACTTTGTGTTAAATTAAGAGCACCTCTTTAATATTTTGATAATAAATTAATTATTGACTTCTCTCATATGATATTGTTTTTCTTTTTTTTGTAGGTTAAAGAGCTGGAGAACAAACTTAGAGATAGAGATTTGTCAGAGTCTACAACATATCAACAGAAGGTTCGTTATTTTTTTTAAGGGTGCGGGTGTGTGGGGTTGGGGGGGGGGGGGGGGGGAGGGTTTTAAAAATGGTAGCATTAAGAGGTGTATTGCTGTTGTCCGTGCAATTTTTTGATTAATCTTGAGAAAGGTGAATTTTTTACTAAGATATGTTGAATCCCAGATCGCTTGTATTACCTGATCTTGAGCTACATATAAAGTCTAGGGCAATTCTCATATTACAATGCGTCTTTTGAGAGTGAGTTATCTCCATTGGAGTTTTTAAATTGTATCAGACCCAAGATACTTGTCTAATGTTGGGTGTGTTGAATCAATCCCACATCGATGTTGGACCCCCAATATCCGTTCGTAGTGGTTTGTCAAAAAGTTCACTCTGTGCTTCAGGGGGCATGTTGAATCCCATATCGATGTTGGGCTCTTTCCCCGATATTCGTTTGTAGTGGTTTGTCAAAAGTTTACTATGCGCGTGAGGGTTGTGTTACCTGATCATGAACTATATATAAAGCTTAGGGCAATCCTTATCTTGCAAGGTGTCTTTTGAGAGTGAGTGAGGCCATTAGGTTTCTACGAGGTAGATGTTCTTCAGGAAGCCTTTTCTATGGGGGATTGAATGACGGATACCTAACCTTAGTATTTGTATTTTGTAATGCAGGTGAAGGAACTTGAGAAAAAGCTTAGGGAGCAAGTGCAAGAGTCGGAGTCTTATTCTATCACCCTTCAGCATAAGGTTGCCAATGCATTTTGTTTGGCGGCTGTCAGTATTAGATATCAATAGTAATGGGGATGGAAATAACAATTCAATTTTATGTTGTTTAGGTTGAGGAACTTGAGAGGAAACTGAAAGAGCAAGAGCAGATGTCAGAGTCGTCGTCCTCACTTCGCCAAACGGTACTCTGTTCTGTTCAATCTCTGTCTTCGAAAAACCGTATTTATTAAATAAGACATAAAGATAGGAGCTTCAAATAGCGCGTGTTTCCTTCTTCTAATGGCAGATTAAGGAACTCGAAGAGAAAGTGAGGAAACAAGAACAACAGTTGCCATTTACATTAAATTCTGATTCAATTGCTTTGCGATGCACCCCGATAGAAGGCAAATACTTTGCGAAAGATGAGTCCAAGAACGAAGTTGAGCACCAAATACTAAGAAGTTCAAATTCAAATAACCGGAAAATTGGTCATGGCTCTGTTTCGTCCAAGGGAAATGACGAAATTAGAAGGAAAAGACTGTCTAGAAATGGCGAAACCGAAAATAATGTCATTCAACCGTCTTCCTTTACAGATAACAACAAGGGCAGACAGTCTGATCCCCCGAGACCATTTTCAAGGGTCAATAGAACAACTAAGGCACTCACTACAGGTCAAAGATCGCTTACTCAAAAGACGAGCAGAGATCCGGTGCAAGGAGTCAAGGAGAGGGATAGCAAGAAGAGAATTTGGTCAAGATAGTGAGGTGATTTTTTTTTTTGTTGAATTCAACCTTTAGTTCTTCTTTCTTTTTCGACTTAAGATTGCTAGATGTAAAATGTAAAATCTAAGAGCAATTTATAGGACGAGGGTAATATGCTACATTGCCATAAAACTATCCAAACACGTTCATTATTGGGCTTTACTATTGACATTGTACTATCTTCTTTCATGTTCAGTATTGCATTATACATTCTCTCGAGCAACAACATAAAATTATGGTAATTACTGTAGACTTTCTTGAATATTTATTATAAGAAATTAAAAAGCGGAAGCTTAAGCCGTTAGAGGACTTATTTGAGCTCTATTTAATTTTACTAATAATAGTATATACAATAAAAATATTTAAAAAGAACACTCTCTTGGATTAATGAGTTCATGCATTTAATGAGAAATACAAATGGTTTGGAAACCTTTAATCTTTTCTAGGAACCCAAATTTCTCCATCGGAATAGAGAGCAGGAATTAGAAACAATACATGAAAAAGTGAAAAAAAATACATGTAATCATTTACAATTTCAATTTTATTTTGAAATTCATGCTATTACTACCAAAGTAATCAAAAAGTACCTAAGTATTTCACGTGTAAATGTAAAAAATATACTAATGTAATTCTTTTTTTTTAAACATACACATTGTCTTGATCTAAAACTTGTAAGTAAAAGTTCAAGTCATGAAATGAAGCATATCTAAAAGTGAGTGGATTTTGCGTTCAATAATTTAAACATATTTATTGTTCGACTTCATTTGGTTTTGTGTTAATTATTTCTATCCATTCTTATCTTTTTATCCCTTCAACTTTCTGTAATATTTTTATTCAATTCATCTCATTGATTAAGCTCCCTTTCATTCTGTCTTCCTTCAGTTGTTTCAAAATACACAACAAATTTGAAGAGTCGTGAAATATTTATTCGTCATTCTTTTTCCAAATTGTTCCACCATCCGGCATTTTATTCATCCAGAAGTAGAGAAATGTGGATGCATGGATCATGAGAAAGCGAGGATGTGGTTGTACAACCTAAATTGATAAACCCACAATATGGATGACGCGTTCAACTACAAAGCAAACATATCTGAGAAAATTAGTGCACTCTAGGCACTACCATTCTCCTTATACTCTCATCTATTATTGTTATTTTTACAAACAACTCTTGCAATTTTCTTAACAATGACATCTACATATTCAAGTTAGAATGAAAATGAAACTAGCTCTGGTATTTATTACTTGAAAAAACAAGTCATAAATACGTGTGTTTGTGTGTGTGAAACTTGAGATGAAAAGCAACAATTTGAGACAAACACTCAAATTATCAACTCTATAAGTCCACAACAAAAAAGAACAAAGAAAAACAAATTACCATACCATTCTGACATGCCTTTCCATATGTTTGGAAGAAGCAATTGTAAATATGTTATTCAATCTCCACAATAATCAATCCCGACATCCGATGAATAAAATAAACTCAATATTTAAACCAAGATCAAACTTTAAAAAATACACAAAATAAATAGTCCATTAAAATTAAGGGCAATTATGGAGCAATCTTGTTTTGTGGTGGAAACTACCGGATGAACTCAAGAGGTTTAGTTTGCACCGATCAATCCTCCTGATAATTTGCAAACAAATTTGCCCCTACTAAATGAGCGGTTACGTTTTATATCTTGCGATTTGACCTTATTAATGAATATGCACCTTCCATAAGTGTTGTCACCCCTAAAAATGTAGAACGAAATATGATAATAAACTACAAATGAAATTGAAAACGAAACCTACAATTTCTCCTAATTGTGAATGTTGTTCAATGATTTTTTTACACCACAATGATCTATAAATCATAATCTTCAAAATGAGATATTAATTTTTTTTTTGGAAATTATGGATTAGGACGCATGTGAATGTTATATGTAACATCAACTGTAATTTTGATGTTATATATAACATTACTATAATTTGTGTGCCCCGTGAGTATTGAATATAACTTTCAAGGTAATAGAAATAACATCAATTAATATTGATAATAACACAAATTATATGAATGTGTTGAATGTAACATAACAAAATGATAAATGTGGTTTAAATGTTGAGTGTAATATTCAACTGTATTTTGATAATGTATAAGATTGTACTAATTGTAACATGGATGTGAAATCTGAAAATTATGGAAGTATAATGTTGAATGAAACATGAATGCGAAAACTGAAAATTCTACAGGTACTATGTTGAATGTAATATAAATATATGAATTTGAAACTAATGAAAAAAATAGTGAATTTGATATCATTTTGAAGATTTTATTTAGACGAATCTGAATATATAATTATATCATGAAACAAATGTGTATTACAATAGTTATTTTGATTTTGATAAAGTGATTTTGTGTAAAACTTAAATATGAAAATTTCAATCCAGCAAATCACGCAGGGGTAGATTAGGCATACCAATTTTCGTATTTTTTGAAATTAGGACTAAATAGTTCAAACTTTCTAGACAACGTGATCGTTTGGTTCAAACTTAAACACTTTGAATCAATCAGTAATTACATTATTAATTTAGGTCCACTTGGTTGCAATACACAAGAAAATTAACTCTATTTTTTCAATCAAATAAATAATATAAAATTGATAAACAAACAAATGCACTGAACAAATATATGTATATGTATATAATTCAATAACCTGTGTTTAGAGTGAGTATAAAACTATTTCTCATTGAAACCACAAAAATTCCCTATATTATAAAAATGTATTGTCAATTTTTTTGTACTATTATATGAGAGACCACCAACTGCTGTTGTTACTCAACCTTTGTGATAGTGGCAATTGATTCATATTGAAGCGGGTACCACATTACCGTTGCGGTCGGCAGTTGACCAATCTGTCCGGTTTATGCAGTACTTGCTCTCGAGCATCATTCCCATCAGACATGAACAAATGCAGCACAATTCGAACCCTGGATGAAGTGGTGTTGAACTGAAACATAAAGTAAATTGATAAAATGTTTGGTGACATATTCAATTTTTTGTCTAAAGAAGAACAAAAGGGACAAGCAAGGTTAGAGGGGAAAAAGTATGCAATCTGCCTACCTTCAATTGCATTCCAAGATGCAATACCTCGGCTTCCATCAATTTGATTACGTACAATTCACAATCAAATTTGAAACAAGTGTAAAAGAAAAAAAAAAGAATATAAAAAATATATATGAAACTTAGGATTACTAATTTACGAGTGAATTGTGCAATGATTACGTGTTTGGCTGCTGGGGTATCCAATCCACAAGTTTTATAGGGAAACTCCCCATGTCGACTTTGTATTTGTTCGCATCCAAAAAAATCTAGACACATCTGATGGAGGAATTTGACCTACATACATATACATCACGACAAGCATCAATACATTTGAATAACGTACTACTTTGAAACTAAAAGCACAGATTTAGATCATGGCAGTTTTTTACCAAGGGTCTGGCCCTTTCTTTGTGGACACTGGATGTTCTTTGGCATATGACGAATCAAGAATTAAGACATTCGATTCAAGAACATCCACGACCACCAGATACCAGTGTGCTTGTTCCACATTGATAGAGAAATATATCTAACAAGCAGCAGTGTTCATATCATTAAATTAAACTCACAAAATAGTTAAAAAAAAAGAACAAGTTTGAGATTTATTGTGTGATACCATTCGACAAGCATCAAAGTCCCCGGTGTGATGCTCGGGTCCCATCGAAGCCTTTGTCATCGACTTCACATTGTGGTTACCCGGACTTAGTACCTTTGTCTATAAGGCAAAAATTACCAAAATAAAAACATATATACTTATAAAAAATCATTCATTTTCTAAGGTACTCATTTTCCATGAATCTCTAACTAAGAGTGATGTTCATAAAGCTTATCTCGACATATGTGTGGAAATACCAAGACGGCTAATCGAGGCAGGATGGTATCTAACCTTTTGCGCATATGTAAGCTTCGTGGCAATGCAATTAATCACCTACGTCGACATCATCAAGCAAATCAATATTAACGACATTCGTGAGGAAATTTTAAGGACAACGGTGCATGATGAAAGACTTACATCAGAACAAATCCATTCTCTCGATGCAAGCGTTGCAAGAGATGTCCGGGTAGCAACAATGTTTTTCAAATCACACAACATTTCATTGTAGTATACAACGGAACCTTGATGTTAGTTACACAAAAGCACCATAATATTTAACAACCCGTTTAAATATAAATAACGTAATGTACCGTTGATTAAGTTTGGGTTGAAAATTAACTTTCGCACACTTTTTCCCTCAGGACTGAGTGGGTTCACTAAATTTACTTTGCTTCTTATACCAGCCTACATAAATAACAAAAAAAACAAAAACAAAAAACATATACTTAGGTTGCATTGGGTGAGGATGGATATAATGAAAAACAAAAAAGAGAGAATATAATAAAAATGCATTACTTACCACAGACCTCGTCGACTTTTGCTTAGCAGCCAACTTTTTAGGGGGAATTCACATACTGGTTTTTTAGCCTAATTATCAGCTTCTTCTGCTGCTTTCGTACAGTGTCGAACTCCAAGGAAAGTGCATAATCCAATTTTTTTAATGGCAGTACTGGCATGTCTTGTACATTTAACAAGACCGTATCTTGATTTTGGATTTCAATATCTAACGGCTGCCCTGCTGTTGGTTTTGTCCCCAAAGTCTCCCATACCAAGGTATCAAGGATGATCAACTACTTTGGCCTACCCGCATCATCTGCATGTTTTTTTGTCTACCATTAATGATTGTAGCTTGTCTAGCACATCATTCAAATTCCTGACGATAATGTCTCCAATGAATTCACATACATCGGGTGACACACATCTCCATTACATACGAGAGGGTCAACCTTCATTTCCTATTTTCCTACCTGGACACTTGTAGAATGTGGGATGTCCTGAATGTCTGGTTACACGAATTGCTCTCACGCGACTGCCGGCTTTTGATGCAACGACGGAGGATGAAGCACGCTCATCATCAAATCAGTTAATACAAGGAACACCATTTTAAGCTCGGTTATATATTTCCTCATTACACCTAGCTCACCCAGAACCTCCTTGATGTCCGACCCATAGCCATCCAAAATATGTCGGATGCCATCAAGATTACCCTTCCCGACCTCTTCTTGCATCTTCTCCTTACTCTTATCCTTGCTTTCTGAATTGTTCGCAACTTCCTCCATCTTTTGTGGCAGAACAATCGGCACAAGTAAAATCTAAAGCAATTAAAAAAATGTGAATAAAAACAATAATGACCAAAACATGAAAAAGAAAACAAATGAATGGGAAAAAAATTACAGAATACAAAAAAGTGTCTCATTCGTATCAAATGCTCTTAATTCTTCTAGATGATCCAAGCGTTGCCTTATCTCTTCCTTACGCCAAGCGGTTATCTAGGGTAACGCTCTATTATCTTGCGAATGACGAACAACATCCCCAGTGGGTGTGAAATGATCAAAGTAAAAAATTTGTACGAGAAAAGAAGAAATTAATTGGAAGCAAGATGAATAAGCTACAAATAATATATCAATACTAGTACAATATGGCTTACCATCAACAACAGTAGGCATCCGGTTGCCTCTGAAGATGCAGTTTTTGCCCTTTTATTCAAACCATCCCAAAGAAATCGGAGGGTGAACCTCACCCAATTCTAGTTGGTGATTGTGTCCAGCGACTTCAAGGCATGCAAGTATGATAGCGACACCTTTGCACTGCTAGTTGGACAAAAGAAACACCCAATCAACCATAACAAAAATTTGACCTAGAATTCTTCCCTATCTATCGCCATTTTACAGAGTTGATTCTAAGGTGCTTTAGTAGTACAGATTACCCACCCAAACTGAGTAGGCTCTTTGAATTCCTTAATGTCCTCAACCTCCTCATCTTTCTTGATGGGGAGTCCCTCATAACTTGTTCGCAAGATGTCGTGCGCATCCTTCGAAGTAATCTCCAACGTCCTGCCATGCGCTGATAGAGAGCAAGAAATAGGGTCAAATCTTCGCACTAACCAACTTAATATGTCAACGGTAGTTTCCTAAAATTTATGCCGAGAACCTCTCTAAACCCTATTTCACCAATAGCTATTCTCTGCGGCTCGGTCAGAGACTCAATTACACCCAAAATGGATTGGATAGATAGCCTCGTCCCTATAGGGACCTTAAAAAATGAACAATTCAAAATTTGAAAACATCATATATTTATTAATCGTCTCAGCTAAATTCATCAAAACTTGTAACTACTAACCCTAAACTTGTAACATTGAACAAAAAAAGTGCCCAATTATTCAAACCACTTGTAGCTAGGACAAATGAAACTTGTAATGGACAAAAAACTTGTAACAAATTGTAAAATTCGTCAAATAACTTGTAACTATTAACTCTAAACTTGTAAACTTAGATGAAAAACTTCTAACATTGCCCAATGAAATTGTAAGATTCATGAAAGAACTTCTAACATGCTTCCAATGCAATTTCAATTCATGAACATAGACAAATTAAACAAGTAACATTACAAAAAAATAACTTAACTTACAACAATTCTATAACATAATTGGTTAAACCAAGTATAAATAACCTACCTTATAACCTTTACCTTTTCTTGTTGGTGCATCACCACAGACATTCGCTTCCTCTATTTCGTCACCATCATTAACGACGTTGCAATTGTCCTCAGCACTACAATATTAAAACGATATCAACAAGTGGTAGTCACATATCAAAATAAATAAAAGCTCATTGGTTAATTTTAAGATAAATACTTACCTTGTACCCTTTACTATTGCCCCATCACCGAAGACTTTTGCTTCCTCCTCCAGTGCATGTTTGTCGACATTGGAATTGGCAGTTGCGCTACAGAATTTAAAAAAACTCAACAACTAGTAGACACATGTCCAAATAAATACAAACGCATTCATTAATTTTAAGATAAATACTTACGCTGTACCCTTTTTTGTTACCCCATCATCAGAGACTTTCGCTTTATCCTTTAGTGCATGTTTTTCGACATTGGAATCGGTAGTTTCACTACAATATTAAGAATTGCTCAACAACTAGTAGACGTATGTCAAAATAAATACAAATAATTTGTTAGCTAGGTTTTGATAGCAATTGTCCCATGACGGAGGTCTGGGTATGGGTTAAGTCACAGTCGAATGCCCTAAGTGCTTGTGTGTGCTGAATGCACTATGAGACTAGGGTATGCGCCTTTCCTAACACTAATTGGTTTTAGGATAAATGTTTGCGCCAAAGGTCCTACAAGTGGTATCAGAGCTAAGGTCA
Source organism: Eucommia ulmoides (assembly GCA_016647705.1). Lineage (NCBI taxonomy): Eukaryota > Viridiplantae > Streptophyta > Magnoliopsida > Garryales > Eucommiaceae > Eucommia > Eucommia ulmoides. The sequence continues at coordinate 49,158,330 of CM028339.1, read as the reverse complement.
CGTGTTCGATTCCCAACGGGAACAATTGCTGAGGGGGAGATTGTTAGCCAGGTTTTGATAACAATTCTCTCGTGGCGGAGGCCCGGGTGTAGGTCAAGTCACAATCGAATATTGTGGATGCTTGTGTGTGCTAAATGCACTATAAAGTTAGGGTATGTGCCTTTCCTAACACCAATTGGTTTTAAGATAAGTGGTTGCGTATGAGGTCCTATAACATTAATTAATTTTAAGATAAATACTTACCCTGTACTTAGATAAGCTCTGCCATGGCAGATTTGGAGCAGTGTTGGAGGTGAATTGTTGGATAATTCTTTGGCGGCTGTGAAAAGACTAATAGCAAGTTCAAAGCGGAAGTATGCACAATCGGTAACATCCAACAATTAAATCTAGTGAGACTAAGAGGGTTTTGCTCTAATTGAATCTTTCTGATCAATCTTCAAAGGTCCAGAATTAGAACAATGGTGTTGCGTGGCGAACGTCGACGACAACGAATTGGACGGTGGTGTGGTGGTCTTCGACGGAATTGAATGGGATAGTGATATGATGGTCGGTGACTGCAGTGAATGGAACGATGACAGGGTGGTCTTCGATGGAAATAAATGGGACTGTTGTCGTGGTCGGCAACGATGATGCATGGAATGATGTGTGGTGATCATCGACGACAATGAATGATGTTGTGATGGTCGGCGACGACGGCTGTGTACCCTATATAGAAGAATGATAAAACGAGGGTATTTTTGTCTTATTATAATATATTTCGACTAATTTTGAAAAATAAAATATAAGGTTAACTGTCAAAGTGTATAATTGACAATTCATCTATAATTTTTGATGAGGGTATTTTTGGGCACCTCTGAGTCAGCACTTGAGACCCAACCAAGTGTCAACCCTCGCAATGACAAGGACGTATTTCGGAATCCACAACGCCACGTTGGAGCATACACCGACTACGGTTCCTCCCTGGAATCTCATTTACACCCAGGGAGGAGCGAGGAGCCCCGCAAGAACGTGCCGCTCTGAGCTCTACGCCGTGCCCTCAGCAATCAGTTTCAGGGACTCAGCCGTTCACCTCAACCGGCTCCCCTTTTCACCTTGTTTCTTCTCTAGGACTCCACGGATCTCCGCTCTCCTCCACTATCTTACCGCCGCAGGCCTGACAAAGGCCTGCGGGCTTCGCCAAATGGGCCCAAAAGCCCAAGCCCAACGATTATCTCCTAAACGCCTCGGATTATCAACTAAACACAGGGTTTCGACTACTTAACCGTGTTTAGACCCGACTAATCATCTCCAACGCCTATATATATCAGGGGCTATGTAAGCTCGAGGTACGCTTTAATGACTTACATTACATGCGAGTTAATTTGTTTCCTTACTATATTCTGTACCTTTTTCTCTCTGAGCACTGATTACCACGCTGGAGGGGCTTCACCGGGATAAACCCCGGTCTGAGCCTTCTGCAGGTACACTCCCTGAGGAGCAGGACTCTGGACACAGCAGGTCAGTCCTCCCAGGACCCAGCACAGCTCGCTCGAGGACTTTTCAATTGACGACTCCACCTCAGCAAGAGGAACCACCTGTCATCCGACTGGACCATACTCGAGATGTGTACCAGTTTTATGCACTAACAATTTTAATGATAAAGGAATATTTATGTTCTTTAACATAATATTGTAAGAAAGGTTTCATACAAAATAGGATGTAAGTGGAATTTAAAAAAAAATAGGGGGTGTATGAGGGATTAACCTAATGTTATCACGTTCGCCTCATGCCACCAATATCCTCAGCCACAACAGTTACACCTCACCATCAGAAAGCAAAACTAGAAAGACGATCACCTCCAACATCCGTTTCCAATGATTTTTATTATTTTCTCTCCCTCCCCGAGATCAGTCTGAACCATCGACCGACCCATCCATTGCCCAATACCGTCCTTGTTGTATCATTATAATGGAATCTATGTAAACGCTAAATCATAGAAACAATTTAAGAACCCCAAAGCTCTATACCCACATATACAAACCTTATACCCGTCTCACTGGAACTGCAATCTTGCAATCTACTTTTTTTTAATTATCTCACGAGGTTTCAAATCAACCAAACAAACATAACCCAAACAAAGTAGGAGATTCAAAAGAAAAAGGAAGTTATGGGATTTCAGGTTATTTAGAACCCCAAAATTATCTGCAAAAAGAGAGATAAGGGGTCCGAGAATTTTTCTTCAAACAAATCTTCGTATTTGTTTGTTGGGTCGTTGGATTTGGTTAACGGGTTCTTGCGGTGAATGTTCCGATTGCCGCAGGGGTTGAGGCGAGATCGGCAGTGACAAAGGCAATGGATTACGGCAATGACGACGGCTCTGTGTTTGTGTAGCCGGAATATGACGATGTGCTCTTGCAACCAATGTCATCGAGCCGTTGGTTGGGGCCATGAGTTACAACAACGACGGCAATATCCATTTGGAGGAAATTATGGAGCTAGGGTCTTCTACAGCTACAAGAGCGAAATGAGATGTCTCTTACCTTTTACTTTCCATTTGAATTAATTATAACAAAAATTGTAATGAAATGATTGGGGCATTTTTTTTGAATTTGATGTTGAATTATAGCATTTTCTAACGGTTTACCTAACCTTCATCAATTACTAGGGCAATTTGATATAAATACAAACCTCAAGGAGATTTGTACTGTTTAAAAAAAAAAATTGGGAAGATTTTTCATAATATAACAAGCCGGGAAGTAAATAATATATACCCTTAATTTTTAGGGTTTTCCTTCCAAACATCTCATTTTAATGGCTAAAACATTGTTTATAAGTTCTATTTGGAAAAAAAATTGCCAACAACTCCCCTTAAAAAACTTTCATGACTAAAACACCTTTACAACACAAAAACCCTAATATACAATTTTCTATTTCTAATTTCTCTGTCTCTCTCTCTCTCTTCGACAACGTGCAGCTCCTCAGTCGTCATTCTTGCCGTTTGTTGCGTCATCATCATTGCCGCTCATCGCCTTCGTTGTTGCCCTTGCAAATCATCGTCGCCACACTTGTTGATTGTCGTGCTCTCCGTCGCTTCGCCTTTGCTGCTTGTCATTGTCTCTGTTTTCCTCACTTTTACTACCGCTACCGCTTCCACTATTTCCGTCGCCGTCCTTGTCACGCATTGTCGTCCTCGCCCTTGCTGCTCATCGTCGTCGTCTCTGTCGTCGTCGCATTTACTTCTGCTACTAGCAAAATTCAACGCCACCATCTCTAATTTTTACGCTCATTGCTTGTTCATCAATTTTTTACCCTTCCTTCATGACCACCACTCCTTCCTACTTAGATAAAATCTAAGTAGATATTCTCATATTTGCCCATATCTGGTCAGATCTGTCCAGATCTGACTAGAAATTGTTTGCTCGCCACCTAAGAATGGATCTTACTAAAGGTATACTCAAAATCACTTTTATTTTCTATTGTTTTGGAATTTTAGAACTTTTTTTTTTAGATTCTCTAGTTCTGTTATATAAATTAATGATCTCGATTTATTGTCGATAATTTTCATTGCTTTTAAATTTTTCAGTAGAATTGTTTGATTTCAATGGAATTGTTTCGTTAAGTGGATTTGTAGTAATTTCAGTGGAATTGTTGTAGTTTCATTAGAATTGTTATTATTAAGTGGAATTGTTTGATTGAGCGTGATTGTTTGATTTCAGTGGAATTTATAATATTAGGTGAAATTATAAAATTTTAATAGAATGATGTTTGTTATTTTTTTAATTAATTTATTTATAAATGATTCAGATCTCTATGAATACATATTTAAATTCCTCTTGTTGATTGTTGGTAAATTTTCATTAGTTTTGAAATTTTTAGTGGAACTATTTTAATTTTAGTGGAATTGGATGATTTAAATGAAATTCTGTAATTTGAATATTATGTGGAATTGAATGATTCATTGGAATTGTTTGATTTTAGTGGAGTCGTTTGATTTTAGTGGAATTGTTTTGATTTCAGTGAAATTGATTGATTTGAGTAATTTGAGTGGAATTGTATAATTTGAATATTATGTGAAATTGTTTGATATGAGCGGAATTGGTTGATTTGAATGGAATTGGTTGATTTGAATATTATATGAAATTATTTAATTCAGTGTAATCGTTTGATTTTAGTGGGATTGTTAAAATTAAATGAAATTATAAAAAAATAATTAAATGACATGTTTAAATCTTTTAGTGGATATTATAAAAAGTAAAATAAAATTAAGTGCAACATAGATGAGGGTATTTATGTTATTTAAAAATATATATGTTTTAAAAAAATTAAAATTAAATAGAATTTTTACTAAAAATGAAATTTCAGTAGAATTTTAAAAATTAAGTAAAAATTTAAAATTTAATAAAATTTTTATAAATAAGGAGGGATAATTTTGAAAATGATAATTATTTTTATATTTTTAACAAAAAATTAATTTGAGTAGTACTTAAAAATATTTTTTTTTGAATTTTGAGAATTATGAAAGAAAAGCCCTAAATTTTATGACCCGTGAAAGTTCTTTGCCGCTTCTAATTGACAGTTGAAAACACCACAATGTTAATCACGCGACCTCATGCTCTACACACACACACACACACACACACACACTCTCTCTCTCATAGTCACATTATATGTACACAAACACAGGTATACATGGTCAAAACTAAAAAAATAAAAAAATAAAAAATTAACATATATAAATTGACCATAATTAGATTGGTTGAGTTTGTAATTATTTGTTGGGTTTTTTTACCCAATTGTTCTCAAAGATTTATCCAAATTCTTGTTTGGGTTCTACGACTTCAAATTTTAGTCCTTAAAACTTTCATTTTCCCCCCAAAATTAAGACAAATCTTAGAGTATTTATATTGAAAGTTCCATCTTTTAATTGTCAAAGCTTCAATTTCATTATGATTCAGGATAAATCATGCTATTGTACTTCCAATCATTTAACGGATTATTTCAGTTGTTCAAACATAAAAAGTTTCGATTAATTGTTTTGGTAATATTATATTTGTGAATAGTAAGTTAATTATTGTTCCAATTTGTGTTTAAATTTGAGATATTACTTTCAGAAGTTTATTATTAAATTTTATCAGTGCTTATATATTCTTTAAATTGTGTAGACATACTGTAGACACGGCATTTTCGTCTGCCCCAATTTTTTTTTATTGTATTTTACAACTTTGTTATTTTATTTTTAATTATTTCATTTTATTTCGAAAAAGAAGAAAGCAAGAAAAAATATAGAAAATAAAAAAGGAGAGAAAAAGAAAAGAGCAAAAAAATAAAATAAAAAAAGAAAAACGAAAGTAAAAATAGAAGAGAGAGAGAGAGAGAGAGAAACGTGAGAGAAAGAGAGGAGGGACCTTGCTGGAAAAAAAGTAGTTGGCGTCCGCGCATTCATTAAGAAAATGAAACATGCCGCTTGATAGCTGTCACACGGTAGCATGCTCAACAAACATTGCACTCCCTTTCTCAAAATTTTTCTTTTTTGTATTTTTTTCTTTTCCTTATCGAAGAGGGGACTAGGGTTGGGTGGCCAAGACTAGGATTTTTAGGGTTTTTAGTGTTTTTTCAAGCCCTACATTTTCCTATAAATAGAACCTTCATTAACATAGTTCAGGAAACCAAAATTCAGAGATAAATCCTTATAGGAGTCGATTCTCAGAAGGAAACCCCTTCGGGAAGGCATTTTTGAGGGATAAAAGCCGTTTGTCGAGAATTTTTGTTAGACCAAGTGCGTTTTTTCCCTTTCAATATTTTTCGTATTTTTTCTTCATATCCTAGGCCTTTTTGTTTGGCTGTTCTCCTATTTTTATCGCGTTTTAAGTTATCACAATTTAAATTCCTACAAATTTAATTCTTATTAAAAAAAATTATTGTATTTTACAACTTATTTTATTTATTTATTTTATAATTAGTTATTTCATTTTATTTTAAAAAAGAAAAAACAAAGAAAAAAATATAGAAAAGGAGAAAAGGGATCAAAAAAGAAAGAGTAAAAAAAAGTAAAAATAGAAAAACAAAAGAAAAATGAGAAGAAGAGAAAAACAAAAGAAAAAAAATAGAAGAAGAGAGCGAGAGGAGAGAGAGAGAGTCTTCTTGCATGCATTTTATATTTTAAGTTTGCCGAGATAAGCAAAACTAAAAGAAATAAATAAAACCCCCTAAGGGCCAAACTTGTCGATTCCATTCATAAACGGTAGGTGGTCTAAATGGGGGATATTTTGTCTTTCATTTTGCTTTTTCGTTTTATTTTATGTTTTTTCTAAAATAAAAAGCAAGTAAGGGGAATATTAATTTAACCAAACCAAAAATACTTTCTTAGGCTTAAATTTAGTTCAAAAGGATCATTTAGGTGAATGGCACCATTTTCGAATGGGTGTTTTGTGGTGCCTTACACTTTCCCCAAGCATAACTGATCCTTGAACTTTAAGAATTATCTGGTTAGGCCAATTTTTTTTGAATCAAATTGGGTCATTTAATTAAATATTTTTTCAAAAATCCCGGTGACCAAGCGCACCTTTTAAACCTAATGTTAGGTGACAATTCCATTTTTTTAAGAAATCAACTCAAAACCGTTTCAAAAAATCGATACCTAGAAAAGCCTAAAAAACTACTTTTTTAAAATAAGTTGATTCAAAAGCATTTCAAAAGAAAAACTTCTCTTTCAAAAATGAGCGAACTACCACTTCTGGTCCACGTGTTTTTCCTTGGATGCGTCAGCATCTTAAAAAAAACAAAATCATTTAAAAATCATCTTTAACATCCATGGATAATTCGATATATGTTATTCACTTAAGTTGATTTTCCCATCTATATTAAAGAAACTCATGGATTATATTGATAAACTATTCCCCCCCAGGGATCACCCTTTTCGAATCTTCAATATTTTATAAGAGATCATACCGGGAAAATATTTCATAAAATGCAAAAAAATTATCTCACCTTATTTTGAAAAAGAGTAATTTATTATTTGGTCCTTTATAGATGTATAAACTAGAAAATAGACATTTGACGTCAAACTTTAAGTTTTTAGTCCTCAAAGAAATTATAGAAAAAAATCCCCAACAAATGCCTTCCTTGTTTGTTCTTATTTATAAAATGTGTCATTTTGATAATTACGTAAATATTCATTCAATATTTCGGAACAATATTTTCAATTCACTCAATATCATATTCGCTTACTTTTCTCTCACCTATTCTTTGTGAATGTTCACTCAATATATTCAGAGCACTATTTCAGTTCATTCAAAATCAATGGTCACTCAAAATTTTTAAAACAAATGTCCACTCAGTATTTCAATCAACGAAAACAGTTACACATTTGCGTCAACGTTCATGTATCATATTCAAACCTAGAAAGGGGCCATGCACGTTAACATTCACACAAAATCATGAATTAATGCATGCGTGAACATTCACCAAACCACATTGGTATGAACATTTTGGAAGAACTCTACAAAAATCAACCAATCAAAGAAAAAACTACTAAAATCACAGAAAAATTCAAATCAAATCTAGAGATCCAGATTTGAGAATTCCAGATCTGAACATCCTTTTCAAAACAATCAAAATATTTTAAAACAAATATTTTAGGGAGAAAAATATAAAATAAACCTAAGCAAGTAAAACTAAAACAAAAAGATAGGACAAAATGTAATTAGGAGTGCTTAAATGTTCCTCCATTATTGTTCATCTTCATTAGTCCTTTGCCCTTCTTCATTATCTTCCAAAGAGAATCATCGTGGAAGAACGGCGCTATCGATTCCTCACGAACCACCATCGAAGTCGACACGACGAACCACTATCAACGGGAGATGTGAACGATGGATCTAGAATTTTCGGCAGTGGAGAAAGAAAGAGGGACATTTGTTATTTATTTTCTATTTTATCTTATGTTGTTTATTTAAAATGTTTGTTCTTATTTTCTTACATTAAATAAATATAAAAAAGGCAAAAATATTAAAAATGGAAATTAGTGTGTTAACAAAAACCAAAGAAAATTACTTGGACTAATTTGAGTTTAAAGATTTATTTAAACTTATGTACTGTCTTCAGACGAGTCCCTTGGGGTGCCTAACATCTTCCCTGAGTATAACTGACTCCCGAACTTTAAAAAAATCTCTAGTTAAAAGCATGCCTTTTTTTCCTTTTTTTTTTCGAGTCAAAACTTGGGTAATTTCTAAAATAAAATTATTTTCAAAATCTCGGTAACTTAGCAAACCATTTAACTCAATACTAGGTAGTGAATCTATTTTTCAAACAAATCTCGGTCCAAAGAATGTTTTCAAAACTGGCGTCATGAAAAGCCCCTGATTTTTTTTTTCTAAAATGAACGGATTTTGAGAAGGAGGAAACCAAATTGTGTCTTCTTTTTCTCTCACTTTTTCCCCCCCCCAAAATTCGGGGTACGTCACATATTATCAAAACCCTTCAATGGGGGATGTCAATGGTTTAGGTTCAACTCGATTTCATACAAAACCAAAACAAAAACTAGTTAATTTTAAATGGTTGTAAAACTGAACCTTTTAATTTTAACAAAAACCAAAACCACAAAACCGGAAATCCGTTTAAGATTTTTAAATTTTAAAAAAAATAAAAATAAAATCAAAATCAAAACCAAAACCGTAGACCATTGTTTCTTATATATGAACAAAAGTATAATTAAAATATAAAATATAAATTCCCAAAATATAAACTAAATCACAAAACTATTAATCGTAAATATGCTAAACAATAAATAAAATATAACAATAAAATCATAGATAATAGTCACAAATAATATAAATAGTCTCCAAATCATTCTCATACATGAATCGATGAGCAATTGATAGTCGAGAGATGAGAGGAAAATAAGATGAAGAGAAGAGCTGAAGAGTGAAGAGGAAAGCTGAGAATGGACGGAGCGAATGAAATAAATCCTAACACCTACTCGCCTACACACACACACACACACACACACAAGGGTTAAAGTGTAAAAAGGTTAAAAGTATAAGTAAATAAAAAAAAGGATTAAACTGTAAATACTAGATACATAATATATATGTGTATTTTTTGGTTACATGGTTCGGCTCACGGGTCGGTCAAGTGGTTCGGTTACACGGTTTGGTTACGCGGTTACTATGCCAAAACTAAAACCAAAACCAAAACTAAAACCATTTAGTCGGTTTTAACCCGAACCATTTGGTTCAGTTTCTCTTGGTTATCCGTTAGTTCGTTTTTTTTTTTTTGTCATCCCTACCTTCAACTCACAAAAAATTAAACATCAAAAATAAATTCAAACTTAATTGAAATTAAAGTTTACAAGGTCAACAACTTAAATCAAAACGAAGACATATCAGATTACAAAGAAAACTAGCATAAAACATGAATTTGAAAGTACAGTAGTTACTTGGTTGGATCAACAAACCTTCATGGTCTGATATTTTCTCTAGCACTCACTAGTAGGGATGTCAATGGTCTGGGTTTGGCTTGGCTTCGTACAAAACCAAAATCAAAACCAAAACCAAAACCAAAGCAACCAATTTTTTTAAACGGTTTTAAAGCCGGACCATTTAATTTTAACAAAAACAAAAATCAAAATCGCGAAATCGTTTAAGATTTTTAAATTTTATAAAAAAAAAAAATCAAAACCAAAACCGCGGACTATTGTTTTTTATATATAAACAAAAATATAACTAAAATATAAAACATAAATTCCAAAAACAAAAACCAAATTACAAAACTATTATTTGTAAAAATTCCTAACGATAAATAAAATACAAGAGAATCATAGATAATAGTCACAAATAATACAAACAGTCTTCAAATCATTCTCATATATTAATTTTTAATCTTGCAAAAACCAACTGCAAAATGAAATAAACCCTAGCAGCCGCTTGCCTATAAGCATATATATATATATATATATATATATATATATATATCGGTTATACAGTTCGATCACGTGGTTCGGTTATGCGGTTACTATCACAAAACCAAAACCAAAACCAAAACCAAAACCATAACCAAAACCGTTTTGGTTGGGCTAAATTTAAAAGCAAAAGCAAAAGCAAAACCATTTAGTTGGTTTCAACCCGGACCATTCAATTCGGTTTCTCTTGGTTACCCATCAGTTCAGTTTTTTTTGCCATCCCTATTCAGTAGCTCTAAAACTAACTCATCAGGACAATATTTAAATAAATTTATCTAACCGACACAGTCCAAACTATTTCATGCTAGTGAAGCTACCATGTTGTTCAGGGATTTGGTAAATACTTCACCTTACTGTGCGTCTCATCTAGCAATTCTGCAATCAGAATATTGTTTCTCACATTTCCAACAAGTAACTTCAAGTTACAATAAATAAAATTGAGAGCGCTCTTTCCTGCAAGTCAATAAGAGTTTGGTGAAGGCTTCGTACGACTACATAAGTTTGATGAGTTGTTAGATTGCCACCACTGAACAATTTTCTCCTTGCAAAACAAGCATCCCAATTGCCTGTTCTATCTCTAATCAATTCTCTAATTCCGACAACATACCTAATAGGCATTAGGGAACTTTCCTTTACTAAGATACATCCTGAGCAAAAAATAACCATCAAATACGAAATAACAACATAAAAATTAAAATTTATTAACAAATGTTCACCATCGTCATCATTGTAGATGATATTACTCATTTTCTTGTGTACAAACTTTCTCACAAAAGCTAGAAACTACTTAATATTAACTCAAGCGACAAAGAAAAATGTTAGAGTTTGCCTATTTATAGAAAAATTAGCGTGGAAAATATGGGGAGAAAAATGGTGAGAAAATTATGGGCGAGAGAATTGGAGGTAGGAAATGAAGGTGAAAACTATTTGGGGGAACATATTTCCTCGAATTTTCGTTGATCGAAATATCACAGCAAATTAGGGTTCCATTACTATGTCAGAAACATTTGGTGCCGACAAAAGTAGAAGAAAATATGGAGGGAAACTATTGCGCCAAAATTTGTCAATATAAACATAAAATTGTGCTAATCTCCCATCTACATAGCATTCATATTACTTCCCCAATCTCAAACCGTTCCAAATATCACTTCAAGGCTAGCGGGTAAAGAAACGATAAGGGTAAGGGTAAGGAATCTATGTAGATTTATTGCACTGGGAGAGTTCAGGGACAAGGAAAAATGTTGTCTCGAAATAATATGGGTACATGGTATGACCTACAGATACCTCATAAAAAGTCATGCTTTGGATTGAAGAAGAACCGTGCCGTCCGAAAGTATGGCTAGATGACCAAGATCAGATTTGTGCCCCTAACTGTTAACGCACTCCATGATACATAGTTTGCTTAGAACATGATGTTCCAAGGAAGCTTGATTCAATGGGACACAGCTAAATCCAATGAGGGGAAGACGAACTTTCTTACTTCATGGTGATCCTTTTGTTGAAATTGTCCGATGGGTCAATTTTCGTTATTATATAATTCCTTAGGACAAAGATAATGAAAATTTATGCTATGACAAAGAGAAATTTATATTAGGCATGGTATCACCTGTACCTCCTCAAGGTTCTGAAAATACGTTATGACAAAATTTTAAATAACGAATCAGACAACATCGACAAAGATTTTCACACATTAAAATGATAAAATTGCTAAATGAAAAGAGGATTCATGTGAAACAAAAGTTCATAAGGTTTAGAAGAGCAATTGGTCAGATGCATCTCAGTAGATGACAAAGTATTTTGCCGAACCATCATACATAGATGACCCTACATTATCCGACCAGAAAGATGAGGTTATTCATTAAGAAAAGTTTGATGAGATAGTTTAATTGATGAAGTTAGGAGTCATATATTTGGTCATGTTTTTTTGTTTTATTTTTTATTTTTTATCTTTTGTTTTTCACTTCTAGTACTTGTATTCTTATTACTACTTCAATTTCAATGTATTTATTTCGTTTTTAAATTATTATTTTTTATCTTATACTAATTAAATTTAAATTCATAGGTTTTAAAAATATTATATCAAGCTTAAAATAATTAAACTATTATTTCTATAATTCAAATAAAATAACTAAATAATAAATTTTTGAATACATATTGTATTTTCAATATATTTTCTTTTTACAAACTTATAAATGACAATAAACTAACAAAAGAAAAAAAAGAAAGAAAAAATATTAACAGTGATTTCAAAGAAATAAAAATAAATAAATAAATTAAAAAGAAAATTAAAAAATGGAATAGTCCCATTTTTAGTCCCGTTCAATAAAAATGAGATTGTCAGCCCCGTTTTTATTGTTGTCTTTTTTAAGAAAAAAAAAAAATACAAAACAAAATTGTTTGTCCCGTTTTTAAAACGTATAAATGGTGTTTACAATCTCGTTTTTTTTTCAACGTAAAAACAAGTGTGGCAAGCCCCTTTTTAGTAGATAATGTAGGAAAATAGTATTTTTATTATTATTTTTTTTTAAATTAACGGGTGAAGAACTCTCTCAATGGGTACATATGTGCAACTGTATATTCTGCGCGATCTGTATCAGATCATCCAATTTCTTTGTCTTACTCTCTCTGTGTCTTATGTACATATACAGCTAGTCCTTCCAAGTCTTTCTAGCGATATAGCGATATCCTCGCTCGCTCCCTCTCTGCTTTATTCATTCTCAGATCCACCTTTTAACTCAGCTTATTACAACATTTCTACATACCCAGCCCCTTGATGAAAATCACGAGGCCCCATCAACATCTCCTCATCAGCTCTCAAACCCATGCATGAAACCATTGAATTAGTATCTTTGCCTCTGCAAAAGGAAACTCAACAACCCATAAAACAACCACAAACCAGTTTCCTCCATTCAGGACTACCACCCCTTCCTTATATATCCACACACAGAGACTTGTAATTTAGGGTTTTCAGATGGCAGCCAAAGATGAAAACCAGGGCTCCGGCAGCCGGAAAATGACCCCGGCCAGGACCCAGGAACAGGCCGTGAAGTGCCCCAGATGCGATTCCCAGAACACAAAATTCTGCTACTACAACAACTACAGTCTCACCCAGCCGAGGCACTTCTGCAAGACCTGCAGAAGGTACTGGACCAAAGGCGGGGCCCTCCGCAACGTACCTATCGGTGGAGGTTGCCGGAAAAACAAGAAAAAGACTTCCTCGCGCCTCTCCGGAGACTCAAAGGATCAGTACCCCGATACCGGTGGGCTCAAGTTCTTCCACGGCCTCTCTCCAGCGATGGACTTCCAGCTCGGAGGGGTCTCTTTCCCATCACTCCACCCTTCAACAACCGGAATATACAACCACTTCTCTTCTCAAATTGGTTCAAATCCTTGTCTGGGTCTTGATCCATCGGTGAGTTCGGGTCCTTTAATGGGTGCTACAAATTTCCCTCTATCTCCTATGCTGAAACAAGGCGATCATGGTGCAGGGTTCAGTGGTGGGATCCAAGACATGGGTTTGAACACCAGTAATCTTGCATCCTCAATTGAATCATTGAGTTCAATCAACCAAGATCTTCATTGGAAGCTACAGCAGCAGAGATTGGCCATGCTTGAGAGTATTCAGAACCAGAAGGAGCGGCCTCAACCCATTTTGTTTCAGAATTTGGAGATCTCAAAACCAGCTTCATCATTTGGTGGGATGCAAAATAATTCAAGAAGGGAGGGCGAAAATGGTAATTTGGCAACGGAATGGCTATTTGATGATAACTCCTCCTATGCAAACATACGAAACAGCAGTGGAAATGAAAGCACAAGCAACTGGAATAATGGACTTCAGGGATGGAGTACCACAAGCTCGAATCAGTACACTTCTAACTTTCCATAGTTATATATATAATTTTGTTTCCGAATGAAACAAGCTATATTAACATGAACATATAATGATACAATTAGTATCCATTTTATGCTTTTTCTTTAATATTCCGTTTCATGGGGTGCAGATGCAGATGAAAAAACTGGGAATGTAGTTTTTTTTTTCTTTTTATTTTTTATTTTTTTTGGGGTTTGTATCTTTTATTTACTAATTGAGACGCTGACGATCAATAATTCTAGTTCATGAAGCTACTGTAACTGTTTATGTTATTGCAATTGTTCATGAACTTTTCCACTAATAATTCCCTTTTGAGTCTTTGACCTTTTCATTGCTCCTACAAACATGACCATGTATAAATTGGAATGGCTTTCCCATGATGGCCATTGGCACAATTGTGGAGTGCAAATAGATAACTTACAAAATACACACACACACATATTATATATATATGTGTGTGTATATATATATATGTATGTATGTATAGAAAACCAAAAATAAAAGCACTCAATAAAGAGCAATTTTAATAAATGAATGTGTGATTATTTTTTTAATTGTTAGAATAATTGAGAGATGGAATATTGTGTGAAAATATACGACAATGTCATGATACTTTTGAAGGCATTTTTCGGAGATTTATAAAGTTGTCTATATAAGAGCAACGATTAGGGTTTGGAGTATTGGACTCTAGGTAACCTAATGGGTCAACAAGACCTATATATACATATTAATAACCCCCTCAAACAAAAGGTGGCAAACACAGAAAACTTGAGTTTGTAAAGAAAAGTGTAAAATCGCCAGGATGGATAGGTCTGGGTGAAAATAATTTGTGTCTGATCGGTAAAGCTTACTTAGTAGAGGAAGTGGCAATCGATTGCGATGTGTTTAGTGCGCTCGTACGGGTGATGTAAATAGCACTTATATTGTCACAATTGAGAATAATAATTATAGGGGAGGAGACTCCCATATGAGATAGGTGCCAACAAATCGAAAGTAGTTCTTATGTTGTGTTAATGATGGCATGATACTCATGTTCAATACAAGAATGGGTAGTAACGGTTTTTTTCTTACTACGACAAAAAATAAGTGGATCACCCAAGAAGAGACAGTAACCAATGGTAGAACATTTGTTAGTGGGATCCCTAGCTCAATCAGTATTAGAATAAGCCCATAATGTGGGAGTGGACTGGCCTTAGAAATGAAGTCTTTGAAACTAGCTACCTTTGACATACCGAATAATGCAAAGAACAACCAAGTAGTGCGTGGTTCGAGGAACAGATAGGAAATGGCTGACCCGATTGACAACATAGAAAATGTCTGAGTGAGTAACAGTGAAATATACCAAACTTTCAATACTTAACAATAGACATCGATATTCGAGAGAGGTACACTATCAATTGGAGTAAATTTGATATTCGGCTCTAGGGAAGTGCTAGTAGCAGAGAAGTTAGTGATTTCAGCCTTGGAAAGGATACCAAAGACATGTTTATCCTTCGAGAGAAATTATCCATCTGAACCAGATAAAACTTTGAGATGAAGGAAATAGGTGAGCACACAAAAATCTTTCATCTCGAATTGACCATTAAGAAAAAAATTTAGTTCAAAGATGTCACATATAATGATCATGTCATCTACAACAATTGAAAAAGGATAATGTTGTTATTAGTTTTCCAAAGAAATAGGGAAAAATCATGAGCCCCGGATGTGAATTCAAACTAGTGAATGGTAGTCCTGAATTTAATGAACAAATCACATGGAAGTTTTTGGAGACCATATAAGGCATGCCGAAGGTTGAAACCTTTGTGTTGAGAAGTAACTACGCCAAGACAGGTACATGCAAACATTCCTCAATGAGGTCTCCATTGAGGAAGACATTATTTACATCCATCTAAAAAATGGTCCATTTGCGAATAGTAGTGATCTCAAGGAAGAGTAACGATAGATGTGAGTCTAGCAATTGAGAGAATATCTTTTAATAGTCAATACCATACTCTTGACTGAATTCTTTGGTAATAAGTTAGGTCATATAGCATTAAACAGAACCATTAGAAAGTGTTTTGATTTTTAAAACATACTTGCATCCAATAGGAGTTTTCCAAGGAGAGAGTCAAAGTGATCCCAAGTGTGAAGTTTATCTAGGGTATCATGTTCCTTCTCTATTGCTTTCTATCGAAGCAGGTTAGAACTGGCCTCCTTATAGGATTGAGGATCATGCAAATTAACCGTGGTAGTGAAGCAATGACATATTCAAAATTTACCAGATTTGGGCAAATTATCTTTTACACCCTCTAACTATTGACACGTTTCTATGTACTCTAATAAGTTTATTGTATTTTAGTTTAAACTTTTTAAGTATAAAGGTGGTTTGAAAAGAGAATTCTATTAAATTTTTCATTCAAACGAATATAAATGTCATTTTTAAGGGGTATAATGGTCTTTTACTATTTTTTTTTTTCTTTTTCTTTCTTCCTTAGACCAATCTCTATCTCTCTTTCTTCTCCTTCATCTCTCACTCCATCACTACTAAACACCAATACTCTAAATCTCTCTCTCCACCATTAGAAGAGCATGGAGAATATGATTTCTCTCTCTCTCTCTCTTTATTTTTCTATATTTTTCTTCTTGATATGTGTTTTCGATATGCTCTACTTGACTTTGCAGCTCTAATGTTCATTTTATATAACTGATCAGAAATTAAAATATGAATGGTATTTTGTAGATCATAGAGGTGGGTGACTTTGTGGGTGAAGAAGTTGAAGTAACAAAGCTTATTGATGTGAATTGAAAGGAGATGTTGAAAAAAGGAAAGGCCCATGTGTCTGCGGTGGACACAGTTTTGGAGCAAATAAAGAAGAAAGAGAATCTAAGTGTGTTGGACAAGACAAAAAAAGACTGCGTAGAGTTCAAGGAAGAGAACAGAGGAATGGAAGAGCAGTTGGATGCTTGCAAGTAGAGTTTGGATAAGTATCTAGATAAGGTCTATTTCTTGCAGTGAGTAGACTATAGTGTGTTTGAGAGGGAGAGGGATGCACGCCTTTCTCTGCACTCCAAGAGGAAATCAGATATCCTATTAGTACAAATGTATGTGGATGATATTATTTTCGGTTCTACTAATGAGGATTTTTGTTAAGAGTTTGCCAAGATTATGTAGGTCGAATTTGAAATAAGTATGATGAGAGAATTAACCTTCTTTCTTGGGTTACAAATCAAACAAACTAAATAATGAATTTTCATTAATCAAGCCAAGTACACTAAGGAGTTACTAGTAAAGTATAGCTTTGATGGGGTTAAAGAATATAAAACTCCCATGGCAACAACTACAAAATTTGAAAAAGATGATTTGGGCAACAACATCAATGAAAAAATGTATGGAGGTATGGTTAGTAGCTTGTTGTATCTTACTGCTAGTAGACCTGATATTATGTTTAGTGTATGCTTGTGCGTAAGATTTAAATTCCATGTATTAAAATGAAAAAAAAATAAAAATTGGTCGAAAACAAGAATTGTTGAAGAATTCATAACGGGTGCAAAATGAAGGCACTGAAGATTTGAAAAGTATTGAATATATTGAATACAATTAGGTAGAAATAATTTATTACTTTTATACTCTTAATGCAACCCGACACTTGAAAATGAATAAATCTTATGTGTGTAGTGATAAGTTTAGGGTCCTAATATGTTTGTTTTGAAGTATTAAGTCATTAAAATATTTTTGGTTAAGGGTTTTATTGAAAAATTAGTTTTAACACTTAGAATGTATATTTTTGGGTTAATTCGATCAACCGATGAAAGGGGTAGGACGACTAACCAAAATAGTGGCTTAAGGAAGTCAAATGAGTGACCTACTGATCGATTCGGTCAATTGACAGGTATGGTCAGTCGACTAACGAATCTAGTAGTTGAAAATAGAAAATATGAGGGACCTAGTTTCTCAACGGTCATAAAATAAACTATTAAAGTAGGCAGTCGACCGACAGGGTAGTCAGGTCAACCGACGGTCGCAGTCAAAGTTTTTGACCGATTTAGTTTTTTTTATCAATTCTCCTCGTTTTTGACAATTTTAAATGATATTTTCAAGGGAATTTAATGGTTTACTTATATATATATATATATATATATATATATATATATATATATATAAATATTACGTGTTTCCTATTCATTTGGTCCACATATTTATTTATTCTTCTAATTTAATTGATAAAATACTTCTTATTCTTAAGGATTTTGATTTGAAAAAATTTTAAGAACCAAATTTACCGTTTCTAAAAGTATTTTTAAATGGAACAAACTTTTTTTGAAGGTATATGATATATATGGGGTCTTAAAGTGCCATTTAATGTCATAACTTTTGAAAACTAACCGTTATAGACTAAATTTTAGGTCTATTAATGTAGATCTGCGAGATTCAAAAATGGTAATCAAGAACATTCAGATTTTGGCTATTCTAAGAGAGATTTCTACTCTGAAAATTATACGTGAAATTATTGAAAGAGTTCTTGATGAAACATGTTCAAAGTTCTTGTCACCAGTTTGTATTCTCTGTTTAATTATCATAATCATTTTTAACGAATTTCGGTAAGATCTTTCCAAGCTATTTATTTTGCTTTCTTAGATTGTTTGTTTAATTGTTTGGAAAAGTTGTTTTGAGGATTTTTTTTTTCTATTTTTTTTTTTGAAAATCTTTCAGAAAGTTTTTATTTATTTATTTAAGAAATCTGATTATTTGCTATTTGTGCTTTAAATTGTTTAAATCAGATTTGTACCTTAAATAGAATCTATCACTTAGTATTTCAGGATATTAATTAAGTGTAATTGTATTGAAGTGGTAGAACCTCCTTGTAGGAAGAAACTGGTAAATCATTTGTATTTACAAATTTGAGTAGATTAGACACGTTTGGGTCGGTGTCTAATCAGGGTAGTTTGAGAAAGGTTTAATCTTTAATCTGAAAAATGATTAGGGGTTGATCTTTAACCTACAAAAAAGATTAGGTTAATCTTTAGTTTTTTAAAAATTAAGTTTTAATTCTTCCTCTAATAGAATTTGTGTGTTGTAAAGATTCTTCCTAAGTTTACAAAAATGATAAGTGTAATAGCGTATGAGAGTGATAGGTTGATTATGAACTTATGAAAAGAATCAGGGTTAGAAACGTTGATTCTAAACTTGTGAAAAGAATTAGAGTTGTAAGGGCTTGGTTCTTTCCTGGGATATGAATCAAGGGGGAGTGGATTACGAAATCCCTGTGGGGCTCGGAGGACTGGACGTAGGTAAAATTAGCTTGCCGAATTAGAATAAATTCTTGTGTACTGCATTGTTACTTTTCTGTTTGTTTGGGTGTGCACTTAGCTAAATCCATATCCTTTGCTTAACAAGATAATAATCAATTAGAGAAATTAATGTCTTGAATTCGAATTTATTGTTTAAATTTTTAGAACTACCCAATTCACCCCCCTTGGGTAGATCTTTGGGCCAACAATTCAGGATGGTGACTTTTGGGGTTTTAGGCTAATCGGTCAATCTACTGGTTAAATGATTGATTTAGAGACTAAAATGGTTACCCAATCAGTGTTCAACGGTTAATAATCTAAGGGTTAATTGGTTGACCATCGGATCAACCAGTTGATCGATATGGTAGTTTTCATATCTTTGACCAAAATATTTTAAAAGATTTTACTACCCATTTTTCATGAATTTGAACGTAGGAATATTATAGTCTAATGGGTTTGACTATAGTTCATAGATATTTCATATATTTTGAAGATCTTAAGATTTAGTCCATGTGTTACTTGATTTTGTGATTTATACTAGTCAAATTTCTTTCTATCCTTTAGGGATTTAAATCCTAATCTTTTTGGGGCCAAATTTAGTGTTTTAAAAGTTCCATTTTTGATCAAATATAGCTTATTTAAATTAATTTGATATTTGGCGTCTATATATACTATTTTTGGATATATCTTTCAAAATATAGTCATTTATAAGCAATGTTTAAATTCCTTATATATGGACCTATGAATTTCAATTTTCAATCTATCATGAATCAAAGGTTAAATCTAATATTTGAAAGAGAAAGTATTTTTCTAAAATATAATTTCAGAGCAAGTTTTTGAAGAAATTCTTGATCAAAGTTATCTTTACGAAAACTCCGGGTTTGATATTACATTGCTATTATATATTTTTCAGAAAGAAATTTCGGAAAGATCTCTTTGATTTTTTTTTTTTTGTTTCTCAAATTAATTCTCCTATTCTTGCTTTATATATCTTAAGAATTTGAGTTTGTCATCTTTGTCATTAAAATCGTTTTTGATAGAATATATTAAAAATCTTTGAAATGAATTTTCTATAAATCTGATATCTATAATCTGTGTGCTTTAATTGTGATAAAATCATATTTATTTTCTCACATAGTTCAATCACTAGCCTATCGAGACATTAATTGAGTTTAATTTTGAATTAAGGTGGTAGAAACTCTTGTGAGAAGAAACTATTATATTTTTGTATTTGTGAGCTATAAATTAGACCAAAATGTACTTAGTTTAAGTGAGAATAGATTAGGTATAAAGGGACGTTTCCTAATCAGGGTTAATCATCATCCTGGGAAAAATATAGGGTTTGTCTTTATCGTGGGAAAAAGATAGGTTTGATTTTGAGCCTGCAAAAGAATTAGGTTTCAACCTGAGAAAAAGATTTTAAAGGTTCAATTTAGGTTAATTCTACACCTATGAAAAGGATTGTAAATGTTTGGTTCCTACCTGGGAAATGGATCAGGTTTAGTGGATTACGAATCCTCTGTGAGAGCTCAGGAGAGAGAATGTAGACAATTGTAGCTTGCCAAACCTCTATAAATATTTGTGTCAATTTCTCTATCTCTTGTCTGTTTGATTGTGCATTTAGGTAATTCACGCTTCCGCTACATATCAACATAATAATCGGTTAGGGAAATTGAATTGATTTAATTATTTATTTGATAAAGTTATTTATTTAAGTTTTTAACTATCCAATTCAACTCCCCTCCCTTCCCCAGTAGATCTTTGGGCCAACAATTGGCACTAGAGCTTGATTAGCTTAATATATTTTACATCCTAGCTAGCACGATCACATGACACATCACTTGAACACACAATCTAAAGGGTAATCTATGCACCGTCCTCCATTATTTACAGGTAATAATTATATTTTTTGGAAGGCTAGAATGGTTGTTCTTGTTTTTGTCCTTTACATTTTGATTAATTATTTGATGTTTATCATGAACTATTACATGATTATAAAAACAAGCGTTCTAAAGTTAGTGCCCTAAAAACTACAGTCACTTCTTTAAATAAACAGATTGAAAATCATGAGGCCAAAAACACTTCTCTTAATAATTAGGTTTCGAAAAATATCCCATTTGTTTTAGAGAAGGAAAACAAAGAATTACAATCCAAAGTTGAGGATTTGAATTATAATGTTTTCAAATTTACAAATGGTAAGAATAGTTTAAAAATACTTTTGGAAAGTTTTAGAGGTATTTTTGGCAAAAATGGTATTGGTTTTTAGAAAAATGTTAAACAAAAGAGATTTTATAAATTCTTTTTTGAAACTAAGAAAGTTATTAAATGTTTTATCCATAACATTATGGAGCATACCCTAAGAAACTGTTTTCGATCTGAATCTAAAGATAAGTAGGTATGGGTTCCAAAAGGAACAAATATTGATCCAGCTAATAAGATTGAACCCTTGTAGATTGTGTACCACTTAGGAACTATTTGAGGTGCTACTTGCAAGTTAATGTAAAAGCATATGTAAGTAAGGACAAATAGTTCCTAGATAGTGTCTATTCTCAGCATATAACAAGGATAAAACTAAATTTGCATCTTTAACACCTAAAGATGAGGGTTATGTGACTTTTGGAGATGATGTTAGGAGTAAGATTGTTGGTATAGGTAATATCGGTAATGAATCTACTATTATTGAAGATGTTTTGTTAGTTGAAGGTCTTAAACATAATTTTCTTAGCATAAGTTAATTATGTGATAGAGGTTATAATGTTGTCTTTGATAACAATAAGTGCATTTTTAAGAAGGGTAATGATAATAGCACTCCACTTGTTGCATGACATTTTAAAAATGTATATACTTGCTTATTTGATTATTTTTTCTCTCAAAATTTATCATAATTAAATACTTTATCTAAAAATAGTTGGTTGTGGTATAGACGTTTTGGGCATGCTAGCATGGAGTTGATAAATTTATCTAAGAAAAATCTCCTTCGTGGTCTTCCTGATATTAAATTTGTTAAGGATAAGATTTGTGATGCATGTCAACTTGGTAAGCAATCCAGATCTTCTTTTAAGCAGAAACAACATACATCTACATTTAAGCCTTTTAAATTGTTGCATTTAAATTTGTTTGGTCCTAATCCCATTGCTAGTTTGGGAAGAAAATTTTTATGTAGATAACTTTTCTAGATTTACATGGGTACTTTTCATGACTAAGAATAGTGATGTGTCATCTGCATGCATAAGGTTTTGTAAACGTGTTCAGAATGAGAAACAATCTTGCATTATTAACATTCATAGTGATAGAGATAGATAATTAAAAAATGATGAGATTTCTAGCTATTTCAATGAACATGGGTACTCTCACATTTTTTATGCTCCTTGAACTCCAAAACAAAATAGAGTTGTCGAAAGAAAGAACATAATGCTTCAGGAGATGGCCAAGACTATGCCTAATGAAAATAATCTTTCTAAATATTTATGGGTCGAGGTGGTAAGTATTACATGTCATATCATCAATAGTGTTTCTATCCAAAAAGGTTTTAATAGAACTTCTTATGAGATTTGGAATGGAAAACCCCCAAATATATGATATTTCAAAGTTTTCAATTGTAAATGCTTTATTTTAAACGATAAATATATTTAGGGCAGTTTGATACCAAATCTGATAAATGTATTTTCATTGGATATGCTTTGGACAGCAAGGCATATAGAGTATATAATAAATTATCTTTAGTTGTAGAAGAATCTATGCATGTTGTCTTTAAAAACTCTAATCCATTTGTGTTAAGAAATAATTTGGATGATGATGCTCGTACAATGACAAAATGAAAAGATAAAGGAACTAAATCTAGGAAAAAAGTCATCAGATCCACTTGAAAAGTCTCCACGGAATGAGGAATTCACTACTCGACGAGCTATAAAGACTGTTCTAGGTCATTCTATAAAGGAACTTATCAGTTGCTTTGAAAGGGGTATAAGTACTAAGTCTTCTCTTAGAGATGTTATTAATCTTGAATTTCTTTCTAAAATTGAGTCTAAAAATGTTGATGTAGCTTTAACCGATAAATCATGGATTTCATCTATGCATGATTGAATTTATTAATCTTGCATTTCCTTCTCAAATTGAGCTGAGAATGTTGATGAAGCTATAATCGATGAATCATGGATTTCGTCCATTCAAGAGGAATTACTTCAATTTGAGAGAAATAAAATTTCATCTCTAGTTCCTATACCTGATTTTCATCCTGCTATTGGTAATAAATGGGTATATCGATGTAGACACCGTATTTTGTTCCGCTTATTTAAGTTTTCAAAAGTATCAGGTCTAAAGTGTAAATTTGGATAAATTTTAAATTGATGTTTAAAGGGAACAATTTTCCACCTTAGATTACATTGGTTACTACAAAAACCCGGAAAAACACAATAAGACATAAAATTGTCAATTTGATTGAATTCGGTATAAGTAAAAGTTTTGGATCAACCTCGAAAGTTCCTAAAGTTAAGGAGGGCTAAAATGACATTATTAAAAATTTATTTTCATGAAATCACTTTTAATGTGAATTAAAATTTGTTACTACAATTTAATTTAAGGAAATTTCGTTAGTTACCTTTGTTATCCATTTTGACCCCTAAAACTATTACTATCATCGGTTTTGCCTTCTTGACACTAAAAGTAGTTCTATAATTTTTCATTTAAAGTATCAAATCCTCAAAAAAAAAAAATCAATCCAAAAGCCTTGATCAAACCCAAGTAATTGCCATGACAAGTCTAAGTTACCCAAAGTAACTAAGGCCTATGACTTGGTTGGAAACCAACCAAACCGAAGTCATTATGACTAGCAATCAAAGCCCATCAAATCAAGGGCCCTACCAAGAATTTAATGACTCATTAATGAACATTAAATGCCCAAGATATTTCAAATATATTTTTACCGAAATATCTAGGAAAGAAATCAAGTTACTTAAGAAGTAACTGTCGATTATCAATCCAACCGACCTGGTTTGCCACCAAGGCATGCATTTAATGGGCCAGTAAATATCCATCCCATCAAGAATTAAATTCTTGGGATGACATAGGAAGACCACATTCAAGGCACCTAGATATTTTGATCAAAATATCTTAGGGAAACCGTATTACTTGAAATGTGACTATATATTTAATACGTTTATGTTGCTTGTATATAGCATGTATATGTAGTTCTTAAACTTGCATTTCATGTACATAGAATATATATCATGTAATCAAGTCAAAAAGGTTGAAAACATGTCGAAATCATTAAACTATGTCAAAAACATCCAAAAATATGTCAAGAACATCAAGAACATGTTAAGAACATGTGAGGAACATGAAAAAAACATCTATCACACCATAAGTTGTGCATATCA
Organism: Eucommia ulmoides; assembly: GCA_016647705.1. Lineage (NCBI taxonomy): Eukaryota > Viridiplantae > Streptophyta > Magnoliopsida > Garryales > Eucommiaceae > Eucommia > Eucommia ulmoides. The sequence goes on along the minus strand of CM028339.1, from coordinate 49,133,882 downwards.
TCTGTGATTATCTCAAGATCAGATGAAATCGAACTCCAAAACTCAAATCAAACCTTTAACTGCTAATCACTAACCATTAACTATTAATAACTGACTTTCCTTTATTGCAATCGTGTAGATCATAGCTTGGCACTAAATCTTCAGGCTCGTGGATTTGAACCTTATATATATATACACTATACCGTTGAGACCCTTGTGGCTAAAAATTGAAGATATTATCCACTTATCATCGGTATGGTTCATGTCGTTGTCTCATAATAATTCAAAACCAAATCAATCATCTTACGTAAACGAACTACGTCCTGACTTGATTCTCAACGATTTAAGATACGTAGGTAACCCACGTACGAGTTCGATCACCTATCTAAATAAAAATCAGTTCATCTTGAATACATGAACGACGTTTCGACCTGATTCCCCATGATAACCGGGATACGTAGGAGACCTTTACAAGGTTTGGTCATAAAAAAAAATGCAAAAATATTTTCATTTCACGTGCTTTTACTTATTGCTGTTGCTAAATAGTTAAACTTTCACTTGCGGTTCTTACATTAAAATGCATAAGAAAGACAAAGAAGAAAAAGAGAACTATTATGTTAAACAAAACCAAAAAATATTATTTGGCTTTGTTTAAACGTGAACATCTATTTAGACTTAGGTACCATCTTCGGATGAGTATCTTGGGGTGCCTAACACCATCCCTGAGCATAATCAACCCCTGAACTTAAAGAAATCTTTGGTAAAATGAGTCAAAATTTGGTTCGTTTCAAATAAAAATAAATTTCTAAAATCCCCGTAACTTAGCCTACCATTTAATCCCATGTTAGGTGGTGACTCATTTTTAAACAAAATCCCGACCCAAAGAACGTTTTCAAAACCAGCGCCTAGAAAAGCCCCTGACAAGCATTTTCGAAAATGAACAGATTTTGTGGATTTCGAGAGGGAGAAATGAAAACTTGTTTTCCTTTTCTTTCCGATCTCTATTTCTTCTGCTTTCAAGAAAATTTGGGGTGTGTCAATCACAATAAAAAAGATGAAAAGAAAACAGTACTTTGAAACAAAACAAGATTAATAGCACAACGCCATATTCAGGAAGAGGGCATAGACTATGATTAAAACCTACGTACCAGTTGCTACATTAGAAGATATAAGAATGTTGTTAGCCATTCTTGTTCGCTTAAATTTAAATTGCTTCTGATGGATGTCAAAACTACTTTTCTAAATGGTTTTATTGCTGAAGAGGTTTACGTCAAACGAATACCAGGTTTTGAAAATGATAAACTTCCTCATCAAATTTTTAAACTATGTAAAGCGTTGTATAGTCTTAAGCAAGATCCTAGAGCTTGGTATGCGAGACTAAGAAGATATTTAATTTAGAAAGATTTTCAATGTGGGATAAGTGACATTACACTTTTTATTAAACAAACTGATACAAATATCCTTTTAGTTCAAATATATGTGAATGATATTATTTTTGGATCCACTCATGAAGATCTTATCCAAGAGTTTTCCAAGATAATGTAGGTTGAGTTTGAAATAAGCATGATAGAATAGATGACATTTTTCCTTGGGCTTCAAATTAAGCAAATTAAGGAAAAGATTGGCGAGAGAGTTGACTTTTTTTCTTGGGCTTCAAATCAAGCGAATTGAGGAAGAGATTTTTGTCCATCTAGCCAAGTATGTAAAAGGGATACATAATAAATATGGATTATAAAATTCTCAAGAATGTAAAACTCCCATGGCGACGACAACTAAACTTGATAAGGATGACAAGGGTAAGAGAGTGAATGAAAAGACGTATTGATTTATGATTGGTAGTCTCTCATACCTTACTGCTAGTATACTTGACATAATGTTTAGTGTTTATTTATGTGTAAGATTTCAATCTTGTCCAAAGGAGTCACATTTAATCGTTGTTAAACAATTTTTTAGATATTTAAAAGGAACTTGTAACCTAGATTTATGGTATCTTAGAGGGAGTAATTTCACCTTAATTAGTTACTCCGATACTGATTTTGCTGGATGCAAAGTTTACTGTACAACACTAGTAGACTTTGTCATTTTTTAGTTTATGCATTTGTTTCTTCGCCAAGTAAGAAGCAGAAATCGGTAGCCTCATCCACTACTAAGGCTGAGTATATAGTAGATAGTAGCTGTTGCGCACAGGTTCTATATATAAAACAACAACTACATGATTTTGATGTTTGCATGGAAGGGGTTTCGATTTATTGTGATAACACAAGTACTATTTATCTCAATAAGAATCCTACAAAACACTCATGTACTAAGCATATTGAGATTCGTCATCATTTTATTATAGATCACAATCAAAGGGAAGACATTTTTCTTGAATATGTTGACACAAACAATCAATTGGCCAACATTTCACAAAACCTTTGGTAAAAGATCAGTTTTCAAAAATCATTCATGGTTTGAGAATGGATACGCACAATGATGTTTGCTTACATTAATTTAATATTTTCAAAACTTTAATCATGAAAATATTTTTATACAAATGTTTTGATTCACTTTCCCAACGTTTTGAGATGACGAAGGAGGGAGAAAAAGTGATATTTTCACGGTTTATGTTATTTATGCTTTATATTCTCAGCATGAGATGACTAAATGGGAGTTGTGTTTTAGATCTTGAAATTTTTTATGACAAATGGGGAGTTATATTTTATTGTGAAAAATTCTTTGATTTTTATTGCATGATCTCTTAGCATGATTGAATTTGTTTTCTCATTATGATCTCAAATATGAACAAAAACCCGTCATCACGTGGCTATATATTTTTTGAGAAAGCATGAATGTTAATTGTCATTATAAAAAATAGGGAGATTATTGACCCTAGATATTTTGATGAACTAATTAGCATCGATATTTTGAGGAACTAACGTGTTTATCAAGTATTTCAGAGTTTAGTTCGAGTGCTTCAATAAAAAAATATTATAAAGAGATATGATAAATATCAAGATGGTTACAATGAATACATTGAAGTTATTTTGAGCAAGAAGATCTTTTTAAGTATGAATTTTTTTTTTGTATTTCTATGTAAAATAACTCCAATCTTCTTGAAATCTTAGTGCAACCTGATTAGGATAAAGCACAACACTTGAAAATGATTTGAAATATTTTTAGTACTGTAAGAATTTATAAATTTAACTATTGAAATGACTTTCCTCAAATCTTGATCAATAAAATGTTTGAAAAATGTGAAAAATTTGATTTTCGATTTGTATGGTTGACCGCCAGGAAAAACAGTCGACCGAATAATTCAAGGTAGTGGTTTTGGGGTTTTAGGCTAATCGGTTAACCGACTTGTTGAACGATTGATTCAGAGATTAAAATGATTGATCGCGCAATCGACCAATTAGTGTTCAGCGACTAGAAATCTAGACGTTGAGGGCCAACCAGTCAATCGCCGGATGAACTGGTTGACCGATGTAGTAGTTTTTAGATCTTTGACCAGAACGTTTTAAGATCTTTTACCCATTTTTCATGGCTTTAAACATTAAAATATTATATTTTAACGGGTTTTGACTACATTTAAAAAATATATCATATATTTTGAAGATCTTATGATTTAATCCATGTATCTCTTGATTTTGTGATTTATACTCGTCAAACTTCTTTCTATCATTTTGGGGTTTCAATCAAAATAGTTTTTGGGCTAAATTGAATGTTTTAAAAGTTCTATTTCTAGTCAAATATAGTTGATTTAAATTGATCTGATATATGGGGTCTATATATGTTACTTTTGGGCATATCTTTCAAAATATAATCGTTATAGATAATGTTTAAATTGCTTATATATAGACCAACGAATTTTATTTTCAATCTATCAAGAATTGAATATCAAATCGTAATTTTTGACAAATAGAGTATGTTTTTCAAAAATATATTTTGAGAGAGTTTTTGAAGAAATAAATTGGTCGAAATTATCTTTGCGAAAACTCCGGGTTTGATACTATACGGCTATTATATATATTTTTCTAATAGAAATCTTGATGTGATCTCTCTGCTTGTTTTTTTTTTTTTGCTTGGTCAAATTAATTGTCCTATTCTTCTTTTATATATCATGATAATTTGAGCTTTTCATATTTTTCATTGAAAATCGTTTTTGATAGAATATATTGAAAATCTTTAGAATAATATTTCTATAAATCTGATATCTATAATTTATGTGCTCTAATTGTGATAAAATCAGATTTATTTTCCCACATAGTTCAATCACTAGCCTATTGAGACATTAATTGAGTTTAATTTTAAATTGAGGTGGTAGAAACTCATTTGAGAAGAAACTGTTGTATTTGAGAACTATAGATTAGACCAAAACGTACTTGGTCTAAGTGAGAGTGGATTAGGCATAAAGTGATATTTCCTAATCAGGGTTAATCACTATCTTGGAAAAAAATATTGGGTTTGTCTTTATGCAAGAAAATAGATGGGTTTAATTCTAAGCATGCAAAAGAATTAGGTTCAGCCTGAGAAAAAGATTGCAAATGTTTGATTTGAGCTTGGAAAATATTTAGGTTAGTCATGCACCTATGAAAATTATTGTAAAGGTTTGGTTCCATCCTAGGAAAAGGATCGGGTTTAGTAAATTACAAATTTCCTGCAGGAGCTCAAGAGAGAAGACGTAGGCAAGTGTAGCTTGCCGAACCTCTATAAATATTTGTGTCAATTTCTCTATCTCTTGTCAATTTGATTGTTCATTTAGTTAATTCACGTTTCCACCAAATATCAATGTAATAACTGGTTAGGGAAATTGAATTGATTTTATTGTTTATTTGATAAAGTTATCTGTTTAACTTTTTTACTATCCAATCCCCACCCCACCTGGCTGGGTAAATCTTAGGGTCAACAATTAGTATTAGAGTTAGATTAGCTAAATAACCTTCACATCCTAGCTAACACGATTACAGGGAACATCACAAGAACATACTATCTGAGACGCATTGTCCTCCATTGTTTACTAGTGATAATTATTATTTTCTGGAAGGCCAGAATGATTGTTTCCGTACAAACTACAAACTATGATGCTTAGTTAGTTAATAAAAATGGTCCATATGCTATTGCAATTAATAGTGTTGCTAAGAAAAATGATAAGTATCACGAGGATTATTAGCCCAAAGAGCTACCCAAGAGGGAGGTAAATTGAGTAGTTACAAAAATTTAATAATTAAAAACTTAAACACAAATAATTAACTTCCCTAGATCAACTATTATCTTTATACACAACGGATATGTGTTTAATACTAAATACACACCCAAACACAAGATAGAAAATAAATCAATGCAACACATAAGAATTTATCCTAGTTTGGTCAAGCTAATCTTGCCAACATCCAGTCCCCTGAGCTCCATGGAGATTCGCAGTCCGCTAAACCCCTTGATTCCTTTACTTGGTAGGACCAAACCCTTACAATTCACGATTATTTTACAAGCACAGAATCAACCTTTACAATTTACCCTTTTCATAGACCTAGAATGAATCCTATATTTTTATCAGGCTAAAGATAAACCTAACACTCTCTCACTTATCTTTTTCACAGAAAATGATAAACCTTTACAAATCACTCAAAAAATAATTTAATTGCATGATGAATAAAAACATAATTATTTTCAAGGGAAAAGAATAACCTAATTTTTTTACCAGGTCAAAGATTAAACTTTAATTTTTTTCACAAGAAAAATATTAAAACTTAGCTACCTTGACTAGACACCGTCCTACACATGTTTAATCATCTCAAACTCACAAATACAAAAAATATGAGTTTCTTCTCACAAGGAGTTTCTACCACCTCATACGAATATACTCAATCTATGTCACAAATAATTACTATGTGATAGATATAATGTGAGATAATTCAAATCTGATTATAAATAAAGTAGATAACACAAATTTAGCATGTAATTAAATAATCAGGTAAAAATCATTTAGAAAGATTTTTAGGCTCTTAAGTTCATAACAATTTTTCTAACAATCCTATATCAAGCAATTCAATATACATAAAACTTCAAAGCAAATTAATAAAACTTCAAAAGCATCTTACCGGGAACACACCAAAGGCAATGACAATGTAGCAAGTAGAACTCAAATCGGTAACGCCAAACAACAAACGCTTTAGATCAATAATTTAAAAAGAATCTTTCGTAAAAATCTCAGCGTAAATCTCACTCTTATGAGAGCTCAAACTAATTGTTCTTGATATCTTTAACTCAATTCTCGCATGTCTATATTAATATACCAATAATTAGCCCTCAAACGACTCATTTTTTAAAGATATGACATAAAATGACACTCTAAGACCCCATATATCATTACCTTTCATTTCAGGTATATTCCACTTAAAAATAACTTTCAAATCTCTTATTTGAGTCCATAAAACTATTTCTAATTTAAAACCACAGATATAGGAAGTATTAAATCATTTCAATTGAGAGAATCACAAAATATATGGACCATATCAATAGGGATCATATAATAGGTTGTTTATATATGAAATATATTTAAATCTCTCAAATCCATCTCTTGGAATCATAAAAAAACGGATAGTTTTTTACCAAGAAACCAAATCGACAAAAATTCTAACTGAAGCAGTCAGTTGACCGATCCATACCATTTGGTTGACCGGCCTGTGCCAGACTTCCAATTAGCCATTGGCACAATACCAGTCGGTTGACCGCCCCTGCCTAGTTGGTTGACCGATTGGATCAGTGTCTTTTAATTTTTCACCATTTTATCTACTGACTCAAATGGTTGACCAATCTTCTTCTTTCGGTTGACCGGTTGGATCAATGTGCTCACTTCCTTGTCCATTTCAGCTACTGTTTTAAATGGTTAACTGATCCTCTTCATTCTGCTGACTGACTGGATAAGTAGCACTTTGTTTTAACTCTAAAACTCACTATTTGATTCAGTTGACCGATTACTGTTTTCGGTTGACCGAATTGACCTGAAAACACAACTTTTTATACTTTAAAACTATTGTTCAATTAGGTCAATTATTAAAATCATTTCACATAAATATCATATACAATATGTCATTTTAAGATCTTAAACTTATCACTTCTTATCATAACACACATAGAATCAACTGATTTTAAGTGTCATGTGTGATCCTAATTTAGGTTACATTAAGAGTACATAAGTAAAGAGTTGTTTTCACCTATTTTTCTTCTACGTCTTCAAAACTCTTCATATCTTCATTATATCCATCTTGCACCCTTTATGTTTTCTTCCTCAAAGCTTCTTCTTAATCAAATGCATAGAATTCTAAGTCTGAAACACTCTATAAAATCATTAGTTCCATAAAAAATATCAATACTTAATAGTTCATCAAAATCTTGGGTTCAACAATCTCCTCATTTTTTTATGACCACAATTAACTTTGATATTTTTTAAAAAATATAATGTAACCATGCTTTCTCTAAATTCAAGGACGGGTATTTACACTCATTTACGCATAATCATGGAAACATAATTCAACAATAATAAAGATATTCAATATAAGCTAATCATAAGCTAAAAAAAAACTTAATAACTTCTCCCTTTAATCAATGCAATTCTTAGGCCAACAAATCCTAAATATCAACTTCCCCTCCTTTATCATCTCAAAAAGTGGAGACGGAATGAAGTTATTCTTTTACTCTCCTTTGATAGAAATTCTTATAAGATCATAAAAAATTCATTTTCAACAATTAAAAACATTTCTAATTTTAAGATTTATGTGGATCATCATAAGAAATAAACATTAAAGTATAAAAGATCATTACTAGATAAGCATAATAATCCACCATATTAGGCTAATAACACTTAAGCCTACTAAGTCTAGATTAAGTACCATAAATCCTAAATTAACTATAACAGACCATAGTATTGCGATGAAACATGTTCAAATATATAGCCAAAATATGATATTGCATAAATTCTAATGGGGATCTTGTCCCGTGAACGGATAATACGGGCCCAGTGGGCTAGTGGCGGGTGGTTGTGGGTATTGACCTCTGGGTTGTATGCCTCAAATAGAAGGCATATGCTGATAGTACATCGTGGATGGTCCTGCCCCTAAAGGTTCTGCTACTGAAGGTCCTCCAAAGGACTGTTATTTCTCGAAAGAAGTTTGCCTTCCCTACTACTGCTGACTACTGTATTGCTGCTAACTATTGCACTATTGATTTTACATGAATAGGAATATTTGTTCCATATTGCCCATGACTCTCTCGAACCTAGTTTTCATTGTGTCTGTCAGCCTTCCAAATCCTTCTTCCATGGATACCCTTATTTATGCTATATTGTCTGATATCTCGGACACTCTGGAATCAAGCACCTTAGGCCCCGTTTGGTTAGTGTTCCCAACCAAACCCAACCCAACCCAACCCAAAAATTTTGCGTTTGATTTTTGGGAACGCGTTTGGCAAACACAAAACTCAACCCAACCCAACCCAAAAAATAGGAATTAATTCTCAAAATCCTAAAGAAACCAGAAACAAAAAAAAGTTATTTCTTTTTGTGCCCAAAAATTCAACCCAAAGTTCTCAACTTCTGTCTTCATCTCTAGCCGACCACCACCACCCGTCGCCGTCCACCGTCGCCAGTCACCTTCCGGCGACCATCGTTGGCAACCGACCTCCGTCTCCGGTCACAAAACAAGAAATTGGTTTTAGGATAAAATCGTTACCAAACACATTCTGTTCTCAGCACAAAACAAGAATTGTCGTTACCAAACGTAATTTTGTTCCCAAAATTCTCAACCCTACCCATTCTAGTTGGGTTCAGAAAAGTGGAAACACTAACCAAATGCCACCTTAGTGTATTGTTTGAAGTCATCAAATTAACTCCGAAGCATATTGATTTTCCGATCCGTGCTTAACTCTTCTTCATCTTCATCTTCTTCCTCAATCATTCTCTTCCTTTCTTTTCCTCTTTTCTTCACCCATCTATTTCTATTATACTCAAACCCTATCAAATAAATACTACTCACATTTAACCATCCTGGAGTCATTGTGAGAAACACATCTTCTTCAGGATCACTCTCAATTTTGAAGTGTTTAAAAATTCTTTAAAGCACATCACCATAGGGTAATACTCTTGATCATTTTTTCATTTGATATTCCATGTGCTCAAACATGATATGAGTTAAATCAAGATTTTTACTATCAACAATCTCATTCAATAAATACAAATCAAACTCATTAATGGTCGCATGGCTCCCTTCTCTCGGTACAATAGAGTAAGTAATTATGGCATGAATGAGACAATGTTCAAGCAATAATGACCCAACTTTCTTTCAATCAAATTAAGTTTTCTAGCAACCTTACTTCTTTTAAGATGTCCTATAAGCCATATGGTGTTATTATAAGGACGAACATCTCCCATCTTAAACTTGAAAATTTTCTAAGATCATCCATATCCAATTTAATTTTGACACCTTTAACAAAAGACTCCAACTTTCCTTCACCAATCGTGAGATTGTTATAAAATATTTTTATCCAATGTGGCATCCACTCATTTCTTTGGGTAAGAAAATCGGTCCACTCCATTTTCTTGACATACTTTTCAATATCAATATTTTTCTTCTTGAGATTAACAAAGTTAACGGGTTTAGAGCATACATCCTTTCGATTCTCGATTTTTTTTTTTTGCATTTTTCTTCATATCCTTCACTTAAGAAGTGTGTAGTATCAAACTTAGCTTTTCCCGGGCATGGTTGTTTTACTCTTCCCTTAGGTATTTTCTTTCAGCAAATATTTTTAACAAGTGATTCAAAAGAATATGAAACCTTAATCGTAGATCTACCAAAACCCTAAAGAAGAGGAAGAAAACCAACCTTTTGATGAAAATATTACTATAAGATGATAGATCCAATCCTATAATCTTCAAATCCAAGCCGATCTTTGAAGATCACTTGTAGCTTTGGAAGGAACTCTCTTAGGTATTGAAGGGTTTCTATAGAGAGAAAGAGATAATTCAAAATGGGAGAGAAATAAAAACTCAAAGGGATATTAATCCCGTAACAGTCGATTGACTGACTGTTTCTGGTCGCTTAACCAACCAGAGCAGAGTCTGCACTTTGCAGGTCGTGTTCCTCACGGTTGACCGACAGGACGACTTCGTTCTTATGTGCCAATTTGTGTTATTTGATCTATTTGCTCCATTTTTATCTCTTATTTCAATCCACACAAATAACTTCTTTTAAAATAATTTTTATCTTATAAAATATTTTTTACCTACACACACACATATCACTAATAAACTAATTTGAAAATTGCGAAGTATTGGTTTCCCTTACAAAATTAACATATTTAAATGTCAAAAAAATTGTCATACTTGGTTTATCCTTGGGAGCAGTTTGTGTGTGTACTTTTGGTGGACTTTCAATTTCAAGCTTAATGTCCTTTGAATCCGCCATTTTTTATTTTGCTTGATTTACCATTTTGATTTCTTCCTTACACACAACAACTTTTTTCTTAATTGGTTCAGTGACGATCCTCTTGCCTTTATAAGGAGTTTTGGATTGTTTTTCCTTGTTGTGATTTGCCACCACTTTATATGTTGTCTTTTTCTGATATTGATTTCTTACTATTCTTTGAGGATAAGTATTAATCGATTCCATATACTGAACTTTCCATTTTGCATATTTTGATTTATCCCCATTGGTGCATTGAATCTGGAATCCCTTCTTGGCATGTAATATTCATTGTCTACCATTTGTACCCGCATAAAAAAAATTCTTCCTTGGTATCCAGTTATTTTTGGATCCAACTGGGTAACCATGCAACAAATAACCTATTTTCTCAAAATGACCATGCTTTCCACAATAAAAATATCTAGCATTGTTAGCACGTTTCTTAGGATAATCATTATTCCGTACGGGAGCACGATATTGATGGTGATATTGAGAAGCTGCTTTAGCAACTATTGGTTTTTCAACAACTTTAGTTCTCTCAATATTCTTGAATTTATCCACTACTTCGTTAAGCTCTTTTTGAGTCTTTTCAATTGATCACTCTAACGAACTAACGTTCACCTGTAGACTAAAATTATTCTTATGCATAAATTCAAGATCATTCTTAAGAATTGGGCAATCATTTTCAACAGAATAAATTTTAAAACGAGCTCTATCAAGCTCACATCTTGCTTTATCTAACTTAATGTTCAAGGCCTCATTTAACGTTTCAAGATTTTTCTTTTTAAAATCAATTTGTTGAAAATCATTAACATTATTTTTCAAAACTTGTTCTCTTCTTCACGAGAATTGATTTTTCAAGCAACTTATCGATTTCAGATAAAGCATTTAAAAATTCAGCAGTTTCAAAATACTTGTCCAAATTCTTTTTCTTAAGAGATTTAGTGATACTAAACTTTCTATTTTCAAGAATCGCATTCTTTTGCCTGAGTTTCAAATTCTCTTTTCCAAAAATATAAGTAAGAGCCATCAGCATCTTAATAGCCTTATCTACAGCCTCATTATTACAATGTTTATCATTCTCACCAATGGAACCAAGTTTATCAGAGCAAGCACAAGATTCACTAATAGTATCAAGACATGCAGAAGATTCACATACAATATTATTATTAGTGCAATCCATGTGATCATATTTAGTTAGGATATTAAGCCTAATTGAGCTAAAAAGAGCTATCCAAGAGGGAGGTTAATTGGGTACTTACAAAAATTTAACAATCAAACACTTAAAGACAAATAATTAATTTTCCTAAATAGATTATTATCTTTATATGCAACTTATATGTGTTTAATACTAAGTGCACACCTAAACACAAGATAGAAAATAAATCAATGCAACACATAAGCATTTATCTTGATTCGGTCAAGCTAATCTTGTCTACGTCCAGTCTCTCGAGCTTTACAAAAATTCACAATCCACTAAACTCCTTGATTTCTTTAGTAGGTAGGAACCAAACCCTTACAATTCATGATTATTTTACACGCATATAATCAACCTTTTCAATTTACCTCGGGCCAAGGATGAACCCAATTTGTTTATCAGGCTAAAGATAAATTTAACACTCTCTCAATTATCTATTTCACAGAGAATGATGAACCTTTACAAATCACTCAAAAAATAAATCAATTGCAAAATGAATCAAAACCTAATTAATTTAAAGGAACAAGAATGACCTAACATTTTTACCGGGATAAAGATCAAACTCTATTTTTTTTTCACAGGAAAAATATTGAAACCTAACTTCCCTGACTAGACACTGTCCCATACGTGTCTAATCCTCTTAAACTCAAAAATATAGAAAATATAAGTTTATTCCTACAAGGAGTTTCTACCACCTCAATACGAATATACTCAATTAATATCCCGAATAATTACTACGTGATAGATATAATGTGAGGTAATTCAAATATGATTAATAAATAAAGTGGGTAACACAAATTTAGCACGTAATTAGATAATTAGGCAAATATATTTTGAAAAGATTTTCAGGTTTTCAAATTCAAAACAATTTTTCTAACAATCCTATAGCAGGCAATTCAAGATATAGAAAACTTCAAAGAAAATTAATAAAGCTTGGAAACATCTTATCGGGAATACACCAAAGGCAATGACAATGTAACAAGTAGAACTCAAATCGGTGATACCAAACAACAAGCGCTTTAGATTAATAACTTATAACAAATCTCTCGTAAAAATCTTAGCATAAATTTCACTCTTATAAAAGTTCTAACTGATTGTTCTTGATGTCTCTAATTCAATTCCCGCAAGTCTATATTAATAGACTAATAATTAGTCCTCCAACGATTAGTTTTTTAAAGATATGCCATAAAATGACACTCTAAAATCCCATATATCATTACCTTTCATTTAAGGTATATTTTACATAAAAATAACTTTCAAATATCTTATTTAAGTCCATAAAACTATTCTCAATTTAAAATCACAGAAATAGAAATTATTAAATCATTTAAATTAATAGAATCTTAAAAGATATGGACCATATCAATAGGGATTACAAAAATATACAGGTTGTTCATATTTAAAATATATTCAGATCCCCCAAATCTCACTCTTGGAATTATAAAAAATGGACAATTTTTTGACAAAGAGACCAAATCAGCTAAAATCCCAACTAAAGCAGTTGGTTGACAGATCTATACCATTCGGTTGACCGAGCTATGCCAGGCTTGCAATTAGCCATTGGCACAACACCAGTTGGTTGACCGATTGCATCAGTGTTTTCCAATTTTTCACCATTTCATCTACTAACTCAAAGAGTTGATCAACCTTTTTCATTCGGTTGACCGAGTGGATCAATGTGCTCACTTCCTTATCCATTTCAGCTACTGTTTCAAATGGATGACCGATCTACTTTATTCGATCGGCCGACTAGATCAGTAACATTTTATTTTCCAAAACTCACTATTTGATTCAGTTGACCGATTGCTTTTCTCGGTTGATCGAATTGACCCCAAAACACAACTTTTATACTTTAAAACACATTTTTCAGTTAGGTCAATTATCAAAATCATTTCACATAAGGAGCACAAACCATATCTCATTTTAGGATCTTAAACTTATCACTTCTTATCATAACACACATGGAATTAACTCATTCTAAGTATCGCGTGTGAGCCTAATTTGGGTTGTATTAAGAGTACATAAGTAAATAGTTATTTTCATATATTTTTATTTAACGTCTTCAATATTCTTCATATCTTTACTATATCCATCTTGCACTTTTTACGTTTTCTTTATGAAATCGTCTTCTTAATCAAATGCATGAAATTCTAAAATACTAGATAAAACTATTAGTTCCTGGTGGTGGAATATTACATCGTCACTTTCATCGCAAGTGTACGGGTCAAGTTTTAGTATAGATGGGAAGGAGTAGGGGTTGTCGTATCCACAAGGATTGGTTGAGATTATTATCGAGTACCGCGATTGTCATAACCTAATTTTATCTAGGCGATAAAAATTGAGTTTATAATAAATTAATACTAATTTAAGTTAATTAATCTAACTATACTGATAGTATATTGATGTTTAGGGGAAAAGATTATCTAGGGATTAACTTTGTTTACAAAAATGTGTTTGGTCTCGGTTAGTTTACAATAACGGCGTTCAACCTATCCGACAATCTCTGTATCGTAAACTCTCTCACCACCTCTTCTGAGTGTAAGACGAGTGAATATGAGACTTCGTGTCAACGAAGAAGTCCCCCTCAACGTCTTAACAACACTAGATCACATGAGTCTTTCCCCAACGTCATTGATTGCACATTTTCTAACTCCCTCCCGGGATATTAGATCGTCACGTTGTGTTTACCCTAATTCGAATTCGGGGTTACCTCTCCCGAGTGTCAAACCTCGTATTCTCTATATATCTAAATAAGCATATAATCAAAGAATAACGATAAACACAATCGAAATAGCGAAGAACAACCATTAACGAAACACAAACTCAAACAAACAGCGATTTCATAAATATTATTAATCCCTAGACAAAATTCGTTTAGCTTATGGCCATAACTATTTATACAATGAAAACTGAGCTAAACACGCTCAATAACCTACCGAAATTAGGAAAATAAAGAGAGAAATGGAAGAACTTAGCCGTAGTCCGAAGATTTGCCACTAAAACTGTCCAACGATCGCTTCTCCTTCTTCGCAATGTGTTCTTCTTTTTCGGAATTGGTTGAGCACACCCCAAAACATTCTCAAAATATCCTAACCCTAAGGAGTCTCTAATGAGCTCTTGTTTTGGCCAAAATAGATGAGGGAATAATATATAGGGGCTCAAAATATCTAAAAAAATATCTAACAGTTGTGTAGAGTGACAGCTGCGGCGGTGAGTATATTGGTTGGGTCACGGCCTCGGCGGTGGGATCAGAGACATCTCTGTTGTTTCACCTCTCACCGATGCGGCGGTGGGTTTCCAACAAGTTTTGGCCTTCTCTGCATATTGACTGCCGCGACGGTGGTCTAGACGCCGCGGCGGTGGGCTGCAATTCTGAATTTTGCCCTTATGCCTGTTTTCCCACCGTTCTTCTACTGTTCTTGATTCGATTTGATCGTTTATGATCTGTTTTCATGCCTTCTCACCATACACACCTGATTTATACCAAAATACATAAAAATGTAATAAAATGTAGTAAACGTACTCGAACACTAATAAGTTCGGTTTGGAAATAGATAGGTAAATTACACCTATCAAATACCCCCAAACTTGGAATTTTGCTAGTCCCTGAGAAAAACACCCACACAATACAAGAAAATATAACTACTAATTACGAAATTAAAAACTAAAAATGAAAAATACTAAAAACAATAATGTGCAAGTTTTGAATATCATCTACCAGCCAAACGATTATTCCCTCATCGGCCCCCAATCCTATCAAGTTCAATAATAAATCACACCATGTGGTATTCTAGAAGTTCAATGTTCAATAATAGTAAGCTATATTCTAGATCTTGTTAACTTGTGTGTGTTAAAATTCAAATATACAACTATCCATTGATCAGATGGGATTATCCCTCAATAAAGCTCATGACTAAAACCATTTAGGTATAGGGAATCCGTAAGCCTGACCTGAGTTCTATTCTCCACTAATGTAGGCTTGGAAGTTCATAAAGATCAATAGGTTTTGGTTCGGTTTAGGAACTTGGCCAAGGGTATATCGGAATAGAAAACGGGTTAACATTGTTAACGTAACGTTACCTAAGGCACATCGCTTGGCACATTCACTCTCGAACCCCCATAGATAAATTGGAAACAATCCCGAACAATTATTTAAGACCGACGTACTCACTTGTCAAAAGAAACGAAATTTAACGATATTTACATAAGTTTTTTTTTTTTTTTTTAATGAATCACACCCCCAAACTTATTCGATTATTAGAATTTCATGGGTGTGGTTAAAACGAACAAAAAATGACAAGTACTCGAATACCGAACAATCAAAAGTTCGCCCTAAATCCAACCGCTCACTTTAAGTAGCATAATGAATGCTAACTTGATTCACTCAAATTGTGCTTTCGGTTCAACGATATAGGTTTGGAAAAAGTTCAATTAGCCAGGGCATTAGTTATGTGTTCAGAATTAAAACGGAATTTAGGCTTCGATAGGGTAACGAGGGATAAACATTTTACAAGGTAGGCTTAAAAGGCTCAAGCGATCAAAATGAATGCCTAAATCATATCTCCTGAACTACCTCGCCTAGGATTTTGCCTCAAATTTTCCCCAAATTAGGTTCTAAAATCCCTATTGTCATGAATTTGGTTGACATATAATCAGTTTTAAATCAAATAAACAGTTATACATTGAGTTTACGTGCTTGTGTATTTAGGATCTATAATAACTTTTACTAAAACAATACGTCAAGCATACAGAATACACATGAAAAAGCTTTAAGCTCGACCTCAATAAATAATTAGGGGACAGACTCATCATCAGGTAATGACCAAGATGAAGTCAAAACTCAGCATAATACAACAACTAAATTAAACAAACTAATCCTAAACAAACATGCATACAATAAAAACAATAAAATAACTACACATCACCGCCAAACTTAAAACGGACAGTGTCCTCAACAACCCATTAGCGATCCCAATGACAACATATAGTATGATAATGAAAATGGTGGTTTAGAACACGTACTTGGGAAACGAGAGATTCTCTCCTCCGAATCAAGTCGGCTGTGGTGGATTTAACTTATTTTTGCCTTGGGTTGCCTCCCAAGAAGCGCATGGTTTATTATCCTCAGCCCGACACGGAGAACAGCTCATCAAAGAGCGGTTTTCGCCCGTAGTAAGTGTCATATAACACTACATATGGGTCTTGATTGTTTACGCCCTCAAACTTAGTGAGATTTGGCATTGTTCGGCTCGACCTTTCAATAAGACTTTCCACCGGCTCATGTGCTTGGTGGGAATGAAAGAATATTGCTTTCGGCGGTGAAGCATAAGTGAGCCATATCGAATCCTCGTAAAAGTGATCGTCTAAGATTGATGGTGGCATCACAATTTGGATCTCCAATGGTGATGAATCACAATAGGCGATCCATGCTTGGGTTTCCGACTCATTCGGATAAGCATAGTTGAACTCTCTCAATCTCCTTCCGCTCGTTTTCAGCTCCTCGTGGTGGCTTTCGATGAATGTGGAATTTGTGTCTCTCAGTGCCACCACGTCTAACTCGGCCTCAATCAAGCATATAAGCTGACTTATTTGAGTCTGCAAAGACGTTACGGTCGCATCAGTTTTGGCATAGACCGTCTCAATATTATCGAGATGATCCTCGTGCTCATTTAGTAGGTTATTAGTTACCCTCCAAAAAGCCTGAGTCTCTCCCATAACAGTAACAAATATCTCTTCCAGGGTGGGGGAAGACACCTCATATTGGTTCGAGATGTCAATCCATGGCGCCGTAGTATTGAAACAATCCCCTAAGTTTTGGTGACTTGGTAAATAATTCCAACTTTGATAATTGAAGGTCTCCAATTCCTCAAACGACCAAAAGGCTTCATCCGCATTTAGTTTGTAGAAAGAAGTAGTATCGTTTTCTCCTTCCACCCACGTTCTAGTTGCAGCTTGTACCCTGATAAGAATCAACGAGCACCATCAGAGGATTAGCTACATGTTCCAATTGGGCCTATTAGTAGGACAAGATCCAGGAAAAATCAAAGCAACACTTAATGGATTAATAAAAGAGACTTGGCCCATGTCTATAATAGTTAAGCCCAAATTAGGCCTATCGGTCAATCAAGGCCTAATCCATCTCATCAAGGCAAGCAAATGGGCTTAGACAAGAACTCAAATGGGCTAAGTCATGTGGACCACAAAATTCTCAGCATATTTATTTTATTTATTAGTGTTTTGTTTTTAATTTAGGTTATTTATTTGATAATTTGTAAGGCAAGATTGCCAATTTAGCATTTTCCTTTTTAGATTAGGATTTCGTCTTTTCCTTTTTAGATTAGGAGTAGGGTTTCCTTATTTCTCTAAGATTCCTTAGTTCTCTAGGGTTTCTTTTTATTTCTATTGTGGCCGCCACTATTCAAGTACTGTTCATCGACACTGTTCACGACTGCACTATTTATTGGCCTAGGGTTTTCTTTTATTGTTGGCCATCTATTTAAGAGACTTGTATCCCATTGGAAAGATACATTACTTTTGATTAATAATATTGTGAGAGGTTTTCTCTTAAGTTCTTCAGAGAACTTTTTATGAACTTATCAAGAATTTCTTGTGTCGTTCAAACCCTATATCCTTGGTTCGTGATTCATTATAATCATTGGGTCAAGATCATTCCTTATACCGTTGTTTCGCGTTTCATTCATAAATGTTGGGTCAAAATAATCTATCTTTCAATTTCTGTATTTTTAGTTTGCTCAAAAATCTGATTTAGTTTTCGATCTTCGCGAAGAAACTCTAAGTTGGTGTTGGGTCTCACTAATACTTTGTGAGGTTCATATCATAACCCGTAAAGGAAATTCAGAAGTTGACCTTACCTCGGGAAACCATGGTTTGGAAATTGGAATAACAATTTCTTGTAATGATCCCAAGCACTATAAAACGGCTTGGAATCCCATTGAAAGAAACATAAGAGTACCTGTTGATCTAACATCTTCAAGCACCCTACAGGAAAACAAAAACAAAACTACAAAGAAAAAATTATACATAAAAGAAATGCCTAAATTAAAATCGGGTCATTTACTCACAATATCGACAATAATCTAAAACACAATCTCCGACAACGGCTCCAAAAACTTTGTGGGAGAATATTACGTCGCCACTTTTATCGCAAGTGTACGGGTCAAATTTTAGTATAGATAATAAGGAGTAGGGGTTGTCGTATTCACATGGATTGGTTGAGATTATTATCGAGTACCGCGATTGTCATAACCTAATTTTATCTAAGCGATAAAAATTGAGTTTATAATTAATTAATACTAATACTAAGTTATTTAATCTAACTATACTAATACTATATTGAGATATTTAGAGAAAAAGATTATCTAGGGATTAACTTTGTTTAAAAAACGTGTTTGGTCTCGTTTAGTTTATAATAACAATGTTCAACCTATCCGACAATTTTTGTATCGTAAACTCACTCGCCACCTCTCCCGAGTGTAAGACAAGTAAATATGTGACTTCGCGTCAATGAAGAAGTCCCCCTTAACGTCTTAATGACACTAGGTCACATGAGTCTTGCCCTAACGTCATTGATTGCACATTTTCTAACTCCCTCCTGGTTTATTAGATCGCTGCGTTGGGTTTACCCTAGTTCGAATTCGGGGTTACCTCTCCCGAGTGTCAAACCCCGTATTATCTATATATCTAAACAAACATATAATCAAAGAATAACGATAAACACAATCGAAATAGCGAAGAACAACCATTAACGAAACACAAACTCAAACAAACAACGATTTCATAAATATTATTAATCCCTAAAAAAAATTCGTTTAGCTCATGGCCATAATCATTTATATAATGAAAATCGGCCTAAACATGCTCAATAACCTACCGAAATTAAGAAAATAAAGAGAGAAACGGAAGAACTTAGCCGTAGTCCAAAGATTTGCCGCTAAATTCGTCTAATGATCGCTTCTCCTTCTTCGCAACGTGTTCTTCTCCTTCGGAATTGGTTGAGCACACCCCCAAAACACTCTAAAAAATATACTAACCCTAAGGAGTCTCTAATGAGCTCTTTTTTTGGCCAAAATAGAGGAGGGAGGAATATATAGAGGCTCAAAATATCTAAAAAAATATCTAATAGCTGTGCAGAGTGATTGCCGCAGCGGTGAGTATGTCAGCTGGGTCACGACCTCAGTGGTGGACACGGCGGTGGGATTAGAGACCTCTCCATTGTTTCACCGCCATGGCAGTGAGTTTCCAGCAAGTTTTGGCGTTCTCTGCATATTGACTGTTGCGGCGGTGGTCTAGGCGCCGCGACAGTGGGCTACAATTCTGAATTTTGCCCTTATGCTTGTTTTCCCACCGTTCTTGATCCGATTTGATCGTTTATAATCCATTTTCATACCTTCTCACCCCACACATCTGATTTATATAAAAATACATAAAAATGTATTAAAATGTAATAAACGTACTCGAAAACTAACAAGTTCGGTTTAGAAATAAATAGGTAAATTACACCTATTAGTTCCACAAAAAAATATTAATACTTAATTGTTCATCAAAACCTTGAGTTCAACAAGGATGATTTCAAAAAAAAAATCTATTAATGCTCAAGTTATTAATAGTAAATTCTATGGATTAAATGTGAATGAGTATAACAGAATATTAGATTGCGAGTCGGCAAAAGAAATGTGGAATACTTTGCGGATTTCACATGATGGGACAAATCAAGGGAAAGAGTCCAAAATTAGTTCTTTGGTCCACCGGTTTGAGCTTTCGAAAAAGGACGATATAGAGATTTTCCAGGATATGTACATCAGATTCTAAAATATCTGCAACAACCTTAGCATGGTCAGAAATCCATATTCAATGCTGAAGAGAGTTCGAAAAAATCTGAGGTCTTCAACCAAATTATGGGAACCCAAAGTGATGGCCATTGAAAAGGCTAATGATCTAAGCCGATACACCATTAATGAGCACATATGCAATCTAATGACTCACAAGTAATCTATTCAACAATACGAAGAAGGTGCAAGTACTAGCAATTGGAAATCCTTGGTGCTTAAAGCTTAAAGAATTGATGACGATGATGATAGTGATAGTATAAGTCTTGATAGTGATTAAGATATGGATGTAGCTGGTATTACAAAAAAAATTAGGAGGATGACACGACAAATTTTCTGTGGAAGAAATTACTTCAAAATGAATAACATTGAATTTTACAATTGTTGCAAAATGGGGCATTTTCAAGTGGACTGTCTGGATCTGAAGAAGGAGAAAAACACAAACGACAAAAACAAATCGAAGTAGGGCTAAACGAACTCCATGAAAGTAGCATGGGATAATTCGGATTCAAGTAGCTCCAAAACATCAAGGAGCAAGGACTATTGTGTACAAGTAAAAAATTGTGGGATTATTTGATAGATTGGGTTTATTATAAGATTATTTGGTAGTTTTTCCTTAAAATTAATATAACTTCCTTATTTCTAATATCATTAGAACCAAATGTTTTTTTTTTTTAATTAGTCTGATATATCATATACTATATACTAAAAGTGAAAACCAAAACTAAAAATGAACCATAACTCAAAATAAGTCATCTCTCCAATCTCTTTATTCTTATAAAATCAATGGCCAAGATCTTCTTTCTCATTATTAATATTCTGACCCTAGATCTTTTGTGAACTAATCACCTCTAATTTTTTTAAAATATACATTTTCACTCCTTTATTTATTTTTATTTTCTTTGAAAAATCAATTACAATTTTTAAAATTTCATATACTCATCCTCTAATTTATATAAATTTCAAGTGAATTCCTATCAAACTTTATTTTAAAAAAAATACATTTTGTTTTCTATTATATTAGATAAAAAAAAAATTATAACAATAAAATTTTCAAATTAAATATTATATTTTTTTTCTAGACTCGTATATTATGCAAGTCTTTTTTAAAGTATCTAAAATTTCTGTTTAGTTTATTGTATCCCTTATAGACGGATAGTGTTAGCCTCAAACAATGTTGAAGGACCAAACAATACCGACTTGGTGCACTTTGTTATCGGACACGGTGCAAGCTGCAAATGAGTCGTTGACAACAAAGGCACCAACATGATGCACGTCAGTGGACAGTGGCGTTGTGGCACAACACCAACAGGTGTTGGGTAGTGGAAAAGACCTTAGTGCGGCACCGAGGCAAGGTGGCACAACATAGGTACAATGCTACATTGTGGACAGTGTCATGTGCGCGGCATGACAAACTATTGGGAATGACAGTATACTTTGGTGCGGAAAATGCATACGACGTTGGGAATTCGTTGGGTGCAATGACGCAACGAGATAGAACATGGGCGCAAGATGCATTCTGTCCATGCAGGCGGCATGGAGAGGCATTGGCGAACGTCGGCATGACAAAGAGAACGAGATGACAACAAAATATGATGTTGGCATAATGCAAAAATACTGGAATAAAGCGTAGCTCGTGGTGAGCTGATGGACTGAAAGTTACCAAGTATGTGCAAGACATGAGGTTGTAGTTCTAGACAGTTTTTGTGGCAGTTTTGGGTAATTTTTAGACAGGAGAACTACCTTCTATAGGTTGGACATGTGTTGGATTGGTGTTTATTGATTACCTATACAGTTGGAGTTGTCAAACTACCATATTTCCCTATAAATAGTCATGTTGTAGTATATTTTTTAGTAATGAGTGTGTTCCTGCGGATTTCATACCGATAAGTATAATTTGGTTTTTTATTTCTTGAGTTATAATATAAGGTTGGGTTTCCCGTAAACGTTGTTGTGCCTTTGCGTGGGTGCGTTTTGGTACTATCTGTTTCGGCGTATATTCTGTTGTATAACATTGCAGGAACGTGTACATTTTACAAATTATCGTTGTATTTTCGTTGCATGGCAGGACATTCACGGGGCTGACTAGTTGGTGCGCAATTAGGCCATCACTCAATGAAAAATTTTGTAGTGTAAATTTGACCCTATAACAGTGGGTAGCAGAGTAGGACTATGAGATAACTCTTGCGTCGAGTATGAGTAGTCGACTAGAAGCGTTGAAAGACTACGTCGGTACACCACCGACGAGTAGTGAGGTGAACATGTCTATCCAGAATGTTGAATTGAGGATCGACATTGCGAATCTTCGAACCTCCTTCGAAGAATTATGTACCGATACATCGGCCAGAATCAAGTCTATGGCGGATGACATGATTGTGCTGACCGATGTCTTGAAAGGCAACCTCAAAGGCGTTGAGAAAGAAGTTGTTGTTTTGAATAAGGCTGTTGCTGGGCAGAGCATGTCGAGGGCGGACCAACACAGATGAAAATGTTGAACCCAAAGGCATTTTCGGGTACACGGAGTGCTATGGAATTAGAGAATTTACTTTGGGACATTGAGTAATATTTTCGAATTGCTCATGTTCTAGATGATAAACAAGTGTCTATGTCAAGTATGTATATGGCCAGAGACGCTAAGTTCTGGTGGTAAACATATGTGGCAAACAATGCATGTCCAACGATAACGACATGAGCTGTTTTGAAGAAGAAATTGAGGGAGAAGTTTCTACCGACGAACTCGAGTTGGGTGGCTCGGGATCAGTTGCGGAGACTCAAGCACATGGACTCAGTGCATGAGTATACGAAGGAATTCACATCCTTGATGTTAGATGTGAAAAGATGTTAGAAGATGACAAGTTCTTCAATTTTACCTTGGGCTTGCAACCGTGGGTTCAAGTTGAACTGATGCGATAGGGTGTGTGGACTGCCATGGCGGTGGTAGACAACCTTACTGACTACAAATTGAGGAGGGACAGTTGCGGATTAGACCAAAAGTCAGGTAAGAAAGACAAAGAGAAGGTGAATGAGAGACCGAAGGAATGGAAGAACAAAGGCGGGAAGGCCAATGTTTCCGAGGGATCCTTTTCAAAATCACAATCGACGATAGCTACGGGTAAGAGCTGACGTTATTTTATATAAAATGGTCCTCACCAAGAAAGGGACTGTCCAAAGAAGGAGAAGCTGACGGCGCTGGTTTTTGGGAAGAATCAGACGATAAAGGCTTTGAACATGGAGTGGCGCACGTCAATACGATGTTGTTGGTGGACAACAACGAACAGACCGGGTGCGGTTTGAAAATGGGTAAGTGATGAAGTTGACTTGGGACATAGGATGTTGGAAACTATCCTATGTCCCGTGCTAAAAAATAACCAGAAGCGGTTGGTTATCGTGAGTTTCCAAACAAGGTTGCTGTAGGAGCAACGGGTTGGTGGTTAGTCCGGTTACAGAGATGATCTGTGACCAAGTCATGATAATGCGTTACAATATTTTGAAAACAAGGTTGTAGACAGATTGAGGAGACTGTGGCAGTACCATTGGTATCGGTGTATGCCAAAACCAATGGGTCGAACTGGGATTGATTCGATGAGGATGCCAGATTCTTTTGGTGGGGGTTGTTTGTTAACCCCTAACAATGCTAGAGGACCTAACAATACCGATTTGGTGCACTTTGCTACTGGATACGGTGCGTGTGACACAAATAAGTCGTTGGCAACGAAAACATCAACATAGTGCACGTCGGTAGGTAATGGCGTTGTAGTACAACACCAGCGGATGTTGGGCAATGGAAAAGACCTTGGTGCAGCGCTGAGGCAAGACGGTACAACGTAGGCACAATGATACGTTGTGGACAGTGTCATGTGCGCGACATGACAAACTGTTGGGAACGACAGTACATTTCAGTGTGAAAAATACATACGATGTTGGGAAGTCGTTGGACGCAACAACGTAACGAGACAGAAAGTGGACGCAAGACGCATTTGGGCCATGCAGGTGGCATGGAGAGGCGTTTGTGAACGTTGGCATGACTAAGAAAATGAAATGACAACGAGATGGAATGTTGGCATGATGCAAAAAAGTTGGAATAAAGCTTAGCTCGTGGTGAGTTGATGGATTGGAAGCAGGGTTTTAAATATTGGCCGTTACGGTACGTAATGGCTGATTCGTACCGGAAAATGAACCCTCCGATATCGATACACGGTCGATTTTGGAGACTAGGACTGAATCGTACCATATCGGGCCATTACGGGCTGTACGGAGACCGTAACGGCCGTTACAGTCTGTAAAGACCTAGTTTCAGTTCCGACAACCGACACCCACACTCAAGTTTTTCAGCTTTCTTTAGAAAATCTTCCATATAATTGAGTAGAAGAGAAGAAAAAAACAGTAGAAAACAACAAAAAACTTACCAATTAGCAAAAATCCAAAGAGCTTGTCAAACATTGAGATATTCATCGCGGTGTCGCCAAACCCTAACAGAGACAACTCGTCCCCACCAAACGTAGCTCTTGCCATCGCCTCCTCTATTTGTCTCTCTCTCTCTCTCCATCTCATTCGGTCATTCAAGTGTGTGTAGCGTTTGATTTGGGTGATTTGGGTGTGGGTGTGACTGATAATTAGGGGGTTTGAAAATAATTTTAGTTTACAATTTAGTCCTAAAATTGTTAATTGACTTGTTTACAATTTAGTCCTATATATATATATATATATAATGGTTAATATAGTGTTAATTAGGTTCAATTATGATTTTAGTAAATAGTATGAATTAAATTTGTGTATGTAAATTGTAGAAAATTAAAATTTAACAATGTCGGGTGAAGAAGGATCACTTCCTCTTCCTAGTGATGATATTAGATGGAAATTCGAGATTCCTATTGGTGGTTCTAGACACAAATTAAAATGTAAATTTTGTGGTAGAAAGATAAATGGTAGAATAACTTGATTGAAGTAACACTTGGCGGCCAAAAAGGATTAAGTAGCTCCGTGCCAAAGTGTTAGTACCGAGGTTAGAACGATTATGATGAAACATCTTGAAGGTAACTTGGAAAAAAAAAAAGTGGATAAAAGAAAACAAAGAGAAGAAGTGATTGAACAAATCCGAGCTTCTCAACTTGATGAAGATGATCCTTATGATTTGAGTGATGATAATGACTCGGATGATCCGGATATGGCTTATACACGAAAGGAAAGTATGAGGTTTCATAGAGAAGAAGAACATAGGGAGAGATATAGGAGGGATGCAGGCAACCGATATGAGACCGGGAGTAGTAGCAGGGTTGGTGAAAACACCAGACAGGGAAACACTACTACTCGCATTGCTAATATGTTTCGACGATCTTCTACTGTCCGTGAATCGAGTTCGAAAAAAACTTGGATTGATTTGTCTTTACCTGAAGCATGGTTGACCGAGATTAATGTTGATCTACACTGTAGCAAAGCCCCCAAACAACAAAAGATCTCAACAAGGGTGGCAAAAGGGTTGAAAAAATTAGGGGTCTCAGTTAGTCAATTTGTGTTATACACATGTTTGCCAGCAAACGTTGTTAATTCGCCATGGCTTGAGCCACTGTTGGATGTTGCAAGGGAGGTTGGAAAAGGAGTGAAAGCCCCTACTCCTTACGAGGTGAGAGTAATAACTTATTACACTTATTACAAATTTATAACTTTAAAGTTATAACTTATAAATTCAATGTATTTACTTATTAATTTTTTTTTTTTTTTTTTTTTTGTGCTTCTGGATAGGTGACTGAAGTTTTCTTACCAAGAGAATATGAAGAATTAAGAAAGTGGATTGAATTTCATAAACCAAGTTGGGAGGAGAGAGGCATTACGATCATGTGTGATGGGTGGAGCGGACCTACCCGGAAGCACATTATCAATTTTTTGATTTATAGTAATGGGTGGACTATTTTTCATAAATCAGTGGATGCCACCGATGTTGTTAGCAGAATTACCGATTATTACTTCAGGCTTATGGACAAGGTGGTGAATGAAATTGGTGAAAAATATATTATCCAAATTGTCACTGATAATGAACCTGCAATGAAGGCGGCGGGAAAAAAACTTCTGTTAAAAAGACCAAATTTATATTGGACAAGTTGTGGCGCACATTGCCTTGATTTGATATTGCAAGATATTGAAGAGAAAACAAATGTGATGAAATTCTTGGATGATGCAAGAAGAATATCACGCTTCATTTATAACTCAAGTTGAGTTCTTGATTTTATGAAGAGATTCACTAAAGGAAAAGAGTTATTACGCCTAGGAATCACACGCTTTGCCACCAATTTCATTATGCTGGAAAGCAGTGTAAGGCATAAGAATGCCTTACAAGATATGTTTAATTGTGATGAGTGGAAAAGCAAAAGATGGGCAAAGGAGGAGTGTGGAAAAAAAGTCAGAAAAATTGTGAACGACAATGGTTTTTGGAAAAACCTTCAGAAATTTTAAAAGTTCAAGAACCATTGGTAAGGGTGCTTAGGCTTGTTGATGAAGATCAGAAACCTACAATGGGATTCATCTATGAAACTATGGACAAAGCGAAGATGTCCATTAAAGAAAATTGTCGTTACCACAAAAAATATTGGAATATAATCGATAAAAGATAGAAATTCCAATTACACCATGATTTCTATGCGGCTAGTAAGTAATTAACTAATTGTAAATTCAAATTTTAAAAACTCTTGTTAGAATTAAACTTCCTTTAACAATATGTGCTTTTTGTTTTGAATTCATGTAGGTTATTTTTTAAATTCTCAATATCAATACGGTGATAAACTTTCTGACCATAGAGAGGTAATGGAAGGAGTTAAAAATGTGATTCAATGATTGGAGCCGGATATTGATAAACAAATTCAAGCTATTAATCAAGTTAGTTTTTTTTTTAATTAACAACTAGCAACTAACAAGTTACTAAGTTTTCTGTGTTTTATTTGTAGGTTTTTTATTTGTTACTTTCTAAAAATAGATTATGACGTTTCATGACAAGAAACATTCTTTCGGGACATTATTGGCTCAAAAAGTAGTGACACGTACGAATCCAAGTAATACAATGAACAATTAACTATTAATATAAGAATCTCAATCTTCGTATCGTTTTAATTCATATTACTTCTATAGCCGAATGGTGGATCCACTTTGGTACATATGTCCCTAAACTTCAAGAGATTGCAGTTAAAGTGTTGGGCCAAACAACATCGTCTTCTAATTGTGAGCGTAATTAGAGCACATTCAGCTTGATACATACTAAGACAAGAAATTGTCTAAAGTATTAAAAACTGAATAATCTTGTTTACGTGGCTTATAATATGAGGCTGAAAATTAGACATGCTACGAGATTAAGCCGACGTGATATTGAAGACAACTTCAACCCTATAAACTTGGATTATATTTTTGAGGAAGATGATCCACTATCTCCATGGCTTCAAGAGAGAGAAAAACCATTGTTAGATGATTAGTTTAACTTTGGATGGTTAGACGTAAGCAATGATGAGGTCGCTACTGCTAGTAGCTAAACACCTCGACGTTGGAAGAATGATAGTTCGTCTGGAGATGGAAGTGATACTGATAGTGGTCGTGGTTTGAGCCCACCTAGTAGAGAGTCTAGTGTCGATGATGGTGGAGGTAGAGGAGACACTAGACGATTGTCGTATCATGGAGAGGTAGGAATGACTAGATTTGAAAACGATGTCGCAGGTAAGAATATTAGTGAGCCACGAAGACATTTTGTTTCTGGTGCGATTGGATCATCAAGAAGACGACCAAACCCACAATCCTCAAATTCCGAAGAACATGATGACATGGAAAACCGCTTTGGTATGCTTGGAGTTGGAGGATATGGATATGGATATCAAGGGGATAATTATCATTAGTGGCCTCAACCATAACCATATCCTTACCCTTATTATCCCTTCTCGGAATATGTTTCGGCACCACATGATGTGGGTATGGGTCCTTTAGGATGCCCACAACCTCCTGCTATTGGATACTCATATCCACCACCACCTTCTTACCCATACGGTATCCCTCATCCACATCAAAAGAGCTTGAGTTCTACTTTCGGTTACTACGAAGAAAAAGCAGAATCTAGCGGTATTGGAGGTAGTGGCCCTGCCAACACCATTTATGATCATTACACCTTTAACTACTTTAGTGGTTATGGTGCTGCAGAACAAAATCAGAGTGGTGATCATGCCGATGCTTACTATGAAAAGCCTACGCGCAATTCGTTTTGGTATTGATAATTTTATTTGAGTGTATTGTTTTTGTAATATGATGTACAAGTACAATTTACTCTTTTATTATGTTTGTGTAATATATTTTTATTAAGTATTGTGTGCATTATCTTATTCTTTTAAGATTGTTAAGTACGACGTTTTTTTTTTTTTTTTTTTTTGTTTTTTTTTTATGTCTTTATTGTGTTGTATAACCCTAAAATGTCATAATATATATTATAATGTGTTTATTCAAGGTTAAATGAGTAAAACAATTACTATTATTGAGTTTTTAAGGATGTTCTGGTGATTTTAAAAAATTCACGACTGTTACGGCCAATTCCCGTTACGGACAGGTCAATACTCCCGATACCGTTACACCACAACCGTTACCGTTATGTAACTCGATACTGCGATTTAAAACCTTGATTGAAAGTTGTCAGGTATGAGCAAGACACGTGAGTGCAGTTCTGGACAAATTCTGTAGCGATTTTGGGCAATTTTCAGATAGGAAAACTACCTCCTGTGGGCTGGACATGTGTCAATAGGTGTCTATTGGTTACCTATACAGTTGGGGTTGTCAAATTGCCATATTTCCCTATAAATAGTCATGTTGTAGTCTATTTTTGAGCAGTGAGTGTGTTCCTACGGATTTTATACCGATAAGTGTAATTTGTTTCCTTGTTTTCTGAGTTATAATATAAGGTTGGGTTTTCCATAAACGTTGTTGTGCCTTTGCGTGGGTGCATTTTGGTACTGTCTGTTTCGGTGTATATTATATTGTATAACGTTGCAGGAACGTGTGCATTTTACTTACTTTCGGTGTATTTCCGTTGCATGACAAGACATTAATGGAGCTGATTAGTTGGTGCGCAACTAAACCATCACTCGATTATAATTTTTACAATGAAAATTTGACCTTGTGACTGATAGCCAAGTTCACACAATATCGCCACTTTTGATGGAGATTGGAGAAAAATAGTAGGGCACAAAATGTGTGTGCACCGAAGTGTGACTGGAGCCCTCTGAAGACGCGCCACTAAACGATCGTCCGTTACGAAAAACAAAGTCCCGGTTGTCATGTCTTACATCCTCCGTTAATCTCTGCAGGTATTACTTTCTTACGTCCCCTTTTTGCTTTACATCATCACCTTCTTCATTCATCAAATCTAAATGCTCAATCTTCAACTCATTTGATCACCCGGTGAATTAAGATTTGAAAAGATCACTTTCTAAAATCACGAAAAAATTGAAATAAGTATAGCAGACGAAGACAACACAGTGAAGCAGATACATGAACACTGGATTTTGCCCATACATTCGTCAACAATCAGTGTGTGCATCTGAGAAGTCTCGTCGACTTCAATTGTGAGTGCTTCGCATCCCGATTTTGATTTCTTTCTTTCTCTATGTAATTGTGCAAATGTCAAATGCGTTTTTATTCATATTTTCCATGTTTATGATTATGATAATTTGGGTTTCGAGTTCGTGTATTTATGGCAAGTGAAATTTGTCATTCATTGTTCCTTTTGTTTTCGTTATTCTTTTGTATCTAAAAGCAAGTGAATTTTCGCAGAAGATCGACCACTCGGTTACCTTTATTTTAGTATTTGACTGCTTTACCACCTACTCTATTTGGTTGCTGCTAAACTTTTTTTTAAAAAAGAAACGTAGCAAAGAAGAAAAGGGAAATTGGGATAGTCTTAAGAAGAGTTATATTTAGTGTAACCTATTACACGTCATTTTTTTTTGGAACTGCAAAATTTCGAACATCGTTATTGGTTCTGTGTAATTCTGCAGGTTTCACTTTGATTATTTAGAAGGAGATAATATCATGCACACGTAAGGTTTTGGTAGTAACCCTCTGAGAGGGGTTCAAGAGGTGAGCCTATAGATTTAAATTCAAACAATTTTGATTATAAAGTTGTTTAACTTAAGTTTATTTTTTGATGTTTCTGTCTTTGTGAGTGTGGTGTTACGGGATTCAAGTTTTCAAATTAAATAGGTAGGGTGGTTCAGTTCAAAGAAGAGAGAAAGAGAGACAATCTCTTGTCAATGTCGACACAGAAGTTACAGTCTGTAGGCCTGAGGAATCATAGCCGGGGAGTCACATTGCCATCTCAAGGCAAGTTTCAAAGTGGGAATTTGCCATCTGGGATTATTTCACGGGGGCAAGCAATTCCTGTTGATAGCAATGGTTGTGGGTCAGGATCACACATGGATGTATGCTCTGATTCTGATGATAAGGTTTACGGTGCACGGTATTCCCCTAAACCATCAGTCCAGGATGACAGAGTTGGCCATGGCAGTGGTCAAAGATGCATCAATTCCTTGAATAAGCACGGCAATGATACAATTATCTTTGCAACTTGGGTAAATATGCAGAAACAAGGTTATTCTGTTAATAGATTGGAATATGGAGATGATGAGACTCCGGTTGCACGGCTTAGTTTTGTGGACGGTCAATCACCAGTGAAGGTTAGCACAAAAAGCCATATTTTCATATTTCAAAGCATAAAGTTGGATGCAGTGTAATTAGTATATTTTTGGTGAGAAACTACGTGCTTCTTCTACTTTTTGTAATTTATTTTCTATGGCATTTTTTGTTGTCTTGATGTCTCAAGGGTGTATTTAGAAGGAGTGATGCTATAGATCATCTCTACTTTTGTTTTTCTTTCTCAATGATTTTGCTGCCACATGGTTTACACCTTTGTTAGTTTCAATATTCTTTTTTTTAAATTATGATTCTCTTATCAACACTAGCTTAGCATGTGCCTTTTGTTTTTTTGTCCAATGTCATAAATACCACCATTTTTTCATCTCTAGGTAAAGATATAGCAGGGGGTAGATTTGAAACATGCCTAACCTTCATAATTGCACTAATTGACTGCTCTCAAGGTGCGGACCAACAAGCTCAAAGTTATTGGGATGAAGATTTCACCACTAGAACAGTGGCCCCTTAATGCCCAATGTTATAATATGATCTCTTGAAAACAGAAATGTGTTGCGAGGAATCCAAATTTATGATGGAATTATCAATAGACATGGAATAAAAATTATGTGGCATATAGATCGTGTTTGTTGTAGCTTTTTGTTAGATAGAAGAATTAACTTCTCAGAATCAACCCTTAAGCAATTGCTAAAAAGCAACTTTTTACAGCCTTTTTGAGACAATTTCAGGTTAAGTCAAGTTCTATAAGTGGCAACAAGCACCAATAGAACTTTTTAAAATCTAAAACTATGAGTTGGTCAAAATAAGTTGTAGCAAACATTCCCACATAGCAGTGTGTTTTATTATAATTTACTCATAGTGCTGAAATTACTCAATACCCTAGTCGGTTGGGATTAGGGTAGTAAGGGTTAAAGTGTAGCTTATTTTCTTAAGGAACTGCAATGTATAGTGTTTTTTTTGGGATTACTGAATTTGTTATTGTTATTATCATTATGATCGCTGGTGCTGCAGTATTTATTTCTATTATTTGCATTATTATAAAGAGTCAAGTACATTATTGTTTAAACCTTCATTTGATTTGGGCTGCTCATGGAGGGATTATTGGTTCCAGGATTTCTATGGAAAAGTACTTAATGACAAGAAGCTTTTGGTTGATGATATTCCCAGTGCACCTCCATTTTCTATTTCTGTTCTGGAAATAAATCAAGTTGCCGAGCAATGTTCAACTTCTAGAGCAGATGATTACCCTTGTGCTGCTATGCAAAGTTGTTCACCTGCAGATGAAACTAATGCCAGCGAAATTTCTGACTCATATGTAAGGTATGTATTTTTAGTTTTTGAGGGTTCTTTTTATTTTTCGTTTAATGTATGGAGTTAATTTGCGATTGTTCATGGAAGTAAATCAATGTTGTGTTCTCAGGACAGATGCTGCATCTTCCAGTTTTTTGCCAGATCGTTTTCCCACTTTTCATGCGAGGGAACTAAATAACGAATAAGGCATTATATTGATTGATTAGTTCCTTGTTTCACTGCTCATTACGTTCTGTTCATAAAGTATTGATTGATTGTTATGATTTTATGTTATGCTCATATATTTCCACCGGAATTTTGTACAGTGGGTTAGGTCCATGGTGTGCTGTGATATCCTATGAAGCATGTGTTCGGCTTTGTCTCCACTCATGGGCCAGTTGCTGCATGGAGGCTCCAAGCTTTTTGGAAAATGAATGTGCACTTTTGCGGAATGTTTTTGGGTAAGCTCATTATTGTTCCACGACGTACTTGAAAATCGAGATGGAGCATGCTATAGATCACATTAATGATTTAAGAATGTTAATCAATTGTTTTAGAAGCACAACTACTTCAATTAACCTTCACCACTACTTTTTTAATTTTTGTCTGACAAGCGTGATAAAGATGAGCATGCATTTGACAAGTGGACTTCTAAATCCCCCAAAAGAGAGGCCACACTATTATTAATGGAAAATTTTATTTTATTGAATCATACGAACAAATTTTAGCAGCACAGAAATAATATATACCTGTAACTATTTAACCTATTAGGAATCAGAAGTGAAAACAAGATAAAAAGTGAGAAACACAGTACTTCAACTGGAGAAAATTCAGAGTAGGATAGAGGGATATACCAAAATTAAGAAGTGTCATCCCACTTCCTCGGCCATTGTGATTGCAGAAAGTTTGTTCAACCCAAAAAGGTGAGATTTATGGCTTATTTTAGATCAATGCCTTTATATTGCTGTCTTTTGAGAAATGAATGAGATGCGAATGTGGCGTTTGTTTCTACTTTTCACATCCCAGTCCCAAAAAATTGGGTTGGGATGAGATAAGAAATTTGTTTCCTTCTAGGAGTAGAATCACGTTTGGTAACGACAAAATTATGTTTCCTTCTGGGGATAGAATCACATTTAGTAACGATCGAATTTTATTCCTTTTGGGAGCAGAATCACATTTGGTAACTACTTATTATGAAATTATTTCATTAATTTATGAGAACAGAAACAGAGAATCACGTTTGGTAACGACTATTATTTTGAAATTGTTTTCTCATTTCATGAGGGCAGAAACAGAGAATTACGTTGGGTTGTAACATTTTTTTTCTTAAGTTTTATGACAATAATATTCATATTTCCTAACAAATATTTTCTTGCTCAACAATTGTCCTTTTATTTTTATTATTATTATTATTATTTCTTTAAAGTGTATGATACTAAATATTAAATTATAACAAATCCAAAAAATGAAGATTAATATCTAAAATACTTATATAGTAAATATAAATACCATACATATTTTACAATAGATGTCCAATTTGATTTTTTTTTTCCAACTTTAATACAATAATTAGTACAATAGAAAGAAATACAAATAATAATATGAGAACTAATATCATATTACATCCACAACAAAAATAAAATAAAATTGTTGTCCAATTCACATGTTGAGGAGTCAACCAAGGGAAATAATTGTCAAATTCGTCCTCCCATATAAAGTAATTTTGATACTGTTGATTAGTTGGATACCTAAAAAATACACGCATTAGTTTTCTTTTGTAATTGTCGTTGATATTCACTAGTTATTGCAACAAAACCAATTGAATTAAGGACAACGAAACAACAATTTTTGTTCCAAAATGTCTATTCCAAGGTGGTTGTTCCAAAACAAAAATATTGAAACATAAATACAGAAACAGAATCTAGGACAATGAAACAAAACTCTCACCTTTGTTAAATCACAAAAGATGGAGACACAAATGAAGAAGAAAATTAGCAGATCTGAAAACAAGCAAATGAAGAAAATGTTTACCACATCTAAAGCAAATAAAGAAGTTCTTCTTCAGAACACAACAACCGAAATAATGCACTAAAGAATATCAGTGCTCTGAAGAAGAAATTCTTCTTTTTTTCTTCATTAAAGCGAATGAAGAAAATTAGTAGAACAAATGATCTATGGATTTCAGCAACGAAGAGGAAAATCAAAAGTTCAAGATGAAGTTCAGAAGTTCAGCAACAAATGAAAAAAATAATACAAATGAATAAAATCAAATGTTCAAGAGGAAAATCTAGATCTATGGATTTCATCAGTGAGTTCAGATGTTCAACAACAAATAAAAAAAAATAATACAAATGAAGAAAACCAGAAGTTCAAAAGGAAAATCCAGATCTATGGATTTCATTCACGAAATCGATTTCGTCCAGGTCAAGAGGACAAAAAATGGATTTCAAGAGGACAATCCAGATCTATCTATGTTAGCAACGAAATCTAGATCATGAGGAAAAAACTTGGATTTCAGGAATGAAATCGATTTCAGCAAAATCGATGTCCAGATCTATGGATTTCAAGAGCCAAAATTTGCAGATCTGAAGAAGAAGAAGAAGAAGAAGAAGAAAGAAAAAAACACGGTTTGGACTTTGGACATGGATAAACAGAGAAGAGAGAGAGAGAGAGAGAGAGAGAGAGAGAGCACTTACACAGACGATGGGGATGGCGAGAAGATGACAATGGCGATGGAGAGAAGACCACGATGGCGATGGAGGAATGAAGAACCAAAATGACGATGGGAACGATGGGGAAGGAGTTTTGGAATGAAATGGGATGAGAGACCCTATTAATTAAAATTTTAGAAAATGACAAGCGTGTCCTAAAGAGAGAACAGAAACGTGTTTACCAAACAGGTTCTGTTAATTAATCCCAAAATTCTGGGAGTAGGAACAAGAATCAGGGAATGGAAACACTAACCAAACAGGGCCTACAGTCTCTTTTAACCACCCCAAATGGCAACTGTTGCCACATTGTCTCTTTCCTTTATTTTGTTCCAAAAGGTGAAGAACAAAGCCCCAAGAAAGAAAGTTCTCTCAATTACATTTATAGACCAATCAGTAAGCAAGTATTGAGAAGGTTCTAGTCATCTCTTGATTAGTTGTTGAGTTTGTTAGGGAGTAGTTTGTTAGAGGAGTTTGTTAGATTGTTTGTTAGTTTGAAGTGAATAAATAGCAGGTAAGGGCTTGGGGTAGAGGATCTGAAAATTGAGAAAAGAATTGGGAGAGATTAGGCTTTTGAAATCCTAGCATTCATTTACTGTTTCTCTATTTTGTTCTTCATTGAATCAGTGAATTCAACTACATAATTCTATCAATTTATCTATATTTTCCCATTCAATTGGTTAATGTTTGAGTGTGATCTATCAAAATTTGTATTAGAGCAGTGACTATTCTAGGATAAAATGACACAAATGAAGGTTGAGGCATTAGAGGAGAGAATGGACCTTGAAGCTCAGGAAATCAATGGTTTGGAGAAGACAATCGACGCTATGCGTACTGAAGTCCAGAAAATCGGGAGTTTGGAGAAGACAGTCGGGAGCTTAGAGAAGACAATAGCTCTTATGATAGAGAAGTTAGATTTACTGATGCAAAGGGCGATTCGTGTTCTTCATCACGAAAGGAGGAGAAGCAGAAACAGCCTTAGGTGATGGTGTCGCAAACCATGGGTGGGGGTATTACGACTGAGGCAATGGTGCACAAGTCGTATAGGCGGTTAGAGTTACCTATTTCCAACGGAATTGATCCCGATGGTTGGATTTTTAGGGTTGAACAATTTCTTGCGATGAATCAAATGAATTATGGCGAGAGAATGGAGATGGTGGCTTTAAGTATGAAGGGAAAAGCCCTCGCATAGTACCAATATGTAGAAGACAAGCTAAGATTTCGTACCTGGATGAAGCTCAAATTGGCCTTCCTGAATCGATTTCGATCAAGCATGGAAGGATTATTATGCGAGAAATTCTTGGCCATCCGACAAGAGACCACCGTTGAAGACTATCAATAGCGCTTCAAGATCTTAGCTTCGCCCTTGAAGGGATTATCGAATGAGGTGCTTGAGAGCACCTATCTCAATGGCCTCAAACCATCAATCCGAGCAGAGGTTAAGTTGCTGAAACCTAAGGGCTTGGTCAAAATGATGGAGGCCACTCAACTGGTCAAAGATAAGGAGTGAGTTCTGCAAGCTAATCGAGTCGGGCCAAGGTCCAATGGGTCATGGAGCAGGCAAACGGGTTCAATTTATTCGAACTAGTCGGGTTCAACTTATTTGAACTCTAGAGTCCCGACGAATGTCGTGACGACGTCGCCACGAGATTCGAACGATTTCGCACCACTTTTACAGGCAATCTCCATTCACACGACGACGCGAGCGCCGAACAAATTTGCATCATCAACGACGGCGACCACCACACGCGCAGAGCTAGAACATAAGACGAATGGGTTGGAGGAGTTTTCGGTGGCACAAAAACAGAATGGCTATACACCGACACTGAGTTTTTTAACCGCTGCAAGAAGGGTTTGTGCTTCAGATGTGATGAAAAATACTCTCTTGGCCACGTGTGTAAGAATCAACATCTTAATGTACTACTATTAGATAACTCATGTTTAATTGAAGAAGTAGGAGATGAAGAAATCAAAAAAGAACTAGGGTTACTAACAGTACAACCCGAGGTTGACACTCAACTTCAAGCTAAGGACCACATCTTAGGAGAACTCAAAGGCCATTTGAATAGTTCTCCGAAACGAATGGAGGATTATGTGGATAAGAAGAGGCACAAAATAGAGTATGCTCAAGGGGATTGGGGTTGAACACTCAATTACCTATTGTTCACCTTGAGGACAAGGTGAGAGTCCGAGGGGACGGTATTGATAGACCAATTAGTAAGCAAGTATTGAGAAAGTTCTAGTCCTATTTTGATTAGTTGTTGAGTTTGTTAGGAAGTAGTTTGTTAGTTTGAAGTGAATAAATAGCAGGTAAGGGATTGGGGTAGAGGATTTGAAAATCGAGAAAAGAATTGAGAGAGACTAGGCTCTCAAAATCTTAGTATTCATTTACTGTTTATGTATTTTGTTCTTCGTTGAATCAGTGAATTCAACTACATATTTCTATCAATTTCTCTATATTTTCCCATTCAATTGGTTAATGTATGAGTGTGATCTATCATACATGTTAAACCTCCCAAAGTGAAGATCAGTTTTATTTGAGAAGGCTACATTTTTTTGGGGGTATGATCAATTTGTCGTGTGGATTTCTATTACACCATTTTATTTAATATATTTTTATCATAAAATTAGACGTCCGAAAATATAGTGGAGGGTACTTTGTACAAGTACCAGATCTGGTGAGAACCGCTCTGTTTGAGCTCTTTTCTGTAGTATAGATATAGATATGCATGTAACTTCTCAAACCTGTTTTAAATTTGTATTTTAGTGTTGAATTAAACTGTCATTTGTGATTTCTGTGCCAGTTTTTTGTAATTTTTTTTTGGCCTTTTCCTCCAAAGGTCCTATTTTGAGAACCAACAACTTTTCCACTCCTATACAAATAAAAACAACTTTTTAACACTTATTTTTAAAAAAAAATAATTTGGTTGAGAGTCCTATTCACATTTTTGTAATGACAAAATTACCCTCTCTCTCTCTGCAGGCAGTGGGCCCCTCCCCTCTTTCTCTCTGGCGTTGTGCAGTGGGCAAGTGGGCCCTCCCGCCTCTCTCTCTCTCTTTCCTCTCTCTCTCACTGCTCTCTCTCTCTCTCTTTCCTCTCTTCTCTCACCCCCCTCTCTCTCTCTCTCTCTCTTTCTTACTCACGGTTTGGACCCAAAAAAGGGCCCACTCCATTTTCTGTCATTTTTATTTTACTCCATTTATTTAGCGTTTTTTCAATTTCAAACCCCCATTTTTTTATTTTTCAATTTCACCCTTTTTTCTTTATTCCATTTTTCTTTTTTCTTTTTATTTTTGGAACATTTCATTTATTCCAAATTAAGGAGATATCTACTGAAAATAAATTAAATAGATATCTACTGAAAATAAATTAAGTAGATATCTACTAAACATTGTTCTTCAAGAGACAACTTTTTAGGACTATCATTTGTTCCAAAAATACAAAAAAAAAAAAATGGAATAAAGAAAAATGTGTGAAATTGAAAAATAAAGAAATGAGGGTTTGAAATTGAAATAATGCTAAATAAAGAGTGTAAAATAAAAATGGGAGAAAATGGAGTGGGCCCCTTTTTTGGGTCCAAACCGTGAGAGAGAGAGAGAGAGAGAGAGAGAGGCGGCGGGGCCCGCCTGCCTAGTGCATAGCGCCAGAGAGAGAGAGGCGGGGAGCCCGCTGCCCACTGCACAGCGCTAGAGAGAGAGAGGCGGCGGGGCCCACTGAGGGGCATGAATTTGTAAATTACAAATCTTCTAAGGGGCAAAATCGGCAATCTGATTTTCAAGGGGGTTTTGGGATAATTCAAAAACCCATGATCCTTGAAAAATTGTTTTTTGACCATTTGGGACTGCAGAAAAATTTTCCCTTCTTTTTTTTTTGGGTACTATCATAGTTTGCAACAAGTATTCTTACAACCAGAGGAAGATATGTTGAAGGAAAAACATTCAGAACGAATCAGCGAGAGAGCTTCCATGAAATCTCAGAAAACATTTGGCAAAATGAAAGTACAAGTTGCTTGAATATCTTGTTCCTTATTGGATTCATTGTCTATGCGACATCTATCTGAAGTTGTGTTTGTTTTGCCGTACGTAAAGTGAAAATGGTGCTAGATCTACCTGCAGGCTGCAGTTTGTCAACTTTAAATCGACCTATGATAAAATTAGAATCGCTTCGGGTTCGTCTGTCTAATATAAAATCAGAACTTTCTTCTGAATGGGGAACCCTAAAGAAAGTCCGCGTGAGCCCAAATATTCCTTTAAATAGTTCTTTTCCTCATCAAAGCATGGCATACCTACATGCAGGCACTAGTTATATAAAAGAAGTGTCTGAGCTTCTGAAAGTTGGTTTGACTGCTTTAGGCAAGACACCATCCTACGAAGCCGTGCAAGGTATGAAGACACATGAATGAGTTTGTAGGATCGTATGTTTTATCTGTAGGGTTAATACCCATTTTATATATTATATTCATGTAACAGGTTTTCTCAGCCATTTTCTCTGGTTATCTATGTTGCTTTGGTCAAACTTGGGAGTTAGTACCATAAAGGTAGTTGGGGTGTGAAAGGCTTCAGGAAACATGGGCTAGGAATCTGTGAAGTTACATAAATGATTCAGGAATAGAGAAGGGAGGGAATTGGTAATAGGATATATCTAGGTACCCAAATTCTACATAGTTTAGCTACAAATGTGTTGGTTTGTGAGTGATATGTTAGATTTCATTGGGTTTCTAGATAACACGGTCTAAAGGGTTTTATAGTTAGAATGTGACCTTGAAAATATTTCATGTATTTATTAGTAGAAAAAGTTTCGGGTTGAAATAAGCTATTTGGTATTATATTTGGTCTTTGTGGAGTCTTACATCATGTTTTCTTGGGCTAAAATATTTGAGAGCAAGTTATTTTGAATTTTGACAGCAATGAGAACTTGATGATGGCTAGGTTTCAAATGAAGTAATAGAGTTTGTTGGAGGCAATGTTTTAAAAACCGGACCGGACCGGCCGGTTCAACCAGTTGACCCGTCGACCGGCTCAAATTTCGGTCTGGTTATACCCCTAAAATCATTTACCACTAAAAAGCGCTCAACTGGCCGGTTCGAACCGGTTCAACCGCGAACAGGTGAACCGTTTCGGTTTTCGTCGAACCGGGTGGGTTTTTTTCATTCCCCATTTGTGTAACTATTTCCCCCCAAAAAATATCCTAAAAAAACGCTGCCTTCACCTCGCCTAACTTCACTGTCGACAGCCGGACCAACTGCCGATCAACAGCTGCCGACCATCGCCATTCAGATTTTCGCTGACATCCCTTGTACCATCGTCATTAGGTCTTCAAGTTCAGGCTTGAATCAGATCAAGAAGCAGTGAACCAGATCTAAAATTTCCCGCAGTAATATCCCAGATCTGCATTAGGGTTGCAGAGACAAAGAAGAGAAACAGGGAGAGAGAGAGGGAGAGTGAGAGAGAGAGACGTGTACCTGTGTAGCAGTGGAATTGGGAGCGGCGGCTGATATTAAGTTTGGTTGTATTTGATTTTGAGCTTTGGATCAAAAGTGATCCAATGGTAGACTATTTGTTTTATATATATATTGGGAGGGATATTAGGTTATATGTATGTATATATATATATATTTTGTATCTTTTAATATTTTTTAATATTAGTTGGGAGGGATATTAGGTTATATATAATTTATATATATATATATATATATATATATATATATATATATATATATATATTGTATTTTTTAATATTTTTATTTAAATAAATATATATATAAATATTAATGACGTAATTATAACGTCACCGGTTCAACCGTGGTTCGCCTACCAGTGACCCGTGACCTAATGACTTTTCCAGTTCGATGTCCGGTCCGGTTTTAAAAACATTGGTTGGAGGTTTAAAGTACGAAAAATCAAAAGATTGTCATGGGACTGTAAACTTTTTAGAAGCATGTTTTCCATCAATGTTGCCCCCATATTCAGTGGATTTTCTTTAGCACATCTTGGTATCCCAAGAATGTGAGCACTTCTATTAAAGGAAGCCCTGGATATGGGTATTATACCAATATCGTAGTTCTTAGGAGTTTTTGCTGCTGTCCTCATTAGGTCGCTGTCGAAGATTGAGGAACCAGGCAGCGAGTCTACTGGTTGCCAATACAAATAAACAGGGGAGATACGATCTGACTTAAGAAGCTAAAAAAAGTCATATATAGGAGAACAAATGTGCTTAAATTATCATTTTTTGGGTTCAAAGTTTATTTTAAGGCTAAGTTGAACAGAATGATACTGTAATATTGAAATTTACTTTAGAGTGGACTTAAGCAAATTTCTTTTGAAAATTCTAAAGGCGCTAATTTTAAAAATTGTAAGGGGTCCAAGCCCCTCCTGGACCCTCGTTGGCCCCATCTTTGCTCATATCTTATTGCCAATATATGGCCTGATGAAGATACAAAGGAAAAGTTAAGAGTTCAGAGGGTTGCATAGGTACCTTATCTCTTGCCGTGCTCCTACAACACGCTTCCATTTTCATGCTTTGGTAGAGCAATGCTAGACAAGGAATATCGACAGTTCATTTGTTAAAAACTTTAGTGAACAATATTCCTTATCATACAATTATTTACACACAATCCGAAATTAAATTAAAATACAATATTACATAAACCTAAAAATGCTTACCCTAATCCTAACTCGGTTGAAGGAAGATTAGCCGCTCATTGCAATGTTGAACAGCGTTTTCTCGGATACAATCCTCAAAACCGCCATCTCCACCTTGCTTTTAGGATCCTTGGCCTTCTACCTTCAAGAAAATGATGAAAAATGGTGGAAAGATGATGGAAAATCGATGAAGTTTTTGAAGAGGGAAAACAAATCGTCCCCAACCTATGTACAATTGGCTTGAAATATATACAAGGAGGCTCCCCATAATTCCCATGGAGTCTTTGCAAAAACAAAAAAGCAAATGGAATGCGTATTGTCTGCCCACTTTTCTACCAAAAAAATTCCTTTTTCAGTGATCTATAATCCCCCTTTAATGGCTCAATAAAGTGCCATTGGTTGCCCTCAAATTACTCATTTTCCTTTACTTTAGTTGTGGAAAGTGACTTTTATTCCACTCCTTAATGTTTGAATAAAATGTATATAATAATGCACTCAAATTACGCCACACTACTTCCGGTCACGCGTGAGACATTCGGCAGATAGATACGGTAACTTCGAATGTCTGTATGTTTCTCATACGAACTCTGATTTTGTTATATGACTAGTCATTGGAAAGCTTAGAGAGTCTACTTCCACGTGCAACTTATTTCATCCCAAAATTCCAATTGTTCAATTACTTATAGCCGAAAGAGTTCACAGTGGTCTTCATTCTAGTACCTGTAAACCACGACTTTTATCTGTGATTTTGGTAGAACACTTCAAATTTGTGTAAATATAAAAAAAGGAACTTATTAGAAGTATATAAACAGTCAAGAACATAATATATATATATATATATTTATATATTTGTGATGAATCATTAAGAAATCGAGAACGATCATTGACCTTACCCTCTCACTCCCTGATTCTTTCCCTTTTGAGACCGCCGAATCATTTCCCCAACATATTCGTGACCTTCATGCTGACGTTAGGAATGATGAAAATTACAAGCTTGCTGCTGATGTTCATCGTAGGAATGTAGAATACAAGGAGGGTGAGTATGTAATAGTTCAAGTTCGCCTGAACGATACCGAAAACACTCTTTTAAGAAATTGCATCCTAGAGATATGGGGCCACACCATATTCTCTGTACACTTGGAACTAATGCTTATTTACGTAACTTGCCATCTCATATGCATACTAGTCATGTTTTCAATGTGGAAGCTTTGCTAACTTATCGAGGCACATTTGAGTCTCACATTGTGTACTCTTCCTAGGAAAGACGTTAATTCGCTTGTGCCAACATTGACCCTTCCCTGCCTGCCACCATATAGTGATGATCAAATTGAAGTGGTGTTAGAAGATGAGATCATTGGCTCTTCACAAAGTGCATTTCAAAGGTATCTTGTCAAATAGAAGTGTTGATGACTCTCAGATGCTACATGTATTCTAGACGAGGAGTTAAGCCGACTTGCACCCGATCTCTTGGAGCAGTACCATTTTTATAACTCTCTGGAGGTGAGTTCGTTTCAAGCGGGGAGAATTGATGAGGATCAACTACGGCAACCTCTTTGAACTTATGTACGGCGAGGGCAGAAAAATCATTAGTGTCTCTCTTTCCGCAATAGTTAATTATAACTGTTAAAGTAGCCGTTATTCTTATTTTAATAAGTAGCGTTAAATAGTCTTTATTCCTATCTTGGTTAAGTAGCCGTTATTGTTTGTTGTTTTAAGCCTATATAATGAGGTTTTATTGTCATACAAGACACATTTAAATTAATTGATTATTGAATTATTTGAGTTTTTTATTTTGATTTTTAACAATTGGCCTCCATCATTTGTTCACTTAAACATCTATTTGCCAACCTACCTTTTTTTGTTTGCTAAGTGCTAAAATTTCTTTTCTACAACAAATTCTGTGGTTAAAGTTGTTTATTGTTGTTGATGCTAGAAACATATTCTTGTCTGTTGAGATTGAAAATTTCATGTGAAGAGGACGCAGTGAGATTGCAGCCAGGATCTGGTGAAACTCATTTGTTGTATGTGCAATTGCAAATTCTCCCCTGCAATTTGTTTGTCTGCTAGTTTCAATAGTTTCATTTCTATTCTATGCCATACAGCTTGCCAGATGGGCTGGGGGATGATCTAATTGTTGAAGTACTTGATTCAAAGGGGAAGAATTGTGGCCGTGTTGTGGCTCAGGTGGTCGATGTTGCTGATGATCCGGTATGGAGCCAAATCTCACCAACATCTAGGATTTGGACAAGACAGATAACTATACCCAAGTGCTCATGTCTATAGCCTTGTCACAGGGGAACAAGCTTCGATGGTGGTGTGCATATAATGAGCCAGAGCATGAACTTGTTGGAAGAATACAGTTGTGGATAAATTATTCAACAAGTTTTGAAGAGAATAGTCATCTTAAGGTATGTTTGAGACCCTTTAAGGATTTTTAGATAGCATCTGATATTTTCTAGTCTACCAGGAAGCATTTTGAAACTTCTAAAATGAAAGTTTTTCTTTTGAAATACCATATAAAAGGAGATGCTGACATTAGCCTCTTTTTTAAACGACATGCTTTGAGGACAAAAGATGTGACTTGTATAGATTTAGTTGGGGAAAATTGGTTTTGGAAGAGAGGCAAAATGTTTTGAAAAGTTGTCCGGCCTTTTTTAAAAGGTTTTCAATTCCTTTCCTTTTAATTGGTGGAGGGAGAGGAGAGGGCTTGATGACGAGCTATTAAATTTGTTGTTGTCTTACATTTCACCTTGCAATAAGGTAACAGTTTGCCTTTGGGTGTTCAACATCATTTCCAATAGAATGACTGAATAAGGTTTTGGAGTTATTTTTTCTTAAAAAAAATAAAAGGATTTTGGCAAGCTCCTAGTAAGTTGGAAAAACTGGGCTCCCCTTTGCCTCTTTGAACACCTTTTAACACAAAGGAAAGAATCCAGTATTTGCAAGTTAAATACTCCCAGTTAAAGGGCATTCCGTTTTGTGAGAATTTTTTTGGTATTCTGCTTACCAATGGCACTATTGAATCAAGGTTTAAATATCTTTTATATACCTGATTGTAAAATATATTTTGCAAAAGTCAGTTAAGATGAAAATGGAAAATCTTTTTGATTCGAAAATAACTTGCAAAGTGAGGTGTAAAATTGACAGCATGAGATTTTGTAAACTGATATAAATCATGCTTGTAAATTATTTTAAAA
Source organism: Eucommia ulmoides (assembly GCA_016647705.1). Lineage (NCBI taxonomy): Eukaryota > Viridiplantae > Streptophyta > Magnoliopsida > Garryales > Eucommiaceae > Eucommia > Eucommia ulmoides. Next base: position 49,088,924 of record CM028339.1, on the reverse strand, counting down.
CGGAGAAAGGTTCCTACTTGGGTTGGATTCTGTTAGGTATCCTCACACCCTTGTCAATGACCATTAATATAAACAACAAAAAACTATAGCTGGTATAGGTAATATTAATAAATAGGCATAAAGCGGGTTCGCGTTTGGGTTCACATGGTTCATGGAGGTGGTTAGCAACTGAATTTTCGTCCTACTATGGAATCTCAGATGCATATACCAAGCTAAGGTATTGAAATGTGGTCAAATGGGGTTCTAGAAGATGTGTGGCATTCTTATAAGTTGTGGATTTATTTAGTTATCTTGTTTAACTTTGAATTGATTTGCAGATACCTTTCATACGTTATGGATGTAGCCACACCTACTGCAGACTCTCTAGATTTGGTGCATGATTTACTGTCACCTGTGATCAAAATCAAGCACAGATTGAGTCACCAAGAGGTAGAAGTTAAACCTTGCGTTGAAATTTCCTTTTAGCTCTTTTTTTTTTTTTTTGTTATATGTTTAGTGTACAATAAGGATATTTCAATGCCATGGTGACTCCCTGCTCGTAAAAAGTATTTATAGTGACTTTTTTCTGTTTTTGATAGGCAAGTGAATTTTCTACGATTGTTTTCATAGGGAAATAAACATTACCTTTCTGGGTTTTAGGTCTATTCAGTTGTGTATTTTCTGGGAGAAACATTATTCGAAAACCCTTATGAATCTGAAACAAGTGTGCATAGAATTTGGATTTTATCTTTGATTCACTAGGATTAATGTTTCCAAAAAGAAAAAAAAAAAATTGGTGTTGTTGAAATAAATTCACTTACAGGTATATGTAAGTTCTTTCTGGAGGCATGTTACATTTTGGATTCAACTCCTATTTGCAGGATAAGAGACCTAATCCTTTATTTTTCTTAAAGAGAACAATGGTCTGCAAATATGGATTTTAAAAACTTTGTCCAGTGCTTATACCAATCTGTAGCACACTATAGAGGGTTTCTTCATTTTCTCCCATTCTTATCTATTGTTGGACAACATGCTACCATTGGCCCCCTTAATCTTAAGATAATATTATATTTTTCCATTAATAGATGATCAATAGCATAACTTGAGATTGTGTATTAATGTTTTACTCGTGCAGTTTCGTACTTGTTTATTTTTGCATGCTGATTTGTTATACGTACACACGAAACATGTCAGACAGCCATATGATTTCATCAGAGGAGAAGCACTATTTTTTTCAAAAATGTTCGCGAACACATATCATGCCGATAATTGAAAAAATTTGACATATATCATTTGATGATTTGAACAAGATATTAAGTTCATGACGTGGTTGTGGGTAGTATAAGTAACAAATTCAATTTATAACATGGGCAAAATTTCTTGGTATATAATTAAATTTGATTCAGTTTTATATGTATTACTTTGTGATTAAACTGAATAAAAGAGTTACTATTGCATGAAATTAGACTATCAGAAGAAGCAACAGATGAAAATCTTTAACAAATTGCGGAGGGTAAGGTGGGGTGGGTGGGTGGGGGAGGATCCTCTGGTCCATAGTTTGCTCATGCTTGTATATAATTGAACCCTCTGATATGTCTTCGTTCATGTCTTGCTTAATTATGGTGTAATGGTGTTGAATTTACGTTATATACATACATGTCTGTATGTAAACACATAGTAGTTATGTATGACTCCAAATGGCACCCAAATTGTAGAAATTCTGCAAAAATCAGCACCAAAAACCCAGAACTGCTGTGAATGTTTGTCTTTGCAATCGTTTCACTTATAACCTCTTTGATTTTGTTTGTCCCTGTTATTTGTTGGTATTTGTTTGAGAGTTCTTGGGTTAATTTTTAGTTAGCGGGTAGATTATCTTATACTTACTCAGATCTGGTCTTGAGAATTTGATGGTTTTAGGCGAATTTTGAAATGAGGCCCTTCATATATTTAAATAATTATATATTTATATACTTTGGTGACATCAACTAAAATTTATATACACATAAAGGGTAGCCTGGTGTTACAAAACTCCCGCTATGCGTGGGGTCCAGGGAAGGGTCGACCCATTTAGGTCTATTGTACGCAGTCTTACCTTATTTTATTTTTTTGCAAGAAGTTATTTCCACGACCCGAATCTGTGACCTCCAGGTCACATGGTGACAAACAGATACATGAAGTTAAAATATTATTTTATATGTGTTAATAAGTGTTAAATTCATTAAATTATTATAAAAATTTATCATATAGAAGCAAAAAAAGTAGTATGTAAAGTGTGGTATATACCATGATTTTGCAATGTGAAATCTCAATGTGTTTGGATTAATCTGAACAGTTGTGACCGATAATGTGGACAAGGATAGTACACTTGAATATTATATTCATAAGTTAGATTAAATTGAATGACTTGTTTTCGTACTCCTATTGATGGTTAGATGAGAGAGAAGAGATACTTTACCTCCATATGTTGACACTTTCGCTTGTGATACTACAATTATAGGTCTATCTTCTTTTATTTGTTGTAGCATATCGCCTTCATTTGTAGCTAGATCTCCCCATAATGTTAGATTGACCATGGTAGACCTATAAATATTAAGATATATATATATATATATATATATATATATATATATATATATATATATATATATATATATATTTATTTACATACATATGTGTGGTATGTGTATGTAAATTGTTTGTGTTGCATTACCTTTCATCTAGTAAGGATATAACGCGTCGCTTCATAGTTCCTCCAGTTGATTTGTAGATTGTAGAAACGCTTTCAACATCCATTACCATACCAAGTACATCTATGTTAAAAGAAAATGAAAATAGGAGTTAATTCATTTAGCAAGTGAAATATATTAAGTAAACAAATTATTTTCTTACTTACCCACTGTTTCTACAGTATCTTCAATGTTGTTAATCAAAGTGAAATTATATTGCATGACATCCAATGAGATTTCTTCTGTTGTATCTGTTACGCATATAGTATTTGTTAATGTAATCTCAAAGTCACGGTGTAATGTGATGTAATGTAACTTGGATTTGTTGGTTTCACCAATCTATTTCTTATGTAGTATCTTTCAGCAATGAGTTTTCAAACTTATCAACTGCGTCATTGAATAAGACGGCCTCTATTCTTGTACCCTATATGTGTGTTAAAAAATGTCATTGTTTTCTTTCGTACAAAAATATATAGGGGTACTTGAGTTTTGTTTTCTTGAAGTGTTAAATGTGTTCACTATTTAGTAAAATAAAATTGAGTTAAATAACTTACATATTCGTCCATGAGTATTAGTTTACGCATGTTGCCCGTCCCTCTTGAAGTTGAGTAAGTTTCTTCAGTACCAGTTCTTAGGACAATAATTTTTAATGTCCACTTTTTCTCATATGGGCGAAGATCGTTGATGGGTATGTATGGTCCGTTACGGTGTTTTGAAATATCTCATGTTATGCCCATGTTTGCGTAATAGTAATAATTAAATGCCAATATTTTCTATAGAACAGATATTAAGAAAGAATGAGATACTTTCCAAAGAGAGAGAGAGAGAGGTGCAAAAACGAAATCTAAAGCTTTTTGTGAATAGAGATAGGAGAGTTAAACAAGAATTCTCAATTCCTAGATTGAGAAATTTCAGTATTGTTGAAGAATGACCAAATTCATGTTTTTCATAGAAAGTATGGCCCTAATTCCAGGACTCTGTTCTCAAAATTTAAAAGGAAACACCAAAATATAATAATAAATAAATTGATTAGTTATCAAATGACCTAATTCGCAAATTGTAGGTCAACGAAACAAGCCCCTATTATAAGAAAGTCAATAGGTCAACAGTCTTGTTAAATTACCTTCACCTCAGGCAATTTAGGTTTTATTTCTAAATTATTAGGTTCACAAGTCTTGTGAATATGGGTGCTATCTGTTTTATATGGGTTTTTAAAGATTCGACGTTAGAAAATACAGCAAAGCTAGACAACATATTGGGGGAGGTCAAAACAAATCTTAATTAAAAATGATGGGGAAAACAACAATTCAGTTTAAAATTATGTTAAAAAATTTAAATAAGTAGAAGGAAAAACTTTATTATTAAAATTATCATTGGCAAATACTGAAACACATAATGTGAAGTGCAATAGATATGTCATTTAGCGCTTGCAATGGACAAAGTAAAATGCACAAGAAAAATATTATAATTAAAAAAAAAAAAAAAAAAAAAGGGTAAAGATTATGTGGGAATTTTGTCAAACAACTTCAGAAAACATTGCATTTATAATTGAAATTATATATATAAAGCCTATAAGGGCATTTGTTGAGTGTAATAAGTAAAGGTAAATAAATAGTACAAGACTTGTAAAAAATGAAAACATGTACCTGAAGTTGAGTTCAACTCTTTTGCGACAACTTTGCTACCAGTATCCTTTTTAGAAGCTGAAGAAGATCCGTTCTTCCTTTTGTATGTAGTAATTATTTTGTCATCGCTATGATGCTGTTGTTGAGGTGTTGTACAATTCTTCTCTTGGCTATTGTTTGCAGAAGTTGTGTCACCTGATTCGATATTTGTAGAAGCTGCTACAACAATTCGGTCTTGTTTCAATGGTTGTTTCCGATTACGGGGTTTGGAGGTAAATTGTTTTTTTTTCCAAACTGATGTACATGCACTTTTTCTTTGCAGTCGATGTTTTAGGCCTTGCATTTGATAAAGCACCTATCTTTGTTTTATCTGTCGAAATTTAGTTAATTTAGATTAATTAATATCAAATAAGTTGACAATTATCTGATTAAGCATTGACTAAATAAACAAAGATTGTGTAATTTCATGTATTGGTTCATCCCTTGCTATCTTAAACTTTGGTGTGCGCTTGTGACTTTCTAGTATTTATTAATCAACAAGAAAGCATAAAAATAGGAAGGGAGGGTGTTGATTTCCTTTTGTTGATTCATTTCTTCTTAGAAGTGGAAAGCAGCACAGTTGTTGCTTCTGAATCGACAATGCTTATGTTACATTTACTACTAAGAATGACATACAGGAAGAACTACATATATTTTGGCTTAACCTTTATTAATTGACTAATTAGTGTGTGATTAATCAAACATGATGCTTTAATGTTGAAACATTTAGACTTATATATTTAGCAGTCATTCATTCAAACATATGGTGTGCATTTGTGTAAGTTTAATTTAATAGATCTTTTTTAGACCTTTTTTTTTTATATATATTGACAACCAATTTTTGCCATTACAGCTACCAGGCAACCCAAAAACCGAGGGAAAAGAATAAGAATGTTGAAAATCAATAGTCAAGTTAGCAAAGGAATTTATTCGAACATGTGGTGGTCATTTGTTTTAAATTTGATAATTGGAATTTGATATCTTGAATCTCCTTACTTTCAGTTTTCTCTGTTTGCTCTAAGTTTATGGAAATTCAATCTCAAAAGAAGTGTAGAAGAAAGAATAAATATTTTAAGTTTTTTGTTGGCAGAAAACTAAAAAAGTAAGAAGAGAAAATCACCAAGTTAATCAGATAATTGTAGTAGTGATAATTTGTGACAGATAAAAGATCATTGTTAGAAAACACATATCGAAGCGTTGACAACAGCAGGACAATCGTATCCTATTCCAAAATCACCGGTCACTTCAATGAACTGAACTGATTAAGAAATGGTTGAAGTAAATTTTGATACACAAAAACTTAGAAGAAAGAGTAAAGTGATGGTAGGATGTTGGTATGTCCACTATATATGCCGCACAGTATGGAGGAGTGGTATGAAATAGAAGCGATTCAGGGAGGTCATGTTGTGTGAATGGCGTACGTTGATATTAGGCATATAGGAGTAGTTAATCATGTAGAATAAAATATATTTAATTAACACTCACACCCCCTTTTTTAAGAAAAATCATAAATCATATAATAAAATTCAAATAACACCCCTATTTTTTAAGAAAAATCATAAATCATACAATAAAATTCAAATTTATAGATCTGCTACTAAAGGGGTGGGGTGGGGTGGGATGAGGTGGGGGTGTTGGACTGATGGGTATAATGGCCAACGTGTTCCTTTTCTTCAAAAAAGAAACAAAAAAGATAAGAAGTTAGGAATTATGCCTGGGAGAAAAACAATTGTTATGTACAGTCGACTAACATCTATGTGCAATTGAAAAATATCCAACCTTCATCCCAATTGTTTTCCAGCAACAATTTCTATGCACTTGTAAATAAAAATGAAAGTAGTGTAAAAGACAATTTATTACAAGATTAACACCCAGTTGGTGTCATTAGCGTATGCATGTATGAATAGTTGGGTTAGTGGGCTTTAAGGAGTTTAGAGCAGTTGTGTTACTTGGGGTATTTCTTTGATTTGTGAAGGGCATTATCGGTATATCATATTGTTTCTGAACACAATCATTTTTTTTAATTGAAATGAATAAAAAAATTATTTGTACATAAACTGTGTTCATAGCACTATATATTTCATCTCACAACACCGAAAATGAAGTATTGAATACTTTTTTTTAAATCTCTAAAATAAAATAAAAAAATTCACGTATTTAATCTCAAGTCGTTTTTAATTTCAAGTCGTTTTTTTGTTTCTTTTTCTTCCCCATCCAAATGAAACATCATTTGTAGGTTAATTTTTTGAAGAACAAATGCGTATAAATTTGTCGTTATTCTCCTCTGCGTTGACACACTCATACTCATTGATTATTACATTGTTCAAATTTTTTCATAACACATTGCAACAAATTATTACTTGAAGGATTCCAATGACCTACAGAGGATGATCCGATAGCGAAGAGAGGGTGGTGGTCCAGAGAGGAGAGAGAGTGGTGGACAGCTTTCTAGGGATAAGATCCGCAATGTATATGAGCTTACGACACAGATCCATGGCGGATTTGTGCCGCCATCAATGGTGGAGGAGAGAGAACGGTGGAAAAAACCTACGTTTGTTTAATATTTTTGTTCTCAAACTATTGTTCATGTTATCAGTGATCTTAGAACAGAAACAAAAATCTGAGAACAATTCTATTATCTTCCTATAAGAAAATTTAAAAGCAAGCAAAATAATTTTGAATGTCTAGTACCTGCAAGCAGATAGTATCCATAATTCATCTTAGAAAAAGATTTGAGAAGTATCTAATATATATACAAGCTATTATTTGGTCTTGTTCCCAAAATTTTGGGAGTGGGAACAGATATCAGGAAATGAAAACAGTAACACAGGACCTTGATTACTACTCACAATCAAGAAAAATAATAATTACATACAAAATAACACGATTGGATCCTTATTTCAAGCAACAAAAACCAAACAATTCACTCAACAATTTCATCATTGGATGCCAAAAACACTCTCTGAGAAGGAAAAGAACGCCATTTTCCAAGGCTGAAACCCAAACGAGACCATTTTGTCTTGCCACCAAAGGGTCTGACAACCACTTGATCGGAGCGATCATGTAATTCGAATTGCTTACGTACTTGGAATAATAGAACCCGTAACTCTATTCAATCCCCAACTTCTCCACTGCGCTGTATATGGCTTCCGCTTCTAATATATTCGAGTCTATCGTCGATCCAATAGTTCCATGGTGAACAAAGGCTTCTAGAGCTTGATTGACCTGGTTGACACCTAAATATGCCTAATAAGGAAGAAGATGTGTTGGTAGAAGCGTAGAACAATATAGGTTTGCAGCCAATATAGATATTTAAGGGACAAAGTGAGCTGCAGCAGTTAAAATTTTGCAGCCAAGGAATAATTGAATTGAACAATACCATAAATATGCATTATATTATATTATCCTCAATTGTAGCCAATGAGCATTAGAACAATAGCAAAAAAAATCAGCCAACGAAGAGTAGAACAACCGCTAAGAAATAATCATTATTATATTTATTATATGAACATCAAAGAAAGTGATTGTAATACGAATTGCTACAACATTGGCGTTTGAATCAGAAAGCATTGTTGCCGGCTAAATTCCAATTTTGTAGAAGGATTATCAGTATTAGTAGCCAAGGCAAAGTAAGTTTTCTTTTGTTTGTTAGACTCTTTTCATTTTTCAAAAAATGCAGAGTATTGTAGATATGGATCCTAACCTACACAATAGATGTGGTTCTCTTATTAAACATATCACCAAAACCATCCACAAATGGAGAGATACCATTTTCGAAAGAATAACCAGCTTTTTACCCACCTGTGTACATAATGTAGATTAATATAATTAGCTTTGAGATAAAGAGATCGATTAAATTTGGATGTCAAATGTATATTTTGAATGTATAAATTCTACATTTGGAATTAAAATATATAAACTGAAGAAGTTCATGAAATAAATTTAATCAAGGAAGCTACACAAATTAGAAATGTATTGTTGAGGTATGTGACGCGTCTTTAATGTTTGAATAGCCCTCATATATGCGACGAAGTCCTGTTACACATAATGAAGAAATAAATAAGTTAATTATTAGGGTATTTATTTATTGGGGTTAATTAGTATTTAGTAATTGAAAAATAATTAATAATTTTATGGTGTACAGTAACTATGCAATGACTGTAAACATTGATTGTGTTATGTTACCTCAGATTTTTCTTTATATAGGAAATCTGCAATAAGCTTTATGCCACGTTGATTGCATGGAAGAATAGGAGTGGCATGTTCATGATAGACTTGCAACTACAATATGCAGAGTAAGTTAGTCAGTTATGGAGATGAGTTGATTGATACAAACTTACCTGTTAATCTTGGAGCTGGTTGCAAGTATTTTGTTTTTTTTCTTTCAACGCCGCCAACACATGTGCTCTATGTACACCTCCTTTAGTAAATTGACAAACATGAATTTGTATTATGTCTTTATTTTAAAGGCTGCTCTTGTCAATTATTTTTGGGAGGGATAGGAATGCATGTATTAAAAATGGGGTTGTCAATTGAGTAGTAGCAGGTGCACCATTGTTAGTGTAGGTACTGCCTTCAGTAGAAATATCATGCACCGAAACAAATAGAAGTTCATGTTCCTCGTCACTCCTCATTTCATATATTTTTTTTGGTTAATGTTGTGATGTTTTTCTCTTCCATTGCAAATGTACGTCAATTTGGATCTGTCTTTCAATGACAATAAAAACATGAATAAATTGAATGAAGAAGACATTAAATAGTTTATGTGAAGTGGAACCCTTTAGAGAATAGTTGTCGTTTGAAGGAGGTTGCTTCGGTTGATTGGGTTGCCTTGGGAATTGGTGTCGTTTCATTGAATAAGAATTACACAATAGTGAAATTACAAATTTTGCCATTAATTTAAAGTTTCTTTTTATATAGCAGTCATTTCTTCAAACATATAGTGTGCATTTTCTGTAAGTTTAATTTAAAAGATATTTTTTTGACCTTTTTTTTATATTGAGAACTAGTTTTCCCCATTGCAGTAACCAGGTGGCCCAAAAACCGCGGGAAAAGAATAAGATTGGTGAAAATCAATAGTCAAGTTAGCAGAGGCATTTATTCGAACACGTGGTGTTCATTGTTTTAAGTTTGATAATTGGAATTTGATATCTTGAATCCCCTTAATGTCGCCTTAAGTTTCCGAAAATTCAAACTGAAAACCAGAAGTGTAGAAGAAAGAGTAAATACTCTAAGATTTTTGTTAGCAGGAAACAAAAAAAAAAAAAAAAAAAATAAGAAGAGAAAATCACCAAGTTACCCAGATAATTGTAGTAGTGATAACTTGTGACTGATGAAAGATCGTTGGTAGAAAACACGTACCGAAGCATAATAATACCAGTGCAGTCGTATCTTTTCCAAAATCAGAAGTCACTTCAATGAATTGAACTGATTAAGAAATGGATGAAGTAAATTTTGATGCACAAAAGCTTAGAAGAAAGAGTAAAGTGATGGTAGGAAGTTGGTATGTGTCGTATAGATGCTGCATTGTATGGAGGATTGGTATGAAGTGGAAGCGATTCAAGGAGGTCGTGTCTTGTGATTGGTGTCTATTCATAATGTTTCGTCCAAATAAGTCAGACTGGTGCTGGGATTCAGGAGAGGTGCTGCAACAGTTATGCGAGGGTCGTTGGTGGCTTGCGATCTAACGGATGGTGGCTTGCTTCTTCTTTGCAAACTTCTAAATTAGAAAATGAAGCGATATTTTAAAATGCTATGTGTTCAAACTGAAACCATAGGGACTAATATGAGATTCATATTAAACTTCAGGGCTAGAAAGTGCAAAAAATACTCCATAAATATCAGGATAATGTAAATATTTGGATTTTTTTTTATTTTAAATAAAGGGTAATGAAAATATACATGAACCATAAAGCATGCCAATGAAAAAGGTAATGGACAACATAAAGGATGTTGGAAATATATATGAATCATAAAGCATGCTGGTAGAAAGGGTAATGGCCGATGAATTTTGAAATTTACCTTCTTTATCTGGTGATGTGAGGCGACAGTTCAAAGATCAATTTATTTTGGGCTATCATTCGAAATAAAAAGTTATGTACTACCAAAAAAATAAATAAATTAAATTTATTATTAATTTATTTATATAATTAATTTATTGTAATAAATTATTAAAACTAATAATAAATTTATTAATTTATATTATAGTTTATTATTAACTGTATATTAAATAAACTAATAATAAATTTAATATAAAGTAATAATAAATTTATTATTATTAACTAATAAATTAAGTTGTTATTATTTATAATAAACTAATAATATAACATATGTTTTAATATGCTTAATTTATTAGTTTATTAATTTATTATTAATAAATTAAATTAATGATTTAATAATAATAAATTTATTATTATTTGTCCATAAATAATCAAAACTTACATTATTTCAATTTAATAATAAATTATTTATTATTATTAAATTATTAATTTAATTTATTAATAATAAATTATTTATTATTATTAAATTATTAATTTAATTTATTAATAATAAATTAATAATAGTCAATTTTATAATAAAGTTAATAAAGTTTATGCACAAAGAAAGTTTATTATAGTAAATTAAATTTATTATTAGTTTATATATTCAAGCACTCTGCAATATGACAAGCATTAATATAAACTAATAATAAATTATTATTATTATTATTAAAAATATTATTATTATTAGTTTATTAATTAACTAAAAAATAATAAACTAAACCAATAATATGTTATAATAATAAATTAATAAATTTATAATTAATTTAATAGTCTTTGTTATTTGGATTAAATTAATAATATAAATAAATTAATAACTTTAATAATAAATTAATAATTAAATTTGATAATAAATAATAATATAAATAAATTAAATTTATTATTAATTTTTTTAATTAATTTTTTATTAAATTAATAATTTGTTATTAAATTTATTATTAGTTTGATAATAATAATAAATGATTAGTTATAAATTTATAATATAAATTTAATAATGAATAACATTTTTATTATTTATTTATTATTATTTTTTTAAATTTATATATTATTATGATTTTTTATTTTCATAAAGTGATTAGTTTGAATTTTATATAGTGTATGCATCCTGATTCATGAGAGCATATAAAATTCATTACTAAAAGAGCAAAAATTCATTATACCCTTAGCACAACGGGTATTTTTGTGTATAATGGTACATAAAGTGTTTAATTTCTCATTTTGATGAAACTATGCAATAAAAGAAGCATATCAAAAAACTTTGCATAGAAAAATGAAAAATAGTAGAAGACTTGCGAAGAGTAAAAAAGTTTACCTGAAGTTGAGTTCGACCGTTTGGCGACAACTTTGCTAACGATATTCTTTTTAGAAGTTGAAGAAGATCCATTCTTCTTTTTGCTTGTACCAATTATTTCGTCATCACTAAGATGCAATTAACGATGACCAACAATTATAGTTATGCAATCTTCGATAGCTCATTTAATGACTATTTTTTTTTTCCCCAAATTTTGTTAACATGATTTGATCTTAAGATGGCGAAGTGTACAACAATAGAGGGAAATTTTTTACTCGAAAGACTTATTTACGTCCTACGTGGAGAAAGTATTTTATGTTGATTAGTTTGATAAATAATTGTTTTTTTTTTTTTAAAGTTCTATTTACCAATAGGCAATAAATAAATTTCAACTGTTGAATTTTAAAGTCCATTTATCATAATGATATCAATCACCCAAACACAACCTAATGATAGACAGTTAGTAACTATTGAACAAAAGAAATCAATGTCAAGTATTAACAGTAGAAAAATCGAAAATAACATTTTACTTTTGCGCCAAAGGAGTATGGAAAAGCTCAATATCGCTTTAGTTGATTGGGGAAGAGTTCTTGAAACAAAAGAAGGTAAAATAGTAGAAATTCTAAGGAGCAAAAGAGAGATAGTGAGAGAGCGAGAAAACAACTGAAGAGAGAAGGACAAAAAACATGAGAAGGGAATGGAAAGAGGAATTTGAAGATAGAATTCATCTTGGCGTATATGCATAAAATGGATTCTTCATCCATAGCTGGGACACGCACGCTCACCCAATGGTCTAGGTTTCATGTTGCCAAAAGAAGAACCTAAGGTCGAGCCGTTGTCTAAACCTACATTTAATCGCTCCAATAGCTATTGGTAATTGTTGTTTGTTTTTGCAACTTACCTCTCTCATTGTGAAGCTTTAATATAGGAAGATGTTATTCTTTACTGTTTACTACTCATTTTCGACCACTCTTGATAAGCTGTGTGCAAAATTTTAACACTTGGTTTGAACACAAATCGCTTGTAAGCCTTTGTGATCAGATTCCCAGAAAGAAAATGTTTTTGGTTGCACCATCTAGCAAAAAAGAAAATATTCGTTGCTCAAATAAAAAAGGGCATGTAATAAGTTTTCCACCAAAAAAAGATGTTCCATTTGTATTTATATTGGGATTTCCAATTCTTTAACAATTGTAGTGGGAACAAATTAAATGAACAAATTGTGATGTGCCAAATATACTCATCCATCCACTTTTTTTTTTTTTTTTTACTATGGCTTCAGTTGCACCATGACAGCCAATGATTGATAGTACAATCATCTATGTTCTTACAAATGGCTGGTTGAAATTAGTTCCTTGTGATTTGCTTCTTTTTTCTTCTGGCGAGCAGTCTCCTATCTGCCCCAAGTTCAAAATTGAAGCAAACAAATGTCAAGAAATGGCTTTCTAATTAAGAACAATGAAGAAGATGTTGCCTTAAAATTTTAAATCATCATTTTAAGAAAAACCTTAGGTGAAGGCAGATGATAACCTGAGACATTCTGAGATTGCATCGTAATAAAGAATACCCATGATTTTGCGCTTTCTTCCACCACATTTAATCACAGGTAACTGTTTAATTCCCTTTGCCTCCATCAGCTGGATGGAAAGTACTAACTCGGTATCTGGATTAGAAGTTAGAAGACCACACTCTCATCCCTGAAACATTATCCCTTTGGTGCAAATAGAGGAAACAAGACCGCTATTTACCTGAAAATAAAAACACATAATTAAATACAACATTGTTGTGCAGACAGAGAGAGTGAGGGAAAGCATACATTTTGGAGTGTTGATTCATTGTTGGATGCATCATCAGAGAGCCGTAAACCATCTCCACCATCATCAGGAGAAATAGCAGAATAACCCTTTGATAATTTCTTTGAACTCGACCCTTCTATCTCTTTGGATTGATTTGTGACAGAAGGCACCCAAATTGTTAATCCAATAGCACCCTAAAATTCAACAAAATAGAAAAACCTCAGATCCAACACTGACATTTCTGATTAACATGGCTGAGATGGTGAAAGACAACATAAGACAATATATCAAAACTGTCTTAATGCAGCAAATTGTTGCTTTAATTTAATCCTAAAAGAATCGCGTAATTTGAATATTCACCGTGAGAGGAAGCAATATCCTGTAATCTTTTGTCAGTTAAAAAAGGAGCAGGACAGAAGTAAAAGGCACAGAACAAACCGAAGCCAGTAGCAGCCATCCCAACCTACAAAATGACCAAAATTTGCATTCAGAAACAGAGAGACAACTTAAACATTTGCCTCGTCTATCCCATACATAATGCTCAGGAAATTCCCTATAAAGGTAGGTTTGTGCTTCTTTATCAAAGTGACACGTATTGAAGAATTCAGTAAGCATTGTCCTACACATCATCTCTGAATTAACCAAATAGTCAAGGTTTTGGTTTTCCATATAGGTGACGCATTGCTTATTTGGTAGATGGACTTGAAGGTTCATTATAGGAGAGAAAATTTCGCTCAAGTCAAACTCAAATATTCTCCATATAGCTTCTTGTGCCGACAACCACCTTGCGTCTTGGATATTTTGTATCTCATTAACAATTTTGTTCCCATCATTGAGGGCAATGTGAACAGAAATTTTGTCATGGCCTTATATATGTATTTGTAAAGATATTTAACGGCTGTAATTCCAAAGCATACCTCAACATTGATATGACTATTATATCTTCTTAGAAGGTAAGGATTGCAAGACACAACCCAACGGTTATCCAATTTCGCACTGCGAACTAAAACTTGTTTATTATCATTCCTTCTCCGATATATTGGGTAAGAATCTTTTCCTTGAGTAGTAATAAACAGATCCAACTTCCCAAAATGTTGGACCAAGGACATAGCATCAAGATATCTTCGGCGCATATCTCTGGGGCCTCCCACGAAAGAGGCATGTAATACAATTCATTTGCCAATCATGTTTGCTTTGTTTTCTCCAGCCAATACACTATCAACAATCCCTTGTTATAAATCAGCTCGTATTTTTGTTGTTTCTTACGATAATAGTCAAGTCTTGTTGCTTCAAGCTTTATGTACATATCAACAACAAATTGTTGTAATAGTCTACCAGGTAGCAACATGATAGATGGGTCATTCTCTCTAATTTGTAATGTGTAAGAATAATATTGCCGACATGAGACCTTCTTTCTTTCAGAAAATGTAACATCTATAAGAGTAATATGAAATTAAGTTTTAGCATAGGATAATGTAGTAATATGTAATGAAGTAATTTTTTTTGCTGGGTAATTTATTAATGTACTAAAATTTGTAAAAATAGGAATTTATAGACCTTGTTGTTCCTTGCTGAAAATTTCTTCGATAGATGTGTACATTTGAATACAATTGTCTCTAGGTACGCGAATAGAATCGCTAAAAAATTACGCACAACTATTTTTCATAATCTTTCGATGTCATCCACATTCTCCTCTTGGAAATAATAAAGGATATTACAGCGGGTCGTAACATCCATAATAGTGTTTGATCCAGTGTCTCTGACCGGAATGTGCGTGGACAACAATATCTCTTTGATATGATGTGTTTTCGTTATTCCCTTCAATCCAAATTCCTGCTACTTGATCAGCTGTTGGGGTATTATAAACTCTCTGATCAAGTTTAACGTCAGTGCATATATTAATTCCATAGGATTCTAGAGGGCAATTTTGAAGGTGACGCAACACCTGAGCATATGGATTTTCATGAAATACGTCCATTAGCTTCGAAACAACATCCTTATTTAGTTGGGCATTTTCCAACACGCGTAGTCGATTGTGCAATTCATTGTCGGTATCATAGAAATATATTTGAAAGTAGCATGGACCACTATCTGATGGAACCAAGGACGGAAGATCATGGTATATTTGTCCTTATGTGCGGAATGTGTAAACACCTCTTCGAGAACTGGCTAGGTCTTTATCCAATTTCACACGAAGAGACGTGAAAGAAAAGATACTATTGTATGCCCGAATATTTTTGCGGAATTCTAGAGCCATTTCATTTGAAGAAGTAAATAATTCGCGCAAAGTTTTTGGAACATTCGGATTTGCTAGAACGACTTTGCCACCGTAGCAACATAAGCTGAGAGGTTCATATTGAAATCTCTTCGCATTGCAAAAGTTGCAAGGCTTAATATTGGTGACGGTAGATTTCAGATCATTGGGACCTTCATTAGAAGGAAAACAACATACAAGTATAGTAAAAGAACGGTTATAAAAAAAGAAGTAGACAGTAAATCTTGTTTTCAGATATTTTGAATGTGTAGTAATACTTAAAAATAGTGCGAAATGTTGTTAAATGTGGATTACCAGATACACGCGTCTGTTTAATCGTAGATGAAGTTACTTCTTCAGAAATGGTCATATACGAAGAAGTTGATTGTTTACATCGAGTTCTTCTTTTGCGCGAGGCATGGTCTATATAATTTTTTACGCTCCTCGGCACTTAGTCTGGCATACCAATTTCTCTTGGACATTTGACATAACGACATTTCAATTCCTATAAGCAATCTAACAATATAATGCATATATATAGTTTGTGTAAGGTGAAAGAGGAAAATAGTCTTCTTTAGTAAGTGAAAAAAATTAATTACTTCGAAGCGTAAATGCGCAATAAATAGATAATTCCTATAAGTAATTAGCCTAAGCGTGCTGCTTTTAAATTTATTTATTTTTTTTGGGAATTTGATGCAATCCAACTTAAGAAGTTGAAAGTTAGTTGAGTAATGAGAAAATGTATTATTGATAAAATAAAGGTGTTCCAATTTATACAAGAGGCCACCAAAGAGAGATATATTGCACGGATTTATAGATCAAGAACATACAAAGAGAGGAAAAAATATTACCTAAAATAGATTCTATAATTTTTTTTAAGTTTTATTTAGCAATGGGAGTTCAAGAAATTTTAAGTACTGAATCTTGGGGTCCCCACATCATAGTGATATGAAAGAGAGATATAGTGCAAAGATTTATAAATTAAGAACATATGGAGAGAGGAATTTTTTTTTTTGCCTAAAATGCCTTCTATATTTTTTTTAAAGTTTTATTTAGCAATAGGAGTTCAAGAAATTTTAAGGATTCAACTATGTACATGCTTTTCTTTGGGGATAGAGAGACTATGTCATTTGATATTGTTTCTTTTATTGATATATTGGAAGAAGTGTTTTCTCTTAATTCCTTCGTTAGATGAGTATCGATTACGGCATCGAAGCCCTTTTCAACAAGTATTTTATGTTGATTTCAAACTGGTAACTTTGAAATCAACATAAAATAAGAGCAAATAAGAGTTCTAGCAAATCTCTTTCCTAAAGAAGTGAAATTTCATAGGTAATATGCAATACTTCTAACCTCAAGCTGAAACATTAGCCATGGTCATAGTTTTATAACAATCATCAATCTCCTAAATTCTACTGAATATATTAACCAATTTGAATGTGCTCGAACTTAATCATATCAATTACAAAAAGAATTTGAGACACCTGCATATGCCTACTATTTATAACCACACAACTAATACTATCCTCAATAGCTGTACAAGCCTATCTAACATGTAAAATGCAAGTATATTGATAGATAACCACAATAATTACATTGATACCCGAGACTCTGCAATAGTAAGAATCATGGGTAGAATAATTGGTTGACAGTACAACCATATCCACATAATGTGTGTTTCATTGCTCATGGTCATATTGAAGAAAATTAGAGAAAACAATCTAGGTTTAATATATTAACCAACACTTAGGAGGGACATCTTATTCTCATTCAATTACTTATTAGTCCTAATTAATAAGTTTTTTGTCTTTGTGCTTCAAAGTTTTTTGTTAAGGTCGTACTTGGAGAAAGTATTTTGTGTTGATTAGTTTGATACGGATTTTTTTTTTTTTTTAGCAATAGGCATTCAATAAATTTAAATATTGAATTTTAAAATCCACTTATCTTAATGATATCAATCACCCAAACACAACCTAATAATATACAGTTCATAATTGTTTTTGGCGACTAGAATATTTTGCCACTCGCCATGTGTGTATGTGTGTCTCTATGAGTTTATTCTCATTTATTTATTTATTTTTACAATGCAAACATATGTACAAACTGTGTGTTTCATTGGTCATGGTTATATTCAAGGAAGACAGTATGAGGCGGCAGGTGGAATTCTAAATCCATTTCCAATTCAATGGATTTGGATCCATTGGATTTGTTACAATGTGTAAGAAGTATATGGACATTAAAGATCCTTATCATATTAGTCGATTTCTACATGCCTATTTCCTACATAATTTTAGATCCACTATATGTGGCTACCTAAGTTCATTACTTCCAGGTTTGAGATATTGTTCCCCAATAATACCAAACTATATTACATTACTTTTGCAAGATGAAGCTAAATGTGTTGTTCGTGTATTAGTTATTCATTGATTATTTCATTGGTTAATGAGTGTGTCCAACCTTAGGCAAATTATAAAGCAGGTGTTGTGCAACTAAAACGAAAGGTTTAAAACATGTTATGTGCAAGTTTAAATTACATCTTATTCTCATTCAATTACTTATTAGTCCTAATTAATAAGTTTTTTATCTTTGTGCTTCAAAGTTTTTTGTTAGGGTCGTACTTGGAGAAAGTATTTTACATTGATTAGTTTGATACGGAAGTTTTTTTTTTTTTTTGAAGTTTTAGTTAGCAATAGGCATTCAAGGAATTTTAAATATTGAATTTTAAAATCCACTTATCTTAATGATATCAATCACCCAAACACAACCTAGTAATATACAGTTCATAATTGTTATTGGCGATTAGAATATTTTGCCACTTGCCATGTGTGTATATGTGTCTCTATGAGTTTATTTTTATTTATTTATTTATTTTTATAGTGCAAACATATGTACAAATTGTGTGTTTCATTGGTCATGGTTATATTCAAGGAAGACAGTATGAGGCAGCAGGTGGAATTCTAAATCCATTTCCAATTCAATGGATTTGGATCCATTGGATTTGTCATAATGTGTAAGCACCATATAGACATTAAAGATACGTATCATATTAGGCAATTGCTACATGGCTATTTCCTACATAATTTTAGATCCACTATATGTGGCTACCTAAGTTCATTACTTCCAGGTTTGAGATATTGTTCCCCAATAATACCAAACTATATTACATTACTTATGCAGGATCAAGCTAAACGTGTTGTTCGTGTATTAGCTATTCATTGATTATTTCATTGGTTAATGAGTGTGTCCAACCTTATGCAAATCATCAAGCAGGTGGTGTGCAACTAAAACGAAAGGTTTAAAACATGTTATGTGCAAGTGAATTTCATCTAAGTGAAATGCCACTCTTTTTAAACAAGCATTGGTTCATGTGAGTTGAGATTAAATTAAGATTGCATCTGTTTTAAGACAATCTTCTTTAACAATATATTGGTGAAAACAATTATCTTTGTTGTTGCATAAATTGCATTCACACATTCCATATTATTGATCAAGCAATGACAGTTGTGAGTTTCATCGAACGCTCAGTCCTCTTATATGGAAAGATTGAAGTAATTTTCCATCCTTACAATCATTGCTAGCATTGTCAGCATCCTTGTTGCTACATCTACTTGCCCTTTCTAGCAATCATTTATTTGTTGAAATTGAGTTGTTAAAATAGGAAAAATTGAGGTCAAGTTTTGGTGAAGTTATAGATGACCATCATACTCCGAAGAGAGGTAAAGTTACTCTTAAGAATTTTCGCTTCCAATTTTGTATTGGTTAGTGCCTTATGCTTTTCCTTGTTTTGGATAGTAATTGAAACTAAAGATTTGAAGCCCTCTTCCAACAATCCGAGGAACAAAATTTAGGGCTATCAATCTGCTACTTCTTTTGGCAGGTTTGCATAACTCTATCCTTTTTAATCAATCTGCTACTTCTTTTGGCAGGTTTGCATAACTCTATCCTTTTTAGCCAGTAGTTACCCGTCCTCTAATCTGTTATTCCTTGTTATCTTTTTTCCCTAGCAAAACTGTGTTAGTTTTGTAAATGTAAATGCTAGAGTGAAATGTAAATGTTAACGATTTTTATTTTTTTTTGTTAGGACATCTGCAAGGAATCCTCTCCCACCAACAAGGTTTCTTGGATTTGTAGGATATTGCTTTCGTTCAAATTTAACTGCAGATTATACATCATTCCATTGATTCTGTTTTTTTTTTTTTTTTTTTTTTTTTTTTCTGCTTAAAGGAAATCATTACCAGCATCAAAGCAGGTCAAGCAGGTGGGTGAAAGTGATGCAAAGAAAAAGTTTTGATTATGTTATGATACATTTGTCATTTTTTTTTAACTTTTAAATAGATGCTTGTACTTTAAAATAAATTTATAGGGATTTTACAGTTCTTTTCTAGATTATTCTTTTCTTCTTAAAATATTATTTGACATTCCTTCTCTTAGGAAAATGCTGAGATTTTGGAAAAGGGCAAAGTAAAATGTGGCTTTCTAGGTGAGAAGCTATATTCTAAGCTTATATTTGGACAAGCCCATGAAATGAATTGCATTAATCAATATATTGCTTCTTCCGTGAATTATCTTCAGTTAAGCCCAAAGGTGGTTGGAATATGATATCTCAAGCAATCAATACCGGGACTCAACGTTGGACGAGTAAAGGTGGTGTTGACTTCATGAGAATGTGAGCATAATGAACTACATAATCCTTTTCTGAATTTTTTTTGTTGTGACAATAGTACTGTCAATGCATCTTCTAATATTTCTATTAACTTTACTCTTCAGGTGGATTAGTAATTTCTTTGCTTGCACAACATTAATTGTTGTTAAATACTCTTCTCTTGTTTGAGAGACATTATGCCAACAAAAGAAGTGTGCCATATGCCTATAGCAATTTTACTTGGTCCACAAGTTTGAGCAGTCAGGAATTGGGTTCAATCTATAGTTTCTTTTTACTTTTACACTAACTGGTGTTGTGGAGTCAACTTATTTGCAGTTCTAGTGGTCGCCTTATTGTTTTTCCAAATATTAAGGTGACTGTAGGCTGTTAAAAGCACACATAGGATCCAAATTACAAAGGGGAGTGCTCTTCTTCCTTTTCCATTGGCAATGCATACTCACGCTTCTCATACCAATTAGCTGGATTGGTAATGCATGTCAAAAGAAAGGTTTAAAACCTATGTGCAGATGATTGATCCTAGGAATTGGTCATGTAGAATAAAATATAGTTTATGAGACCATAGGGCAACTGTCGAACAGATGGTGTGCAACTTGAGGGGAAAAAAAGTTCAAAACATGTTGTGTGCAGATCAACCATTCAAGAAAGAGGTCATGTAGTATATACTAAATTCAGAAAACATGTGGGCCGCAAGGGAAAGTCGCAAGAAGGGAAGAGGTAGAGACGATGTTACCTTTGTTTCCCAGTGTCAGTCGGCAAATTGTGGCAGAATTTCTGTGATGGAAGCGATGTTCTTCAATGTAAGGTGCATCAAACTCGGCGGGTGTTGGAGGAAGAAGAGCGGTGAAGATGAATTTGGAGACTGCAGAAGAGGGTTGTGACTTTACACGCGATTTGGTGCCGCTTGATTTGGGTTCTCTTGCTGTTGAAGGGTAGCGGAATGAGCAACACGTGTATTACGTTTGCAAGAGTGGTGTCCGGCGGACATAATTTATAAGGGCATAATGGGTATTCCAGAATTATTCCAAAACAACAATCGTTTTTTTATATTGAAGTAGATAGATAGATAGATAGATAGATAATTACCATCATGATGTTTCATTTTTATTTCGTTAGTTCATAGAGTTGACACCAACCTCGTTGCTGAGATGAGTCAGTGGTTTGAAAATTTCATGATCCTTATGTAGATCAAATGTACTTATTTTCCTTGGATTTTGTCACATTCATGTAACCCCTGTTTTTTTTTTTTTTTTTGCACTGTAGGTGATATGTAATTGACTAGTTTCTACCTTGTTTCTATTTTATTAGTATAGTTTCCATAGAAGTGATGGTTATGACATTTTTTTGGGTTTTGAATTATAAGAGTTTTTTGCCATTAATTGTCCTGTTAGTCTGGTGATTTCTTCCCGTCACTGCTTAAGTCTACAAGATACAGTTGCAATTGTCCATTTAACTTGAAAAGTGGCTGGAGGAGTCAAGATTAGAAAGAGGGGAAGGGGGTCTTCTGGTCACTCATATTGTGAATATGTTTCTATACTTTGGAAAGTCAAAATAGTTTTTTGTTGGAACAAGAGACTTGAGAAACACTCAAAAGTACTTCACACTTCATTCCAAATGAGAAAATTGTAGAATATATATATTGTTCCAAACTAATAACTCATGACCTCTCATTACCAACCATTAACAAGCTAATTATTCCCTCTAACCCATTAACACTACAATTTATTATAATAAACACTAATTCATGTCTCCACAATCATACAACTCCCATCACACAAAACATTAAATAAAAACTTATTAATAAAATGAAGTTTGTTATTCTTAACACCCCCTCCTTAAGCTCTATTTCTTTTAACTCCAAGCAAAATTCTTTACATTGCAGAGCACTTCATTTTTGAGGGGCTTTGTCAAGATATCAACAATTTCACCTTCAGATATCACAAACTTAATCTCCAAATCTTTCAGCATAACATATTCTCGGATAAAATGGTATCGAGTGTTCATATATGTAAGGAGCCCATGAGTTCATCCACGGTCATAGTGTCTAAATCTTCAAATTTGGGGTCCAAAGAATGGAGGATTTTTTCAACTACTTGGGCATTAGTTACCACCTGGTCATTCCCTTCATTTGATTCACCACCGTTATAACTCTTGGAAAATAAAATCTGACACCAATTTTGTTCCTTTATTTGCAACGCTTTAAGTTCATCTCTTAAAGTTTGGACGTGAACTTTTTTGACTTTGTCAACTTCACAATGAGAGGCTTAGAGAATGTTCCATGCTTGCTTGGGCTTGGTTGCATTAGCATTTTTTCTTTTTAAATGATAGAATCCCTTTGATCCTTTAGCCTCATATTTTTCAATGTCGTCCTTGGGTTTGCCTCTAAGGTGGCTTCATATTGTGGCTCTTTAAATCCTTTCTCAACCACGTCCCACGAGTCTTGTGATCCAAGCATTACTTTCTTGTGGGTACACCAAGTCACATAACTATCTTTGGTGAATCGGGGGACATGAAATGGAAGTCAATTATTGTTTGACGTCTGCTCTCTCTTACTTTCACTCTTAATCTCTCCACAGGCCTAACCGGCTCTTAGTACCACTTTGTTGGGACATGAGGGTTATATGAGTAGCACTAAAAATATAACAGTGTGTAGAAGAGAAGTCAAGAACTCAAAAGCATTTCATACTTCATTCCAAATGAGAAAATATATAGAATATATATACTAGTACAAACTAGTAACTCACGACATTTCATTACCAACCATTAGCAAGCCAATTATTTTCTCATTCCAAATGAGAAAATATATTGCGTATATATACTACTCCAAACTAGTAATTCATGACCTCTCACGACCAATCATTAACAAACTAATTATTCCCAATAAGACACTAACCCACCACTAACACCACAATTTATTATAATAAAGAGTAACTCATATAACTCCACAATCATATAACTCATATAACTCCCCCTCAACGTTTCAAAAGGCGTTCTTTGGGCGAGCAGGGCAAGCACAGAGAACGGATTTTGCGACATTGAGTGGAAGTTATGTGATTGTGGAGTTATAGGCAGGGTCAGTGTTGTAAAAGCCGGGGGCATTAAATGAGGCGTTTTGACCTGTCCAGGGTGAGGTGTAAACCTTGGGGCGTGGGGCATAAGCCCCGCGATACATGAATTTTAATATTTTAAATATATTATATATAATTTAAAAACACCAAAGAATAATTAAGAAGGATATATATGAAAATTAAGTATAGATAAAATCATAAGATGACAAAAGTTATTAATCTTAAATATTAATTTGATTGAAATCCTATTTTTCATATGAGACCTACCTATTCAGAGATGTTATTAAATATTATTCTTTATTTTGTTATCTATTCTATAACAAGTAATAATCTTCCTTGAATTTTAGTCAAATACTCCAAATTTTTCCTTTATGAATATATGAAAAGAAATATTAATTAGAGGAAACCGCTATCATGACCTCTGCTTCATCATCTGAATGATAACCTCTACTACCCCAAACCTTGGTCACACATCTAACCTTTGAGTTCTGGCACCGACGATGCAATGAAGACAAAAACGAACACACCAAACATGTGCAAAATCAAGTTTTGTCTCTCTTGATTTTTTTTGGTGACGGAAACACAAGGCGTAAGCCCCGTCGAACTTCATCTAAGGTGAAGAACTTCACTTGGGGTGAAGTTGAGCGTCGCTCACGGTCTCTGGGTGTATGCCTAGCTGGAATTGCCCCCTCCTCCTCATCGCCCCAGGGTAGTTTAGGACTATCCTGCCTCTGGGCGAGCCCCGGGGCGATCCCTACAAATGCCTTTTACGACATTGGGCCAGGTGTAGAAATGCCCCTAGTCTATGGATGGGGTGAACTGCTCCTTGGGTGTACATCTCAAGCTTCTTGGTCGAGCCCTGGGCATACAAATATGGTGATGCTTATCTTGGGGCATAAGGGCATAAGTCCAATGAACTTTCACATTTTTTATTTAAGTAAATTAATTGATAATTATATTTAAATAAGTTTTTAGCTATGGTTAAAATAATGGGTATTTACCGGTTACCTCTCCTATCAGTTTGTATATAACCATAGACCTCCCTTATCATGTGCAAAATACCTATCAACCTCTTATCATTTTTGGTCAAACACCATTTAGTTCCTTATAAGTCAAAAGTTATTGAAATTTTACTATAATGACAATTTTACCCTTAACAATTTTAAAATAATGAAATAATTAAAAATTAAAATACATAAATAACCCTTTAAGTTTTTTTTTTTAATATATATTTTCCTCTTTATCTTTTACTAACATTCCTATTTGAAAAATATGTATCTTTTTCACTCCTTTCTTGTTTCATCGTTTTATTTTATTAGTAACATAGCATAAATATTTTATATATGTTGTTCATTGTTTTTTTACCATCTTATATTTTTTTTCCTATAATTATTGTTTCCTTTTGTAGGTATTTTTCAATTATTAGATATTTTAAAAATACTAATAATTCATATTTCATGGGGCTTACACCTCGCCCAAATAGGTTAACTCCCATCCTCACTCCTGTGCCTTTTACAACATTGCTTCCTCTACATAAAACTTTAAAATGAAAATTTATTAATAGAATAAAGTTTATTAATTTTTAACAATTTTATCATATTAAGGGGTTTTGGTGAATCGTGATTTTGGTATGCTGGTTTTTGTTGTTATATGACCACCTCTCTTTTCCGCTTAGCCAAAATGTAGTTATTTAGTAGAAATCAAGTAGAAATGTGTTTGCTTATCTTCTTTATTGTTGTTTATTTAATGGGTTATAATTATACAAACTTAACATCAATTGTTTGCCATGGAGATGTATAATATGTATAATAAGTCCTATTTTTTTTAAATGATTTAATTAAAACTGTCTTTTGCCCAGTTTCATAGATCTTCCGAATCTTTCTTCATGCATATATAATGTGGAGCTTTGCAGTAGGTTGCAAGCATTTCTTCTTGCATCCTCTCCTACTAGTCCATCACCCCTCGTGGCAGAACTGGTTATCACATCATCGGATTTTCAAAGGGATCTTGCTAGCTGGAATATTAGGTAAATAATTACTATACCTTTATGGCTTAGGGCTATTTCTGGTTTGAAGCCAGTGTATGATTTTTTTCCTCCTTAAATTCTCAGTCCTATTAAAGGTGGTGTTGACGCAAAGAAGTTGTTCCACTCGTATATAACCCACTGGATTCAGGAGAAGCGTCTTTCTTTGTTAGATTGATGCAAGCTCGACAAGGTACTTTCCTATCATGCAACGTTACTAACCTAATTTGCTAATTAACTTTTCCTTCTCCATATAATTTATCTTGGTGCTTTCTTCTTTTCTTTTTTTCTTTTTTTTTTTTTTTAAATAAAAAAAAAAATTAGGAAACGCATTTAATATCAACACTTCTTTCTTTTGTTTTAGTGTGGAAAACAATAGCGGCATATTTGGTTGGATGGAATCAAGATGGAACGGAATCATAATTCTATCACTAATTCTCATTCTCTCGTTTTGTTGTATAATGGAATGAAACATTTTGATTCTATTGGAATAAAAAATGGAGGAATGGCATTCCTTACTTTAAGGAGTGGAATGAAACTCATTCCATCGGAATGAATTTTTCATTTCACTCTCAAAATTAAAAAAAGTAAATAAAATTTCAAATAGAAAAATTTGTGGAGAGAGAAATATTTAGAAATGTAATTTTTAGGGAGTAGCAAATAATCTGATCAGTAGAAAAAAATTTGATATAGAACGTGGTTAGATATAAAATTTTCAAGAACGAGAGATAAAATTATACATTGTTGATACATTTGAGAGAGTAAATTCCAGAGAGAGAAAGAGAGAAAGTTACTAAAGAAAATAATGTAGAGATGGAAATGTGCTAGATGAAGAAAGTTGAGAGTACAAATTTTAGAGAAATGAGTACTTAGGGCGAGAAGAAAGATATTTTTTCACTTTATAATTCTGAGTATATTAACAATTATATATATATATGTATAAATTATTATATATGTGCTTCTTGTTTGATTTTAAATGTTACTTACACATACAATTTCATTCTTTTAGATACACGAGGCATCAAATTAATAGAATAAAGTAGTGATTTTGCAAGTAATCCTATTTGATTCCTACATTAATTCTGTTCCTTTTTATTCCACTCCATTCATATTCCATCACATCACATGCTATAATAATTTGGAGCAACATTTGCACTGTATCGAAATATTATGTGTTTAAACTACTTAATACACATTACATACCTGAGCTTCATACATTTCTATTAATTATTTTAGGACTTGCCTCATAGAAACAATTTTGAAAAGGATAGAGATAGTATGTGTAAAATAATCATGTCATTCGGATGATAAGGATTAAGTTGTGGAGTTTTAGCATCATGCAGATTATTCTTGGTGACTAAATGCTGTAAAATACTTTCAGGTAAATTGGCCGGACGTCAGAAGGCAGCATTTTACAACTCCTTTTGTTGATGATATGTACGATCGACTCAAGGAGACACTGTGTGAATATGAAGTCATTGTTTGTCGCTGGCCAGAGTATATTATAACTTTGGAAATTGTACGTAACAACATGAGCGACTCAGTACTTATCCATCCCCCCCCCCCCCCCCCCCCCCCCCTCTGCCTGATTTTTTGTTACCATGTCAAGTCAATACAAGTCATGGAATATTGATGGGTCTATTTTGAACGGAATAGTTGAGCAAGACCAAATCTAACCAATATTCAGGCTACGGTTGATCTATGAGATTTTACTCATCAGCATCTTTTTTTTTTCTCTGTTGCATTCTTAACTATTGATGACATCATTATTTGTTGCCATCTGAATTAGTTGGCCATCAACTTCTCGTTCTTACAGTTATCTGCTTATTTGCATTCTTTCTTTTTTTCTTAGATTCTTTTCGTTTCTTTCTACCTCCAAGGGCAGAGCTAGCTTTGACTTTCTTGGAGGGATGGGAGAGGATTTATCAAATTAATTTTGTGACCATGCGTTTTTTGGAGTGGTTTCATTTGTCCCTTCCAAATTTCTGATATATTTTTACATTAATCCATCTAATGTTACACTTTACCAAATCTAATCATAAATCCTTAACTAAAATTTTTAATCCCCTATACTTTTCTCTTTTCCCCTCTTTCCCATTTCAACATGTTAAGTACGATTACTTCATTATTCCAGATTCATTCTTTTGCTCATTAAGAGTTCATTCAACGCATAGTCTGTAGACTCTTTCTTTCAGAATAAACAGAGGTGTTTCTCTCCTAAAATGAATTTTTTTGATTTATCACTGCTGATGTGGTCAGCTCCCATTCTTTTGCTTTAAATTTCACGTGACCATGCTTATCATTATTTATTTATTTATTGGATTTTGTATTTTTCAATAGTTGATAGCCGATGTTGAGAAGGCTGTTGTGGAAACATTGGACAAGCAGTATGCTGATGTTTTATCCCCATTGAAGGATAATATAATGCCAATTCAATTAGGCCTCAGATATGTTCAGAAAATTGCGAAAGGCACAGCATGCACTTACACTGTACCACCTGAGGTGAGTTATTTATCTTTTGTTGACATTTCTTACTGTTTTCCTTTAATAAAGGAATTGATGGTCTGTTTCCTCTCCCTCAGTTGGGCATTCTTTTGAATTCCATGAAAAGGATGCTCGATGTTCTGATGCCTCAGATAAAGGCACATCTGATGTCCTGGGTTTCTTGCATTCCTGGTGGAAATTTGGTCCCAGGAGAGCATCTCAGTGAAGTAACGGTCATGCTGAGAGCCAAATTCAAGACCTACTTGCAAGCTGTTGTGGAGAAACTTGCACAAAATGTGGGTAATTCGGATCCAAATTCTTTTACTTATTGTAAATTTTGTTGATTTGGTAATTTATGCATTGTAATACTCCCTCCTTTCCTAAATTATTATCTCATTTGATTATGCACAAAGTTTAAGAAATGCTTTGACAAATTTTTAATTTTACCAGTTTACCCTCTTCTAAAAAAAGGAGTTACGAATTTCTGGACAATTACTCTATATAGTAATACTCTTTAAGTGTCGTTTCAATCATCATTTTCAATACAAATTGAAGTCATTGTACCATGTTCAAAAGGGTAGAATTGGAAAATAATTTTTGCTTTCTAAAAATGGAAATATGACAAGTATCTTGGAACATCCAAATAAGGAAAGTATGACAATAATTTAGTGATGGAGGGATTATTGACAATATGATAGGAAGTTATTGGTACATTGTAAAAAAGAATAGTGTGTTTTTGAATGGTCTAAAAATTTGTCTGATTATCTTACATCTGTGTCCTCTCTGCTAGGTGGTTAGACTTAGATTCTATAGCCTCAATGATATTTTAGATTTTTCCTTGTCGCATAACTATTTAAGTTGTGCTGTCCTTTACTGTTAGGATTAGAAGTGGCAAATGGACGGTTGGGTCGGATATGGTCATTCACGGATTTGCATATATACTATGTACGGGTTGGGTATTAATTTTCCTTTATGAAATATGCCAAAATAAGATTCTTGTTTTCAATAATTTGATATTTTTCAAATTCTATGTTCGATAAAGGTATTGATTTTTCTCTCTCTCTTTTTTTTTTTTTGAAAACAAATTTGAATTTTTCAATATAAGTTTAAAAAGTCATTTATTTTTCAAATTCTCAATCAAGCAAGTTTTAGTATTCTGTTTTTTTTTTTTTTTTATTATTTTAAATAATCTATTTTACTTTAATTCTTTATTTTCTTAGTTACAATTTTCACATTTATAATCATTTATATCATCTTTACTTTTTATATTTTAATATATAATTAAAGAACTGTTTGTCAAAGCTTTGTTAAATTAAGCCAAAAACTTTTTGATTTTTAGAGTTTTTTCGAACATGTTTTCAAAATTAATTTTGTAGTAAACCAAATGCCCCTTAGCTTTAATTTAAAAATTAAAAAGAAACCATTTTTATGTTTTCCCTTAGAATTTTGAGAACTATTAGGAATGTTCTCACGAGTTTTGGGTGCCTTCAACAAATGCATAACCAATGATATCAATAAGCTATCCGTATTTCTCCAGTTAAAAATGTGATTAAAGGATTATCCAATCCCTAAAAATACATTAATTTAATATATGTGCACAAATGTTTAAAATGTGGGCGGGTTGGCGAATAACGGATAAGTATTGTCTCTATTAAGGATACAAATAATTGGGTGAATTGAAAGTATTTGATTATATTTCTCGGAACTTATTGTATGGTGTTATTGGATACTCTGTTGAGACCTGGAAGATCTAGAGATTGAAACTTTGTGATGTTTGTAGTCCATTTTCTGTCGGGCATTTTTGCTTTTCATGTCTATTGTAGAAAATTTGGATACAAATATTATACAACACAAAAAAAAAAAAAAAATGACATCCTCAAGATGCTGTGCTACTTCGCTGACAGTCCCTGAACACACACACACACACTAGCGTGTAACCGGTGCCACACAGGCATCCCAATATTTTAGGAACAGGCGAATCCAAACATCTTTATCCCCAAATTGAACCCCTGCACCCTTACCCGTGTTTCATATGTGTGTGTGTGTGAATCTAGATGATGTGCTACTTCCCTGACAGTCCCTGAACACACACACACTAGTGTGTAACCGGTGCCACACCCACATCCCAATATTTTAGGAACAGGCAAATCCGAACATCTGCATCCCCAAATTGCACCCCTGCACCCTTACCAGTGTTTCATATGTGTGTGTGTGTGTTTGTCTGTGTGTGAATCCCTTGGAAAAGGTTTATCCCTCCTTATATTCACGTGCCTATTTAGCTGCTGCAAGAGTTTTTCCCTATACTAATTTTATTGGATCCATTTTTCATCCCATTTGGATTGAAGTTAGAAGCATAACACTACGGAACTTTTTTCTTTTTCCTCTTCAGATTTATAGACAAGGTTGCAGAGCACTACAAAATTGAAAACGATAATTCAAGAAGCAAATGGAAGTGTAGTAGAGTCAGATGCACAAAATAAAATGCAGCATTTGAAGGATATGCTGACAACTACAATTGATCACCTTCACACAATATTTGAAACTCAAGTGTTCATTATTATTTGCCATAGTTTCTGGGACCGGATGGGACAGGTAGGCCGAACTAAATTCCTGCAAGGATACCAACTCTTATTTCTCTCTTCTTAATTTGAACTTCTACAATTTGCAGGATGTGCTGAAGTTTATGGATGATAGAAAAACAAACCAGTCCTGGTATAATGGCTCACGATTTGCAGTGTCTGTAAGTTGCTCTACAGATATACAAGCAAGTTAATAATGATAAAGCATGGAAAATAATGGCATTTTCTGTTGATTGTGCATGATATATATATCTTTTTACTAGTTAGATGCTTGGAGATCTTTATTCCCTTTTGGAATTTGATCATTAGTCTGACGGTATAAGATCCAAAATCGTTACCAAAACTGCACATTTGAGAACTTAATTTAGGCCATCCAAAATGAAGGATTTTTACTTGACCATTCCAAAAGACAATAGCTGAATGGTATATTTTTATTACCATTTTTCTGCATGACCATTTTCTTCTCGTGTTTTTCCTAAGATAATTGATTTAGGAAGACCCTAGATTTGGATTGATCAACTTGTTATTTTTGACTTGACCTCTGCCTGGACTGAGCTAATGTTCTTTCCTACTGCCTGTGATGGCTTCAATTTTCGCGAAAATGCACAAGCGATCCTACTATATTTGATTTTCCCCATGAGTTAACACTTTTTTTTTTTTTTTATCATATTGAACATAACAAGCTGCATTACCACCACTTAGTCGGTTAAAATTTTCTGGCAATTTTTCTTTGAAAGATGGTGGTTTGTTTGGTTAATTTATTAGATTTATGGTTGCAGTCTGGACCTCATTGAGTGTGTATCTATCTTCAGGTGTTAGACTACACTTTTGCATCACAAATGCAACAGTTGCTTGGGAATACATTACAGGAGAAAGATGTGGAGCCACCTAGATCTATAATGGAAGTGCGCTCGGTGCTATGCAAGGATGCTGTGAGCCACAGGGATGGTGATTTTTATTTCTAGAAATATATATATTTTTTCCTTTACATAGTTTGAGTCCACAATAGTTTTTTTTTCCCCTAAACTTGATAATCAAAAAGGAAGATAAGTGTTGAATCCCACATCGATGTTGGGCCTCCCGATATCCGTTCGCAGTGGTTTGTCAAAGTCCACTCTGCGCGTGAGGGGGCGTGTTGAATCCCACATCGCTTGTGTTATCTGATCCTGAGCTATATATAAAGCTAAGGGCAATCCTCCTCTGACAAGACGTCTTTTGAGAGTGAGTTAGGCCCATTAAAAATTTCTACATGGTATCAGAGCCAGACTTTTGTCTGATAGTGGGCGTGTTAAATCCCACATCAATGATGGGCCCCCGATATCCGTTCGCAGTGGTTTGTCAAAAAGTCCACCCTGCGCGTGAGGGGGTGTGTTGAATCCCACATTGATGTTGGGCCTCCCGATATCCGTTCGCAGTGGTTTGTCAAAGTTCACCCTGCGCGTGAGGGGGCGTGTTGAATCCCACATCGATGTTGGGCCTCCCGATATCTGTTCGCAGTGGTTTTTCAAAGTCCACCCTGCGCGTGAGGGGGCGTGTTGAATCCCACATCGCTTGTGTTATCTGATCCTGAGCTATATATAAAGCCAAGGGCAATCCGTCTCTGACAAGACGTCTTTTGAGAGTGAGTTAGGCCCATTAAAAATTTCTACAATAAGAATAATGTTTCTACTTTTCGCTAATGAGTTTGAGCTTTCATGATCTGATACGAGTCGGCATTTTAGAGCTTGTCAGAAGGAAGGCTTGTTCAATTTTGTTTAAATAGGGCAATTCAATGGCATTCTGACAATGATGCAGGGGTTCCCGACACATCCCTGTGAAGTTCTCGAATATCCAGCAACATTCCAATGAGATTCCTGGAGCTCTGACAACATTGTCACAAAATGTGGTCGATTATGTGAGCAATTGTTTTTCCAAAATCTTTTCATTTTGAATCTCATGATCCCTCCAACCTGATATCATGTTTACAGGGGCGGCCTTGGCCCAAACCAGCTAAACAGCTACTCTGGTGTCCTGGACCCCAATTTTTGGGGAGCCCCGTAGGGCCGGTCCTGAAGTGTGGTGTTTTCAGTTTTGGGTCTTTTGCCTTGCCAACTCGGAAAATTGGGCCTTAAAACAATTCCAAATGAGTTTTGCCAACTCAGTTGAACTGCTTTAGGGAATGGCTAAACAAAGGAGAAAAAAGGCAGAAACAAGCAAACAGACCGGTGTGCATTAAATGCTTGGCTTAATTGCTTGGAGTCTTGGAGATTGGACCATTTAGTACATGAAATGTACTGAAGAATGGGAACTTGAGCTCACTGCTCACCGGCTAGAGTTACTGTTCCTGGAGTGTTTCAAAAAAAAAAAAAAAATGTAAAAGGAGAATAAGAATCCACTTTGGAGCTTTGTTTTGGTAACTATTTTTTTTTTGGCTTTGAAATTGCTTTGGCCTTTGAATTGCTTTTGGATGCTTTGCCTTTGAGTTGTATTCTTTTATTATTTAATATTTATATTGTTTAACTTGACTATTTCAATTAGTAAAGTATGGTTAAAGTAATTTCAAATGTAAATTTTTCTAT
Organism: Eucommia ulmoides; assembly: GCA_016647705.1. Classification (NCBI taxonomy): domain Eukaryota; kingdom Viridiplantae; phylum Streptophyta; class Magnoliopsida; order Garryales; family Eucommiaceae; genus Eucommia; species Eucommia ulmoides. The sequence continues at coordinate 49,055,807 of CM028339.1, read as the reverse complement.
ATTGATTATTTAAGAAAAATTTAGTGTGGAAAGAGTGTCATTTTAATAGTTTGTTTTGGGCACGTAAATACCTAGGCCCGACATGCATGTTTGATTTGGAATTGTATAATCCCATGATTTGTGGTATTAGGTGGTACATAAGAATGGCCATGAAAACTAATAATAAGCACCTTTTGCTACCTCTGTATGTTAGAACACGATTTGATTTGTGTTTTAGGATTAATTATACTTTATACCTTGTAGTTAGGTCATTTTGCACTTTGCATTCTGTGGTATTTGCGTTACCACTTTGTTCCATGTGGTTAGACTTTTGTTGCATTTTACCCCTGTTGATAACACTTTGCTCTCTATATTTCGGCATACATCAAGATCAAGAGATAAAGTGCAATAAAACCTAACTACATAAGACATAAACAAAGTGGTGACAAAAATATCATAGAAACAAAACGGTCTAACCACAATGAGGTAAAGTGTAATTAATCTTGTGTTTTATTATTGTTGCACATGTACGCGGTTTTTCTTCTTATCTGTTAGTGTGCCTAGTATTTCATCATTAATTGATAGTGTTCTTGAATTTGGTAAATTACATTTAATTTGCATGTCGAATGTTCTTGGTGTCACCTCAAACTTCTTGGGTTTTCCACAAACAACATTAGGAGACTTTCATAGGTCCCAAAAAAAATGGAAAAAAATTGAATTCGATATCTCAATTATTAGTAATCAAACAGTACAAGTCAATAATCAGTTAACTAAACAAGAAATTGGAACAGAGAAACATTTAGCACAACTATGAGTTTATTCTACTACTTTTAAAGGGTTGTTTTTTTCTTCGACTTCCACAAGAATTATGGAATGAAAACTTCACTCTTGTGCATTTATGTTGGCCTATTTTCAGAATTATATTGAATTTTTATTTACCATATTTTAGTTTTTAGATAAATATATTGAATTGTAAGATAATGACTTTGAAAGAAAATACAATAAGGACAAGGCTAATGGCAACCAGACTCCTAATTTTTATCTACAGGAACATCCTCTTCGATATATTTATGAGAATCACTTTTTATGATCTGTACTCCTCTATCTATTCGATGGATGAATCATCAGAGCTTTGGTTGTCAATTGAAAGCTTAGTTCCTCTTCGAATTTGATGATAAGAAAGCTCAGATGCATAGATCCATACGATTGATGTTGGTTTTCCAAGTAGTGTAAAAAGAAGTGTTTCAAATCATTGCTACATCTTAAAATTTCACCAGAATCTATTGGAACTACTAAAATCAAATTGGATATTTCTTCTAAAGAGGAAGATGCATCAACAACACCTCTCTAGGAGTCGCTATGTCCATACAGCTCAAGCTCTCTTGCCCTCCGGAGCATATTATAAGGAACCAAGCTGCCTTTGTCTTTTATTTTAGCCCAACTTCTTTGTTAAAGAGCCTACAACGATAATCCTACCAATTGTCGATATTATGAAAGGCTACCCAAATAGAAGGGAAGAAGTAAATTCCTATACGACTATATGAACTAAGTGATTGAATGGGAGTGGGTGAGTGGGCCCAATAGTTCCATTTTCCTTCTTGTTAATCAATTTGAAATAAAGATAAACAAGGCACTTTGGTGAGACGTGAACACACCCTATCTAAGTCTGACCTTGATATGTGGAATCATCTTGTGCCATATGAACTGAGATTGTTTGGGAGACATAGTCCAAGCTTGAGAAAACAATGAAAAAGAGAGGAAAAAGAATGATGTGCATATAAGGGATGGGAAACAATATGCATTTGTATCTATTGAGTTTCATTTTTACAGCATGGCCGATTCCTAGGAGGGACAACTGAATGCATGCCTTGGTTGCCCCTATCTTATCATCCTAGATTCTTGAATTCAAAAAATATAATCATTTCTTTCGAATATTCGATTAGGTTCTAATCAACAAAATGTTGTACGCTGGTAGTGCAAACAATATAATGTTGTGCACTAGTAGAACATAAAAGAGGTCTCAACTTGAGATGAAGGCATGGGATGGAAAGAACGCAAATGCCTTTATTTGGCAGAGCTGACCTCTTTATCGGATTGAGCGAGCCCCCTTCAATCTTTTCTCTCCTTATTCTTTCTTTTGTCACATCTATTTCTTGTTCGCATCGCCAAAGGAATCCACTGCTATGATCGAGAGATCCTAATAGAACGGCAACGTCTGAATTGACTTGAAAATCTCTAACTGAGTTTTCTCGCTTAGTCTAGGGAAAACGTTAGCATTCTCTTCCTTCCAGTGGGCGGTGTACCTCCGGAAGCTCTAATTTTTTTCTTTAGTATTTGGTACAGGGTATTATGGTATGGTGTAACATCTTTGTTGTACACATACTGCTTGCAAAGTGCCTCTACCAAATCCTTAAAGGTCTTGATCTGCGATAGGTCCAGGATCATGTACCAGCTGAGAGTTGATCCCTTCAGCGATCACCAAAATATCTTTAGGAAAAGGTCTTCGTTCTGAGCATGAACTCCTAACTCGTCCTTGTAAATGCTAACATGCCATTCTAGGGGGCCAGTACCGATTTTCTTCGTAAACTCCGAAACTATAAAGTTTTCCAGATACACCACCCGGAGCGGTACTGACAGCTCCTTGTACGTCGCTTTTCTGGATGGTTTCTCTCTTTTTAATTATTCTATGGCTCTCTCCAATTCTTCCATTTTTAGAATCCAGGCCAAAATGGGTTAATCATTTTCTCTATTTTTGGGTGCAATGGTCGGGGCCGGTTGATTGACATTTGGATCGATGGGTAGAGCAACGACACTCTCTTGGTGAATATGGATCCACGGTGTGAAGGGCTTTAAGTCTCTAGATGAGGTCTGATAGACATTTCCCTAGCTGAGATATGCCGACACTCCATAGGCGAAGGGATGAGGGCCCATTTGAGGTCCATAATGGACCAATACTGCAAATTTCGGGCCGGTGTAGTTCAGATTTGGCACTAAGTTCTCTATCTAGCCTTTGGAGGGTTTCCATTTAGTGATTTTTTTCATGGGAGTTCCATTGGATGGGGAAAGAGGCACCCCCTGAGGTGTTTGGCTTAGTTCGTTGATCTTTTTCATCAGCATGTCAATGGTCTCTTACATCCAAGCTATCTAGGCTGTGCAAGGAGATTCAGGATTGTCTTCTGATGTCATCTTGGAGTGAGTCTGGGCCCGCCTGTGAGTGAAGACCGGACTTTGGATGGGGGGCATCGGAATTGCTTTTCGAGGACTAATTTTCTTGTCTCATCTTGTTCTTACACCAAACCCATTTATTAGTCCACGTGAGTCTTAGGTAGTCTTAAAATCCATTTGAGCTTGAAGTTCTCAATTGCGATAATGACCGATCAAAACAAATAATTATTTATGAAAACTATTTCCTTACTTAATCGATATTGAAAACTTTGAACACGTTTGGTTTTTAAGGCTTCCAAGTCATCATCAATCCATCAAGTATAAGACCCCCTTCCATGTCTTGAATCATAGAATCCCGATGAGACAATATGGATACAAGACGAATGTACTTGTGTCGGAGGGTTTACAACAATATAAGAGCCCAAGAGGAAAAAAGAAAAGAAAAGAAAAAAACATCACAACTTATTTAAAAAATGGAAGGAAAAGGTAGCAAAATAAAATTTAGCATTCGGACTAGAATTATTTAGACTTCTTTGAACATATTAGGCTCGACCCTCTAATTATCCCTAGTGGAGTTGTCAGTTGAAGCGTCCCGATGTTTCGAAATAAAAAGAATATTAAATAATAAGATGCGTAAAAGGGAGAGAGATTTTTTAAAGCACCGATTTTCTCAAAAATAATACTTAGGCCATTTTAGAAATAATGAGTTGCCATCTAGCATGGGTTTTAAATGGTGTACTAGGTCACTGATTTTTTTTAAAAAAGAAATACAATTTAAAAAAAGGCCTAAGTAAAGATTAACTCCAAAAAAATAATCAAAACCAAAGATTCATTTAAGAGCTTAGGGGTCGATTATGCTCGGGGAAGGTTTTAGGCACTCCAAGACGTCAGTTCGAAAACAATACATTATATTCAATTAAGTCCAATTAGTTTAGTCTGAACGTTTTATTTTATTTTGAAATATTTTCATTATTTTTTATATTTTTCAAAAATAAGATGGGATAAGTTTTTTGTATTTTTTTGGGAATGTTCCCCTGGTATGACCTCTTATCAAATATTAAGGATTCGACAAGGATGATCACTCGGGGATAGTTTTATATATGTTTCTGAGAGATTTTGAAATGAGCAAATTAAAGTATGTGAAAAAGTATGAAGGTATGTATGCAAATGCAAACGATGATATGAACCTTTATTTATGCAAAAGAAATGCCCTACAAATGACTTATATGATTTTTATGCAAAATGGTCTTAATTTAATCATGCCAATGCAAGTGATATGAATGCGGGAATGAATTAGGGAATACTACGTGAATTAATATGATTATGCATGACAATGACTTAATTATTTAATATATATGAAAAAATAGTGTAAATATGTGTACGTGTCGAGACTAAATGAGAATAGGTGACATGGATTTGTGAATTCTTAAAAAACCTATATGTATAAAATATAAAAAAAGTATAAGTGGTGAAACTGTTCTAAACATATCATCTAAATGATACAAAATAAATACGGATTATGAAAAAAGATAAAAGAGAATATATGTAATGGAATATATAAAAAAGTGTAAGTGGTGAAAGCGTCTTAAACATGCCGTTTAAATGATATATGGAATAAATATGCAAGATGAATGCGAACGATGTCTATAGTTTACCCAATTAATTCAAAGAAATTCCAATTTAAAACTCTCTCAAATTCGATGGAGATGAGAATTGAGGGAGGATCATCGAAACAAATTTGTTGGAATTAATCTTTTCAAAACTTAAGCGGAATCTCACGAAAAGGTTTATTGAAGGAAGAGATTTTCTAAAACCAACTGTTTCTAAATTCCACTCTAGTTGGGGAATTGAAATGAGGACACGAAAAATTCTCTCATGATTTATCAAATCGTTGGATTCATCTTAAGGTTCGTAAGGATTAATTCTCACAAACTAAGATTAGATTTTTTTTTTTTTATTATTATATTTTTTATTTTAATTTTTTTGATAATGAGGATAGAAAAAAAAAAAAAAAAACTAAAAAATAATGGAAACATCATTCACTTAATGGTTAGGGATTAAGTTTGAGCACAAGAAACCAATTCCGACGTTTTCATTAGATTATCGGACGACTTACTTTTTTTTTTTTTTTTTTTTTTTTTTTTTTTATAGATTTTTTCGTTTATGAATTGCGACAAATAAAAATAAAATAAAAAAGACAGCGAGATATGAGTGTTCTCGTTTAAATGCTCAAAGGTTTAGATTGAGAATGGGAAATCTCATCCTGACGTTTTTATCGAGTTATCGGACAATTAAAAGAAATAAAGTTTGCAGGAATTTAAAGTGCGAGAAAAATAAAAATAAGCTGAAAAATTAAAGATAAAAGAAAAACATACCTATTTTAGGACAAGAATCCTGATGCTCAGGTTTTTTCTTCTTTTGCAAACAGTTTCTCGAAAGGGTTTTTGATGAAAATCACTCTTTTAGGGGTTACTCCTCTCAATTTGTGAATGAATAAGCCAGGAGGAGGAGGGTCTTATTTATAAGAAAAGATGGGGCATGAAAATCACTTAGGAAACCCTAAAAATTAGATCTGGCCGCCTAAACCTAGTCTAAGCTGGACAGGGAAAGGGCAAATTTGAAAAAAAATGAAGATATAGAAGATTTTAGGCTCTCTCTTTTTTAGTTGCGGCTCGACACGTGGCAGCGAGGCCCAAGGCCCTTTTTTTTTTTATTTGACTTGGGCGACTGACAAAAGGTGGACCTACCTTTCTCATTCATCTCATTCTCTCTCACACATGGCCAAAAAGGGACCCAAGTTCAACACACTCTCTCTCTCTCTCTTACATGGATTTCTCATTCATCTCTTGCTCCCACATGGCCAAAAGGGGCCCAAGTTTAGTACACACTCTCTCTCTTACATGGTCGAAAAACAAAAGAAGGGGGGCCACGATTCAACTCTCTCTCTCTCATCTCTCTCGCTCTCGATTCTCTCTAGGTTAACAAAATAAATAGGCCCCTTCCCCACTCCATTCTCTATCTCTCATTTTTTCTCTCTCTTTTCTCTCTCTTTCCTCACGGTTTCATCTCTCTCTCTCCTTCCTTTATTTGTTTTTTTTTTATTTTTTTTTATTTTTAAAATTTTGATTTTTCTTTCTTTTTCTTTTTCCCTTTTTCTTTCTCCATTTTGTATTTTTTGAAAATAAAGTAAACTAGTCTTAGGTAGTGAAGAACTGATAAATAGACCTTTGGATCAATCAAAGCAAGTGGTGAACCGGATCAAAGATAAAGGGAAGTATACGTTTGGATCAAAATTTCAATAACTAAGCCTACCAATAAAATCAAAACGCGCAAATTAGATAGGAACAAATCTAAGAATATCATGAACATGTCTGAAAGCAACTGGTTTGAAGGAAAAATACAATTAGGGTTGATGTATCGAATCGGATGACTTGGTAGGTCATGGGTTGATGTGGTAAAAAAATCGTTTTAAATTTAATGTTTGGTTTCTATTAAAGATTTTTATAAGAACCGGTCTAAGTTTTTAAAAAATGAACACACAAAACAAACCATTTTCAAACACTTCAATTATTCTAATTCATTGTATTTTTATTTTATTTTACTATTTTAAATTTAGTATTCAGTCTACAATCCTGATCATGATTTTTTTGACCCCTAGATAGAAAGGTCTTCCACTTTTGGGCCGATTGTGGGCGAGAAGGGATTCGAACCAGCATGCAAGAAGGGCACGTGCAGTTGCAGTAGGATTTTAAAACGTCGTGTGGTTTTTCATGTAGAAGTGGAAGGCTTTTCCTATTTTTTTTTTCTATCCTGAAAGTTGAGAACATGTCTTTGAGCCAAGTTTCTAAGATTCATCCAAATTGGAAAGCTCAGATAAGCTAAAAGGTGTCCATACTTCTCTCTAAAGCACGAGAAAGAGAATTGAGACAGATGGGAGTGATTGACTATGCAATGAGCACGATCTCTTAAGATGATCTATCATAATAGACTTTGAATAAGTATTCAAATGTAGTACTTGACGATGAGATTAGGCGAGAAACCATTATTCAAAAACATGATCTATTTTACTATCCAGGCAATTCCTTGTCTTTATTCAATCGGTTGGTTAATAAAACAAAGCTCAAACCTAGCAAATTCTCTTTACTCCCAAAAGACCACATAACATTATGAATAATGGAAATAATGTTATAAACCCTATTTTTAACACACTGTTAAGACTGAATCCATGGTCAATAAACATGTTGATGAAGGTAAAGATTGGATGGAGGGAATAAGCGTGGACGAATGAACTGTACCCAATGATGCGAACCTCACTAAGAATTAGTAAGACCCGAAACCAAATTAGGCTTTCTTCACGAAGGATCAAACTAAACTCAGATTTATAACGAAATAAAAATACAAAAGTTTTGGATAGAATTACCTTGACCTAACGTTTATGAATGAAACATGAACCAAAATGTATAAGTAACGATTTTGACCCAATGATTATAAGGAATCATGAACCTAAGATATAAATATTGAACGCCACAAGAAATTTTGATAAGTTCAGAAACGTTCTTTGAAGAACTTAAGAGAAACACCATCTCAATTATATTAATCAATATCAAAGTTGTATTTTCTCAAGGCTACAATGCCTCTTAAATAGGTGGTCAACAGAACCCTAGATCCCTTACACAAGTGGGCGGCCAAAGAGAATAATAAACCCTAGCTAACTCTATCAAAATAGGAGGCCACATGTGTAGGAGAATCCCTAGCAATGTGATGACCACTACAAGACATAGTCAAAGAAATAAAGAAACATCCTAATTTGCCTTACATTTCTAGTTTAAAAATGACAAGACTACTTGGCAATCATGCCTTACAAATCAGCTTAAAACAGTATTGAAAGACTTAAAATAATAAAACAAATAAGCTAAAATTTGTGGCCCCTCATGCCTAGGCCCGTATAAGTTCATGCTTCTTCCCATTCGCGGGCCTTGATGAAGTGGATTAGGTCTTGATCGCCATTTGGGCCTAATTTGGGCTACACTATTGTAGACTCAACTCAAATCTCTTGAATTAATCCATTAAGTACTTCTTTGAATCTTTTAGCTCTTAACTTTGTTATTGGGCCGACTGAAACATGCAATGGATCCCTTGGTGTAGCTGATATATTCTCATCAGTACCCGTAGTAACATGCAAGGTTCCATAAAGAGATGTGGGATGATGAAAGAGAAGGCATAAATGAGCAATTAGGAAATACACATATCACATAGTGATTGTGAATAAAGTAACAATCGAGAGTTAGCCAAGCAACGACCAAGTGTTATCTCCCATAGGTTCAATTCTGAAATGAATAATGTTGCCATTGAATGAATGGATGAAACAACCAAGTGTTTCCCCCCATCAAACCTTCACCACAACCCCCAAGCTTCCTATTCCCAAAACTACCTGAACCAAAATAACCAATACTGCAACCCTTTCCCTCAAAATCGCTAAAACCAAAATTACCCCTAGAACCATCCATATTCCCAAAGCCGTCCCTACTGCTACCAGAATGTACCTTTTTCTTACTAAAACCACACTCCCCAAACACCCGCTCACTATACACCCTCATTTCAGCCTAACGAAAACCCTCCACCTCAAATTCCTAACCATACCCTGAATCTAAAAACCCAATACCACCCAGGCTATCCATCTCGTTCTACTGGGAGAAACTTTTGAAATGATGAGAAAAAACCACTAGACCTTCCACTCTCCATAATTGAGCTGTATCAAAGCTGTTTGAAGCAGGAGATGCTGACGACTCTTACATCCTACGAGCCTAAGCCAGGGAGTAAAACAGCTACTTCAAATGCTTTTGGTGAGTACCATTCTAGAACTAGAGGACATACGACTGAGCAGTGCTTCAAACTAAAAGACTAGATCCGAGAGTTCATACGAGCAAGAGCCATCACATTCCCCAACAAAAATATTGAGGCCGCTATACCAAATTGCCAATTGAATCCACTACCTGAGCATGTACTTTCAAGGAATGGTGAAGTCAATTTTTACCAAAACGTTGGTGGAGATAGGAATGAGTCATGTACCGAAGGCTCGAGTTAAAAATCTGAAGCCTGCAAAACTGGGTCCTTGTTTACTCTGAATTTGCTAGGTGTTTTGATAAAATTTGGACATTTTTGTATACTCACCTTTCTATCCTGTTGGTCGTTTGGATGAAAAATGATTTGCTCTGTAGTGACTTTTAAATTTCAATAAATACAATATTGTTTTTATCCAAACTATGGTCTAATGTTTGAATCTTACTCTTTCAGGTACTCAAAATTGCCTTCATATATTGTATATGATATGACTAAGAGAGGATTTGAAGGTATGTTTTCAATACAGAGTTAGACTACAATCCAATGGGAATAGAAATAAAGGAAGATTTTGTTCTACCAAACTATGGTGAGATCCATAAAGCCCCTGACCAAATCCGACAACAATTCTGATGAGAACCAACAAGCACCATCGAAGGATTCGCTGTATATTCCTGTTGAGCCAATTACTTGGGCAAGATCCAAGAAGATCAAAGAAGTACTCAATGGGCTAATTCAAGGAAACCCTACTTCTTTTTAGATTAGAAGTAGGAAATCCTTGTTTTTCTAGGATTCCTTGCTCCTCTAGGGTTTTCTCTTATTTTTATTGTGGTCGCACTATTCATGAGGTACTATTCATGGTTGCACTATTCATTAGCCTAGGGTTTTATTTTATTATTGGCCACCTATTTAAGAGACTTGTATCCCATTGGAAAAACACATTACTTTTTGGTTAATAAAATTGTGAGATTTTTCTCTTAAATTCTTCAATGAACTTTTCTTGAACTTATCAAGAATTTCTTATGGCGTTCAAACTTTATACCTTAGGTTCGTGATCTACTTATAATCATTGGGTCGAGGTTTGTTCTATTTATACCTTCAGTTCGCTTTTCATTCATAAACGTTGGGTCAAGGTAATCTATCTTTCAATTTCTGTATTTTTAGTTCATTATAAATCTGAATTTAGTTCGATCCTTTGCAAAGAAACCCCAAGTTGGTTTCGGGTCTCACTAATCCTTGGTGAGATTCGTATAAAATTCTAGAGTATCAGAGGATTCGAAAGTCAAAATTAGCATCCGTTACCCTAACGATGGTTTGATATATTGCTGCAAGTTGATCAAGCCATCTCCAATGGTCCTTTAATGATTTGATAAAACCGGGTGTAAACATCTTGGTTCGCCTGCTGTCGGATCCAATGGAGAAAAGGGAATGCAATAATTTAAGGTCAATAATCTCAATGAAGAAACTCTCAAATGTTGCAAGAAGGTCTCAATTCGTAAAGAAGATCAAATTCATTTCTAAAGTTGGCTACTCCCAAATCATTGTAAGTTTGATCATCTATTTAAAAAAAATAAAAAGAAAAGGAAAAATGAAAAAGGAGGTAACTGAGTAAGAAGCGCTGGTGCAATATATGGAAGATATTTGAAGAGAAAAGAAAGGAGATAGATTAGTTCGCTCAAGGTTTCCACTTCAAGCCAATTTGGTGGATGAACAACGTTCTTCCGAATAAGAACTTGATGGATTTGAATGGAATCAAAATTTATGAAAAGAAACATTGATCGTGGTCTGGAAATATATTTGAACCATATTCCTCTGTAATCTGACTCAAAATCTCACAAAACATCATATCAGGCATCAAAGGTACTTGTTTTAGTAATTTTCGATATTTTGCCCATTTTTTTTGGACTAAATTTGTTTTGTAGAACTTAAAAAAAAACATAGAGTATGTAGGAGTATTAGAACCCCAAACATCGAAACACCTAGAAATTTGGAAATATAGGAATCCAGGTGAGCAAGTTAATGAGACCTTGATGAAGTATGTTGGGCCTTCTCCTAAGTTGGAAAGTGAAATCTCTTAATTAAAAATAAAAAAAATGAGTCTCATTGAATCACCTCGAGGCATGTTGGGCCTTTCCCATGAGTTAGAAAGAAAAACGTCTAAATTTAAGTAAAGAAATCTCATTGAATCACCCCAAGACAAAGTGTCGTAAGCTGAGTAACGACAACAGAAAAGGAGAGAGTAGAATCGCGAGTCATCAAAGGTGACCAATTTTTTAGACTAAATATTTTATTTTGGAAGTGTTATTTTGTCCACTTACGAGGATCTCAAAACATCGGGAGTATGGATTTCCTTATCAATGGGTCTTCTTACCTTTTCACTGGGTCCTCTATTGCTGAAAATTCAAAAGCTCTAAATGAGCATCCATGTATATGTTTTGCCCTGAAAGGGGTGTTAGTGAACTACGCTAAACTTGATCCTCGGCGTAATGATAAGGTACGTAGGTAACCTGTAAAGGTTCGGTCATTGAAGTGTTAATTTCACGCTAGCCTTAGGTTGGGGCACATTATATGAAATTTATCAATTTTCGCATCTAAAGAGTTTTTGAGCTTGGAAACCCCAGGCGCAGGCTGAGACACATTTTATATCTTGCCATTATTTTACAATTGTCTCCCTGTGAAGGCTTCTTATTTTGCATTCAGCCTCTCCGTGATGACTTTTTATTTTTGCCTCTCTGCGATGGCATTTCATGTTGCATTCAGTCTCTCATTGATGACTTTTTTATTTTTACCTCTCCGTGATGGCATTTCATGGCATTCAGCCTCTTCGTGATGACTTTTTTTTTTGTTTCTCCGTGATGGCATTTCATGTTGCATTCAACCTCTTTGTGATGGGTTTATATTTTTGCCTCTCCGTGATGGCATTTCATGTTGCATTTGCATCTTCGTAACAACATTTTCATTTTGCATTTTGCCTCTCCGTGATGACTTTATATTTTGTATTATACCTCTTCATGATGGCTTTTCAATTTTCATTATACCTTTCCGTTATGGCTTTTTATTTTTGCATTCTAGCTCTCCGTGATGGTTTTTTCATTTTTGCATTATGCCTTTCCGTGACGATTTTTTATTTTTGCATTTGCCTTTCCGTGATGGTTTTTTAGTTTTGCATTTGCCTTTCTGTGATGGCTTTTCATTTTGCATTCTGCCTCTCCGTGATGACTTTTTAATCTTTTGCATTTGCCTCTCCGTGATGACTTTTTATATTTTGCATTGCTTCTATGCGAATACCACTTTATTTCACATTCTTTTCTTGCCCTGAAAGGGGCATCCAGTGAACTATGAGAAATTTGATCCTCAGCGTAATGTTAAGATATGTAGGCAACATGTAAAGGTTCGGTTATTTGAGAGTTAGCCCTAGCCGCAGGCTGGGGTCCATTTTATATATTTGATATCTCATATTTCCTCAGCTATAGGCTGGGGCATATTTTATACCTCTGAATTTTCTTTTGTCCCCCATCCAAGAAGGCTAGGGCATGGGTGTCATTTTTATTACTCTAAATGATCTTCTAAATGGACACCTGTTCGTCATGAGTGTTGTTATAAGTCACTTTTTATCACTCTAAACAATCCTCTAAATGGACATACATTCGTTATGAGTCATTTTTCATTCTCTGTCACTCTAAACAATCCTCTAAACGGACACGCGTTCGTCATGAGTCATCATTTTCATTACTCTAAATGATTCTCTAAATAGAGCATGTTCGTCATGAATATGGTCATCAGTTATTTTCTATAACTCTAAACGATCTTCTAAACGGAGGTGTGTTCATCATGAGCATCGTCATGAGTTATTTTTTCATTACTCTAAACAATCCTCTAAACGAATATGTGTTCGTCATGAGTATCGTCATGAGTAATTTTTATTACTCTTAATGATTCTCTAAACGGACACTTATTTGTTATGAGTATCGTCATGAGTCATTTTTATGTTTTATTTGTTTTGTTGTCGAAAATGTGATTTGAAAAATCGAAAAAAATAGGATGACCGAAATGACGTGGTCTCCTATCTTTGTCAAGCAAGTGAAACTCGTACGACAAAGAGGGGTAGCTATAGACAGGCCAATTTGACTGTCCCACAATAATTTTATTCTTTATTTTATAGTTTACTTTATTTTTATTTTACTTTTTTTTTCCCAGAAAATACAAAATGGAGAAATAAAAAGGAAAAAAAAAAGAAAGAAAAATCAAAATTTTTAAAAATAATAATAGTGAAAAAATAAAAAAATAAATAATGGAAGGAGGGAGAGAGGAAACCGTGAGGAGAGAGAGAGAGAAAGAGGGAAAGAGAGAAGAGAGAGAAAGAGTGTGTGTGTGTGTGTGTTGAATTGTGGGAGGCCTCTCCATTGGTCTTTTGGCCGTGTAAGAGAGCAAGTGTGTGTTGAACTTAGGCCCCTTTTGGCTATGTGGGAGAGAGAGAAAGATGAATGAGAAAGCCATGTAAGAGAGAGAGTGTATGTTAAACTTGGGCCCCTTTTGGCCATGTGTGTGTGTGTGTGAGAGAGAGAGAGAGAGAGAGAGAGAGAGAGAGAGATGAATAAGAAAGGTGGGTCCAGCGTTTGGTAGCAGCCCAAGTAAAAAAAAAAAAAAAAAACAGATGAAGAGGGCATTGGGCCCCCCTGCCATGTGTCGAGCCGTGACAAAAAAATGGGGAGGGGCACATGATTTTTCATGCGTCCTAGGCCTAGAATCTCCTATTTTATTTTATTTTTTGAATTTTTCCATTCCTTGTCCAACTCAACTTGGACTGGGTTTAGGCGGCCAAACCTAATTTTTAAGGTTTTTCTAAGTGATTTTCATGCCCCATCTTTTCTTATAAATAAGACTCTCATCCTCCTAGCTTATTCATTAAAAAATTGAGAGGAGTAAACTCTAGAAGAGTGATTCTCATCAAAAGCCCTTTCGAGAAGTTGTCTACGAGAGAGGAAAAACTCGAGCATTGGGATCCTTGGCCTAGAACATGTATGTTTGTCTTTTATCTCTAATTTTTCAGCTTATTTTTATTTTTCTCGCACTGTAAATTCCAACAAGATTTTTTTTTTTTAATTATCCAATGACTCGATGAAAATGCCGGGATGACATTCCCCATTTTCAATCTGAACCTTTGAGCGTTTAGATGAGGACACCAATATCTCGCTGTTTTTTTTATTTTATTTTTATATTCTTTTTATTTGTAGCAATTCATAAAATAAAAAACCTAAAAAAAAATTAAGTCGTCCGATGATTCGATAAAAACGCCGGGATGAGTTTCTCGTGCTTAAACTTAATCTCCGAGCGTTAGGTGAATGATGTTTCTATTATTTTTTTATTTTTCTATTTTATTTTATTTCTATCCTCATTAAAAAAAAAATATATATAAAAAATATAAAAATACAAAAAAAATAATAATAAAATCATAGTTTGTGGGAATTAATCCTTACAAACCTTAAGTTGGATTCGATGATTTGATAAATCGTGGGAGGGTTTTTTGTAATCTCGTTTCAAGTCCCTAACTAGAATGGAATTTAAAAACAATTGTGTTGGCCAAAAGCGTGACCCAAGAGAGGGGGTAAATTAGGTAATTACTAAAATTAAACAATTAAATAATTTTCCTAAATTAATTAATATCTTTGTCACATAGAGGATATGTGTTTAATACTAAGTGCACACCCAAACATAATATATGAAAATAAACAATGCAACACACAATGATATATTTTGGTTTGGCCAAGTTAGTTTTGCCTACATCCAGTCTCTTGAGCTCTACGGAGATTCGCAATCCACTAAACCTTTTGATCCCTTTACCAAGTAAGAACCAAACCCTTACAACTATTCTTTAACGGGCACAGAATCAACCTTTATAAATTATCCTTTTTCCAAGATAAGAATGAACCCTGTCTTTTTACCCGACTAAAAATTAACCTAACATTCTCTCACTTATCCTTTTCACATGAAAAGATGAACGTTTACAATTCACTCAAAAAATAATTTAATTACCAAAAAAATCAAAACCTAGTTTTTTTCAAGGGAAAAGAATAACCTAACCTTTTTATCAGGACAAAGATCAAACCCTAATATTTTTCATAGGAAAAATATCGAAACCTAGCTAGCCTGACTAGATACCGTCCCAAACGTGTCTAATCTTCTCAAACTTACGAATACAAAAAAATATAAATTTCTTCCCATAAGGAGCTGCTACTACCTCAATACGAATATGCTCAATTAATGATCTAAATAAATACTATGTGATAGATATAATGTGAGGTAAATAAAATCTGATTAATTAATAAAGTGGATAGCACAATTTAAGCACGTAATCAGATAATCAAACAAAAATCGTTTAAAAAGATTTTGAGGCTTTTAAGTTTAAAATGATTTTCTAATCAATCCTGTACCAATCAATAAATAAAAATATAAATTCAAAGTAAATAATAAAATTTGAATAGATCTCACCAGGAAATACTGAAGATAATGACAGAAATACAATAGAACTCAAGTCGGTGACGCCAAACCACAAGTGCTATAGATCAAGAACTTAAAATAAATATCTCACAAAAATCTTAGCGTAAATATCACTCTTAGAATAGGTCAACCTGATTGTTCCTGATGTACTTGACTCAATTCCCGTAGGTCTATATTAATAGACAAATAACTAGCTCTCCAACGGCTAGTTTCTCAAAGATATGCCACTTAATGATACTCTTAGACCCCATATATGATAAAATTTCATTTCAGGTGTATTTCACTTAAAAATAACTTTCAATTCTCTCAATTAAGTTCATAAAACTATTCTCAACTTAGAACCATAGCAATAAGAAGTATTAAACCATTTAAATTAGGAGAATCTTAAAATATATAGACCATATCAATAGGGATAACATAATAGGTTGTTGATAGTTCAATTAAGTTCAAATCTCCCAAATCTCTCTCTTGGAATCATAAAAAATGGATAGTTTTTGTCCAAGAGACCAAATCTCCCGAAATCTCAAATGATTCAATCAGTTGACTGAATCGAGAGGTCAGTTAACTGACCTGCCTAGCTCCAAATTCAACCGTTGGCTTAAGGCCAGTCGATTCACCGATTACATCAAATCGGTTGACCAATTGGATCAGTGTGATCCATTTTCCCTTCAATTAATCTATTGACCCAAACGGTTGACTGACCCTTTTTATTTGGTTAATCGATTGGATCAGTATGGTCACTTCCTTCACCAATTCAGCTACTGTTTCAAACGGTTGATCGGCCAATTTCATTTGGTTGACTAACTAGATCAGTAGCACCTCATATTAACTCTAAAACACACTGTTTGATTCAGTTAACCTATTGTTTTTCTCGGTTCAATTGACCAGAAAACTTAACTTTTTATACTTTAAAACATGTTTTCCAATTAGATCAATTATCAAATTCACTTCACATAAGGAGCACATATAATATCTCATTTTAGTATCTTAAACATATCACTTCTTATCATGACACATATATAATTAACTCATTTTAAGTGTCGTGTGTGATTCTGATTTGGGTTGCATTAAGAGTATATAAGTAGAGAGTTATTTTTACCTATTTTTCTTCGAGGTCTTGAAAACTTTTTACATTTTTATTACGTCTATCTTGCACCCTTTATGTTTTTCTCGTGAGGTCTTAATCTTAATCACATGCATGAAATTATAAATATGAAATACTCTATAAAACCATTAGTTCCACAAAAAACATTAATACTTAATTAATCATAAATACCTTGAATTCAACAATCTCCCCCCCTTTTTGTTGATGACAATTAACTTTGATGTTTTATTCAATAAAAAATGTAACCACGCTCCCCCTAAATCCGAGGACAAGTATTTGAACTCATTTAAGTGTAAACATGTAACATAAGTAAACAATGATAAAGATATTCAATATAAGTCCAAGAAAACAATAATGATATTCAACATTAAGTGTCATAATAACATCTCCCTTTATTCAATGCAATACTTAGGCGAACAAATTCTTAAACATCAATTAACTAATTAAACATCAACTTCTCCCCCTTTGGCATCTCAAAAAGTAGGGGCGGAAACCTAAAAACATCACTCTAGACATACATCATATGCCTAGCCATACCTAAATCTCGAATAATTTTCATGAATTGATCTTCCGCTAGAGGTTTGGTAAAAATATCGGCAAACGGATCAGAGGTATTGACATATTCAATAGTTACATCCCTTTTCTGAATGTGATCATGAATAAAATGTTGTCTAATTTCTATGTGCTTAGTTTGTGAGTGTTGTGTTGGATTCTTACTTAAACAAATAGTACTTTTATTATCCCAATAAATAGGGACTGCCTCCATACATATTCCAAAATCATGTAATTGTTGTTTAATATATTGAATTTGAGCGCAAAAATTACCAGTTGGCATATACTTAGCCTCAGGAGTATATAAGGCAACTGAGTTTTGTTGTTTACTAGGCCAAGAAACCAGGAATGTCCTAAAACGTGATATAACCCGCTTGTGCTTTTACGCTCAACTTTGCACCCTACAAAATCATCGTTGAAGTAACTAGTTAACTTAAAGTTAATCTCCCTGGGATACCATAATCCTTGGTCACTTGTCCTTTTTAAATATCAAAAGATTCGCTTGACCGCAGTTAGATGCGATTCTTTAGGACAAGGCTGAAATCTAGTACACAGGCATATACTAAACATTATGTCAAGTTTACTAGTAGTAAGATATAACAAGCTACCAATCATATCTCGATACATTGTTTCATTTAAGTTTTTGCTTGTATCGTTATTTTCTATTTTTGTAGGTGTTGCCATGGGAGTTTTGTACTCTTTAGCGTCATCCAAGCCATACTTTTTCAGTAACTCTTTTGTGTACTTGACTTGATTAATGAAAATCCCTTCTTTGGTTTACTTGATTTGCAACCCAAGAAAAAAGGTTAGCACTACCATCATACTCATTTCAAATTCAACCTGCATAATCTTGGAAAACTCTTGAAAAAAAAATTCATTAGTAGATCCGAATATAATATCATCAACATATATCTGCAATAATAGGATACCAGAATCATTCTGCTTGATAAATAAAGTAATATCACTAAGACCCTGTCGAAAACCATTTTTGATCAAATATCGGCTAAGTCTTTCATATCAAGCTCACTTAGCTTATTTGAGTCCATACAAAGCCTTTCGAAGTTTAAACACATTATTAGGAAGTTTATCACTTTCAAATCTCGGCGGTTGTTTTTCATAAAATTCCGCTGATAGAAAGACATTCAAGAATGCACTATTTACATCCATTTGATATAATTTAAAATCACGTGAACATGCAAAGGCGAGTAACATTCTAATAGCTTCTAGTCGAGCTACAGAAGCATACGTCTCAATATAATCAATTCCCTCTTGTTGATTATAGTCTTGTGCTACTAATATTGCTTTATTTCTAATTACCATACCTATTTTATCCTTTTTATTACGCTAAACCCATTTAGTACCAATGACAGGATAAAAGTTAGGTCTAAGAACTAGAGACCACACCTTATTACGTTCAAATTGTACTAATTCTTCTTGCATCGCGGAGACCCAAGATTCATCAGTTAACACCTCATTCACATTCTTGAGCTCAATTTGAGATAGAAAAGCAAGATTAATTATATCCCTAAGAGAGAATCTTGTACTTACACCTTTCTCAAAATTACCAATAATTTCTTTTACCAAATGTCCTGGCATTGTCTTTATAGCACATGGTAAAGTCATCTCATTTCCTTTTGGTTTCTCATTCTGTGTTTCATTTGTTGTATCACCTCTTTGGTTTTGATTATTATGTGTACCTGCATCATCATCATTCAAAACCTTTTTCGACACAAGTAGATTAGATTCCTCAAATATGACATGTATAAATTCTTCCACTACTAAGGTATGTTTATTATATTCTATAAATTTTACTATTATAAGCGTACACAAGGAAAATACCATCATCAAATTTAGCATCAAATTTGCCCAAATTGTCCTTATCATTTAAGATAAAACATTTGCAACCAAAAACTTTAAAATATGATATATTTGGAGTCTTACCATTCCAAATTTCATAAGGGGTTTTATTAAAAACCTCTTCGGATAGAGACCTTGTTTACAACATGGGAAACGGTACGTACGGCTTCGGCCCAAAAGTATTTAGGAAGACGATTCTCGTTCAACATTGTTTTGACCATTTCCTAAAGCGTTATGTTTTTTCTCTCCATAACATCATTTTGTTGTGGTGTTCTAGGTGTAGAAAAGTTGTGGGCATACCCGTTCTTATCGCAATAACTTATTACCTCATCATTCCTAAACTCTCTGTCTTTATCACTACAGATGCTAATGATGCAACATTGCTACTCATTTTGAACATGTTTACAAAACTTAGATAATATAGAAGCAACTTCACTCTTCTTAGCTAGGAAAAACACCCATCTAAATCTAGAATAATCATCCACAATTACGAATGCATAAAATTTACCACCTAAACTAGCAATGACATTCGAACCAAGTAAATCAAGATGCAACAATTTAACATATCTAGATGTGGATGTGTGCAACTTTTTCTTAAAAGATGATCTAGATTGCTTACCTAGTTAACATGCATCACATACTTTATCTTTCACATATAGTTCAATGCAAGTAAGCTACGTACAAGACTCTTCTTAGACAGATTTGAAATTAACTCCATACAAGCAAGCCCATGTTGTCTATACCATAACCAATTGTTCTCAAATAATGCATTTAAACATGACAAATTTTGTGAAGATATGTCATCAAATGAACATGTATAAACATTTTCAAATCGTGATATAACAAGTAATATGCTACTATCATGCCCATTCTTAATAATGCATCTATCATGGTAAAAAAAATAATCAATATTATAACATTTTATAACATAATTGACTAATACTAAGCAGGTTATGTTTAAGACCATCTACTAAGAAAATATCTTTTATAGTAGTAGACCCATTACCGATATTACCTACATCCAATCCCCCAAGCTCTATGGAGATTCACAATCCATTGAACCCTTTGATCTCTTTAGCAGGTAGGAACCAAACCCTTACGACGATTCTTTATTAGGCACAAAATTAACCTTTACAAGTTACCCTTTTTCCAGGCCAATGATGAACCCTATCTTTTTACCTGGCTAAAGATTAACCTAACACTCTCTTACTTATTTTTTTCACAGGGAAGGATGAATCGTTACAATTCACTCAAAAAATAATTCAATTACCGAAAAAATCAAAACTTAGTTCTTTTCAAGGGAAAATAATAACCTAACCTTGTTACCAAGACAAAAGATCAAACCTTAATTTTTTTCACAGGAAAAATATTGAAACCTAGCTACCCTGACTAGACACTATCCCAAATGTGTCAAATCCACCCAAACTCACAAATACCAAAAGAATAAGTTTCTTCCCACAAAGAGTTTCTACCACCTCAATACAAATATGCTCAATTAATGACCTGAATAGTTACTATGTGATAGATACAATATGAGCTAAATAAAATATGATTAATTAATAAAGTGGGTAGTACAATTTAAGCACATAATCAGATAGTCAAATAAAAATCGTTTAAAAAGATTTTCAGACTTTCAAGTTTAAAACGATTTTCGAATCAATCCTATACCAAGCAATCAATAAAAATATAACTTCAAAATAAATAATAAAGCATGGATAGATTTTACCAGGAAACACTGAAGATGTTGACAGAATGGCAATAGAAGTCAAGTTGGTGACGCCAAACCACAAGTTTTTTAGATAAAGAACTTAAAATAAATCTCGCACAAAAATCTCAGTGTAAATATCACTCTTAGAATAGCTCAAACTGATTGTTCTTAATGTACTCAACTCAATTCCAGCATATCTATATTAATAGACAAATAATTAGCCCTCCAACGGCTAGTTTCTCAAAGATATGCCACTTAATGACACTTTTAAACCCCATATATAATAACCTTTCATTTTAGGTGTATTTCACTTAAAAATAACTTTTAATTCTCTCAATTAAGTCCATAAAATTATTCTCAACTTAAAACCATAGAAATAGGACGTATTAAACCATTTAAATTAGGAGAATCTTAAAATATATGGATTATATCAATAGAGAAACATAATAAGTTGTTGATAGTTCAATTAAGTTCAAATCCCCTAAATTCCTCTCTTGGAATCATAAAAAATAGATAGATTTTTACTAAGAGACCAAATCTACCGAAATATCAATTGATTCAGTCGGTTGACTGAATCTCACCGGTCGGTTGACTGATATGCCCAGCTCGAAATTCAACCTGTTGATCCTAAGATTTTGATGGATAATTAAATGTTGATGTCTTTGGTGGGACTAATTGTTTGTTTAAGTGTTTCAGTTTATTAGTTCCAGTGATGAAGATGCGATGACAAATTATGAATGGATGCTAAATGATGATGACAACGATGATGAAGAATTAAGAGTTTGAAGAAATTAGGAAAAACAACTCAGGTGAATTTCAACTCTTAATATCTCAATTAGGAACTCACACGGCACAAAAGTTTTTATTGTTTATGTGTGTTTTGATAAGATGAAATTATTTGCTCCTATATGTATTTGAAAAGAAATATTTATAATTGACTTAAATGGAATTTAAGAAGTTAGTGGAGCTTATTTAGAAAAGAAAATGGTTAAAGAGGCGAAAATGTAAATAAGAATGAGTTCAAAACGAGTTCAGAAAAGAGATCCAGCATGTATAAGTCGATTGGTAGGTCGACCGGACAAAACAGGTGAAACTCTCTGTATCTCTAAGTCGACAGGTAAGTCGACCGGTCAAGAGAAATGAAACTCTTCGTATCTTTAAGTCAACAGGTAGGTCGATCGGTGAAGAGAAATGAAACTCTCTGAATCTCCAAGTCGACAGATTGGTTAACCGATGAACGCAGCAGCTTTGGCTTGGCTACATCCTAAATCGAGCAGTCGACTGGTCGATTGACTGAGGGCGAAGTTTTAGGATATTATGGATTCCGATTTCATATATAAAAGTAGCCATTTTTGGTTGGGATTTGTGAGGAATTTTAGGGATTTTATGATATTTAAGATATACTTCATCTATTATTTAATTCCTATTGATTTGGTTCATTAAGTTTGATTGTTTCTCAGTTGGGTACATAAAATTGTTTTTATTCTATTTAATTGAGAATGAGAAATATTTGGGGGACTTAATTGAGAGATTTAAAAGCTATAATTAAGTGAATTGAACAAAAATGAAGTCATAATGATATAAGGGGTCTAAGAGAGCATTTAAGTGTCATGACACATGAGAACTAGCCGTTAGAGAGGTGATTTATATCCCATATATATATAGACCTGCGTTTTTCGTATATGATTAAGAAGTGAAAGTGATTAAGATATTATATTGAGTTGTTCTAAGATATATCATTCTGAGATTTTGTGAGATCTATTCTAAGAGACGATCTTGAGAAGCATTTGCTATTAATCACTGCTGCCACTGGATCTGAAGTAACTACATTCTATTTATTTTTTCGGTGGATTCCGGGTGAGATCTTTCTAATTACTTTCTATTGTGCATTGCTTGTTAAATTTTTGTAAATTGATCTTTAGAAATTGTTTTTGAATTTTATTAAAGAAAATATTTTAGAAACAATTTTTTTAATCTGATTACGTGCTCAATTATTTGCTACCCATCTTTTGTTTAAAATCAGATTTTTAATCTCATGCTTTTCTATCACTAGATTTGGGATATTAATCGAGTTTTAATTTATCTGGGGTAGTAGAAGCTCCGAGTGAGATAATATGATTATCAAATTATATTGGTGAGTAGTGTGACGGATTAAATACTATTGGGGGTATTTAATCAAAGGGTAACCGGTTTCAGTCTCTTCCTATAAAGAGATTGAAGTAGTAATTCTTCTTGGATAAAATTGTTTTGAGTGAATTTTGTAACGGTTCAATCCTTACCGGGTAAAAGGATATTTGGAGTGTTGGTGAAGTTTTGATTCTTTTGCCTTCGTGTTAAAAAGAATTAGGTTATTCTTTAACCTGTAAAATAGATTTTGTAAAGGTTGATTCTGAGCCTGTAAAAGAATCGTTGTGAGGGTTTGGTTCCTACCTTTAAAGGGATCTTGAGTATTAGTGAGTGCGACTCTTCGTGGGGCTTGGGGGACTGGATTAGCCAAGAGTAGCTTGGTGAACCAGTATAAATCTCTGATGTGCTGCAATATTTAATTTGTTTATTTTTGCTATTTGGTGTGCATCTAGTTGATTATATAATTCCGCTAGGATATAAAGATAATAATTAATTTAGGATTAAAATTAATTATTTGATTTATTAAAGTATTATTCTGATAATTTTTTAATTACCCAATTCACCCCTTCTTGGGTATTCCACTGCGCCAACACAACCGTTGGCTTAAGACCAGTCGGTTAACCGATCACATCTAATTGGTTGACCAATTGGATCATTGTGATATATTTTTCCTTCAATTCATCTACTGACTCAAACAGTTGACCGATCCTCTTTATTCGGTTGACCGATTGGATCAGTGTACTAATTTCCTTTGCCAATTCAACAACTATTTCAAATGGTTGACCGACTAATTTTATTCGGTTGACTGATTGGATCAATAGTACTTTATTTTAACTCCAAAATACACTATTTGATTCAGTTGACTGATTGTTGTTCTTGGTGACCGAATTGACCCGAAAACGTAATTTTTTTATACTTTAAAACATATTTTTCAATTAGGTCAATTATCAAATTCATTTCTCTTAAGGAGCACATACAATATCTCATTTTAGGATCTTAAGTTTATCACTTCTTATCATGACACACATATAATTAACTTATTTTAAGTGTCGTTTGTGATCCTAATTCGGGTTACATTAAGAGTACATAAGTAGAGAGCTGTTTTCACCTATTTTTCTTTAAGGTCTTCAAAACTCTTCACATCTTCATTATGTCTATCTTGCACCCTTTATGTTTTCTTCATGAGGTCTTCTTTTTAATCACATGAATGAAACTATAATTCTAAAATACTCGATAAAGCCATTAGTACTACAAAAATATCAATACTTAATTATTCATTAAAATCTTAGATTCAACATAGTAGTTTTAGGAAATCTCTTCTCTCTATAAACCTTTTCATGGAATTCCACTTAAGTTTTGAAAAGATTAATTCTGACAAATTTGTTTCCGTGATCCTCCCTAAATTCTCATCTCCATAGAGTTTCAGGGAGTTTTAAATCAGGATTTCTTTGAATTAATTGGGCAAACTTAAAATAGACATCATTCACATCCGATGAAAACATTAGGATGAGTTTCTCGTGCTTAAACTTAATCCTTGAGCGTCAAGTGAATGATGTTTCCATTTTTTTTTATTTTTTTTTATCCTTGTTATCAATATATATATATATATATATATATATATATATATATATGTATAAAAAAAATAAAAAAAATATAATCTTAGTTTGTGGGAATTAATCCTTACGAACATTAAGATGAATCTGATGATTCGATAAATCTTGGGAGAGTTTTTCGTGACCTCGTTTCAATTTTCCAACTAGAGTAGAATTTAGAAATGATTGGTTTTAGGAAATCTCTTCCGGCGATAAACCTTTTCTTGGGATTCTGCTTAAGTTTTGAAAAAATTATTTGTTTCCGTAATCCTCCCTCAATTCTCATATCCATAGAATTTGAGAGAGTTTTAAATTGGGATTTTTTTGAATTAATTGGGCAAACTTAAAATAGATATCATTCGCATCCATCTCGCATATTTATTCCATGTATCATTTAGACGACATGTTTAAGATGCTTTCACCTCTTATACTTTTTTTTATATATTTCATTACATATACTCTCTTTTAGTTTTTTTTTTCATAATTCATATTTATTTTGTATCATTTAGATGACATGTTTATGACATTTTCACCACCTACACCTTTTTTTTTTTTTTTTTAATATTTCATGCATATATGTTTTTTAAGAATTAACAAATCCATGACACATCTTTTTATTTAGTCACGACACGTACACATATTTACACTATTTTTTTCATATATATTAAATAATTAATTTACTAATTCACGTAGTATTCCCTAATTCATTCCCGCATTCATATCACTTGCATTGACATGCTTAAATTAAGAGCATTTTGCATAAAAATCATATAAGTCATTTTAAGGGCATTACTTTTACATAAATAAAGGTTCATATTGTCATTTGCATTTGCATACATACCTTCATACCTTTTCAAATATTTTAATTTGTCCACTTAAATAAACTATAAAATCTCTCGAAAACATACATAAAACCACCTTCTGGGGATCATCCTTGTCGAATTCTTAATATTTGATAAGAGGTTATACCAGAGAAACATTCCCAAAAAAATACAAAAAACTTGTCCCAACTTATTTTTGAAAAATACAAAAAAGATTTCGTAAGAAGGAAAAGATTTCAAAATAAAATAAAATGTTAGACTAAACTAATTGGACTTAATTGGATATAAGGTACAGTTTTTAAATGGGCGTCTTGGGATGTCTAACACATTCTCTGAGCGTAATCGACCCCCAAGCTCTTAAATGAATCTTTGGTTTTGACCGTGTTTTTGAAGTCAATCTTTACTTAGACCTTTTTTTAAATGTTTTTTCTTTTTAAAAAAATTCGGTGACCTAGCACACCATTTAAAACCTATGCTAGGTGGCAATTCCTTATTTCTAAATTGGCCTAAGTACTTTTTTGAGAAAACTAGTGCTTGAAAAAATTCCTCTCACTTTTACACATCTTATTATTTACTATTCTTTTCCTTTCAGAAAATTGGTGCGCATCAGTTATATCATTGAATTTGCTAAAAGGCTTATAAGAGTTAATTTGAACAAACAATTTTTTTTTTTTACTTTTATAACAACAATGTATTTTATGATTTTTATAATATAAAGAAATTTAAATTAATAAATTAAAAACAAAACATCCTTTTATAATGCTCCAAGGGTAAACTAGAATACGCACCATTTTCTTAACATATCCTTTAATGCTTTAGATTGAATTACATTAAAAATAGAATATGAAATTAAAGACAAATAGTGGAAATAACCTGGATGGAGATTATACTCTAATTTTAAACTTTACGGGATGATTATATTGCCTTGATCCCAAAATTTCTCCTTGGAATCAATTGGAATTTTAGGTAGTGAAGAAAACCCAATCGAAACTTACACTTGAAGGTATTGTCTAATCGAAAAGGTCTGCCCCTTCTCCAAAAGTGGAGAGGGGTATTTATAGATCCCCACCCTGCCTAGGCCGCATCAATTGGTACAGCCCTGGTGACACATAGCTCTTAGGGATTGCTCCCTGTAGTGTTACCTTTTGCAACGGTCAATTTAATTCATCAAATATGTAACTGTTTTTCTAGTTGACATTTTCTTCTTAAAACCTCTTAAAAACCTAAAAAACGGCTAGAAAATCTTTCTAAATTGAAAGGGATTATGTCATAGTGATGTAATGGATGATGTCATGGATAATGTAAGGATAATGTAAAAATAATTATACTAGAACCTCATCCTTACGTTAATTCACCCTAAGATTAATTAGTTTCAAGATAATCAATTAAGTCACATATTAAAATATAATTAAATTAACAATTTTATTTCCTCCCTTAAAGTTTTAATTGAACCTCAATACTTCGATTAAATTTTTATAGGAATAAATTGTTCTTTAAAATTGAAGTATTTGTCAATATTAAATTTTATTCAATCATTCTAGAGACCAATTAACTCGAGAAATATTAATTTTAAATTTGAGACGTTGCTTGGGATGATCTATTTATCTTCCCTTTTTGAAATTTCGAATTGACTTCTCAAAATTTGATTCTTCAATCAAAATATTTTTCTTAGAAATTCCTTGAAGATTTCTCGATTTAAGCATATGTTCAAATTTTTTTACATTTTCTATTTTATTTTAATATATTTATGATGCCATGTAAAATGTTTGGTGAGTGGTGAGACAAAATATTGTGTCTACACCAACATTTGAGAAAAATTCAAAACCTTACTTTTCTATTCACCGTTCGATCGAGCTCTACAAATAAATTCCTATTCTATACATGTGGTTTCTAGCACCGGTGCCATTGTACCAATTATTCTCTTCATTGATTTCTTCTCCTTTGTAATCTAATTGTTGATCCTATGATTTTGATGAATAATTAAGTATTGATATTTTGGTGGAACTAATGTATTAATTGAGTGTTTTAGTGATTTAAAGTTTCAAGTGATGAAAGTGATAAAATTAAATGGATACTAAATGATGATGTTGAAGATATTGAAGATTTAAAAGTTCGAAGAAATTAGCGAAAACAATCCAGATACATTTTAACTCTTAATATCCCATTTAAGAACACACACATTGCACAAAATATATTTTTATCATTTATGTGTTTTTGATTAAAATTATTTGCTCCTATGTGAATTGAGAAGAAATAATTTTGAATGACTAGAATGGAATATAAGAAGATTAGTGAAACTAATTTTGAAGAGAAAATGGTTAAAGGGGAAAAAACATAAAAGAAAATGAGTTAAAAACGTATTCAGAGAAGATATCCAGAAGATGGCAGTCGACTGGTAAGTGGACCGGACAAGGAAGCTAAAAGAACCTGTATCTCTAAGTCGACCGACAGGTTAACCGGCTAAGAAGGGCTGAACTCTCTGAATCAACAAGTCGATCGATAGATCGACCGGTGAAGAAGTGCTAAACTCTCTGAATCTACGAGTCGACCGGGCAGTTGAGCGATGAGCTCCATTGTCTGCAACCTAAATCAGGCAGTCGACTGGGTAGTCGACCGTTTGCGTTGTTTTCGGATATTGTTTGATCCGAAATTATATCCAAAAGTAACTATTTTTTGTTGAGATTTAAGAGAGATTTTGGGGGATATTATCTATATTTAAGATATGGTTCACATACTAATTAAATCCTATTGATTTGGTACATTAAATATTAATGTTTCTCAATTTGATTCTTGAAATTGTTTCTAATTTATTGAGATTGAGAAATATTTAAAGGGTTTAATTGAAAGTTGTTTTTAAGTGAAATTGAACCTAAATAAAGTTATTATGGTATAAGAGGTCTATAAGTGCTATTAATTGTCATGACACGTGTAAACTAACCGTTATAAGGCTGATTTCATATTCCTATATAAAGACCTGCGAATTTTTATTTATGACTAATCATTATAAGAGAGAGAATTCATATATTATCAAGAGAGATCGGAATATATCAATTGAGTGAGCTTTTCTAAAAGATATCTTATTGAGAATTGAGTGAGTTTTTTTAAGAGAATCATTTGCTAATCATTGCTGCTACTGATTTGAAGTTACATTGCAATACTATTTTCTTTCAGTGGATTTCGGGTGAGATCTTTCCAAATTGCTTAGTATTTGTTTATTGATTTTAAATTTGAAAATTTATCTTAGAAATTGTTTATGATTTTTGAAGAAAATATTTTTACAAATAATTTCTTGAATCTGATTACGTGCTCTAATTTGCTACCCATATTCTTATTAAAATTAGATTTTTGTTTCGTATGTTTTTCTATCACTAGTTGGGATATTAATTGAGTTATTATTTATCTGGGGTGATAGAAGCTCCGAGTGAGATTTACTACTTATCAATTTATGTATTTGTGAGTTGTGATGGGTTAAATACCGTTGGGGGTATTTAATCAAGGGTAGCTAGGTTTCAGTCTCTTCCTGTAAAGAGATTGATGTATTAATTCTTCCTGGATAAGAATTATGTTGTGAGTGATTTGTAAAGGTTCCATCCTTACTTGTGAAAATGATAGTTGAAGTGTTTTGAGAGGTTTTGATTCTTGTGTCTTAGTGTTAAAAAGAATTAGGTTATTCTTTAGCTTGTAAAAATAGAGGTTCTTCCTTAGCCTGAGAAAAAATATATTGTAAAGGTTGATTCTGAGTTTGTAAAAGAATCGGTGTGAAGGTTTGGTTCCTACCTTTATAGGGATCTTGATTTTAGTGGGTCGACCTCCGTGGAGGTCGGGGGACTAGATTAGCCAAGAGTAGCTTAGTGAACCAGTATAAATCTTTGGTATGCTGCTATATTTACTTTTTTATTTTTATTGTTTGGGTGTGCACTTAGTTGATTATATTATTCCGCTATGATATAAAGATAATAATTAATTTAGGATTAAAATTAATTATTTGATTTATTGAATTTTATTCGGATGATTTTTAATTACCCAATTCACCCCCCTCTTGGGTATTCTACTGGGCCAATAATTGATATCAGAGTTAGTTTTAGCTCGATTAAGGTTAACATCCTAGCTAAACTGGTCACGTGCACACACCATGGATGATGTGTTTTGTGTATCCTCTTTTAATAGTGGTAAATGCGTATATGATAATGTGGTTTATGATTCATGTGATTTTAGTGGAAGTGATGGAGATGATGATGAAAATGAAAATGAAAAAATTACTTTCTTTCACACTACGTTTTGCTAAAGAAAGCTTGAGTTTAAAAAGAAAAATTGATTCTTTTGAAAATGATGGAAAAAATGTCCAAAAATCTAAAATATATTTGGATGTTATTGTGGTACAAAAGAGTTTTCGAACGTTGTTTTTTAAATTAATAATTTTCTCTCTAAAGTGGATTCTCTTGAAAATGAAAACAAAATTTTAAAAAATAATTTTGATATGATTTCTAGGCAAAGGTCAAATCTTGTTTCTAAAGTTGATTTGCTTAAGAAAAATTTCGAAAAATCAAAATTCAACTTTAAGTCTATTTCGAGAGATTCTGAAAATGATTTTTCTAGGCAAAGTGGATATGTTTCATTGTCTCATCCTTCATCACAAACCAGTGATAATTATGTGGCTATTGTTAGAAATGATTCTTATTTTACATCTCATGCTTTCTATGATAATTTGGATTTGAGACGTTATTATTGTAATAGGGTTGGGCATTTTAAAGTATCATGTCCATTCAAGAACCCTAAGTTTATGTCTAACAAGGACGGATCGAAAATGAAATGGATACCGAAGAGAACTATTAAAATGTCTTGTGCAGAATTACAAAATATCATAAGTGAACCTAAAGGAACAAGTAAAAAGTTTATATCAAAGCCAAAACATGAAGTCACCAAAGATCCACAAGCGACGTGTGCAAAGTGAAAAGATGCACCAAAGACAAGAGGTGAAGTTGTAAAGAAACCACAAGAGATATGTGCTAAGAGAAAAGCTGTACCAAAGCCAAGATGTGATATCACCAGAAAATCACAAGCGATACATGGAAAGAGAATCATCAATGAACCAAATGGTAAAAATCAAAAGAAGAGAGAATACGAATAAGCCAAGAAGAAATGTGCACCTAAATCAATTATGATCTCAAATGTGATAAAAAGTAAAGTTGTCCCAAATGATAGAAAAGGTACTCCTAACCCTCCGTATTTTAAATTTATTAAAGAGGGAGAGTCCTAACTTGCCAAATAGGTAAGTCGGTAATTGTTTCTAAGACCTATATTAAATGATGAGTTTACTTGTTGTCTTAGAAACATTATATGGTGATTATGAAAATCACATTTAGTAAAAGTATAATTACATGTTTTTTTTTATAATGTGCTTATATGCTTATATGTTATTGAGATTTAGAAATTGAATTGAGCTAAGTTTTTATTTTTTTTTATTTTTTTTATTAATCTTGATTTATTAAAATGCATAATATTTTAATTGAGGTGAATTAAATGATAATGAATGATTTATTTGATTTGAATTGTTCAGGATCATGATTGTATGCTTACATAGGATATATTTATATGAATTTAGTATTTGGCTATATACATGGTAATATGTCATTCTTATATGTCTCATATCCTCTGATTTTAAATGATTATTATTGTGTAAGGGATTGAGCATGTTACGAGATAACATCTTTAATATGCATGTTATTGATTGAGATATGATTCATGTTATTGAGTGTTAATGATTATGTGTTAATGAGAAGTATGTTACTTGAGAAAACTCGATCGGAATTGATTGGTTTATATGATTAAGATTGCTTGGAATTAATTAGTGATCATAAATGTTGATGAGAATAAATGATAAATATATGTTCACTTGATTTCTACTAATGATTTTCTTCCAAGCATGTTCAAAAGAGTTTCAGGTTTTAAGATTACTCAAGAAAAAATAAATATTCATACCGAAACTCAAAGTTGAGTCAAGAATAAGAACAAGGTCGATTCAAGGAGATAATCGATTAGAGTTAAATCTTCATTCAACTAAGTAGTAAAACAATCTCATTCTTGCATTATTATAAGAGAAATTTAAGTATCATGATTTGATTATATAACTATGCTATATGAGATTCTCTAAAAGTCATGTTTAAAATATGCGAAATATCTTGTATCAATTCGTGACTCGTTTATCATTGAATTATTTGTCAATTTCCATAATCTCTAAATATATATAACATGAGTTATTCGTTAATGATTATTGTTGAAAAAATTGAGCTGAATTTTTATGAAAGAAGATGTGTTATATTGAGAGTTACATAAATTATCATTGAGAGATGTTTCATGTCTTAATGTTTCAAAGATTATATTTATTTTTTCTCCTTAAAAGGAATTAATTTGTTTACACATATATAGTGGGAGATTGCATGATTAAGAATGACGTTTTTGGGGTGGATTTTGATGGATTGAGTAGACTTGATATTCATCTATAAAATGATCCACATAGTGTTGATGTTTTGTGCTTAAAAAGTAATTTATTCAAATGAGTTTTAATTTTTAAAGTTGATCCGATATGCTTCTATTATATGAATGCCTAGAGTGAATTATCTATGTGTTCCCTCCTCCCTAAATTTATTTTTGAAGATGACAAAGGGGGAGAAATTAATGATATTTTATTAAATTAAGAGGGAGTGTTTTAAAATTGTGCTTTAATTAAGTATTTTTTATTTATGTAAAGGGGGAGAAATTAGAATTGTGCTTTATTGAGTGTTTTTAATTTGTGCATTATTGAAATCTTCATTATGATGCTTTAATGAGTTAAAAGACCCATCCTCAGATTTAGGAGGAGTGTGGTTATATTTTTATTTTGAAGAAAATATCAAAGTTAATTGTTATCATAAAAAATGGGGAGATTGTTGATCCTAAGATTTTGATGAACAATTCAGTATTGATATTTTTGTAGAACTAATTTATTAATTAAGTGTTTCAGTGATTTAAAGTTCCAAGTGATGAAGATAACAAATTAAATGGATGTTAAATGATGATGTTGAAGATATTGAAGATTTAAGAGTTTGAAGAAATTAGGAAAAACAACCCAAGTAAATTTCAACTCTTAATATCCCATTTAGGAACACACACATTGCACAAAATGTATTTTTATCATTTATGTGTTTTTGATAAAAAATATTTGCTCCTATGTGAATTGAGAAGAAATAATTTTGAATGACTAAAATGGAATATAAGAAGATTAGTGGAACTAATTTTGAAAAGAAAATGGTTAAAGGGGCAAAAACGTAAAACAAAATGAGTTAAAAATATATTTAGAGAAGAGATCTAGAAGATGGCAGTCGACTGGTGAGAGGATCGGACAAGAAAGCTGAAAGAGCTTGTATCTCTAAGTCGACCGACAGGTCAACCGGCTAAGAAGGGCTGAACTCTCTGAATCAACAAGTTGACCGATAGGTCGACCGGTGAAGAAGTGTTGAACTCTCTGAATCTATGAGTCGACTGGGAAGTTGACCGATGAGCTCCATTGTCTACAATTTGAATCAGACAGTCAACTGGGTAGTCGACCGTTTGCGTTGTTTCCAGATACTGTTTGATCCAAAATTATATCCAAAAGTAGCCATTTTTTGTTGGGATTTGAGAGAGATTTTGGGGATATTATCTATATTTAAGATATGGTTCACATACTAATTGAATCCTATTGATTTGGTACATTAAATATTAATGTTTCTCAATT
Organism: Eucommia ulmoides; assembly: GCA_016647705.1. Classification (NCBI taxonomy): domain Eukaryota; kingdom Viridiplantae; phylum Streptophyta; class Magnoliopsida; order Garryales; family Eucommiaceae; genus Eucommia; species Eucommia ulmoides. The sequence continues at coordinate 49,022,812 of CM028339.1, read as the reverse complement.
TGGTTCTTGAAATTGATTTTATTCTAATTTATTAAGATTGAGAAATATTTGAAGGGTTTAATTGAAAGATTTGAAAGTTGTTTTTAAGTGAAATTGAACCTAAATGAAGTTATTATGATATAAGGGGTCTATAAGTGCTATTAATTGTCATGACACATGTAAACTAGCCGTTATAAGGCTGATTTCATATTCCTATATAAAGACCTACGAATTTTTATTTATGACTAATCATTCTAAGAAAGAGAATTCATATATTATCAAGAGAGATCAGAATATATCAATTGAGTAAACTTTTCTAAGAGATATATTATTGAGAATTGTGTGAGTTTTTTTAAGAGAATCATTTGCTAATCATTGCTGCTACCGATTTGAAGTTACATTGCAATACTATTTTCTTTCAGTGGATTCCAGGTGAGATATTTCCAAATTGCTTATTATTTGTTTATTGATTTTATATTTGAAAATTGATCTTAGAAATTGTTTATGATTTTTGAAGAAAATATTTTTATAAATAATTTTCTTAAATCTGATTACGTGCTCTAATTTGCTACTCATATTCTTATTAAAATCAGATTTTTGTATCTTATGTTTTTCTATTACTACTTATCAATTTGTGTATTGGTGAGTTTTGATGAGTTAAATATCGTTGGGGGTATTTAATCAAGGGTAGCTGGGTTTCAGTCTCTTCTTGTAAAGAGATTGGGGTAGTGATTCTTCCTGGATAAGAATTACGTTGTGAGTGATTTGTAAAGGTTTCATCCTTACCTGTGAAAACGATAGTTGGAGTGTTTTAAGAAGTTTTGATTATTGTTCCTTAGTGTTAAAAAGAATTAGGTTATTCTTTAGCCTGTAAAAAGTAGAGGTTCTTCATTGTTTGAGAAAAGGATATTGTAAAGGTTGATTATGAGCCCGTAAAAGAATCGGTGTAAGGGTTTAGTTTCTACCTTTAATGGGATCTTGGTTTTAGTAGGTAAGACCTCCGTGGAGCTTGGGGGACTGGATTAGCCAAGAGTAGCTTGGTGAACCACTACAAATATTTGGTGTGGTGCTATATTTACTTTATTATTTTTGCTGTTTGGGTATGTACTTAGTTGATTATATTATTCCACTATAATATAAATATAATAATTAATTTAGGATTAAAATTAATTATTTGATTTATTAAATATTATTTGATAATTTTTAATTACCCAATTCACCCCCCCTCTTGGGTATTCTACTAGGTCAACACTAATAACATGGTAGACTTGACAAAATATTCAATTTTGTTTTCCAAAAAAAAAATATATCTCCTCAACATTGTTAGATTCAATTTTACAATCCAAAGAATAATGCTAAAATTTGGGATAAATATAACATTTACCTTGTGTTGTGATGACATACATTCTCTTGTGCGATTTTGTGTAGTTACACTCTGTATATCCCCTTGATTTGTGTGAAGTATGTCCCCTTTTTTCTTTATAAGGCGGGCTCAAACTAACAAAATTTTGAAGTGTATAGAAGATAATGTAAAGAACTAAAAAACAATGCACACTTTGAATTGAAATTCTTGAGTTTAATTTATACATTTACCTCGTTCGCGTCCAACGCAAGCACATCCATGACCCTTTTTTTTGTTTCTCTTTATTTCCTTCATTCTCCCTCATTATAAAGCTTTGTTACGAGTACATGCACCAACGTCCATTGCATCTTCTTTTCAATTCTCTCTTCATGGGTTTGTAAGGACACAATGAGTTTATCCACAGGTTTAGTGTCTATATCTTTACACTCTTCAATGACAACAATAACAACATAGTGAAATTTGGGTCCAAAAAATATAAGATTTTTTTCAACCTCTCGAATGTTTTTTGTTTCCTCACTATTTATTTATTTAATTCACCAAAATTAAAATTATTGAAAAATAATAATTTTCATGTCTCAATGTTTGGAGGTGAACAAGAAAGACTTTATCAACTCCACTATGAGAGGCTTGAAGAATGTCATGCATGTGCTTGAATTTTGTTGTGTTGATTTTTTTTTTTTGCAAAATCATCCAAAGATTGACGAACGATGGAAAGCACCCATTCATTCTTTAGCCTCTTATTTTTTAATATCTTCCTTTGATTTGTATTTAAGGTAGCTCCATCTTGTGGTTTTTGATATTCTTTTTATGCCACCTCTCATGATTCTTGGGACCTAAGTGTTGAATCCAAGGTTTTGATGAGTAATTAAGTATTAATATTTTTTGTGGAAATAATGGTTTTATCGAGTGTTTTAGATTTATAGTTCAATGTGTTTGATTAAGAAAAAGATTTGTTGAATAAAACATAAATGGTAGAAAATGGACATAATGAAGACGTGAATAGTTTTTAAGACATGGAAGAAAATTCGGTGAAAATAACTTTTTATTTATATACTTTTAATGCAACCCAAATTAGGATCACACAAGACACTTAAAATAAATTAATCCTATGTGTGTCATGATAAGAAGTAATAAGTTTAAGATCCTAAAATGAGATATTTTATGTGCTCCTTATGTGAAATGGTTTTGATAAATGACCTAATTGAAAAATGTGTTTTAAAGTATAAAATATTATGTTTTTGGGTCAATTCGGCCAATCGAAAAAAGGGATCGGTCGACTTATTAAAACAATGAGTTTTAGGAGTAAAAATGGAGTCCTACAAATCGAATCGGTCAACCGAGAAAAGCAATCAGTCAATCATTTGAAATAGTAGCTGAAATGGGTAAGAAAATGAGCACTCTGATTGATTCGGTTAATCAACGGGTTTGGGTCGATCAACCGAATGAAACAATGGCTGAATTGGTGAATTTGAGAAAGCTACTAATTGAGTCGGGCAACCGACTGGGTGAAAGGCCAACAGCTAGTTTCAGCCTAGCAAAGGGTGATCGACCTAAGGGTAGTGGCCGGTCAACCGACTGTCTAAGTTAATATTTTGACTAATTTGGTTTCTCGGTAAAAAACTATCTATCTTTTTTGAATCCAAGAAATAGATTTGGGGGATTTGAGTGAAATTTAAATATGTATGACTTATTATGTGATCTCTGATTTGGTCCATATATTTTGAGATTCTATTAATTTAAATGATTTAACACTTCTTGTTCATATGATTTTAAATTGGGAAAAGTTTTATGGACCTAAATGAGTGTTTCTAATTGCGATATTAATATTGTCTTTGGTGTTTCCCGGTGAAATCCATCCAAGCTTTATTGTTTGCTATCTAAAGTTATATTTATATTGATTTTTTGGTTTAGGATTGTTAGAAAAACTGGTTTGAATTTAAAATTCTAAAAATAGTTTAAACAATTTTTTACCTGATTATGTGCTTAATTTGTGCCATCTACTTATTTATTTAATCAGATTTTATTTGCCTCACATTGTATCTACCATATAGTAATTATTCAGGTCATTAATTAAGTATATCTGTATTGAGGTGGTAGAGGCTCCTTGTGAGAAGAAACTTACATTTTTTGTATTTGTGAGTTTGAAAGGATTAGACACGTTTGGGATAGTGTTTAGTCAGGGTAGTTAGGTTCCAATCTTTTTCTTGTGAAAATATTAGGGTTTGATATTTGTCATGTTAAAAATGTTAGGTTATTCTTTTACCTTGAAAAGAATTAGATTTTGATTCAGTCTGTAATTAAATTAAAGAGTGAATTGTAATGGTTCATCCTAACCCTGTGAAAAAGATAAGTGAGAGAGTGTTAGGTTGATTCTTAGTCTGTGAAAAGAATTCGAGTATTATAAAGATTGATTCTGAGCCTGTGAAAATAATAGAGAATTGTAAGGGTTTAGTTCCTATTTGGTAAAAGAATCAAGGGATTTAGTGAATTGCGAATCTCCGTAGAGCTTAAGAGACTGGACGTAAGTAAAAGTAACTTGTCGAACTACGATAAATTCTTGTGTGCTGCATTACTTTATTTCATATTTTGTGTTTGGGTGTACACTTAGTATTAAACATATTTTGACTGCATAACAAGATAATAATTGATTTAAGGAAATTGAATATTTGTGTTTAAAGGATTTAATTGTTTAAATTTAGTATCTACCCAATTTACCTCTCTCTTGAGTAGCTCTTTGGGTCAACACCAAGAATTGCCTTCATGCAAATACACAAATTCTCATTATTATTTTTGGTGAATTAGGGGACCCAATAAATGAAGTAAATTGTTGTTTGACATCTCTCTATCACTCAATCTCACCACAAGCCTAACTGGCTCTTTATACCACTATCCCCACTGAATAATTATTAGATATAACTCATAAACGTACACATATTACAATATTAAGTTTAAGATTCCAGTTCTCTTGTCAATTTTTTTTGTTTTAATATTTTTCTTACTCTTGTCCTTTTTTTTGAACATATTTATTGGATTAAACAACCCTCCTATTTGTTTTTTTCTTTTCTTTTTCTTTTTTTTTTTTTATTTTTTTTTCATCTAAGGTAAATCACAATAAATATGGTATAGTTTTGAGATTTGTAGCAAAATATATATTCTAGATTTTTTTCATCATTCAACAGAAATTATAGAAATGTAAATGTGTTGGCCCACAGATCGACCCAAGAGGAGGATGAATTGGGTAGTGATAAAAATTTAAGCAATTAAATCTTTAAACAAATAAGTTATCAATTTTCCTAATTAATTATTATCTTGCTATACAGCGAAAATATGTCTAACTAAGTGCACACCCAAACAACAGAAAATAATAAAGCAACATACAACGATTTATACTAATTCGATAAACTAATCTCCGGATTCATTTCCTAGCTAGAAATCAAACCTTTACACTCCCACATTATTAAACTTATCCTTTTCACAGGCTTAAGAAGAACCTTATATTTTTCAAGCTAAAAACTAATCTAATTCTATTACATAAAGAATCGAAATCTAATTCTTTTAAAAGGCTAAAGAGTAACCTAATATGATTCACAGGCTAAATATCAAATCTTAATATTTTTCTTAGGTTAAAGATTAACCCTAACTACCCTGATTAAACATTGTCCTAAATATATCTAACACGTTTTTATGTATTTTTGTATAAATCAGATGTGTGGGGTGAAAATGCATGAAAATGGATCATAAAGTGATCAAATCGGATCAAGAACGGTAGGAAAACAAGTATGAGGGCAAAATTCTAAAATGTAGCCCACTCTCGCCGCGTCTAAACCACCGCCGCGACAATCAATATGCAGAGAAGGCCTAAATCTTGCTGGATATCCATCGCCGTGGCGGTGAAACAACAGAAAGGCTTTGATCCCTCCGCTGAGTCTACCGTTGAGGCCGTGACCCAGCCGACATACCCACCGCCATGGCAGTAAGCCCACCACTGCGGCGATCACACCACCGCGGCAATCACTTTGCACAGCTGTTAGATATTTTGCTCCCTATTTAATCCCCTATCATCTCTTCTTCTCAAAGCTCCCGTCCATTAGAGATCCCTAAGGTCTTAGGATATTTTAGAGAGTGTTTTGGGGAGTGCCCAACAATTCCGAAGGAGACGAATAGGTTGCGAAAAAGGAGAAGCAATCGTTGAATGGTTTTAGAGCCAAATTTTCGGACTACGGCTAAGTTCTTCCATTTCTTTCTTTATTTTCTTAATTTTGGTAGGTTGTTGAGAATGTTTAGCTCGATTTTTATTGTATAAATGGTTATGGCTATGAGCTAAACAAATTTTGTCTAGGGATTAATATATTTTATGAAATTGTTGTTTGTTTGAGTTATGTTTCGTTAATGGTTGTTCTTCGCAATTTCAATTATGTTTATCGATTTTTCATGATTTTATGCTTGTTTTGATATAGTGAGAAATCAGAGTTTGACACTCGGGAGAGGTAACCCCGAATTCGGATTAGGGTAAACACAACGCGACGATCTAATTACTCAGGAGAGAGTTAGAAAGTGTGCGATCAATGATGTTGGGGCAAGACTCATATGACCTAGTGTCGTTAAAATGTTGAGGGAGACTTCTTCGTTGATGTGAAATCACATATTCACTCGTCTTACACTCAGGAGAGGTGGCGAGTGAGTTTACGATATAGAGATTGTCGGATAAGTTGAATGCCATTATTGTAAATTAAATAAGACCAAACACGTTTTTGTAAACAAATTTAATCCCTAGATAATCTTTTCCCCTAAACATCTCAATTTAGTATTATAGTTAATTAGTTTAATTAACTTAGTATTAGTATTAATTAATTATAAACTAAACTTTTATTGCCTAAATAAAGTTAGGTTATGACAATCGTGGTACTCGATAATAATCTCAACCAATCCCTGTGGATACGAAAATCCCTACTTATTCCTATCTATACTAAAACTTGACCGGTACATTTGCGGTGAAAGTGGCGATGTAATATTTCGCTACCAAGTTTTTGGCACCGTTGCCAGGGATTGTGTTTTAGATTATTGTTGATATTGTGAGTAAATGACCCGATTTTAATTTAGGCATTTCTTTTGTATATAATTTTTTCTTTGTAGTTTTTGTTTTCGTTTTCCTGCAGGGTGCTTAAAGATGTTAGATCGACAGGTACTTTTGCGTTTCTTTTAACGGGATTACGAGCCGTTTTATATTGCTTGGGATCGATACAAGGAATTTCTATTCTGGTTTTTGAACAATCGTTTCCTGAGGGAGTGTAACATATTGAACTTCTTCGATGGGTTACAAGCCGCAACCAGAATGTGGATGGAAGGAGGAAACAGTACCACCTCTTTTTATGAACTAACTACGGATGAAGCCTTTTGTTCATTTGAGGAATTGCTGGCCTTTGATTATCAGAGTTGGAATTATTCACCAAGTCACCAAAACTTGAGGGATTGTTTCAATACTGCGGTGCTATGGATTGACATCCCGAACCAACAAGAGGAGTCCTCCCTCGACCTGGAAGAAATATTTGCTATTGTCATAGGGGAGACTCAGAGAGTCTTGAAGGAAACAAATGACCGGATCAACCAGCACGAGGATCGTCTTGATTTTATTGAGATGGTCTATGCCGACATTGATATGACTGTAATATCTCTTCAGTCGATCATCTTATCTACTTGATTGAGGCCGGTTCCTCGTGGTGGCACTGGGAGATACAAATGCCATATTTATCGAAAGCCACCACGAGGAACCGGAAACGAACGGAAGGAGCTTGGGAGCATTCACAGATGATTATTCGAATGAACCGGGACCCCAAGCCTGGATAAAAAATTGTGATTCGTCACCCTTGGAGATCTGAATAGTGATACCACCATCGATCCTAGATGATTATATTTATGAGGATCCGATATGGCTCACTTGTTCTTCGCCACCATTAGCAACGTTCTTTCATGCCCACCAAGTACATGAGCCAGTGGAGAGTTCTATTGAAAGATTGAGCCGAAAAATGCTAAATCTCGCCAGTCTTGAGGGCGTACTGAACCAAGACCCGTATATGGTGTTATACGACACTTACTATGGGCGGAAGCCGCTCTTTGACAAGCACTTCTGCATATCAGGCTGACGACCATAAACCAAGCGTTTCTTGTGAGGCAAACCAAGTAAAAAATAAGTTAAATCTGTCACAGCCGACTTAATTCACAGGCGAGATTCTCTTGCCTCCTAGGTACGTGTTCTAAACCCCCATCTTCATTATCATGCTATATGCTTCTATTGGGATCGCTGATGGGCTGTTTTGGACATTACCCATTTAAGTATGGTAGTGATGTGTGGTATGTTTAGTATATGTTTTAGTTGTAGTTTATGTTGTTTTGTTTTTATTGTGTGCATGTTTGTTTAGGTTAGTTATAGTTATGTGCTGAGTTTTTACTTAATCTGGGCCATTACCCGATGATGAGTCTGTCCCCTGGTTGTTTATTGAGGTCAAGCTTAAAACTCATTCATGTGTGTTCTGTGTGCTTGACGTATCATTTTAGTAAAAGTTATTGTAGATCCTAAATGCACAAGCATGTAAACTCAATGTATAACTATCTCTTTGATTTGAAAACGATTAACTGTCAACCAAATTCATGACAATAGGGATTTTAGAATTTGATTTTGGGAAAATTCAAGGCGAAATCCTAGGTGAGGTAGTTCGGGAGATATGATTTAGGCATTCGTTTTTATCACTTGAGCCTTTTAAGCTAACCTTGTTATATCATTATCCCTCGTTACCCTGTCGAAACCTAAAAGCCGATTCAATTCTGAACGTGTATGACGAGCATTTTTTATACACTCGCGTATTGACTACTCCCAAGTATACGATGTCACACCCCACCCCGGGCACCCGTCACTCGAGGCTGGGCGTGACGTCGACAGGACGCTACCTGTCCAATTAACTAAATACATACAGATACACATAAATACACGCGCTGTAAATGTTATATTTTTTTTCTTCCAAAATACATGAACCTTCTACAGTTTACACCTGACCGGCTCACCTCCAAAATGACCCTACCACCAGACTTTACCTAGTGCCAGTAGTGGACCGACTTCTAGACACGGTACCTAAAACCAATTTTTTTTTATCGGTGTACTGTCTTCATAATAAAAATATTTTACGGATCAAGTATAAGAATTAAACACCACAGTTCAAAATATAAAATAATATAACTACGAACCGTACTGAGATCCAGTTTCTCTGTCACCATTGAAATAAACTGATATATTTAAAATACCCAAACCAAACATTTTAAATCAACCAACCCAATCATTTTTAAAATCAACCCATCCGAATATTTTAATCAAAATATAGTATAATATATCACCGCATACCGTGTTGAAAATCCAATTTCACTGCCACGAATGAGATGAAATAATATATTTAACACCCAATCCAAATATTTTGAGTCAACCAATTCAAATATTTTGAATCCACCAATCCAAATATTTAAATATATAATAAAGTACACCACACCTCCTCTCCTACTAACTATAGGATCATTTTTACCTCACGATCGAGAGTTGCAACAGTACCGTACCACCCGCAGGTCATATCCGCCTAACGGAAAGAAAATCCACATCTCGTAGGTCATATGCGCTTAACGAGAAGAAAATCCACATCTCGTAGGTTATATCTGCCTAACGAGAAGAAAATCCACATCCCGTAGGTCATATCTGCCTAACGGGAAGAAAATCCATATCTCGTAGGTAATATCCGCCTAACGAGAAGAAAATCCCACATCTCGTAGGTCATATCTGCCTAACGAGAAGAAAATTCACATCCCATAGATCATATCCGCCTAACGGGAAGAAACTATGGCATAGTCGGACTAAACATCACTCTCCACCTTAAAACCATTTTGATCCAAAAATCATTTTTCCACCTTTAAAAGCAACTTTATCCAAAAATCATTTTCCCCACCTTTAAAACCAACTTGATTAAAAAAAATTCTACCTTTAAAACCAACTTGATCCAATAAGTTGCAAAATCGTCCATTTAAAATAAGCACATTTTCTACAATTTATACGAAAATAAGATTTGTAAATTTACATAGAAGACAGTTCACTCACCTCGATTCCCGCACCACACAAAAACATCATCGGAAAGCTACCGGGACGTTGGCGCCTGCGAACCTAATAGTGATAGGCCTAAATTAACATTTTATTTAAAATAATCCTAATATGTAATGCATGGCTCTAGAATGAAAATTTTCCTTTTCCCCAAATTTAGTTATGAAAAATTATTATTTCGCTCGTTTCGCTCTGTTAATATTTACTGTACACAATTATTAATATTAACGGTTACAAAATCATTATCCCGGTTGTGAAAATTTTAATGCTAATAATTTAATTTTCAACGGAAATAATAATAATCGACTAATTTTAATTGAAATAATAGTTAATGATTAAAATATTGACCAACGAAATCGTTACCTATTCTGAATCACCCGCCGGACGCGAATTGGGCTTTTTTGTTTTTTGGTTTTTATTTGGGGTTGTTAGTGTAATTTTTTTCCTTCCTTTTCTTCTTTTTTTTTTTTTTTTTTTTTTTTTTTTTTTTCGGTTCTGCTTCAGTTCCAACCGTCTCTCTCTCTCTCCTATTTCTGCTTCGGCCATCACAACCACACTTTTGCTGCGCAACTCTAATAGTCAGTGTATATCTCACAAGTATCGCCAAACAGGTAATGTCTCCAAATCTCAGGGCAAACGCAATTGCCGCCAATTCCAAATCATGCGTCGGGTAATTACGCTCATGATTCTTTAGTTGCCGAGAGGCATATGCAATCACGTGCCCATGTTGTACCAGTACATACCCTAGCCCTTGGTGTAAAGCATCACTGTAGATTACAAAGCCATCCCATTAGGTCGGAAGGGAAAGTATTGACACATATATCAGTCTATTTTTTAGCTCCTGAGAACTTTGCTCACATTTATCAGTCCACTCGAATTTGGATTCTTTGCGGGTCAATCGGGTCAACGGGGCAGTTATAACAGAGAATCCCTGCACAAACCGACGATAATAACCCGCCAATTCCAAAAAGCTTCGAACTTCGGTCATACGTTTTGGCTTTTCCCATTGCACCACAGCTTTGAATTTCTTTGGTTTCACTTGAATACCATCCCCCCGAGATCACATGCCCCAAGAATACCACTTGATCCAACCTGAAATCACATTTGTTGAATTTGTTGTCAAGTGTCTCATTTGTCATCAAGTCAAGATTGAGCACCAACATCCAGGTGGGTTATTGCAGTCTCTACCTATACCAGAGTAGAAATGGGAGCATATCAGGATGGATTTCATTTCGGGATTACCCCGTACTCAAAAGGGGCATAATTCCATCTGGGTGATTATTGATAGGTTTACTAAATTTGCTCATTTTTCTAGCTGTAAAGACGACGTACTCTCTTGATAAGTATGCCTAACTGTATATTGACAAGATTATTCGGTTACATGGTGCACCGATTTCCATAGTATCGGACAGAGATCCGAGGTTTACTTCGAAGTTTTAGCCGAGTGTTCAAACTGCTCTAGGTAGTAAACTGAAATTTAGTACCGTATTTCATTTGCAAATTGACGGCCAATTAGAGCGTACAATCCAGACGTTGAAAGATATGTTGAGGGATCGTGTCCTGGAATTTCCTGGTAGCTGGGATGATTACGTGACATTGATGGAATTCACCTATAATAACAACTACCATTCGGTGATCGAAATGACCCCTTACGAAGCGTGGTATGGCAGGAGATGCAAGACTCTAGTATGTTGGACCGAAGTGAGATAAAGAAAATTATTGATGTCGGATATCGCTCAAATGACAGCAGACAAAGTAAAGGTGATTCAGGAAAGATTGAAGATTGCTCAGAGTAGACAAAAGAGTTATGCTGACAAGCGTAGGCGAGAGTTGGAATTTGAAGTGAGCGATCATGTGTTTTGTTTGCTGTTGTGAGTGTGTGTGTCGGCGATTGTGTATGGGTTTTGTCTGACGGTGTGTGTCACACCCTACCCCAAACACCCATCACCCTAGAGCCGGCGTGACATCGACATGACATCACCTGGACATCCAACCACCTAGAAAACGATAATAAATATACTAACATATACAGACACCCAAAAATATTACAAATCCACCCAAACACTAGGACATATCCGTCCCTGAAATTTTATACAACAAAATATGATAACAACATGATGATAATTTTCCTGAACCTTCCACGGGTTCTCCTCGGATAGCCTACACCCAAAACCTCCCACAAGACACCATCACAGGACTCTACCTAGTGCTAGTAGGGGACCGACTCCTAGTAGCTGTACCTGAAACCAAATTTTTTATCAGTGTACTGTCTTCATAATAAAAACATTTTTGTATGGATCAAGTATAAAACATATAAATATCACATATCGAACAATAATATAAACATCACATACCACCAGGAAAACTCCCTCTTCTTGTCACCACAGAAATAACGCATATATATATATATATATATAATAAATCAGCTCATTTACATCCAGGGCCGTTGGATGTCTTCAGATATTCGTAACCGTTGGATGTCTCTGGATATATACAACATCTATATACAATATATCTATATAATACAACACTTACCATCAACTTTACTTTTTAACATTTACCATCATGAACAGTGTCCTTGCTTGCATCATCAACAGTGTCTTTGCTTGCATCGAGACTTATTATCTATTTGCTTCTCCACGGATTCGTCTTCTTCTCCGCTGAATTCATACCCTCCCCTCCATAATCTTCGCAGAGCTCCTTCGCCATCGCCATCGCCATCATCGCCCCGATCTGTCGCAGTAGCGTTGCCGTCGACTTGGCCGGATCTAGATGGCGATGGCCGTCAGTGGTCTGATTCGGACGGCGTACGATGACACGGTGGTTTGAGACAGCCGATTCTCTCTCTCTTTCACACACGTAAAGATTCAGTCGCTACTGTCACTCTTCGATTTTTCTCTCTACCGCATTAGGGTTGCTCTCTCTCTACCGTTGTGCCCTCTCCAAATTAGGGTTGCTCTCTCATCGCCAGAATAACAGCTGCCGTACCGCCAACCATCGCCATCACCACGCCATCCCTGCTCCATCATCTCTTGATTGAATAATCACCATCGAAGCACTGCCCCTTCATCAAACCAAACTCAGTCCCTTCGGCCTTCACGGTAAGTATTTGTCCCAGAATTTTTATTTTTTTGATTTTTTGATTTACGATTTCTAATTTTTATTCATTTCAATTTTAATTTGGAGTTCCTTGACTCAGGGACTTGATCGATCCCATCGTCTTTCCATCGCCATCATCACAATATCTCCGCTTCATTGCTCTTTCACCGAAGCACAGCTTCTTCGCAACAATCAGCATCGAAGCACAATCCCTTTGTTGAACCAAACTCAGGTCAGTCTCCATTCTGTTTCCATTCCCTAATTTGTTCACTCTAAAATTCATGCCCAATTTTGCTGGAAAAATTCGCAATTCTCCAGGTATTTTCCCAAAATACTGTTTCTGAGTTTTCTGTTTCTGTTTTTGGTGCAAAATTGTATGGTGTTTCCCTAATCATGTGAAATTTCTCCAGGTATTAGTTACTAATTGGTTTTATATTTTCAGTTTTTTGACATTTAATGCCTAATCATGTGAAACTTCTTCACGGATTCTTTCCTATTTTGGTTTTTCCTTTTCCATGCATCCAGATTGCTTGGTTATGATAAGGTGGAAGTAATAAATCCTGAAGGTAGCAAAGAATATGGAAAAGAGGAAGCCCATAGAGGAAGATGGAAGTAGGAGGTGGTTTTTCGCCCACTTATATATTGCCTCTTAGTCTGAGTAATTTACCAGGTGATTATTTTTTTTGCTTTTGATTCTTCCATATGTAGGTTTTCATTTATTCCTAATGAAAAAATTCTAGACTATGTCTCTGTAGTTACTTGCTTGGGATGAATTACATAAACAGTTCACTCCCCAATTTTGTTGGTGGGAGTAAAGCTGTGGAAATCTCACTTCAGTAGGTTAAGTCGTCTAGGGTTGCAGCACCCAATCCTGGGCCGAAGGTGTGCTACTATGATGTTTAATTGCTTTGGTATCTTTATAGGACATGTATCTTCATAGGAATTGTCAATCATTGACAAAGTTTCCAAATGATGCCTTATGTGATTTACTAACCGATTTTTATTTTATTCCCATATTTTTTGAATAATTCTTTAGGAATGGGTGTTCTGTGCTGCTCCAGTTAAGTGTGCTTCCCTGTTTTACTTCAGTTTTGAATTAGTTATGGATTAAAATTTGGATTTCGATTATGTAGAATGTTGGATTTTGATTATCTGGGGGAGGCGGTGATGGACAATTTTGTTCTGACGTTACCGAGGTAAGTCGATTATCTATATGCATATATTCTTGAATTTAGTAATTCATGATGTGAAGTTAGAAGTTATCAAAATTCAATAGTGCAGTTCTTTGTATTATAAGTGATTGTTGACTCAAGATATGATATCACTAATAGTAATGAAATATTCATTTTTACAGTAATCTAGAGGCCTATCCATTGTTCAATTTCATTGCTGATTTGTTCAATGAAATCAATATTTCTTTTGGAGTGATTATGTGTGTATTTCTTTTGGAGTGAAATCAATGAAATCACTAATAGTAATGAAATATTCAATTATGTGTGTATTTCTTTTGGAGTGATTTGTTCCTGTTTCTGTTCCCTGTTTCTGTTTCTGTTCCCTGTTTCCGTTTCTGTTTCTGTTCACAGAAAATGTCATTCAATGAGCTTAATTCAGTGAGATCTGTTTCTGTTCTGTTCTGTTTGTTCTGAATTTTTTTCGAGGCCTATTTGTTCCTGTTTCTATTCCCTATTTCTGTTCCTGTTCCCTGTTTCTGTTCCATGTTTCTGTTTCTGTTCCTGCTCCCTATTTCTGTTTCTGTTTTTGTTTCTGATCCTACTTCTATTTCTGTTATCTATTTTTTGTTTCTGATCCTGCTTCTGTTTCTGTTCTCTGTTTTTTGTTTTATTGCATTTTTGTAAAATATAGCATTGAAGTAATGAGATATTTGGATAGGCAGTAAACATTTTTCGCCTTTATTTTGTTTCAGTTTGGTATTATTCTAATAGTTGAATATCTACGTGATTGGATATTGATTGTGTTGTATTTGTATTAGTTGGTAATTATCAGCCATATTATCATAAAGCTGATTTATTTAGTTTTGCAATTAAAGTTGTTGCTTTGTATGCTCTTCGTTGAATTTTGATTGAGTTCGTTTCTCTATTATATCTTATGGTTTCAGATTATATCATTATAAGAGAGGCTGGGGAGGATAAAATCAATTGTTTGTTGAACAATTCAAGCTATTTTTTATGTGGTCTATTTATGAGGAATTTCCACAAATTAATTTTATATTAGTCATCAAACTATTTTTTTTTTTTGTGTGTTTTTGTTTTGTTTTAGTGGGTCGCCAACTTCTGTTTTGTTTTTGTTTTATTGTTTCCATCTTATTACAGTCGATTTTTCAATTTCATTACTGATGTTCGAGAATTATGTGTGTATTTCTTTTGGAGTGATTTGTTCCTGTTTCTGTTTCTGTTCCTTGTTTTTGTTTCTGTTCCCTGTTTCCGTTTCTGTTTCTGTTCACAGAAAATGTCATTCAATGAGCTTAATTCAGTGAGATCTGTTTCTGTTCTGTTCTGTTTGTTCTGAATTTTTTTCGAGGCCTGTTTGTTCCTGTTTCTATTCCCTATTTTTGTTCCGGTTCCCTATTTCTGTTCCATGTTTTTGTTTCTATTCCTGTTTCTATTCCATGTTTCTGTTTCTATTCTTGCTCCCTATTTCTGTTTCTGTTTTTGTTTCTGATCCTGCTTCTGTTTCTGTTCTTTGTTTTTTGTTTCTGATCCTGCTTCTGCATTTTGCGATATATCGTCCCCGAGACGAAATCAAGCCCGAAAAAGGTTAGATTTCACTTTTTTCCCTCGCAGTTTCCATTAATTAATAATGGGTTTTGGTTAATGAACGATTTTCAAACTTGAAATTTCTAGAAATCAAAGAAGTTGAGTTGGGTGTTTGGGAGGCTGAAGTTCAGACAATATCCAACGTTTGGTGCTCCACAGAGGACATAACCGAAGAGCAGAAAAAGAATGCTTTGGCTGTTACCATGGCAACAACAGCTGCAGCTGAAGCTGCTATTGCTGCTGCTCATGCTGTTGCTGAAGTAGTCAAACTCACTGGTGTGCCTCACTTCTAATTGTTATCCTGTGTTCATCGTTTTGCCTTCAGGTATTGTCCTGTCTGTTTATTGTGTTTTTTTTTGTTAGATCAAAATTTGTTGGTTTAGGAAGCAATGTTGTTTAGAGAGTATGACACACAGTTGTATGCTATTATTAAATCTCTTTGAATTATTCTTCATTAAATAGTGGGTATTTGTAAATATTTTAGTTTTTTTCTTATTGGGAATAAATAATGTGTGAAATGGTGATTGTTCTCGATTGTTAGTTTTCAATTGTTATTGTTAGGGATGTTCAAATGAAATGGGTGTGGAATGTTGTATAAATAGAGGAGATTATGTCAAAAAAAAAATTATATATATATATATATTTATTTATTTTTTGTTTTACACCCGTGCCTTTAGGCACGGGTTATACACTAGTATATATATATATATATATATATATAGCACCCCAACTAAACAGTGAAAATCAACCAGAATAATTCAACTAACCATATAGTATAATGAAATCAGAATATACCAATCCAGTATAAAAGAATATGTATAAATGTACTCATCCCAATCTCCATATACGACAAAACACCACATCACACCACACCACACCTCGGCTAGCCATGTGATCATTTTAACCTCACGATCGGGAGTTGCAATGGTACCATACCACTCGCAGGGTTTGCTCCCAAACGGGACAAATAACCATCTGCCGGACTAATCTGCCTGATATGACATAATATCAATAACCACCTGTCAGACGTCTCCGGACAGGACATAATATCAGTAACCACCTGCCAGACTACCCTCCGGACAGGACATAATATCAGTAACCACCTGCTGGACTACCCTTCCGGACATGACATAATATCAATAACCATTTGCCGGACTACTCCTTTGGGAAGGCCATAAGCCATGGCATAGTCCAATCAATAAAAACACCCTCTATCTCCCAAACCGATTTAATCTAAATATCATTTTTCCATCTTTTTTGTAAAAACCAACATAATCCACAATTTCACAAACACCCAAAATCACTTGATCCATATAAGTTACA
This sequence comes from Eucommia ulmoides, assembly GCA_016647705.1. Lineage (NCBI taxonomy): Eukaryota > Viridiplantae > Streptophyta > Magnoliopsida > Garryales > Eucommiaceae > Eucommia > Eucommia ulmoides. The sequence goes on along the minus strand of CM028339.1, from coordinate 49,006,146 downwards.
AATTCGTCCAGTTTTAAGTAAACACATTCTCTCATCATATATGAAAATAGGTTTTGTAATTTACTAGAAGACAGTACACTCACCTGGCTACCCGCTCCGAACAGCTTTTACAGATTATCCTTTACCGATACCCCAGGTGCCTGCGAACCTAATAGTGACAGAGCCTACATCAATATTTTATGTAAAATCACCTAATCATGCAATGCAAGCCCTAAGTTCCGCATTTTCCCATTCTCCATATTTTATCTATGAAAATTGTTATTATTCGGTTAATTTCATTCCGTTAATTATTACATAAAAAAAATCTTGTAATATGAATGGTCCCAAATTTATTATTCCGTTTACAAAAATTTTATGCTAGAATTGAATTTAACAAAACTAAAATAAATTTAACGAAAAACGATATCTATTCTGAATCGTTTATGGGTCGCAAGATGGATTTTGAATTTTGCTGCGGTTATTTATGTAGTTTTTTTTTTTTTTTTTTTTTTTCATTTTTCTGTTATGCTTTTGTGTTTCTGGTTCAGTCCGACCGCTAACCGACCACCATACCCTCACATCCCTCTCTCCGGCAGCGACACACAACACTACCCACACCCCCACCACCGTCAACACCACTCCCACACAACATAATCACACACACACACATGCAGACCACACACCCATATGCACGGTGAAAATCAGAACACACACATACACACACAAACTCACAGTCATCTACATGCACCGGCTAAACAAAGCAGTACACACCCACACGTCCGCATAGAGCTCACAGGGATGAACAGGCCCATACACAACCAACGGAAACACACACAGCAACGGTAGTAGCAACATACACATACGCACTGTTGGCACAAAACAGAAAAACATAGCATACCGCAAAAAATCTTACCTGTCCATACCCGCAACACATATGCATGCCACCCACCCACAAAAATGATCAATAAAATACACATAATTACTCACCAGACCGACGATCGTCGATAACTAGACAACAATCACCAACTCCTGCTCACCGACGATGCTAAGAACGCACACTGCACGCCGTCGATGAACTACCCCACCGGCTGAACCATCTTCGCTCTCCCCTGGAACTGATGACGATATCCACACAATCACTCACACATGTAACAGCCACGACCACACTGCCGGAGGAACGCCGATTCAAAAAAAATTCGACGACCCCCACTCTGGTCTTCTCTCTCTCTAGAATTTCACTGATTTTCAAATTTTATTTGGGATTTGATCATTTCTACTGCATAAGAGAGTGTATATTTCATGAATTTAGTGGGTTCAAATGATCCAAGCATGCCACGTCGCCCTATCTCTCTCTTCCTGCCGGCCGGTGATCTCTCGTCACACACACAACACATGCATTTATATATATATATATATATATATATATATATATATATGTGTGTGTGTGTGTGTGTGTGTGTGTGTGTGTGTGTGTGTAAAAAAATGAGTTAAATTGCACTTTTCTCCCCCCAACTTCTTTTAAGATCTTAATTTTAATCAATTTCAACTTTTAAAAGTTTCTAAAATTATAATTTCACCCTTAATATTTTCAATTTTTTTATTTTAATTGTCAATTTGAATCTCAAGTTTAAATTTAATGTTTCTAAATTTTCAATTTGACCCCCAACTTTTGATTTGAATTTTAATTAATAAAATTTTACCCCGAAATTTTCCAATGCTCTAAAATGCAACTATTAATGATGTACGTTCTACGATTTAGGTCTTACAGTATGCGTGTGTATGTGTGTTGTGCAGCGTGGGTGTGTGTGCTCTGCTCAATGCTGGTGTGTATGTGTTTTGGCGTTGGGTGTATGGGTGCGATCGGTGAAGGTGTGTGCTATTCGTCTGCTCTATTCGACTGGGTATGTATGTGTGTTGTCCGCTATTTTGTGTTGTCGCCGGTTGGTGTGTGTGTTACGTCGTGTATAGGTGTGTGTGTCTCCAATTGTTTATTCGGCAATCGTATGGGTATATTCATCCGACGTGCATGTGGGTGTGTGATCGTTATTGGGGGTGCGACGGTGTGTGTGTGTGTGTAGTTTCGTCGTGTGTTTGTGTGTGCTACTGTGTGTGTGGGTGTATTTGATCAGACGTGGGTGTGTGTGTTTTTTGCTTTGTTTAGACGGTGACGGTGCATGTGTGCATGACTGTGGGTGTGTTATGTTTTTCGTTCATCGTCGTGGGTGTGTGAGGGCGTGATCGTCGTTGTTTGGCTCGACAGTGTGGGTGTGTTCGTCGCCGGTCGACTGTGTATGTGTGTATCGGCAACAGTATGTGTGTATGTGTGTATCGGCAACAGTATGTGTGTATGTGTTGACTTCACAACCAATCGAGTTGGAAGAGGATTTAACATACGTTGAGAAGTCGGTCCAGATCTTAAGTCGTAAAGATTAGGTATTGCAGATGAAAACGATTCCACTAGTGAAAGTGTTGTGGCGCAGTCATTCGGTGGAGGAAGCGACGTGGGAGCTAAAGGATGAGATAAGAGATAAATACCCGCACTTGTTCGATCCAGGTAACTAAAAAATAAAAAATAAAATAAATTTCGGGAGATTTTTTTTTTTTTTTAGAGGGAAGGGTTGTAAGACCCTAATTGTCGCACATGTATATTCGCTAGTTATATTTTAGAACGTTTAGTAAAGTAATGGGGTAAAATGTGTTATTTTTAATTTGAAATAAAATTTTAGGGGTGAATTTATAATTTTAAAAAATATTAAATTTAGAATTGGGTTAAAATGAAAATCTAAAGAAAATACTAATAGTGGTACGCGTGTGTCTGGGTATGTACGTATATATATATATATATATATATTCGGGTGTGTTTGGTTGGTTGGACAGGGAGTGTCATGCTAACATCACGCCCGGCCTCGGGTGACGGGTGCCCGGAGTGGGGTGTGACATACGAGATCAAGTTTTAATATAGTGGATCTTTAAGATCGGGTATTGTGTCCACAGGGATTAATTGTCGTTATTATCGAATACCGTGTTTATCAGAACCTAATTTTATCTAGGCGATAAAAAATGTATTTAATTAATTAATACTAATACTATTATAACCTAATTTAATCTATACTAATTATACTAATACGATATAGTTAGGGAATGGATTATCTAGGGATTAACTTTATTTACTTAAACGCGTTTGATTTTGTTTAGTTTACAATAACGACGTTCGACATATTCGACAATCTCAGTTCATAAACTCCCCCGCCACCTCTCCCGAGTGTAAGACGAGAAAATACGCGACTTCGTGTCAACGAAGAAGTTCCCCTCAACGTCTTAATAACTTTAGGTCACGTGAGTCTTGCCCCAAAGTCATTGATTGCATACAATCCAACTCCCTCCCGGGTTATTGGATCGTCGTGATGTGTTTACCTTAGTCCGAATCCGGGGTTACCTCTCTTGAGTGTCAAACTCCATATTCTCAATATATCTAAATGAGTATATAAACATACAATACGACAAACACAATCAAAATAGCGAAGAACAATCATTAAAGAAACACAACTCAAACAAAACTACGTTTTTATAAATAATATTAATCTCATATATAATCCACGTTCAACTCGTGGTCATAACCGTTTATACAATTAAAATCGAGCTAAACATGCTCAAACAACTATCTAAGTTAAGAAATAAAAGAAAAAATGGATGAACTTAGCCGATATCCGAAGATTAGCCACTAAAACCGTTTACTGATCACTTTTCCTTCTCCTTCTCCGCGTGGTAATCTTCTCTTTCGGATTTGTTTGAGCACTCCCCATAATCTCTCTCTATTCTATACTAAGCCCTAAGGGCTCTAATGGCCGGAGAGCATGAAAGGAGAGGGGATGAGAGGGGATTAAATAGAGAAAATATCTCAAAAAATATCTAATCTGGTACAGAGGTGATTGCCTAGGCGGTGGGTATGTCGGTTCATTGATTGTCGCAGTAGTGAAGACAGCGATGGATTTGGTGACTATCCTACAGTTTCACCGCCTAGGTGGTGAGATTTTAGCAGATTTAGGCCCTCTCTGTATTTTCACCGCCGCGGCGGAGGTCTGACGCTGCGATGGTAGGCTTCTTTTCTGGATATTGCCCTTGTGCTCGTTTTTCCACCGTTCTTTGACCGTTCTTGGTTCGATCTGATCGTTTACACTCCGTTTTCATACCTTTTGACCCCACACACCTGATTTATACAAAAAGAATAAAAACTAATTAAAACGTAATAAAATACTATTAAACATACTCTAAAACTAACAAAACCGGTTTTGAAATATATAGGTAGATCACACCTATCAGAACGCTTAACAAATACCCTGGTTGATCGAACTTTTTCCAAACCTAGATCGCTGAATTTAAGGCACAATTTGAGTCAATCAAGTTAGCAGTTGCAAATGCTACTTAAAATTAGAGGTTGGGTTAAAGGGCGAACTTTTAATTGGTTCGGTATTTGAGTACTCACTTGTCATTTTTCTTTCATTTTAACCACACCCGTGAAATTCTTATAATCGAATAAGTTTGGGGGTGTGGTATATATATATATATATATATATATATATATATAAAACATATGTAAATATTGTTTAAATTTTTGTTGCTTTGACAAGTGAGTACATCGTTCTTAAATATTGTTTGGGATTGTTTCCAATTTATCTGTGGGGTTTCGAGTGTGAGAGTGCCAAGTGTTGTGCCTCGGGTATTGCCAAGTTAACGATGTTAATATGTTTTCTAATTCTGATATACCCTTGGCCATTTGTCCAAAACTGAACCAAGTCCTAATGATATTTTTGGATTTCTTCGAGCCTACATTAGTGGAGAATAGATCCCAGGTTAGGCTTATGGATTCCCTATACCTAAATGGTTTTAGTCATGAACTTTATTGAGGGATAATCCCATCTAATCGACGGATAGTTATATATTTGAGTTTTAATACACACACTTTGAAAGGATCTAGAATGACGCTTACTATCATCGAATGTTGAAATTCTAGAATACCACATGGTGTGTTTTATGCTTGAACTCGATAGGATTGGGGGCCGATGAAGGAAAAATCATTTGGCCTGTAGATGATATTTAAAACTTGCACATTATTGTTTTTAGTATTTTTCGTTTTTCGTTTTTGATTTCATAATTAGTAGTTATATTTTCTTATATTGTGTGGGTGTTTTTCTTGAGAACTAGCAAAATTCTAAATTTGGGGGTATTTGATAGGTGTAATTTACCTATTTATTTTCAAACCGAACCTGTTAGTTTTCGAGTATGTTTATTATGTTTTATTATGTTTTAATACGTTTTTATATATTTTTATATAAATCAGGTGTGTGGGGTGAAAAAGCATGAAAACGGATCATAAAATAAGCAAATCGGATCAAGGACGGTGGGAAAACAAGTATGAGGGCAAAATTCTGAAATACAGCCCACCGTCGCGGCGTCCATACCACCACCACAGCGGTTAATATGTAGAGAAGGCCTAAATAATGCTGGACATCCACTGCCGTAGCAGTGAGATCCACCGCCGCGGCGGTAAAACAACAGAAAGGCTCTGATCCTACCGCTAAGTCCACCGTCGAGGCCGTGACCCAGCTGACATACCCATCGTTGCGACGGTCATTCTGCACAGCTGTTAGATATTTATTTAGATATTTTGCTCCCTATTTAAGCCCCTCTACTCTCTTCTTCTCAAATCCATCGGCCATTAGAGATCCCTAAGGTCTTAGGATATTTTAGAGAGTGTTTTAGGGAGTGCTCAACAATTCTTCACCAGACGAATACGTTATGAAGAAGGAGAAGTGATCGTTGAACGGTTTTAGTGGCAAATCTTCAGACTACGGCTAAGTTCTTCCATTTCTCTCTTTATTTTCTTAACTTCGGTAGGTTGTTGAGCATGTTTAGCTCGGTTTTTATTGTATTAATGGTTATGGCCATGAGCTAAACGGATTTTGTCTAGGGATTAATATATTTTACGAAATCGTTGTTTGTTTGAGTTATGTTTCATTAATGGTTGTTCCTCGCTATTTCAATTGTGTTTATCGAATTGTCATGATTATATGCTTGTTTAAATATAGTGAGAAATCAGGGTTTGACACTCAGGAGAGGTAACTCCGAATTCGAACTAGGGTAAACATAACGCGACCATCTAATAACCCGGGAGGGAGTTAGAAAGTGTGCAATCATGACGTTGGGGTAAGACTCATGTGACCTAGTGTCGTTAATACGTTGAGGGGGACTTCTTCGTTGACGCAAAATTGCATATTCACTCGTCTTATACTCGAGAAAGGTGGCGAGTGAGTTTACGATATAGAGATTGTCGGATAGGTTGAACGCCGTTATTGTAAACTAAACGAGACCAAACACATTTTTGTAAGCAAAGTTAATCCCTAGATAATCTTTTATCCTAAACATGTCAATATAGTATTATAGTTAATTAGTTTAATTAACTTAGTATTAGTATTAATTATTTATAAACTAAATTTTTATCACCTAAATAAAGTTAGGTTATGACAATCACGGTACTCGATAATAATCTCAATCAATCCCTGTGGATACGACAACCCCTATTCCTTCCTATCTATACTAAAACTTGACCCGTACACTTGCGGTGAAAGTGGGGACGTAATATTCCGCTACTACTTACAAATACAAAAAAATCACATGTTTCTTCCCACAGGAGATTCTATCACCTAAAAAAAAAAATTATGCTCAATTAATGTAAGAAACAATATGTGATAGAATCTACGTGAGGAATAAATCTAATTTAATTTGTTTAAAGCGCAGATAACAGATATCAGATTTCACAAATCAAAATCGTTAAAAAATATTTTCAAGATATTAGATTTTAAAATGATTTTTCTAAAACAAATATTCCAAGTAATCAAATAGATAATATATATAAAGCACTTTAATTAACTTGGAAAGATCTCACCAAGATTTCCTGAAAACAACTACAATAGCTCAGTGTAGGACAAAGACTAGTGATGAAATTTTTTTCGTGCCTCGATCAAGAAGTCTTTCAATATAACTTTCTTTAAAAAAATCGTTCCAATTCAGGAAAGAGAAAATAGTAGGATGAACCCAGAAATAATGATGCAAGACTTAACCTACGAGTGTTTCTTTCCTAAACAAATTATGCATTCATAACTTGTCCAATACACAAACACGTTACGAAGGAGGGCAAAGGTAAATAAATAATCACAAAGGGGTGGTCTAACCAAAATATACTGGGGGTCCAACCAAAACATACCAAAACAAGAAATAGATGCATGCATGCAAACATACAGAAACATATCTACAAGAGCATGAAGAATCCAAACTTGAGAAAGTATTGAAGGATGCAACCATACTGAGAAAAAAAAAGCCATTCATTATTCTACCAAAATAAATAAAAACAGAAAAGAGAAAAGGAAAGAGTTGCTCAGGTTACAGACATTAATAAATAGAAAAATAAAAATGAGAGTTCATAATATCCAAGACCAAAAATAGAAGAAAAAGACCATCAGTCAGAATCCGGCGGAGGTAGTGGACCCAAGTCCTTCTCATCCTCTACAGTAAGGTAGAAATCCGTCTCCTCATAGTGACTGAGTACATGAATCAAGCCCCACATTTTATCCTTCTTCTTCTTGTTCTTCTCCCACAACTTGTCTCTTTTGTTGGCCAACATCCCAACGTAGTACTTCGAACTATAGAGCTCACCCTCTAACTTGGCAATCTTTGATTCGATAGCCCCCAAAAATGCGCGAACCTTTCAGACTTGAGAGGTGGAAGATATATGGGGACACGTCTAGATGCTGATAAAGTCCACTAGGTTCTTCCAAGCATCGGAGACAAGGATGTTCCTCCGTACCAGATTTCACCTCCAACATGAGATCACGGAAGTATATGCCATTTTTTATCTACTTCCTTCTTTTAGCTTCAATCTTTTCGAAGGAAGAAGTCATGCTGGTAAAATAGATGAAGAAAGATCAAAAGACAAAGCAACAAGAGAGAGAATGACAATAGAAAAAAGAAATTCTGATGGTCTGTCTTTAAATGGGCAAACTAAGGAAAATAATGTCAAAAGTAGCAAAACAAATCGTTAAAAATATTTTGCAGAGAAATAAGAATACATTAATTACAATTAATTAGATGTTAAGAGAAAGGTAAGTATAATCATTATGATTAATGGTTCCCAAAAGAAAGACTGACAACATCTAGTTAAAAGTTTAATCATTACAAAATGTTATATTTACAACTAACAAAAAGTAATGTTTGAAAAGACTACTAAAAACTCAAGACGACCTCTGCTCCATTGCCTTGTTTAATTGGACAACAACAGTTGGATGAGATTCAGTAGGAATAGGAAGACCTAGATTGATGGCAGGCTGAGCTAAAATCAGGACAAATGTAGGAGCATCAACTAGAAGTTCGGTAGCAACTGGCAGCACCTCGGTAATAATGGAGATGAGCTTTGCAGGGACTAAGCATGGATCAGAAACAAATAAAAATGTCTCATGAATACCTGAGGGTAGCTGAGAAGCACTGGGAGTGGTATTCACTTCGACCTCGTCCTCCTCATCACCTGTACCTTCTAATTGCTCATCTAGAAAGGTAAGGTCAAGATCAGGGAACATGTCCTTCATAAGGCTTTGATAGAACTTAAACCCCACTGTCTGGAGGTCCTCATGCAGCTCGTCTACTTGTTTCCAAATCTAGTCAACTTTATGAGCAACCTCCTTAGTCTTCAGTTGTATGGTCCGATTGAGTTCATCAACTGTGCGAGCCAACCCTAATGATTTAGTCCCCAGCTCGGTAAGCTTGAGCTGCTCGGAGCTAAGTTCTACCTCTAGAGAGTCCTTACCTTGTTGAATGTTTGAGAGAGCCTCGACTGTTGTTCTTACCTCAGTCTTCAAGGTTATTGGCCTAAAGAGCTTCCTAAGAGGGGAGGTGAATTAGGTAGTTACTAAATTTAAACAATTAAACAACACATATAACTAAATTTCCTAAATCAATTATTATTTTGTTACATAACATAAATGTGTTTAATACTAAATGCACACCTAAACACGATATAAGAAATTAAGCAATACAACACACAAGAATTTATCCTGGTTCGGTCGAGCTAATCCGGCCGACATCCAGTCCCCTGAACTCCACAGAGATTCTCAATTCACTAACCCCTTGATTCCTTTACTAGGTAGAACTAAACCCTTACAACTCACGATTCTTTTACAGACACATAATCAACCTTTACAATTTACTCTTTTCACAAGTTAAGGATGAACCATATCTTTTTGCTAGGTTTAAAGATAAACCAAACACTCTCTTACTTATCTTATTCACAAGGAAGGATGAACCTTTACAAATCACTCAAAAAATAATTTAATTGCAAGATGAATCATAACCTAATTCTTTTCAAAGAAAAATAATAATCTAATCTTTTTACTAGGACAAAGATCAAACCTTAATCTTTTTCACAGGAAAAGATCAAAGCCTACCTACCTTGACTAGACACCATCCCAAACGTGTTTAATTCACTCAAACTCACAAATACAAAAAAATATGAGTTTTTTCCCACAAAGAGCTTCTACTACCTCAATACGAATATACTCGATTAATATCTCGAATAATTACTTTGTGATAGATACAATGTGAGAAAATTCAAATATGATTAATAAATAAAGTGTGTAGCACATATTTAGCACGTAATCAGATAATCCGACAAAAATCGTTTAAAAAATATTTTCAGGTTTTTAAATTCAAAACGATTTTTTTTAACCATCCTAAACCAAGCAATTAGATAAAAATAACTTTAAAAAACAAGTAATACAGCTTGGATGGATCTCAATGGAAAAACACCGAAGACAATAGCAATATAGCAAGTAGAAGTCAAATTGGTGACACCAAACATCAAGCGTTTTAGATCAAGATATATCAAGGTAAACTTAAAAGGCTCAAGCGATAAAATAATTGCCTAAATTATATCTCCTGAACAACCTCGCCTAGGATTTCGCCTCGAATTTCCCCCAAATCAAGTTCTAGAATCCCTATTGTCATGAAATTGAGTGAAGGATAATCGATTTCAAATCAATTAGATAGTGCTATATTGAGTTTACGTGCTCGTGCATTTTTCATCTACAATAACTTTTACTAAGACGATATGTTAAGCACACAGAACACACATGAATGAGCTTTACGATCGACCTCAATAAACAATCAAGGGACATACTCATCATCGGGTAAAGGCCTAGATAACGTCAAAACTCAGCACAAAACAACAGCTGAACTGAACAAACTAATCCTAAACAATCATGCACACGATAAAAATAGTGAAACTTAACTAATAACATAAACACATATTAAAACATACTACGCATCACCACCAACTTAACATAGACATTGCCCAAAACAACCCGTCAGCTATCCCAATGACAGTATATACCATGATATTGAAGACGGGGGTTTAGAACATGTACCTGGGAAGCGAGAGGATCTCGCCCCCGTTTCAAATCGACGAAGATGGATTTAACTTATTTTAGGACCTGGGTTACCTCCCAAGAGGCGCTTGGTTTATGGTTGTCAGCTCGATACATTCAAAACGCCCTCAAACTTGGCAGGATATTGCTTTGTTCGGCTCGATCTTTTAACGACACGCCTCACCGGATTATGTGCGTGGCGACACACTATAAACGGTTCAGAATCCTGTTTAAAGAGATGCATCAATACATGTCGATCTAACATCGCTAAGTATCCTACATAAGAAATACAAAAACAAAAATACAAAGAAAAATTATATACACTAAAAAAAATGCCTAAATTAAAATCAAGTTATTTACTCACAATATTGATAACAATCAACAAGACAATCCCCGGCAACGGCGCCAAAAACTTGGTGGCCGCTAATTTAAGCGTATCCACTTTCACCGTAAGCGTACGGATCAAGTTTTAGTATAATGGACCTTTCGGTCAGGTATCGTATCCACAGAGATTAGTTGAGATTACTATCGAGTACCGCGATTGTCATAACCCGACTTTATCTAGGCGACAAAAATGGTATTTATAATTTAATACTAATACTAAAATACTAATTTAACTATACTAATTACTAATATGAGATAGTTATGGGATGGATTATCTAGGGATTGACTTTATTTATTTAAACACGTTTGATTTCATTTAGTCTACAATAATGATGTTCGACCTATTCGACAATCTCGGTATCTAACACTCCTCCGCCACCTCTCCCGAGTGTAAGATGGGAGAATACGCAACTTCATGTCAATAAAGAAGTCCTCCTTAATGTCTTAATGACCTTAGGTTGCGTGAGTCTTAACCCAACGTCATTGATTGCACACAAAATCTTAGTTCGTAAACTCCCCCGTCACCTCTCCCGAGTGTAAGATGAGGGATATAACGTGACTTCGTGTCAATGAAGAAGTCCCCCTCAACGTCTTAATAACCCTAGGTCATGTGAGTCTCGTCCCAACGTCGTTGATTTCATGCGTTGTGTTTACCCTATCGATAATCTCAGTTCTAAAACTCCCCCGTCACCTTTCCTGAGTGTAAGATAGGGGAATACACGATTTTGTGTCAATGAAGAAGTCCCCCTCAACGTATTAACGGCCCTAGGTCACGTGAGTCTTGACCCAACATCATAGATTGTCCACAATCCTAACCTCAATTGGGTTATTGGATCATGGCGTTTGTTTATTCTAATCCGAATCCGGGATTTATTAAACCCCGTATTCTTGATATATCTATCTAAGCATGATAAACAAACAATATGACATACACAATCAAACTACGAAGAACAATCATTAAAGAAACGAAACTCAACCAAAACTACGTTTTTGATAAATGATAATAATCCCATACATAATCCACATTTAGCTTATGGTCATAGCCGTTTATACAATTGAAACTATGCTAAACATGCTCAAACATATATCAAAGATAAGAAATAAAAGGAAAAACGGATGAATTTAGCCGATATCTGAAGATTAGCTGCTAAAACCGTCCACCGATCGATTCTCCTTCTCTGCATGTTGATCTTCTCCTTCGGATATGTTTGAGCACTCTCCATACTCTATCTATATTCTAAAGTAAGCTCTAAGGGTTCTAATGGCCGAAGAGAGATCAAGGAGAGAGGATGAGATGGGTCTAAATAGGAAAAATATCTAAAATAAATATCTAAAACTATGTAGAGGCCACCGCCTAGGAGGTGAGTATGTCGGTTTAAAATTCGCCGCGACGGTAGAGAAGGCACTGGAATTGGAAAACATCCTGCATTTTCACCGCCTAGGCGGTGAGCTTTCAGCAAGAACTTTGTCTTCTCTGTATCTTCACCGCCTAGGCGGTGGTCTGGACACTTAAGCGGTAGGCTTCTTTCAGAATATTGCCTCCTTGCTTGTTTTTCCACCGTTCTCCGACCGTTTTTGGTCCGAATTGATCGTTTGCGCTCTGATTTCATACCTTTTCACCCATACACATGTTTTAATACAAAAAGAATAAAAATATATTAAAATATATTAAAAACGTACTAAACGTACTCAAAAACTAACAAATTCGGTTTAGAAGTAGATAGGTAATTTACACCTATCAGGCACGAACGTCTTTCTACAACTTACTTGTTTTAATAAACTGAAACATTAGTTGGGTGTCTAACTCTGTGACATCATCAGAGCACCCAACCAAAGCAGAGGTTAGATGGATGCTTTGCAAAATACAAACAGAATGAATAATTTATGAAGGAAATGAATAATTCAAATTTGATATGGCTAGGAAATACCTAAAGGTTAACGCACATGATGGCTCCAAAGAGTTCAGCTCGGCTGCGAGACCTAACCTTAGCTCGGCTCTTGTCCCAGGATTGCTTCATCAAGGTACGAAATAGTGTTGTTGAATATTTCTTGCCGGTCTCGAACAAAGGGGTCCAACTCTTTCAAAACTTGGCACATTTGCTCGTGGGAAGTAACACGCTTGCTCAGCAAGGTAGTAGTGCCATGACTAGATGTCTTAGAGGGAGAGGTGGGGAAAAAGGAAGGAATGAGTGTCCAAGAAACACAGATGACATGCTTAATAGCATAGATCTCTGTAGGAGTAGGAATTTAAGTGCTCGAAACAAGCACAAAGATGCTTCTATCTCTGTAGGGTTGATCATTGTTAGAATTAGAAATAAACTTTTGGACTGATGGGGGAGGTGTTTGAGGTATAGGATGGGGGGAAACACTTGGTGCCTTCTTCTTCTTCCTCTTTCCAATGGCAAGATCCATAATCTTATCCAACTTGTTCGGACACATCTTCATCGACTCAAAAGGATTATATGTCAACTTTTTGTAAAAATAAACACTAGGAACCAAGAGTTTCTTCAGTTCATCCAAGATCTTTGGGGTACGATGAGTCCTTTTGTAGGCATTGTCACCTGTCCACGAAGCAGACGCTTAGAATTTAATGATTGGAATAAATTAGAAACGGAAATGAGAAGAGTAGAAGAGTATTACTTGGACAATTAAAATGCTTTGGTACAATGGAAGGAAACCCTTTCTCTTCTGAGGAGAACTCCCAATCACCACTAAAAAACAAATAGCGATTCTTCCATTTCTTTATCGAAGATTGGAGGTTGGTAAAAAAAGAGAATTTCTTGTTTACTGAAAAATAAAACCTCCCCATCTTATGAAGAAATTTCATGGAAGGACCACTCCTCACTATTTCAATGAAAATGGGGACATTGTTCTCATGAGAAAGGGTTAGGGCACCCTTTATCTAGTGAAAACCATTAGGGATCAATTGAGCAGGTGTGATCTTTAGTTGACGAAAGCGCTCACCTAGAAAATGAGAAAAAAGAAAGCTAAGCCCATATTCGAACATCCAAACGAAAAAACATATCTCATTTTCCTTGGAAAATAAGGACACTCATTCTCATCTAGAACCCTAATGATAATTGAATTAGGGATTTTATATTTCTTTCGAAATTCTGGGAGTTCCTCTTCCTAAAAATTGGTGGCACCAAGGTAACCCCAATTCACTGAGGAATTGGTGGAAGGAGGAATGTCGCTTGGCACTACTGCTTTAACAAGTGGCGTAGATGATGAACTGACTTCCGCAGGACTATTTGATGGGCGAGAAGCTATAAAGGGAAGATGAGCAAAGAAATAAATGGAATGGAAAGATGAAGATGATGGGAAATCAATAAAGAAGTAAGGGAATACAAGAAGACTTACAAAACTGTGATCACCGGATGGAGAAGATGACCTTTCATTTTTCTTCTTTGAACCAACATGCAAGTTGGGGGCAAATAATGAGGGGGAAATTCCTACTATTAGCTTTAGCTTTAATGAGAAGTTTGATAATGAAAATGGGCCAGGAGATCAAGCTCAAGAACAACATAAATTAGGTTGGTTAAAGGAAGCTAGGTAGAGGCCCGCTACAGGAGGCCCCCCACACAGTTCGGATAAAGCCCATCCCAATAAGTCCACATGTTATCTTGGGCGAGGACAATAAAGAGGTCCAACACTCAAATTGAGTAAGACCTCGGATAATGATCCAGTGATCCATTGCATGGATCTAACAAATGGTAAGTCAAAGAATGTAACCTAGTCAAACCCACGCTCCCATGTTGCGCTAAGTTCGGAACTATTCCCAACAATATAGCAAAGGATCGTGGGGGAAGACCGCATCATCCATATCAAATGACCACTATCTAAGTGGCCTATAGAAATGAAATGTATTATGTTAATTTGATTACAACCTTTTGCTCATACCTAAAGCAGACTAATTTATTCTCACACACGAAGTTTTTTGGCTGACACCACATAGGTGCTATCCTTAGCATTTTTTGGTTTTGCAGGTTTGCTGAAGATTTTATAGCGACATCAATTTGTTATCTATATTCAGTTGGTTACTTTCCGAATTCACTGGCTCATGAAGTTAAAAGAAGAAAAAAAACATTAAATTCGGGACATGAAATTGTAGTTCGACGCAAAACTACTTTACGAATTTTGGTTAGGATGTTTCTATTTGTTGTTGTTGTAAAATTTGTATACCTGCAGTTTGAACTTGGTTTTCACCTCCGGAAAATGCTGATTCGCTACACGAGGCTTCCAATTTTGAGTTGTTGACTCAAGTCAGTAGCAAAGATTCTTGGTTGGTTTGTTCGCGGCAATTAAGAGGGGGTGGGAGATATAGAAAGAGACGTCGTCGCCGGAAATGAACCAGAGAAGGGGGGTCGTGGCCGAAAACGAAGCAGGGGACACTTGGTTCCGGTCTGCTGGGTGTGGAAGAGACGAACAACAAATGAAAGGAAAAAATAACATTTTGACCCTTAACGTTTTGATTTTTTTTTCCGAATAGACAACTATTGAATAAGTTAGAAGAAAATAATAAAATTGTCCTTATTTTTAATAGAAATATATATATAAAAAAAAAAAATAACCTCCATTTTGTTAAATTTTTAAACATTGTACTTAAGTTTTGAACATAGAGAGTGTAAGTGGTGACAAAAATATCATAGGAGTGCAAAGTACAATTCGGCCTAATCACAATTGTACAAATTGAAATCAACCCAAAAATATATTTAGGAATCAATGTGCACTCGCTATTAATTAATATTTTTTCATAATTAAAGTTTTAAATAAAAATGCAACACAAATTCTAATATGAAATATAATATCACATTGAAAACAAATCCGTGATAAAATATTAATGCTAATAAAAAAAAAAAAAAATTGCAAAACAATAAAAAAGAAATATCACTGTATCAGTAACGATAAAGACGGGGCCGCTGGCTCCCCAGCAAAGTCTGGCCCGAACCAGGAGACAAAGCCGCTCTGTCTACCACCACCTTTAGCGCTTTCCTCAAAGTCTCCACCACAGCTTCTCTGCCTTCCATCGGAACCCTCACCCACAAAATGCTCTTCGTTCTGCCACCCACCGTCGCTACCTCTGCCCTCACGACCTTCGCTTCCACCGATCTCACCGCCATTGACAAGTCTGACATTAGCTCCGGTCGGTCGTCGCAGCATAAGATGGCTTTTACGTTGCCGGAATCTCCTTCGCAGTAGCATAGTTTTAATGCGTCCAGTTCGGTGGGACACATGTAATTATTTTCTGGGTTACTAAAATTTTCTGTGGCGATGGCAATCTCTGCGGTGGCTTTCTTCAGCTCCGTTACTCGCCGGACGGCTTCAGTCAATAAGGAAGCCTTGTCGGTCTGTAATTCATGAGATCATATTAACTAGCTATTACCCAGCAATGTGAACGTGAAAACGAAAATAGGTATAGCAATGTGAGGGTTATAATACAATATTAACATTCACCACGAGAACGTCCCTGCCACTTTAGATCTCTAGTGAGGGTACCAAGTAGTGTCCATTGACATCACCCAACAACCAGCCATTCCATTCACAAGACAGTATTAATTGAGTTTCTTAGAACATAATGTCGTCCATTTGAAAATATTACCAACTAAGTCTAAATTAATTATCAAATTATCAATTGATACCAATTAATTTAAAATGAATTATACTCTCATTTTATAGATTATATGAACCGTTCAGTTTTAATTTCAAAATACGCAGAAATTGACATGACAAATTTGTCCCTGCATGATTCGCGAGATTGAAATCTTTCATATTTAATGGTTTCATACAAAATTATTTTATTAAAATAAAAATAACTATTGTTGTGCATTTTTTTTTTACGATCTAATTATATATTTAGATTCTTCTTAATAAAATCATCAAATTGATTTTACATTTACTATTGTAGTGATGTTATATATAACATTTATATTCATGTGCATATTAATCTAGAACTAAAAAAAAATAGTCAACAACCAGATTTGACTCTCATGAATATCCTATTATAACTTGTAAGAAATTTTTTTAGATCATTATATTTACATTCAACCCAATTCTTTAATAACTTCTTCACCAAAATTATTTAGCTTTTATACCTCGAAAAGTGATTGATTTGGTTCGTTGTTATTATTTGTAATCTCATGCAATGTACTAACATGTGAAAAACGATTTTTGTTGATGTTGCTTCATGTTCACGAGGGCTTGCTCTTTAGTCTAACATCTGGGCCGACGTATTTTTCCACTCTTTTCTGTCCTTGTATTTTGACTTCTTTACCTTGGCTACAAATGATTTGTATTATCACTGTAGATATCCTTGCTTCATTATTATAATTGAATAAAAACTCTAATACTAAAAATATCGGTCTCACTATAATAGAAAGCCTGTATTGATATTTGATTTTATGAATAGTTTTAAGAGCTTATGAAATTAAATTAAAATTAAAAAAAAAATATTAATTAAAACTATATTAATTTTGGTTTCATTAGACAGTACACAAGGAAAAAAAAAAAGAGAGAGTATGTTGGTTGTGAGATATGACAGTAAATTTGAGATGCCATGCCAAGTTTAAAAATGAGATCATGGACCTATTGGTACCAAGATAACTTCAATCCCAGTAAGACTATCGTGATGTTTTAAAACATTTTTGTTGATCTTGAATAAAATAAGAATAAAATATTATTATTTCAATCGTTTTAATCAGAGTGCGCAATAAGATTTTTTAACATTTAGTTATCTGTTTTAGGAGTTACTGTCCAAAGTACACCCTGTCTGTGTATTTTTTCGGAATACAATGTGGATCACTGTAGATGTGGAAGTGGCGTAGTATGAATTTTGTGAGTAATGAATTGTGAGTTATGATATGTTGGTGACTTTTGGTGGTCATGGAGTCATTGGACAAAAAGTGATTTGGCACCTTCTGTTAGTTTAAACTAATAATCACGGGAGATTTTTGCTATTTTGTGAATAATAAGGATAGTTTGTACTATTGAGCCAAATCTCAGGTTACTCATATTTGCACTAAATCTTTTAATTTTTTAAGATATTGTTTGTTTTATTCAAAGCAATGTTAATTTCAAGTGCTATCCTGGTTTTTTTTTTTTTTTTGTTGAGTATATGCAGTTGATTGTCTAAATTATATATTTATTTAGGATAAAAATATGAAATATCAATTAGATCCTAGGTTTGTTCTAATAGTTTTTAGAGGTTTACGAAGAGGTGTTAGTTCAGTTGAAAAGGGAATATGAGGTGTTTCATTTTTTTGTCAACCAAAATTCGACTATCTAGAGGAACACTTCACGAATTAAATCTTAAATTTAATCATAAATATAGTAGGTCGATGTGGGGAAGTGCACCTTTAAGATCGCTCTGTAAAGTAATTAGTCGATGTGCATATAAACTGGCCCGAACACACTTAAAAAAAATAAAAAAAAATAAAAAAAATTGAGTTTTGAACCGTTTGTCAAATGGTTACTTAGTATAGTATGTTTCATGCTTTGCTTTATTATTTCAGCTAATTGTCCAAAAATAATAATGATCTTAATAATAAAAAAATAAAAATAAAATTATGTGTAATTCTATAAATTTTAGGGATTTTTTTTTTAGAGTTCTTCAAAGTATATATATATATTTGTAAATACTGTTAAAATTAAATTTGTTTAAAAGTATCAAAACAGTTATCATTTCAAAATTATCATTCCTTTATATACACAAATTTGAGTCTATGCATATTTATTTATTTTTAAATAAAAAATTTGAACCTTATTTTATATATTTGTGTGGATGTGAAAAAATTGTTTTGTTTTAAAATTCCTGGGTGCGAAAATGTTGTTAGACCAATCAGGCTCATGCATGGGAGAGAGAGAGAGAGTACTTTGATGGTATTCGGGAAGAGGGTGCGGAGGGTGGCGAGGTGACCGTTGATTCGTTTTCTCCGTCTCCTCTCTGCTTCACTGTGATTCTTGCTTGCTGCCACGGCTTTTGCCTCCGCCGTTGATTTTTAATTCTCCGGCACTTCTATGGTCGAGTAATGATCATCTTCCGAGCCTGATGCCCCATTAGGAAGCTTAAGCAAACTCCCAAATTCATAAAAGCACCGAAGAGAATGCATTTTATCCTTCACCTCGCCTAAAATCAGAAGATATCACAGAGAGAGAGAGAGAGAGAGAGAGAGAGAGAGAGAGAGTTTTGGCGTTGAATGCACACATATGATGAGAGGGCAGGAGTACTAAAAATGAAAAGCTACGTCACATTTAATATCCCTGAAGTAGTAGCTTATAGACCAATTGGCACCCTGAATTTTAACTCGTATCACTTTGCACCTAAAAAATTGGGGTTATATAATGTTGATGCCCAAACATTTACCGGCGAGTGTTATAGATTCCAAAATCACCTTATTGATTCTAAGAGCCTCTGGTCGCGTAGCTTGTTCTACCCTACACCCCCTTCTTTCTACTTAAGCAAACTACGTGATCGTAAGATAATTGGTATGGTGACAGGTAAGTTAAAGATGCCTTCTTTTGTTCTGCCACTTAGGCAAACGACAACATCAATCCAATATTTCATTTTAACAATCCATCCATTTGCTAGTGCAATCACTTAAGATGTTACCATATTAGGGGATTGGCCCTGACAACGAGGGTGCACTACTAGCCCCTATTAGTAAGGAAATATATTTTATTTGATCTTGAAGTCTTCATATAGCACTTCTTCCAATTCTCAAATTTCTAAAATTATAATTCCAATCAAGTTCGTTAATTGTCAATTGTTCAAATATAACATCTCGGGCCTCATGTGACTTGTACGTGTTTAAAATTTTGTTAGCAAATTTGCGAAGTTACTCTTAGAGCTATATCACAATAGTTTTTAAAATTTATTGACTTCATTAAAATGAAACGCAATCAAACCAAATTGACACATTACCGATAGTTAATCAACCTTAAAATTTAAGCATCGTGCCTAAGATACCTGATTGACAAACCAATCTATAATACAATGGATTTATTTATATTTATTTGTGATTGTGTTCACATTTAGTGCGAGTTGATTGATTGAGTCTCTTGTTGTCACATAATATAAGTTTGAACGTGCAATGTGCTACAATTTGATTGTTTGGGTACAGAGGAGATAGAAGAGTAAATTCGAGGGTGCGAAATGAATGTTAAGCAAAATCAAAATGTTTGGATTTGTCAAAATAAACATGTTTTGAGGATGGGGATAAATTTTGTTCTCAATCCTAAAGTTTCTGTCTATGCTGTGGGAATGCAGAGACATACCCAGATATATTCTTGTCAACAAAGAGTAAGGTTGATTTTTCTAAACTACCAACAAGGTGTAATTCAGGGGTTTAAACTTACGAAAAAACACTTGTTAGGAAGGATAACCACGCATCCCGAACGAACTAGTTTTTCACACTGTGTGGATAGGGAGATATTCGTAAGTATATAAAAAAAAAAAAGGCAAAAAAATATTTATGTTTTTATACTTACAAAAAAAAAAAAATAGAAAAACTATATGCGCGTCTAATTCGTAAAACATAATCGATTTCATAGATTAATAAAACAAGAATGAACGGATACATATTTTGCACACAAGCTCTCTGTCTC
The DNA here is from genome assembly GCA_016647705.1 of Eucommia ulmoides. NCBI lineage: Eukaryota > Viridiplantae > Streptophyta > Magnoliopsida > Garryales > Eucommiaceae > Eucommia > Eucommia ulmoides. Next base: position 48,985,714 of record CM028339.1, on the reverse strand, counting down.
TCTTGTTGATTCATGAGAAAGCAAGAATCCTAAGAAGAAAGCAATACAAATTTATTCTTAAAAATAACAAAAATAAAAAAATTCGGTTCTACAAAACTCTTGCTATGTGCGGAATCTTGCAAAAGGTCAAACCACTTAAATTTATTGTTCGCCGTCTTATCTTGTTTTTTTCTACAAGAGCTTGTTTCCACAATTAGGAAATCTTTTTTAACATGAAGTTATAGTTAATTCAAGAAATTCTAACAACACTTGAAATAAAAGAAATAAATAGAAATATTTAAACAAATAAGATGAATAAGAAGACAAAAAGTAGAAAGTGATAAGAGGGGTGGAATATTGCTACAAGGTGGTCGGGGGAGGAGGGGGGAATAAAGTTCAAAAAGCACAATTATTTTTCGGCGCAGTTGATTATATATTGCCATTGTCTTGTCTTGTTCTCCCAGTGAAAAAAGTAGCTTTTCTGTTTTCCCACTCTATTTGCCTGTTATAAAAGGCATATTCACATTAATTTTAGGAAAAATTATATTTTAAACTTTCTAGGTATTGACATTTTTTTAAATAGTCCTTATCTGTTTGAACGTTTCATTTTAAACTCTCTAGGTATCAACACGTTTTTATTCAATAATTCCGTTAAAAAATTTGTTAAAACTAACAGAATAGAGGGACAAAACGTCATTTTACATATTTTTTAATAATTTTTTCTTTTTTTCTCCTTACATCTCTCTCTCTCCTACTCAACTCTCTCTGTAACTTCCTCTTCCCTCTTTCCCTCTCTCTCTTTCTATTCTTCCTTCCCTCCTCCTCTCTCTCTCTCTCCCTCTCTCTCTCTCCCCGTCGGCCCGAACAGGGGGTGGTAACACCCTCTTCAACAGGGGGTGGTTCTTGCTGGCAGGAAGAGGGAGGAATAGAGAGAGAGGAAAAGAGGAAGAGAGAGAGAGTCTTGAGCGGGAGAGAGAGAAGAAATGAGGAAGAAAGAGAGAGTCTTGAACGGGAAAGAGAGAGATAGAGAGAAGATGAGTCAAATAATAAAAGAAAATGAAAAAAGAAAAGTAAAAAAAGATAAAAAAAAATGATTAAAAATGAAAAAATGACTGTTTTACCCTCAAAATCCTGTTAGTTTGGATGTAATTTTTGATGGAATGACCAAATAAAAACGTACTTATACCTAAAGGGTTTAAAATGAAATGTTCAAATGGAAGGATTTAAAATGAAATGCTCAAACGGAGAGGGACCATTTAGAAAAATGTCAATACCTATAAGGATTAAAATATAACACACATTTTGCTTCAAATTTTGGGATACAATCTCTTGAGAAAATTCGATGGTACATCGGGTAATTTGTTGTTAAATTATACTTTACTTATTTTTATTTTGACTTTGACTAAAGTGAGAATTTTTTTTGACATTTAAATTGACTGATATACTTAAAATAAAGAGAAATTTGGTTAAAAGTTCTATTTTATAAAATCATCACTTTGTGGGTCTTGTAACAGTGATTTTTTAACACATAACACAGTCATTAGAAAATGATTTTTTGAGTTTTGGAATCTCTCAACAAGATTCCCTAAAATAAATGAGATTAAATTTTTTATCCAATTTTTTTTATTGAAATAGATAAAATAAATTGTTCATTTATTTTATTTTTTTATTTTTATCATTAATAGTTTTAAAAAAAAAACATTAAAGTTACAATAAAAAGGCAATTTCCCCTATTTCGCAAAAAAATAAATAGAATTTTAATTTTATTTATTTTTAGGTATATTTTGTTAATTTAAATAGAAAAAAAACTAATTTTTCACCCTCTTCAAAAGACATTTTACCCATACCAACATGAGTTGGCTCAAGTGGAAGGGACTTGAGTTCTCTTAAGCAACGTTCAGGGATCGAAACCTGGGGGTTGTGTATGGAGAGTGCTCTGTTGGGAGAGGTGCCCACTTCAGCGCCCGACAATACCTCAAGGGATTAGTCTCCGCCGATCGTGATGCGGGGATACTTAGGTTTACCCAAAAAAAAGACATTTTACCCATCAATCAATGATATGACATGAGCAACATTTTTAAAATTAAATAATCATATATTATGTTATTTTTGAAGAGTAATGTTTCCCAACAAATTAAGGATAAAACATTATTTTTAAGGTTAATTGTCTTTTACCACATGGTATTTTAGTCGTGTTTCATTTTAACTTCTTTACTTAAAAAATTTAGGGCTTCTTTGTTAAAGCTCCTAAAAATCTAAAAAATAACTTTTTAAGGATTACTAAAAATTAGATTTGTTCAAAAGTACTAACACATTTATCATTTCAATATTATCCCTCATTTATATACACAAATTCCACTTAATTTTTTAAAATTCCACTTAAAAATCTAAAAATCCACTAAAATTTTATTTTTTCATAAAAAATTCAAATAATTTTATTTTTTATTAAAAATATACATTTTCTTCAAAATGTCATAAATACCCTTGTGTACGTTTTGCTTAATTTCTTTTGTAATATCTATTGAATTTTATTTTTAATAGAAATTTTACTTAATTTTATTTTTTATTCCAATTTTTTTTTTTTAAATACCTTAAATATCCCTAAAAATCACTTATATAAATCCACTTAATAATTAAGTGAAAATCCACTAAACCAATCAAGTAGAATTCCACTAAGAATTGGAGAACCCAAAAATTTAGGTTTTGAAATGAAACATTCAAAAACCAAATCATCATCAAACAAGCTATTATCTTACCCAAATTTTATGAACAAATCCATTGAAAATCAATTGGAGAACCTAGATCCATTGATTTCAAGGTTTAGAAACCCAAAAAATAAAAAGTTCATTGAATAATAATCTTACATTCCACTGAAAAATTTACATACATTTGAAAAATTAAATCAAGAATCAAGGTTCATAGCATTCAAAAAAAATAAAAACAACAACAACAACACTAAACATATCTCAAAATATATTCAACTCTTGACGTTGTCTTCAACCTCTTAATGATATTCCATTGATTGAATTCTCAAATGAAGACCACTGAAAATAAACCAATCCCAACAACTCAACAAAATATATATACAAAAACACACAACACATCTCAAACTTATCCACATAAATCAATAATTCAAAATATGAAGCATTTCTTTTTTTAAAAAAAAAAGGGAACCCAATCAAAGTAAAATTACATTTAAACATGAGTTACGCCAAATTTTAAATTCCACTTAAAAAAATTACACAATCAATGGATATCCACCAAAAAACAAAATATCCACTAAAAAATAATTAGTGGATATTCACTCAACTTTATTAGTTAGGTTTGATAAACAATAACGCATTTTAAATTTATCAGTGGATGTCCACTCAAAATCAATCAATAGATATCTACTTACCTCTATTAACTATGTTTCATGAATAATAACACGAAAATGAGGAAATTAACTTTCCTTTCCTTGTTCAAGCCCTTGACATTCAACATAACAGAAGAACCACTATACATGAAGATCAAAAATAAGCAAAACACAAGCCATATTATCAGCTGCTTGAATTTCAACCTGGAAATAATGTGTCACTAATCTAATATTCTCCCATAATTAAAGGACTTCATATATATACTAAAACGAATCAATTCTCATCATCAAAATTCAAAAAAAAAAAAAGAAGAAAAAGAAGAAGAAAACAATACCTAAAACGAGCAAGTCGGAGGACTTCATATATACTAAGACGAATCAATTCTCAGCATCAAAATTCAAAGAAAAAAAGAAGAAGAAAACAATACCTAAAACGAGCAAGTCGGAGTTCTAGAAAAATACCTGAAGCTTGTAGTCTTCGGTGGTGGTGGAGCCACAGAATCGACTGGTGATAGCTAGATCTAACCCGATCTAGCCAAATCCAAGCAGCAATGGAGAATCAGAGCAGAGACGGCGACGAATCGGATAAGAAATGGCGGCCATGGAGCGACGACGGCTAGGAAGAGGGCGGCGATGACGAGCGAAGGTGAGAATGACGGAGGCGAGCTATTCGAGGGCAGCGGCGGTGAGCTAGGCGAGAGTGGTGGTACTGAGGCCTGAAAGAGAAAGGGAGGTCAAAATAAAATAAGGAAATTTAATGTTTTGATATATTTCAGTTGAAGGGTAAGTTTTTCATTGTAAATTATTAGTATGGGTCTATGCATATTTTTTTTTTTTAAAATAGGAGTTTTAAACAATTTTTATTTGTGTGGGAGTGGAAAAGTTTTTTTTTTTTTTTTTTTTTTTTTGTTTTGTTTTTTTTTTTTTTTTTTTTAAATAAGAGTTTTGGCAGAAAATTCCAAAACTCTATACATCACCCCTCCCTTTTGCTATTGACTAAAGACAATTCACATTTCATTCAAAACAAATATAAAATGGCTTTTAATCGTTTTTTTTAATTCAAAATAAATATTTGATGGTAATATAAATAAAAAAATTTAACATTTTCTCTCTCTAACTCTCTCTCTCTCTCCCTGTATTTGAATTTATATTTATTACAAATAAAATAATAATAATGATAATAAAAATAAAAATAAAATTAACGGTAATTTTGTGCATTTCATGTAAAAATTAGATTGAATATTTAATTTCAATATTTTTTTTAACATATTTAATAAAGTTAAATAATAAAAATAAGTTAATTTTTCAATTTATTATAATTAGAACGGGGAAAAGTGTAATTTTTTAAATTAAAAGGGACAAAATACACTAAAACTGAAGTACGAGGGGATAAAAGGAAATTAACGTTTTTGTTTAAGATAAAAAAAATATCTATTTTCTTACTCTTATATAAAGCAAACTTTTTACACTATTCATTTGCTATGTAATTTAACTAAAATACCCTTAGTTTATATATATATATGTTTACTAATTTGTCTCACTCACACGTGTACATTATCCATGTGATATACTCACTTCTCTTTTGTTCTCATCCACAACACAACTCAGTTCGGATACTTCAAGGTGTTGGGAAAGGGGGTTTTGCTGAGCTCGCAGCCAATCGTTGTGAGGGCTAAGCTTATTGCCAAGACCACTGAGAAGAAGATCAAGGAGGCCGGCGGTGTGGTTGTGCTCACTGCATAAGGTTGAATTTTTGTTACCAATTTTATGTTGTTTTGACATTAGACCAATTTTTTTTTCCACCTTGAAATCTAGCTTATTTTTTGATCAATTTTTCTCATCTTCAAAAAAAAAAGAAAAAAGAAAAAAGTACAATTCTTCACCTCACTGTCGCCACGCTCACTCCTTCAGAAGGATTCTTCGTGTGCCTAGTTTCAATGTTTTTACTCGATTTTTTGATCTTTTTTAGGAGAATGTGTGTAAATATGTATCAATTATTATATGCAGATCTAGTAGTTGAAGACCAACATCTTCCCCACTTAGTCATGACGTTGGTAAGTTTTTTATTATTGTTCTCTCATATTGCATCTTGATTTCTCAATTATTTATTTTCTCTAACGTAATCATTTATAATTTTATGCAGTGATGTATTTCTTGTGGTGAACTATTGATGTTGTGAAGAATATGATGCATTTGCTAATATATTTTATGTGCTGTTTTAGTTCCAAAGTTTCTGATACTCTTTCGAAAGACTATTTTTTTTAGATTTCAATCTCTTTGTCTTCGATCGACCAAGACAACGACAACAGAAACCATAAACTCTTTCTCTCTTTATCTCTAATGGTGGTTTTTTTTTTTTTTTTAACAATCTCTGTCTTTTTTCATCTTCCAGGTACGATTAGGTTATGTTTGGCTATGTTCTAAAACCGCCACTTCTAGGTTTCCGCTTCCATGTACGATTCTCGATTGGATTTGTTTATTTTTAAGTTGTGTTTCGCTATTAAACAAAGCCAGCTACATATATATCATATTTACAGAAAAAGTTTGGTCCATCAAAATTAGGAAGAATTCAATGCTTCGTCTTAAAAAATGAAGAACGCTCAACCTGCCTGGAAAGGTTTTGATGCCCTACAAATCTAATTACACCTACAACAATATTCTATGAGGTACTAAGAGTAAGTTGCTTTAACTATTTTCACATCTCATGACCATCATACTTTAACCATTTCCACATCTCATGACCATCATACACAAGCGTCACATTCTAACCCAGTAACCGTTGTCATCAAAATTCTTAGGGAACCATTTTCCTTTTAAATGCCTATATCGACCACAAAGATCAAATCAATTGCCTAATAATAGTGGTTCAAACTAATAATCCAGGCCCCAGAAAACTATCATTTACATACACACACAAAAAAAAAAAAAAAAAACCAGAATGAACCTATAAATGGGTAAATTTGATTTTTGGATTTGATTTTTTGTTTGTTTCGGTTAAAGACGATTTAATGTGACACAAGGTAGGCTATTATTGATTTCTTAGGGTTCTTTTATAATATAATGTGGATTTATATTCCTCATTGGTATTTTCATTTTGCAATGGAGTGGGATGGAAATTCCATGGTGGTAGATAGAGTTCTATGGTTGAAGTATGAGTTGGTTGAGGTAATTGCAACAACACTTGATTTCTATTTATGCGTAGTTTAATTTTGTTTCTTTTTGCTCCTTTCACTCATGTGAGGAGTAATTTATTGGAGAATTTTACCATTGACAACTCTATGTGCAATGGCACATTCTTTCCTAATTAAAGTTTGAAAGATAAAGAAAAATTCTGTGAATTTTTTTTGAATGAATTGCGAAAGATCTATGTGCAATGACACATTCTTTCCTTTAATATTTTTCTTAAAATATGAAAGAAAAATATATCTGAAAATAGATATCTGGAAAATAGATGTTGGGCTATTTTATTACATAGATATATTTGTAATATAAATATATATATTTTAATAAAAAATTATACACAATAAATTTACAAATTGCATATAAGCGATTAAAAAATAATATGCCAAATAAAATAAGCGAACTATTTAACAAGAAATAAAATGTGAAAATAATTAATAAATATATAACCACAAAAACAAATATAGACTTTTATTTTAAGTAATTTTATTAGAATTAAATTTTTTTTTTTAAGTACATTAAATTAGAAAAAATTATTGATATTTTTATCTCTTTATTCTTACAAAATAATTTAAAAATATTATTCAATGTCCTATACATATTACAAGCAATTTCTTTGAGTGACTTTTACAATTTCATGTATATATAATTGAACTAAAATTATCAATCATAATTTTATATATTAAAGCTATTAAATATTTATTTTTTACTATATTATAGTTAAAATATAATTAATGTCATACATTTAACGACAATATGTGTGTGTGTGTGTGTGAATTTTATTGATTAAAATTATTTAAATCACTAACATCAATTATTTTAATTTTGAAAAAATGTACAAGAAATATGAAGGAGAAACTAGGAGTTTAATGAATTTAGGCAACAACTAAACTCTATGGAACTCTACTATTTTTATTTATTAAGTATAAAGACACATTGAAGAATTGGAAGAAAAATTCAGCCGATTTAGAATAGTTAATTTTATATTTTTGATAGTTATAGATTTTATTTTTACTTTTATAGGTTTAGTAAGAATTAATACAGTTAAATTTAATATTTTTTAAGCGCAACAAAAAATAAAAAATCAACAGCGCTGCGTAATTATCATTGAAATTTATATTGCTCTACTATTATTATATGTATGGCTTATTTGGTCATTTTGGATACGATATTTTTGAGGGTTAGTTATCAGACAATAATATATATATCAATATAGACAAGTTTTTTATACAGTAATTTCATACACATTAAATTTACAAATTGCACTTAAAAATTTTAAAAATTTGTCTATTGCATACTAAAAAGTAATACTATTTTGATATTAAAAAAAAAAAACTCAAACTATTTAATAGTAATATAAAATAAAAAAATAATTTAAAAAAAAAATGTAATCACAAACATAAATACGGATATTTAATTTAAGAATTTTTTAAGTAGTTTTAAAAACATGTTGAAAATAATAGATGGTATTTTCACTCTATTTAGAACAAATTTTATATTAATTTGATATTTTGATAGTTATAGAATTTATTTTTATTCTTTCATAATAATTATAGATTTTATTTTTCTACTTTCATAATAGTTATAGATTTTATTTTTTTTACTTTCATGCATTTGATGAGATTATTATCATAAATCATTTCTTTTTTAATTATAACATATAAAATAAATTAGTGTTACCTAAGTGCGATTGAAATTCATGTGACTCTACTAATGTTATGACTTATTTGCTCATCTTAACTGCGACATTTTCCAATGTGTCGGTTTCTAAAAATTACAATCTCAACACTTCATTGTTAAATTTATTTCATCAATTATTTTATTTTCTTATTATAACACACACACACACACTCTTTCATACATTTGGTAGGATTATTATCATAAATTATTTACTTTTTAATTATAACATATAAAATAAATCAGTGTTACCTAATTGCGATTGAAATTCATATGACTCTACTATTATTATATGGCGTATTTGTTTATCTTAACTGTGATATTTTTCAATGTTTCGTTTATTAAAAATTACAATCTCAATACTTCATCGCTAAATTTATTTCATCAACTATTTTATTTTCTTATCATAACACACACACACATGTGCAAGGGCATGTATCGTACAATATTTCAAAATCTTCTTTCTTGTTTATGGAAGTATCCGTCATCTTTTGATCATGTCATTTGCACATGCTTATTATTAATAGTAGGGGTATAAATCAGTTGGTCGGATTAGTGTTGAAGGATTTTTGTCAGCCTACACGAAGAAAAATTCTGGCAACTTCCCTGACCAAAGCTAGATGTATGGCCTCATTACCCCAATCTAATTCGGGGTTGGTCGGGTCGGGCGGTTGTTGGGTAACATGAACAAAAAAAAAAAAAAACAAAGATGAAATGCCAAAATTTTGTATAGAATTTTTTTGTAGATTTGAGATGGAGATGGAGAAATAAACAAGAAATCTATGAAAAAATTCAAAAAAACTTATAAATCATTAGATCGGAGTAGGAGATTGAGAATGAATAGAAGCCATCGATGCGACGAACAACAATGTCGTAGGAATCATGGACAACGATATTATTAGGGTTTGATAGACGTAGGAATGTTAGACGGTAAGATTATTAGATGATTCAGGAATCATCGATGCAGGTTTCATTGAAGAATCATCTATTAGGTTTGAAAGACAATGATGACTCTGGGATTGAGAGAGAGAGATGGGATGAGAGCGGAACTAGGGTTAGAATTTGGAAATGGAATGATTTGAATTTGATTAAGGTTATATTTTTATATGCGGTCTTTTTGTCATATGCCATATTTTTTGGGGTATTTGGTAAATATATATTATTAGAATTTAGGGTTCATGTGCATCGAGTATGGGTAGATGGGCACCCAAGCCGAAGTGTTATTGGGATCGGCTAGGTTGGGTTGAAAAAACAAACAAACTAATAATTTATCGACCTACCATTGGGTTGGACGGGTCAAGTTTTCAGGTAATATTTAAACCCCTAATTATTAGACATGATAAATTCCACTTGTATTATATATATATGATATTTTTTTATCGTCGTTTAATCTAGAACATAATGTTTGTATTCGACTTAATTTCAATATCTTAGCTAACTATAATCTTACCATTTATTTACATTATGTGACTTCCATTAATTATTTTAAACAAGGTTCAACATTTAACGTTATAATAGATAAATAAAAAATTATATATCATATTTCTTCATTGATGTTATGAAAAAAATTTAATATTATGACTTTTAATGAATAAATAATATAAAAGGTTACAAATATGACAAAAACAAAAAAGAGAGAACGGGCACGTGCCTCGCACGTGCTCTTCACCTAGTTATTATATAAATGAATGTTTCATTTACTATTCATTTGGATAGGTAAAATTATATATTTGTCCTCCAAATTTGTAAAAAGTGAAGATGAACTTTTTGATCTATTTATATATATTATATACATATATATTTAATAAAGTGTTCTTTCACTTAAAATTATAAACTCATTCATTAAAAAAAAACTAAAAATTCACTTTTTTGTTTTTTTAAAAGAAAGGCATTTAATATTTCTGTATATTATAGTAATAATATATATGTCAACATATAAACAAATTTTTTATACAATAATTTTATACACAAAATAGATTTACAAATTGAACTTATTTTTTTAAAAAAATAAATAGTCTACCCATTTTTGTAATGTATACTTAAAAGTAATACTATTTGGCATTAAAAAAAAAAAAAAAAGAAAAAAAAAAAGAAAAAGAAAAACCCTTAAACTATCTAATATAAATATAAAATGTAAATATAATTTAAAAAAATTATGTAAGCACAAACATAATTACGAATATTTAATTTAAGAATTTTTCAGTAGTTTTAAAACACACATTGAAAATAATAAATGATATTTTTCACTCCCTATTTGTTTTGAGTAGGTAGAACCATTGTGTTTTGGTTCTTCTCTACATTATGACCGGGTGATCTAGGAATTTGCATTGATTTTTGCAACTGAGTTAATTTAATACTTTTAATAGTTATAGATTTTATTTTTGTTCTTTCATAATGGTTATAGATTCTATTTTTCTATTTTCATAATAGTTATAAATTTTATTTTTTGTACTGTCATACATTTGGTGAGATTATAATCAATTATTTAGGTTTTTAATTATCACATATAAAATATATCAACAGTGTTACCTAACTACGATTGAAATTTATGCGACTCTATGACTATTAATGACTTATTTGGTAATCTTAACTATGACGTTTTCAAATGCGTCATTTATTGAAATTTACAATGAATTTATTTCATCAACTATTTTACTTTTATCATAACACATAAAAAAAAATATATATGCAAGGGCATGCACATGCGTCGTAAACAGCTCCAAAATCGCAGTTTTTGTCCATAAAAGTATCTTTCATCTTTTGATCATGCCATGTACACATGCTTATTATTAGTAGTGGGGGTGTAAATTGGTTGGTCGGATCTGGGTTGAAAGATTTTAGTCAACAGACTTGAAGAAAAAATTTGTCAGCTCCCAGATAGAACCCAAGCATGTGGCCTTAATACTTTGGTCTAATTTGGGGTTGGTTAGGGTTGGTCATGTCGGTCGGTTGTCGGGTAACAAGAACAAAAAAACTAAGATGAGATACTAAATATTGATAGATCTGAAATTTTTTGTAGATTTGAGATGAAGATGGAGAAACAATCAAGAAACATATTAAAGAATTTAAAAAAAAAAATTAGAGATCGCCATATTGGAGCAAAACCATTGATGGTAACGAACAATAGTATCATAGGAATCATCAACAACGAGATTGTTAGGGCTTGATAGACACAGGATTATTAGACAACAAGATTATTAGACGACGTAGGAATCATCATCGCAGGAATCATCTATTAGAGTTTGATAGACGACGACGACTCTGGGATTAAGAGAGACAAAAGAGAAGGAGAGCGACGCTAGAGTTGGAATTTGAAAATGGAATGACTTGGATCTGATTAGGATTATATTTATATATGGGGTCTTTTAATATTATGTCATGTTTTGGGGGGTATTTGGTAAATATATATTATTAGGTTTTAGGTTCAAGCTGGTTCGACTGCATCAGGTATGGGTGGATAGGTGCTCGAGCCGAAGTGTTTTTGGGTTCGGATGGGTTGGGTTCGAGTGGAAGAAAAAAGAAAATACTCATAACTGACCGGCCCCGCCATCGGGTCGGACAGGTAGGGCAATGTGGGTTAGGTTTTCAGGTAACATTTACACCCCTAATTAGTGTACATGATAAATTCCACTTGCACTATATTTATGTTTTTTTTTTCCTTCTTATCAGCATTCAATCCAAAGCATAATGTTTGTATTCAACTTAAATTCAATTTTTTAGCTAACCATAATCTTACCATTTCTTTACATGAAGTGATTTTCATTAATTGTTTTAAATAAGTTTCAACATTTAACATTATAAGAAATAAGAAGTTTTTATATATCATTTCTTCATTAATTTTTTTTTTCAAAAAGTTAATATATATATATTTTCAGTGTGATCTTCAATAAACAAATAATATAAAAAAAATATAAATATGTCACATAAAAAAATAACAAGCACGTGCGAGCACGTGCTTTCCACCCAGTTAGGTATAAAAGTGCAAGTTCACTTCATGTACTTTTACCATTTTGCTAAAAAAAATTAAAGGTACATGTTGTTAAAAAGCGTAAATTATAATTTATACTCGTTTATTTTGTCTAATATTTCAATTTGTATTGACAATTTAATTTTGTTAATTAAAACAAAGGTAGAATTTGCGATGTTAATTACAATCAATATTTTGCTATTTTATTAGGTTTGTGACACCCCCTGTTACGGGAGTATACCCCCATAACAGGGGGTGGTTCCATTCTTGAAATAGAGGGTGTCATCCCCTATTTAGTGGGTGTGTCACCCCCTCGCAATAGGGGGGTGTTCACCCCCTCTAACAAGGGGTGGTTACCCACCATAACAGGGGGGAAAGGGGAGGGGGGGTGAAACACCCTCTGTTGCCACCCCTCATAACAGGGGGTGGTTCACCTCCTGTTATGGGGGTTCTGGCTGGCGAGGAGACGAAAGAAGAGGGAAAGAGGAATAGAGGGAGAGAGGGAAGAAGAAAGAGAGGGTGTTGAGCGGGAGAGAAAGAGAGAAGTTAAACAATAAAAAAATGAAAAAACAAAAATGAAGTAGAAAAGATTAAAGAATGTAAATTGACTATTTTGTCCTCAAAATTCTGTTAGTCTGGATGGAATTTTTGACGGAAGGACCAAATAAAAACATATTTATACTTAGAGGATTTAAAATGAAACAGTCAAATGGAGATGGACCATTTAAAAATGTGACAATACCTAAAGGGTTTAAAATGTCATTTTTTTCTTTTATTTTTTAGGATTTTCACGGGCACCGAGATAAAAAGGCATGTATTGTTTCTAATATTCAATTGGTTCATGATATTTTTCCATGTGTACTATTCTATTAATAATCCCAGATCAACAGTAAATCTAAATTTTCTGGAATTTAGACAAAAAAATTAAGGCACGAATCTTGGATCTTCCACGAGAAAATTAATTTATTATTGCTGACTTTACTCCCTTTTATAATGAGTTGTTTTTGGAAATATTATATTTTAAAAAAAAATTACTAATAACAGGCTCTTTTGAACTTATTTACCAAAATAAAGTTATCCGGGGATGCATTCCCCGGGTATTAAACTCGGGGTTCACAACCCTAGGTATAATTTTTTTTTGGTCATGAATAAACCCGGGGTATTGTACCCTGGGTACTGTTTAAAAAAAAAAAAAACGAAAAAAAAAAATCTAAGGAGATTTTAAATTACTTAATATTTTTCGGCAAATTTGAATTAATTATCGGTGGTCTATCGATATTTTAAATAAATTTAATTTTTTGTGCATAAATTACGTTCAAAACACTCGATAATACTTTTTACAACAATAAAAATAGATAAATGAATGATTTTTAAAAAATCGCCAAAGTTGGCCACATGAGCTGTTTCGATGACGGCGTAATTTTTTTGTCAATTTGGAGTTAACTAAAGATGATCTGTCTGTAACAGAAATTAGCCCATTTTTTTTTGTATATAAACTATGTTCATAACACTACATAATAAAACTTATAACGCTAAAAACATATTAAGAAATAATTTTTAAATAATCGTCAAAGTTGGTCGGATGAATTGTTTTGATGACGATACAGTTTTTTTGAAAATTTTGAGTTAATAAAATATGGTCTATCTGTAATAGAAATGAACTTATTTTTTTGTATACAAATTACATTCATAACACTAAATAATAAAATTGAGAACACCAAAAACGGAGTAGTGAATAATTTTTAAATAATCGTCAAACTTGGTCGAATGAAGCATAATATTTAAGAAATAATTAACCAACAAAAATCTCTTAAATAATCAGTTTGCCCATCAATGCTAATTTAAAAGTTGGGTTTGATCTGAGTCATCACTTTAGCTTTCAAAGATTTCAATTTTACCAACGGGACAAGACGCATGTTCGCGACAAAGATTATAAATTTAGTCACCCAATACTTTAAATCCAAAATTAAAGGTAAAAATAGGTTTTATTTGAAAAAATACTTGACCAAACCACCTACAGCAGTTTGCCACGCCTAGATCTCGAAAAAATACCCAAAATAAAATAAAAAATCACCCCAACAGACCACCGAGTACAAAGTTATGCCCATCCAAATTTTGAAGAGCAATAAAATATTTTGGAATTTAAGGCCTAAAACAAAATAGATGTTTCAAAATAATAGAGATGGTTCAATTTACAATGTGAACCACAAGATATGCCCTCTTAAAAATGAAGAATAGTGACAGAATGGTAGTACAAAAATTGGACACATATGATAAAATGAGTGAACCACACTGGATTTTTTAGAATTTTGCAGCCCATGATTTGAAATTAAAAAAAGAAAAGAAATGACCTAATACTAAAAAAAAGAAAGTGACCTAAGGACCAGGATAAGACATGACATAGTTTGTATAAAAAATATGTCATGTATACAACTCATTTGACTAAGTTTGATGATTATTTAAAAATTATTCACTGGTCTATTTTTGGCGTTCTTGATTTTATTAGTTAGTGTTGTGAGCGTAGTTTGTATACAAAAAACATAGGTTCATTTCTGTTACATATAAGCCATATTTTATCAACTCAAAGTTTCCAAAAAAACTGCATCATCATCGAAACAACTTATCTGACCAAATTTTGACGATTATTTAAAAATTATTCATTAATCCATTTTTAGCATTCTAAGTTTTATTATGTAGTGTAATGAACATAATTTGTATACAAAAAAATTGAGTTCATTTCTGCTACAAATAGACCATCTTTTGTTAACTCCAAATTGACGAAAAAATTACGCCGTCATCGAAACAGTTTATCTGGCCAACTTTGGCGATTTTTTAAAAATCATTCACTTGTTCATTTTTAGTGTTGTAAAAAACATTATGGAGTGTTTTCAACGTGATTTATGTAGAAAAAAATTGGATTTATTGAAAATACCGATAGACAACTGATAATTAATTCAAAATTACTGAAAATATTAATTAAAACACATCTCCTTCGATTTGTTTTTGGTTATTTTTTAAACGGTACTCGGGGTACAGTACCACAGGTTTATTCCTGACAAAAAATAAAATAAAAAATTGTACCTGGGGTTGTGAACCCTGGGTTTAATATCCCGGGAACACATCCCCGGGTAACTTTATTTTGGTAAATAAGTTCAAAATGGCCTGTTCTCAGTAATGTATTTTTAAAAATATAATATTTTCGAAAATAACTCCTTTTATAATGATAATTTCAAATTCAGACATATATTTGAAAATTTTGGAAAATTTTTGCTTGCAAATATAAATATATTTATATTTACGACCACTCTTGAAGTGTAATTTATAACAAACCCTTTACATGAGGGTTTGGATTTCTAAGCTTTTCACAAACAAATTTTAACAAAAAATGAAGTGAATAAAAATCCAAAGAATAAAGAAAAGATCAAAATATTATTGGTTTCTAACTATCAATTTCATCTTCTAATTTTTGGATTTTTTCTTCACAATCTTCTTGTTAATGTAATATATGAGGTTGACCCATTTAACCCATTAAGTCAAAACTCTAACCCTAGGGTTCTCCACTTCTTCTATAAATATTCCTATCATATATCTTTATAACATATACTTTTTTTTTACATATCAATACAATCGTTTTATGTTTTCTATTATACTTCTCAATTATTTTAATATGGTATCAAAAGCCAATGTTTCCTGGCTCTGGTCCTGTTAAAATTTTTGAAACCTTAATCCTTTCAAAGTCTTCTACCGCTTTTTTTTTTTTTTTTTCGTGGTATTCGTTACTGCTATAGGCCTCACCACCGCTCCAGCATAAAAAACCATCATACCACTATATTCGTCTTACAGAGACGAACACACCACCACCAAAATCACTGCCTCTGGATCTTTCACATGTGTCCACGCGCCGCTAAACACCAGCAATTTTCCCTACTACTGCCATCATTGATCTTTGGCTCCATCGTCCCAACTGGTGCTCCAAATTCATCAACGGCCATACCATCTGAACCATCTCGACAAGACGAGTCCCACAAAACAAAGCTCCATCCATTCTGGTTCCCCACGTGTCTTTACTCTTGCTATCTCCGTGACTGGGCAATCCATTAGCCAACCTAGCTTCCTCTGCCATGTCACAGCTAGATCAGTGCCACGTCAGCTGTTGACTGCTACATCTGCAATTGAATTTGCCACATCAATACCCAGTTAGCCCACTTTGTCACGTCAACGGTTCTTAGAGATAATCTTCTTTGAACTGGTTCAAGATTTTTTTTGACCAATTTTCTGCAAAATTGGACCGATTCCTGAGATTTTTGGACGTTATGATTTTGTGTCTGGACTCTGTTTTGTGATTTGAGGCTCACAGAATATATTTCATTTTATATTCGTCTGATTTTTACACCAGTTCACCCCCCGTCTTTGCACGTATGGCTAACTCAAACTCATCTTGGGTTATCATCGTGACTGGAGAAATTACTTAACCCAAGAAGAACGACGACGTGTTGTAGGATATACTGACCATCTAGAGGAATGAGATAGCAAAAATCATCAGATTCTCACATGGTTCCGTTCGACTATCATCTCATCTATGAAAATCCAATTTGGTAGATTCCAGACAGCTAAAAAAGCTTGGGATTTTCTCCAGCACCGCTTCACCAATGCAGACATATCACACAGGTATGACCTCCTTTCCACCTGCCACAACATACTCCAAGAACCTAGACAAACCGTCAATAATTTCCTATCTTAAATGACTGCCGTGTAGGATCGGTTGGCTGTCACTGAGCCAATATGGGAATAGCACAAAAGACATCACCATTTAGACAAGTACCAAAATGAGACGTACATTATGCAATTCCTGATGGTTTTGATGGAAGAATTTGAGTTAATACGAGCTTCAATCTTACACCGGGGTAAGATATCTTCCCTAAATGATGTCATTTTTATCTACTCAGTGAGGAAACACGTCTTGCAATATTATAAACATCAAATACAGATGTTGTTCTTGCCACACCAACTACCAAGCCAAACTCATTCCAGAAGCCCTTATACTACAAATATTGTTATTCATAAGGGAAAAAATTACTCAAATGTCCTTCTGGATTATGTAAGGTATGTAGAGAACTAGGCCACTATTTTGCAGATTGCCCTAAATTTCAAGCATAATTATCTGGAAATCAATCAAACATAAATCAGTCTTGTTCTCGATGCTCTCACAATCGGTCTTACCCCAAGACAAAGAACATTGTCACTACAACCATTGCTACTGCCCCAACTTCATCAAACTCTCCACCTGATTGGAGTGTGTTGGCCCAGTAGAATACCCAAGAGATAGGGTAACTTGGGTAATTAAAAAATATATCAGAATAAAACTTGATAAATCAAATAATTAATTTTATTCCTAAATTAATTATTATCTTTATATCATAGCGGAATAAATTAATTAACTAGGTGCACACCCAAACAATAAAAATAATCAAATTAATAATACAGCACAGTAAGATATATCCTGATTCACTAAGTTACTCTTGGCTAATCTAGTCCTCCAAGCCCCATGGAGATTTGCACCCATTAATTCTCAAGATCCCCTTAAAGGTAGGAACCAAACTCGCATACCGATTCTTTTACAAGTTCAAAATCAACCTTTACAATTTCCTTTTCCAAGGCTCAGGAATAACCTCTACTTTTTATAGGCTCAAGAATAACCTATCTTTTCATAGGTTAAAGATTAACCTAATTCTTTTTATCACTACGACTCAAGAATCAAAACCTCACACAACACTCCAAGTATCCTTTCACAGGTAAAGATGGAACCTTTACAATACACTCACAAAACGCAATTCTTATCCATAAAGAATCATTACCTCAATCTCTTTACAGGAAGAGACTGAAACTTTGCTACTCTTGATTAAATATCCCCAATGATATTTAATACGTCACAACTTACCAATACAGAAATTGATAAGTAAAACTCACTTGGAGTTTCTACCACTCCAGATATATAAAAACTCAATTAATATCCCAACTAGTGATAGAAAAACGTGAGATGCAAAAATCTGATTTTAACAAGATATGGATAGCAAATTGGAGCACGTAATCAGATTTAAGAAATTATTTGTAAAAATATTTTTTTTCAAAAATCAGAAATAATTTCTAAGATCAATTTCCAAATTATAAACAAATAACGCAATAAAAGAATATAATTGGAAATTTCTCACCCAGAATTCACAGAAAAAACAGATAAAGCAATATAACTTCAGATTCGGTAGCAGCATATATTAATAGCAGTTGATCTTCAAGATCGTCTATCAGAAAAACTCACAATATTTCAGATGGATAACTCTTATAAAAACTCACAACATGATATGATATAATTTCTCTCTTGTTTACTACTTAATTACTAATGAAATTTGCAGGCCCATATAAAGGCACATGTAATCAGCCTTCTAACGGCTAGTTTACAAGTGTCATGACAATAAAATACTTTTATAGACGCCTTATATCATAATGACTTCATTTAGTTTCAATTTCACTTAAAAACAACTTTCAAATCTTTCAATCAAATCCTCAAAGTACTTCTCAATCTCAATTAATAAGAATAGAAACTATTTCAAGTACCAAATTGAGAAATATTAATATTTAATGTACCAAATCAATAGGATTTAATTAATATATGAACCATATCTTAAATATCACAAAATCTCTTAAATCTCTCTCAAATCTTAACAAAAAACGGCTACCTTTAGATATGATTTCGGATTCAAACATTATCCTGAAACAGGGCACTCAGTCGATTGCCTAGTTGACTGGACAATTCAGGGAGTAGCCATCGCAGTTCATCGGTCGACTCGCAGATTCAGAGAGTTTTTCAAGCTTCCATTGGTCGACCGTTTGGTCGACTCTTCGATTTAGAGAGTTCATCCACCATATGCTGGTCGACTTCTCCCTTCTGGATCTTTTCTCTAATCTCATTTTATACCCTTTCTCTTTTACATTTTTGCCTCTTTAACTAATTTCTTTTCTCAATTAGCTCCACTAACTTTCTCTAATTCCATTTTAACCATTTATAAATATTTCTTTTCAAACACACATAGGAGCAAATAAATTCATCTTATCAAAACACATATAAATAATAAAAATATTTTGTACCGTGTGTGTTCCTAAATGGGATATTAAGAGTTGAAATTTATTTGGGTTATTTTCCCTAATTTCTACAAACTCTTAAATCTTCAATTTCAGCATCCATTTAATTTGATCTTCAATATCTTCAACTTCATCATTTAGCATCCATTTAATTTGACATCTTCATCACTGGGACTTTAAATCACTGAAACACTCAATTAAAACATTAGTTCCACCAAAATATCAATATTTAATTGTTCATCAAAATCTTAGGATCAACAGAGTGGTTTTTGCACCGTGCTTACCGAGACTCTATCTAAAACTGGTATCTATGTCAGCTACACCAGGTATATGTCGATGGTATTTTGATTTTACTTGTTGCAATTACATAACATTTTATGCTTCTATCTTTTCCTCTAAAACTTGTGTTAAGCATGCACCTACTATTCACACTGTCAATGGATCAAATATGTCAGTTAGCCATATTGGACATGTTAACAGTTCTCATTTATCTCTCCTGATACATATTTGGTCCCTAATCTTATGCTTAACTATTGGACAACTATGTGATCTTGGATTTGATTTATATTTTTCTTCTATTGGCTGTCGTGTGCAGGACCTCGAGACATGATTTCTCCTTAGAACCGGCCGTAAATTTGGATGCCTCTTTGAGCTCACTCACCTCTAAGTCCCATCCTCATCATCACCAAATCAATCAGCCGCATCCATCACAACACTCTCACTTGTGGAATTGTGGCACTTTCAGTTAGGTCACACTTCATCCATTTGTTTTTGTTATAATATTTTTAGTGGTCAGTTAGGTTTAATTTAGCTTGAGTCTTTTCATTGTATGCATTGTTAACTTGCAAAACAATCAGCTTTATCTTTTAATGAGAGTCAGTCTGTTTCCCTTGCACGTTTTGATTTAGTGCATTCTGATGTTTGAGGCCTTCTCTTCTTGCAATAATGGGTGGTGCTCGCTATTTTTGTTATATTTTTGAATGATTACTCTCGATAAACATGGTTGTTTCTTATGAAAAATAAATTTGAACTATTTCAAATATATTCTGTTTTTTCTTCTATAGTTCAAACTCAATTATCTCAGAATATCAAAGTTTTTCACTCAGATAATACAATGGAATACAAAGAATGTGCTTTTCTCAACTTGCTTCACAAAAATGGCACACTCTCCTACCGCTCGTGTCTTGAAACCTCACAACAAAATAGATTAGCCGAACGTAAACATAAACGCATTCTTGACATAGTTCATGCTCTACTAATTTCTTATACACAATAAACCGTGTCCCTTCCACTACATTCCAGCATTAGTCTCCATTTGAGCATTTTTTCGGTAAACCTCCTACTTACTCTGAACTCAAAATCTTTGGTTACGCTTGTTTTGTTCTTCTCAAACCACATGAACACAACAAACTGGAACCAAAGGCTCACCTGTGTTGTTTTATTGGATATGGAATTGAACATAAGGGGTATTGGTGCTGGGACCCCATTTTTTAAAACTCTTCGTATCTCTCGTCATGTCATTTTTTGGGAATATCAAATGTTCTCTTCCTTATGGTCATTTGACATGTCAACCATCACTAACTCCAGATTATTTATTAATCCATCTATTGAGTTATTTCTTGAGGATACAGTTTTAGGTACTATTAAGCCCACCTTAGAACCACCAATTGATCTCACCCCTTCAGTTCCAAAATTACCAGTTGATATCACCTCTCCAGTTCCAGAACCACCAGCTGACCTCACCCCTCCAACTCAATCGGTCGTGTCCGAGGATATTGATAGATTATTTTTTATCTATATATTTTCAAGCCTATTTTGGTAGTTTTCGAGTATTCTTGTAATGTTTTAATTAATTTGTTTTTTTTTTTTTATGCAAATCAGGTGTTATAGGTAAAAACAGTTGAAAATCAAGCTAATCGGTAGGGTTTCGGAAAAAAAAACAGTTAAAAACAGAGTAAAAAGGGCTTCTTGCAGCATTCTCACTGCAGCGAGCTGTTGCTCGCTCCAGTGCCCACAACCAAGGGCCATTGGCCGTTGCTCGCTTCAGTGAGCAACAACTAGTGCCTGTTCTAACTATTGCTCGCTATAGCGACCAGACATAGCTGGCAACGCATTTTTAGATATTTTTTTAGGATATTTTTTATTTCTATTTATATCCATTCATCTTACTGTTGCCAAGAACATTTTAGAGAGCCCTAGATCAGACCAAGCAAGAGGAACACATCATTGGAGAAGATGAAATGATCTTGGAGTGGATTTTGCAGAAGTGGAACTATCCACTTTAAAGATTTGTTTTCCTTTCTTGTTTTTCTCTTTGTTTCTAAATGTTTGTTGTTTGTTTGATGATGTTTATCTCATGTGTTGTTAAATATTCGGTTATGGTCATAAGTAGTTAAACGTTTATTATCTAGGGATTGATGTCGTTTATGAATATAAATGTTTGAGTAAATCTTTATTTCGTTAATGGTTGTTCATCCCTATTCGATTGTGTTTTCCATTTTATTACTTCCATAGTATGCTTTGTATGATATTGTGGTTAGTTTGAGAATACGTAGTTTGACACTCGATAGAGGTAACCCCGAATTCAGACTAGGGTTAAAACACAACATGATGTTCTAATGTTTTGAGAAATTATTAGAACGTGTGCAATCCGTGAGATTGGGGCAAGACTTATGTAATCATTTAGATGCTAGATAGGGATATCGGCATTGACACGGTTGTATATTCACTCACTTTACACTCAGGAGAGGTAGTGAGTAAGTTTTAGACACCTAGATTGTTGGATAGATTGATAACTGTTAATGTAAACTAGACTAAATTAAACACATATAAGTGAACGAAGTTAATCCCTACATAATCCATTCTCATAGAATAAATCCCAAATATTTAGGTGTAATTAGTTTTCAAATAGCGAACACATATCAAATCTCTAATCGTCTAGATAATATTGAGTTATGTCAATTGTAGTACTTAATTAGTTCTAACGATAAATCCTAGTGGACGACACTCGATCTTCGGATCCACTTTATTAAAACTTGACTTCATGCACTTGCTTGTAATTCAAAGCGCATTTAAATATCGCAACAGGTTTCTGGCGTCATTGCGGGGGATTTAAAGTTAGTGATTAAGTTGATATTACTTCCAAGTAGCTTAATATTAATTTAGACACTTATTTGTTTTATTTGTTTTTGTTTAATCATTTTCATTGGTTGTGGTGACTGACAGTGTATGAGACATAGCCGAAGTTTGGAATTCCTTGCTCTTGATTCAAAAATTGAACGTACATTCAAGAGACTAATGAGAGATATGAGAAACCAAGCTTGAGAAATGGCTGACGGTGGTAATAAACGTGTGCCACAACAACCGTCGATGCCTCAAGCACCATCGGAACCACCACCGAAACCTAAAGTTTAACAACAACAGGTCCTTCAGGATTACTACTAACCCATTATGTTTAACAACTATTCAAGGATCCGGAGGCAGCCGATCCAAGCCAATAACTTTGAGTTGAAACCCGCCCTAATCAATATGGTTCAACAGAACCAATATGGAGGGAATCTTCGTGTGGATCCAAATATCCATCCAGCGACATTCTTGGAGATATGTGACACAGTGAAGATCAATGGAGTAGTGAAGGATGTCATTAGGCTGAGGCTATTCTCATTCTCTCTTCGAGACAGAGCCAAGGGTTGGTTTAAATCTATCCAACTGGGGGATTATCTCAACTTGGGAAGAACTAGCTCAACATTTCCTCACTAAGTTTTTTCCCCCATCGAAGACATCATAGTTGAGAGGCGAGATTGCTCAATTTTGCCAATGGGATTATGAGCTACTCTTCGAGTCATGGGAGCGGTTTAAGGATTTGTTGAGAAAATGCCCCCAACACGGGTATCAAGATTAGTTTCAAACCCAAATCTTCCACAACGGGTTGGATGGACAGAAAATAATAATTGTGGATGTCGCATCTGGAGGTTCTCTGTTATCCAAAACTCCGGATGAGGATCAAGTACTTTTAGAAGAGATGGCAGCCAAAAACTATCAATGGCCCAATGAGCAAAATATGGGATGAAAGGTAGCTGTTATTCATGAGGTTGATCCTTTTGCTACCTTGTCGGCCCAAGTGTTAAAACTTATGGAGAAACTCATCGCTTTCTCTACTAGAGATGCCTTATCCAGTCGAGAAACAGAAAATGTGGCAAGTACTTCGTAACTGGGGAATGCCATTTCATTAACAACCAGGCCTATACCTTTAGGCCTGTCAATAATATCCCAATTCATTACCACCCTGGAATTCAGAATCATGAGAATTTCCCTTATGCGAACAATCAGAATACTTTACGACCTCCTCCCGAATACTCTTCGCAATCACAAGGATACCAGCCGTAGCAACAAAGTCGTCTTTTGCAACAATAACAGGTGGAAAGAAATAAGCTAATGTTAGAAGATTTTCTTGTCTCTTTCATGAAGGAAATGCAAAACATTACGAGAGAAACGCATAATCGTCTCAACAAGCATGAGACACAGCTTGACAACATTGAGATGTCGTTCACCAATACCAACTCGACAGTAAAGTCTTTGAAAACTCAAATTGGCCAGCTCGCTAATGCAATAAAGGGGAAAACCTCGGGGAAGTTTCCAAGTGATACAGAAACTAACTTGAAGAATTGCAAAGCCATCACTTTGAGGAGCGGAAAGGAAATTGAAGCAACAATACCAAAGGAGGATGAGCCAGTAGAGAAAATTGATATTGAGAAAGAACCCATTCCGGTTGAGGAGAAGAAGGAAGCTCCAAGGGTAAGTTCAGGTTCCATCTCTTTTCCGGACAATCCACCGATGATAACTCCACATTTTCCATATCCACAACGGTTTCAAAAAAAGAAATTGGATTCCCAATTTGCAAAATTTCTTGACATTTTCAAGAAAATTCATATCAATATACCGTTTGCCGATGCATTGGAACAAATGTCCAATTACGGAAAATTCTTGAAGGATATAATGACCAAGAAGAAGAAATTAGAAGAATATGAAACCGTCAAGCTAACGGAAGAATGTAGTGCAATCCTTCAACAGAAGTTGTCTCAAAAGTTGAAAGATCCCAAAAATTTCACTATACCGTGCACGATAGGGAAATCTCACTTTGAGAAAGAGCTTTGTGATCTTGGGCAAGTATCAATCTTGTGCCATCATCCGTTTACCAGAAATTAGGGCTTGTAGGTGCAAAGCCAACTACAATTTCTCTGCAAATGGCGGATCGTTCATTAACTTATCTGAAGGGAATAATTGAAGATATGCTTGTACAGGTGGAAAAATTCATATTTCCAATGGATTTTGTCGTGTTGGAGATGAAGGAATATTGGGAGATTCCTATTATACTTGGGAGGTCTTTTCGCAGCACCGAGAAGGCGTTGATTGATGGTCATAATGGGAACTTAACGTTAAAGGTCAATGATGACAAAGTGAAGTTCAAAATTTTCAATACAATGAAGTTTCCGAATGAGTGCCCAACTTGCAATTGGGTGGAAGTGGTGGACTCGTGCATTAGGGAGTTCTTTCATGAAAACTTTAATCAGGATCCTTCGGAGCACATTCTCACAAATTTCCTATCTATGTGGGATTTTGCTGAGAAAGGGTCTTCCACAAATGAAGGTGTTGTGGACTACATCCTATCTCTCGAAGCTTTACCTAAAGACATAGTGAAATCAATTCAAGTGGAGACCCTTGATAAAGAAGAAAGTTCGAAAAATCCCTCAAATCCACCTCATGGTGGGTTGATTATCAAGCAATTACCGGATCACCTTCGGTATATATTCTTGGGGGAGGACTCCATTGATCCGATCATTATTTCATTGTCTTTGACTTAAGAAAAAGAAGCAAAATTGCTCATTATCCTAAAACGGCACAAGTTCGCTTTCGCGTGGTCTATTTTTGACATCAAGGGAATAATCTTGACTATATGCACGCACAAAAAATTAATGAAGGAATCATTCAAGCTCTCAATTGAACATCAAGAAGACTAAACCCTGCGATGAAGGAGGTGGTCTGTGCCGAAGTGTTAAAGTTGTTGAATCCCGTAATCATTTTTGCTATATCGGACAGTGAATGGGTAAGTCCGGTGCAAGTGGTTCCAAAGAAGGGTGGTATGACTAGTAGTGCGTAAATATGTCGCTACTTTCACCACAAATGTACGGGTCAAGTTTTAGTATAGAGTTGGAAGAGTAAGAGTTGTCGTATCCACAAGAATTTGTTGAGATTATCGTTGAGTACTGTAATTATCATAATCTAACTTTATTTAGGCGACATAAATTGCAGATTTTATAATAAAATATACTAATAATAAGTTAATCAACCTAATTATACTAATATAGTGGTATGACGTTTAAGGAAAATTATTGCCTAGCGATTAACTTCATTTACTTAAACGTGTTCGTTTCAATCTAGTTTACATTAATGGCATTCATCATATTCGACAATCTCGGTATTGAAATCTCATTCACTACCTCTCCCGAGTGTAAAGTGAATGAATTTGTGATTTCGCATCAACGCCGAAGTCCCCCTCGAGCATCTATACGACACATGGTCACATAAGTCTCGCCCCAACGTCATTGACTGCACACTTTCTAGCTCCCTTCTAAGTGATTAGATCATTGTGTTGTGTTTAAACCCTAGTCTGAATCCAGGGTTACCTCTCCCAAGTGTCAAACTTCGTATTCTCCATATATCATAACAAACATATAAACATGGAAAAACGGCAAACACAATTGGATAAACACGAACAACTATTAACGAAACATAGATTTTATATAAATGACGTTTTCATGAATTACATCAAGCCCTAGACAATCTATGTTTAGATACACATGGTCGTAGCCCTATATACAACTAGAAACGAGATAAACATATATAAACATTCAACTAATCTAAGAGAGAAAGAAAGAAACGAAGAAACTTAACTATTATCTGAAGATCCATCACTAAACCTGCTTCGAGAACTCTTCCTCCTTCTTCGCGTTGTGATCTTATATTGGTCGAATGGCCTTGGAGCTCTCAAGACTCCCGAAAACGTCAACATTTTGTTTGGGGAGAATAGGGATGATATTTATAAGATTCAAAATATCTCAAAATATCCTAAAATATCTGCAGAGTGACTGCTGCGGCGGTAGAAATACAGAGAGTTTAGGGAACTCTCTATACTTTGACCACTGCAGCGGTGGCTTGTAGATGTTGGATGTTTATCTTTTTGCTCTTTTCCCACCGTTCTTGCTCCGATATAATCGTTTAAAGACTGTTTTATTCCCCTTTTCACCCCAAATACTTAATTTATAACAAAATAAATAAAACCGTATTAAAACAATAAAACCTATAAAAATACTTGAAACAACCAAAATCGACATGGGAATTGTTGATCCCAAGATTTTGATGAACAATTAAGTATTAATGTTTTGGTGGAATTAATATTTGATCAAGTGTTTCAGTGATTTAAAGTTCCAGTAATAAAGATGTCAAATTGAATGGACGCTAAATGAAGATGTCAAATGGAATGAATGCTTAATAAAGATATCAAGATGATGAAGAAGTATTAGGAGTTTGAAGAAATTAAGGAAAACAACTCAGGTAAATATTAACTCTTAATATCCCATTTAGGAACACACACATGGCATAAAATAAATCTTGTCTTTTATGTGTGTTTTTATTAAGTATATTTATTTGCTCCTATGTGAATTAAAAAGAAATATTTTTGAATGACTAAAATAGAATATAAGAGTATTAGTCGAGCTTATTTAAATATAAAAATGGATAAAAGGGAGAATTCGTAAAAGAAAGTAGGTTAAAAACGAGTTCAGAAAAGTGAATAAGAAGGAGACAGTCAACTGAGGAGTCGACCGAAGAAAGAAGATGAAACATCCTGAGTTGAAGAGTCAACCAACTGGTCGACCTGTGAAAACATCTGAACTCTATGAATTTGCGAGTCGACCGTGTGGTCGACCGGTGGAAGCATGGCAAACTTTCTGAATCTGTAAGTCAACCGGGCGGTCGACCTATGCTTACTGCGGCGATGGTTTGGCTGCAAGCTAAGTTGGGCAGTCGACCGAATGTGCTGTTTCAGGATATTGTTTGATCCGATTTTAAATCCAATAGTAGCCGTTTTTTGTTTGGATTTGAGAGAGATTTCGGGGATATTCTTAATATTTAAGATATGGTCCATATACTAATTAAATCCTTTCAATATGGTTCATTAAATATTAATGTTTCTCAATTTGGTAATTAAAATGGATTATACACTTATTTATTTTGATTGAGAAATATTTTGGGGATTTAATTGAGAGTTTTAAAAGTTGTTATTAAGTGAAATTGAACTTAAATAAAGTTCTTATGTTGTAAGGGGTCTATAAGAGTATTTTATTATCATGACACTTGTAAACTAGCCGTTAGGAAGCTGATTACATGTGTCTTTATATAGACCTGCGAATTTTCTAAAAAAAACTAATCATTCTAAGAGAAAAATCATTCTAAGATTGAAAATCAGTTTATATCATTTTGAGAGAGCTTTTATAAGAGTTATCATTTTACGATACTGTGAGAGTGATTTTGATAATTAACTGCGATCTATTCTTGCTGATACTGGATTTGAAGTTATACTGTTCTAATCATTATTTCTGTGGATTTCGGGTAAAATCTTTCCATATTATTTATTGTTTATTATTTTATTTTGGAAATTGATCTTAGAAATTATTTTTGATTTTTGAAGAAAATATTCTTTCAAAAAATTTCTTGAATCTGATTACGTGCTCCAATTTGCTACCCATATTCTTGTTAAAATAAGATTTTTGTATCTCATGTATTTCTATCACTAGTTAGAATATTAATTGAGTTTTTATATCATTGGGGATATTTAATCAAGGGTAGTAGGGTTTTAGTCTCTTCCTGTAAAGAGATTGAGGTAGTGATTTTTCCTGGATAAGAATTACGTTTTTTTTTGAGTGATTTTGTAATGGTTCAATCCTTACCGGGTAAAAGGATATTTGGAGTATTTTGGTGAGGTTTTGATTCTTGAGCCTTAGTGTTAAAAAGAATTAGGTTATTCTTTAACCTGTAAAAAGTAGAGGTTATTCCTTAGCCTTGGAAAAAGAAATTGTAAAGGTTGATTATGAGCCTGTAAAAGAATCGGTGTGCAAGTTTGGTTCCTACCTTTAAAGAAATCTTAGTTTTAGTGGGTGCGACCTTCGTGGAGCTCGGGGGACTCCAGTCAATGCACACTCTCCATCCAGTGATGGTTCCTATAGGAATTAGTCAAGAGTAGCTTGGTGAACCAGTATAAATCTCTGGTGTACTGCTTTCTTAATTTGTTTATTTTTGTTGTTTGAGTGTGCACTTAGATTTATTTTAATTCCGTTGTGGTATAAAAATAATAATTAATTTAGACATAAAATTAATTATTTGATTTATTCAAGTATATTCTAATAATATTTTTTAATTACCCAATTTACCCCTCATCTTGGGTATTCTACTAGGCCAATAGGAATAAATAGAAAAATAACACCTATCAATGACTGTGGTGAAGAATGAGAGGAATGACATAATTCCTATAGGAACCATCACTGGATGGAGAGTGTACATTGACTATAGAAACTTGAACAAGGCTACAAGGAATTATCATTTTCTTCTTCTGTTCATCGATCAAATGTTGGATCGTCTCTCTGGTTGTGATCACTATTATTTTCTTGATGGATATTCAAGCTATAATCAAATATCCATTGCACCGAAAGACCAAGAAAAGACAACGTTCACTTACCCGTACGACACCTTTGCATACCGCCGTATGCCGTTTGGTTAATGCAATACTCTGGCAACTTTCCAATGGTATATGATGGCGATCGTTTCTGACATGGTGGAAGATATAATGGAATTATTCATGAACGATTTCTAGGTCTTTGGTTCATCCTTTGACAAATTCCTTTACAATCTATCACTTATTCTTAACCAACGTGAAGAGAAACATTTAGTTCTAAATTGGGAGAAGTGTCATTTCATGGTCAAGAAGGGAATTGTCTTAGGCCATCAGGATTCTTCCAAGGGACTTGAGGTGGATCGGGCGAAGATTGAGATAATTGAGAAACTTTCACCACCAATTAATGTGAAGGGAGTAAGAAGTTTCCTAGGCTATGCCGGATTCTACCGGAGATTCATCAAACATTTTTCTAAAACGGTGAAGCCGTTATTCCATTTTCTTGAAAATGACTCCCCATTCATATTCGATGCTGCTTGTGTGGGAACATTTAATGCTATGAAAGAGAAATTGATCTCGACTCTAATTATAGTTGCTCCAGATTGGAAAGAGCCATTTGAGATCATGTGTGATGCGAGCGATTATGCGGTTGGAGCTGTTTTAGGCCAACGCAAGGAGAAAAGTTTCCAATCAATATACTATGCAAGCAAAATGCTCAATGGTGCTCAGCAGAATTACACCACCACGGAGAAGGAGATGTTGCGGTGGTCTTTGCTTGTGATAAGTTTCGTTCATACATTATAGGGTCTAGGGTGATCATCTATACGGACCATATCACCATCCAACACTTATTTGCAAAGAAGGACGCTAAGCCTCGTCTAATCTGGTAGATTCTCTTGCTTCAATAGTTTGATGTTAAGATTCGAGATAAGAAGGGGATTTGTTTTGGAAATGTATGTTGGGTACATACGAGGCTAAATATGGCTATTTTCCTGTCCAAGTACTTGAAGCAATTCCCAAAAATTTGGTTCTACTTTATCTGCACTACACTACATCCGACGGCTCATTTAACTGATGTGACCAAAGACAGGGCATTTTCTATATATTCTATTGTGATAAATTAGCCATTGAACGACAATTTTTTCATCT
Source organism: Eucommia ulmoides (assembly GCA_016647705.1). Taxonomy (NCBI): domain Eukaryota; kingdom Viridiplantae; phylum Streptophyta; class Magnoliopsida; order Garryales; family Eucommiaceae; genus Eucommia; species Eucommia ulmoides. The sequence continues at coordinate 48,955,549 of CM028339.1, read as the reverse complement.
ATTCCGCCATCTATTATGCTATCCGGAACACCAATACCAGCCTTCCCTTCCCCTTTCTACTCACAAAGATTTTTTGGAAAACAGAGATTGCAATTTCGGACGACAACTTGTGCCATCCCAAAAGAGCTCTGGATCTCCTAGCCATGAAGAGAATGTGAAGCAAGGAACCTGAGGGCACAACAGAAGATGAAGTAGGGCCATCTAGGGCCCAAGGTTCCGGGGCTCCCGTCAGAGCGAAAATCTCAATGGAAAGTCTTCATCAACAAATAGTGTACCAAATGGAGCAACTTCAAGCTCTACGTCTTGATGTCACCGCAATCCGAAATTAAAATGTTGAATTCTGAATGTACCAATATTTGTACAACCATACGATGCATCAGGCTCTACAGTACTTCGGAATGGTAACCAGCTATGACATGAATGGCTATCCCCAGATGCACCCGTTCCCGACACATCTTCGGCAACCACCACACAATCCCTCTCTTAACGACGGAGATGGGGACGACATGCCTTATGACGATCAGTAGGAGGTGAGCATTAAATGTCTTACCTCCCAGGTACGTGTTCAAAACCCCATTCGTCACCATCCTATATGTCAATTGTTGAGATCGATGTTGGGTCACTATGGACACTGACCAGTCTAAGTTTGGGGGGATGTTTTTGTTTAGTATGCTTGATGTTTTGTATGTTTTTTTATTGTTTAATGACTTTTTGTTGGTCATGTAGTCAAGTTTAAATAGTTGTTAATTGTTGTGTTATGTTAAGTTTAATTGATGTTTAGTGAACTTCATGCATGTTTGTTTAGTATTAATGTAAGTATGTTTGTATTTGTAGATGTTGTTTTTGTGTGTTGAGTTTTGTGGTTCTTCTAGATCATTACCCGATGATGATATTATCCCCTAGTTGTTTATCAAGGTCAACCGTAATGCCTATTTATGTGTGCTCTATGTGCTTGACAACTCGTTTTGGTAAAAGTAATTGTGGATCCTAATTTGCACGAGCACATAAACTCAATGTACTAGCTATCCAATTGATTTGAAACCAATTATCCAGTACCCAAGTTCATAATAATTTAAGGGATTCTAGAACCTGATTAGGGGAAATTTGAGGCGAAATCTTAGGCGAGGTAGTTCAAGATATATGATTTAGGCTTTCATTTTGATCGCTTGAACCGTTGAAGCCTTCAATGCAAAATGTTGTACCCCTCGTTACCCTGTTGAAGCCTTTTAGCCATTTCCATTCTAAACATGCATCAAATACCCTGACCAATTAATTTTTTTCTAAACCATTGTCGCTATACTTAAGGCACGAATCGAGTTATGATTAATTTAGAATTTGTTTATGCTAATTCAAGTGAGCGATTGGGTTATGGGTGAACTTTTGATTAGTTCGATATTTGAGTACTCACTTGTTATCTTTCTATCGTAGTTCCACACCCGTGAAATTGTACAAATCAAATAAGTTTAGAGGTGTGGTTAAAAAAATATGTAAATATGGTTTTGTTTTTGTTTGTTTAGATAAGTGAGTACTATGTTTAAAAAAATAAGTTCGGGGTTGTTTTGGATTGGTATTTGTGGGTACAAGTGTGATTGAGTGCCGTGCGTATCAATGATCTAAAGACGTTATCCTGTTTTATATTCCTGTTTTACTCTTGGCCAATTGTTAAAAACTGAACCAAGTCCTTTAATCTTTTAGAATTGCTTAGCCCACATTAGTGGATAATAGAACACAGTCTGGCTTATGGAAATCCTATACCTCTTTGGTTTAAGTCATGAACTTTGTTGGTGGATAATCCGATCCGGTCTTTGGATGGTTGTGTAATGTGTTTTCGCACATACACTTGAACATGATCTAGAATGGCATTTACCATTATTAAATGTTGAAATTCTAGAACATCACATGATACGGTTTTATTCTTGAACTCGATATAATTAGGGGCTGTTAAGGGAAAACGTTTTGGTCGATTAGTTGAAACTCAAAACTCACACATATTTTAGTGTGTTTGAGTCTTTCCTTTTTAATATTTGTGTTCGTTATTTTGTTGTAGTAGTTTGTTTTATTGTGTGGGTGTTTTTACTCGAGGGCTAGTAAAATTCCAAGTTTGAGGGTATTTGATAGATTGATTTTTATTTATATATTTCCAAGCCGATTTTGATAGTTTTTGAGTGTTCTTGTAATATTTTAATTAATTTTTATTTGTTTTTATGAAAATCAAGTGTTATGGACAAAAACAGTTGAAAATCGAGCTAATCCGTAGGACGTCAAAGAAGAAACGGTCGAAAACAAAGTAAAAATGACTTCTTGCAGCGTTCTCGCTGCAGTGAGCTGTTACTCACTGCAGTTCCCATAGGAAAGGGCCACTGGCCTTTGTTCGTTGCAGCGACCAGACATAGCTGACAACGCGTTTTTAGATATTTTTTAGGATATTTTTTATTTCTATTTATATACCTTCATCCTACCATTGTGAAGAACGTTTTAGAGAGCCCTAGATCAGACCAAGCAAGAGGAACACATCATTGGAGAAGAGGAAACGATCTTGGAGCGAATTTTATGGAAGTGGAACCATCCACTTTACAAATTTACTTTCCTTTCTTGTTTCTCTCTTTGTTTCTAAACGTTTGTTGTTTGTTTGATGATTTTTATCTTATGTGTTGTTGAATATTCGGTTATGGTCATAAGTAGCTAAGTGTTTATTATCTAGGGATTGGTGTAGTTCATGAATATACATATTTGAGTAAATCTTTATTTCGTTAACGGTTATTCATCCCTATTCGATTATGTTTACCGTATATTACTTCCATAGTATGCTTTATATGATATTTTCATTAGTTTGAGAATACGGGACTTGACACTCGGGAGAGGTAACCCTGGATTCGGACTAAGGTTAAAACACAACACAACGTTCTAATATTTCAGGAGATTATTAGAACATGTGCAATCCGTAAGGTTGAGGTAAGACTCGTATAATTGTTTAGACGCTAGATAGGGATATCAGTGTTGACACAGTTGCATATTTACTCGCTTTACACTCGGGAGAGGTTGTGAGTGAGTTTTAGACACCTAGATTATCAGATAGATTGATAACCATTAATGTAAACTAGATTAAATCAAACACATATAAGTGAACGAAATTAATCCCTAGATAATCCATTCTCGTAGAACAAATCCCAAATATTTAGGTTTAATTAGTTTTCAAATAGTGAACATGTATCAAATCTCTAATCGTCTAGATAAAATTGAGTTATGTCAATTGTAGTACTTAACTAGTTCTAACGATAAATCCCAATGGACGACACTCGATCTTCGGATCTACTTTATTAAAACTTAACCTCGTGTACTTGTGAGTAATTTAAAGTGCATTTAAATAACACAACAGATATTCCTATGTCTGATGAGTCTACACTGACTTTCTTTGAGAGCTATCCTCCAGATTACTCCCGCCGGTCTATCTGGGTAACTCATCCTTCCTTTTATCTTACTAATTATCATTGCTTTTCTACTATAATTCATATACATGACCCTTAATCCTACAAGGAGGCTAGTACTAATCCTCTTTGGTAGAAAGCAATGGATGAAGGACTTCAGGCCCTAATAAAAACTTATACCTGGGATGTTGTTGATCTTCCCTTTGGAAAAACTCTTATTGGATGTGAATTGCTGTCTAAGATCAAAACACTCTCTGATGGTTCTGTTGAAAAGTATAAAGCCCAACTTTATGCCAAGGGATTTGCTCAGGAATGTGGCATTGTCTATGAAGAGACATTTGCTCCAGTGGCGAGAATCACGTCTGTCCATACTCTTCTTGCCATCGTTTCCATTCAAAAATGAACTCTCTTTTAGATGAATGTCAAAAATGAATTTCTCAATGGCGATCTTCTTGAGGAAGTTTATATGCATACCCCTCCTGGTCTAGTTGCCCCTTGAAATAAAGTTTGTTTACTTCGTCGTGTCTTATATGGTTTGAAATAAGCTCCATGTGCCTGGTTTGCAAAATTCAAAACTACCATTCATCAATTTTGGTTCACATCTAGTGCTCATGATTTAACCCTATTTCTTCGCCACATTGATAATCGTATTCTTCTTCTTTTATTGTACATGGATAACATGATTATTACTGGGGATGATTTACGCGGTATTTTTGCACTCAAAACGTTTCTCAGTGGATAATTTGAGATGAAAGATCTTGGTGTGCTTACCTATTTTCTTGGCCTCAAAGTTTAATCCAATTCAGATAGATATTTTCTCTCTTAGGCCAAATATGCCTCGAATATTCTTTACAAAGCTGGTATTACTAACTCAAACACTGCCACTACTCGAGCTGAATATCAAACTCACTTCACTAGATAGTTCACTTATTCAGGATGTCACTCCATATCGTCAATTGGTTGGAAGTTTAGTATACCTCACTTTTACTCGTCCAGATATCGCCTATGTCGTCCATCAAGTAAGTCAGTTATTGTCTACTCTCTAACCCATTACTCGTCTATTCTTCATATTCTTTTGTATGTCAAGGGTACCTTATTTCATGAAATTCATTTCTCTACCCAGTCTACTCCTACTTTACAGGCTTATTATGATGTTAATTTGGCTGGAGATCCCACCGACCGACAATTAACCACTAGTTATTGTTTCTTCTTGGACAACTCCATTATTTTTTGGCATAGTAAGAAATAAACTATGGTTACTTGTTCTAGCCCTGAAACTGAATATCATGCCATGGCTGATGCAACTCAAGAATTACTTTGGTTTCGATGACTTCTCGCTGATATGAGAATCTCTTCTCCTACTGCCACTGTTTTACAATGTGACAATAGGAGTGCTATTCAGATCGCCCACAATGATATCTTCCACAAGCGTACAAAACATATCAATACAGATTATCACCTCATCTGTTATCATATTCTCCAGAATACAGTTTGTCTACAATCCATTAGTTCAACCAATCAAACAATAGATATTTTCACTAAGGTTCATCCACTAGGACGGTATCACTCTCTAGTTTCCAAACTCAAGTTCATGTCTCATTTACCACCTTGAGTTTGAATTGAGATGTTAATGTAATATATGGACTTAGCCCACTTGGCCCATTACATCAAAGCCCTAACCCTAGGGTTGGCCCTTCTCCTATAAATACTCTTATTGTATATCTCTGTAACATATACTCTTCCTACATAACAATACAATCGTTTTATATTCTCCATTCCACTTCTCAATTAGTCTAACACTTCTAACCCTCTTCCAATTCTTTTTAACTTATTAGATCATTAATTATATCCGTAGAAGTAATTTATTTTTTGAAATCCTTCAAAGTGGAAATTATATCATTAGTTTTGTCTTTTTTAAGGATCATGTTTAGTTGTTGTTATTAGAAATTTACTTGTGGCCTTCCGTTAATCACGAACCTATATGTTAGTAGGGTTATACCATTCACACACCTTCAAGTATTCATTGGAACCATAGGAATCCCATCAACTTTAAACAATCCTTGGGAGACCCTTTGAATTATTTGGTCAAAGGACATGAAGACCCTATGGTCATTTTGGTTTCCGAAAATTCCCTTTCAAAGTCAATGTTGGCCCAGTGAGTTACCCAAGAGGAGGGGTGAATTGGGTAGATAAAAAATTAATCCAAAAAATAATACTTCAAAAAATCAAATAATTAATTTTTACCCTAAATTAATTATTATCTTTATAACAGCGTAAATATATTATCAACTAGGTACACACCAAATAACAAAATATAAATAAAGTAAATAAAACTGCTTATCAAAATTTTATACTGGTTCACCAAGTAATTATTGGCTAATTCAGTCTCCCGATCTCCGCGGAGAGTCGCACCCACTAATCACTATAATCCCTTTAATCAGGTAGGAACTAAACATTTACACAACGATTCTTTTTACGTGCTCAGAATCAACATTTACAATTTCTTTTCACAGGCTAAAAAATAACCCTATCTTTTTCACAGGTTAAAGATTAACCTTATTATTTTATACTTAGACTAAGAATTAAACCTCAAACAAAAACACTCCAAGTATCCTTTTACCCAGTAAGGATTGAACCGTTACAAATTCACTCACAAATTAATTCTATTAAGGAAGAATTAACACCTAATCTTTTTATACTCTGGCAAATATTAAAACCTCAATCTCTTTACGTATGACCTGAGTTTTGCATGTGCATAATTTTTAGTTGCATTTTAAAACATTTAGGAAAATAATGGGGTGCATTGTGCTATTTAACATTTACATTAAAATTTTTAGGGGTTAATATGTTAATTTTAATATTGACTTTTGAAGTTTAGGGGATTATTAGGTTATTTAAAAATATGACTTTAAGAAAATTTGGGACATAATTAATATTTTTTTTCAAGAGGGTAATTAGTGTAAATAAATAAATAAACTAATTAAAAATATATATATAATAATTATGGTTGAGATTTGTTTCCTTCGTAGAGAAGGAAACAAATCTCAAACATACACACATATGCATATAAAAAAAATATGAAGATGGCACGTGTCAAGCCCTAAAAAAAAAAAAAAAGGCTGTTTGGGGTCTCTCTCTCTCTCTCTCTCTCTCTCTCTCTATATATATATATATATATATATATATATATATATATATAACATAACTACAAGTGGCAAAAAAAAAAACTAGAAGTTTGGCTAGCAGGTTTGTATTTGTTATTTATATATATACACATATATGTATATATACGAGTATATATGTATTGTTAAAAATAAAGTATAATATCACGTTTAATTTATGGGACTATTCATACTGACACGTATACGTGTATATTTATATGTCAAAAATATATATACGAAGGGTTGATTGATATAGTAGGTTTCAGAAAATGTAGCAGGTATATTTGTATACACAGATATATTTAATTTGCTAAGAAATACAGTTTAAGATAAAAATTGTAAATTTTATCAAAATAACAATTTTTAGTATTCCATTAATAAATAATATTTTTTAACAGTCAATTAATATTTTTTTTGTAGCCTTAATTATTAATAGAAAAAAATGTTATAATAGTTATTATAGTAATTTTTGTAGAGTTAATATTAACTTAAGAAAATTAGGCGTTTAATAATTTCGTATAGTTAAGAAAAATTGAGAATAGGAAAAATTGCATATCAAGTTTAATTTAAATAAATTATTAATTTAGGCCTTATCGCTGTTAGGTTCACAAGCGGTGACGTCTGCGTAGTATTTTGGAGACAATGTTTATGGTAGCGTGGGAATCGAGGTGAATGTATTGTATTCAATGTAAATTGACAAATTATATTTTTGTATAAATTGTGAAAAACAAATATTTATTAAAATGGACGGTTTTATGACCTATGTAGATCAAATAAGTTTTTAAAGGTGGAAAATAGTTTTTATTATTTAACTATGCCATTGTTATCTTCTCGTCAAGAGGGCATGTCCTGCGAGATGTGGATTACCTGTTAGGTAAGACCTGCAAGATGGATATATGTTGTTACATGTCAGGTAAGTCTTGCAGGATGGATATGTTGTTACCTGTCAGGCAAGTCCTGCATGGTGGATATTTATTGTTACTTGTCAGGCAAGTCCTGTAAGGTGGATATTTGTTGTTACCTGTCAGGCAAGTCCTGTAGGGTGAATATATGTTAAACTGTCAAGAGTGCAAATCTTGCGGGTGGTTTTCCCTACCATTGATGATATTAAATGGCCCTGGCACTAATAGTCACTTTAGATGGTACAATTCTATAGGTTACGGTACCATCGTAACTCCCAATCGTGAGGTGAAACGATCCTATAGCTAGTAGGAAATATGAGTGCGGTATTTTATTATATGTCGAAATGTTGGATTGGTTGATTGAAATATATTATCTTATTGTAGTAATGACAGTGAAAATTTATTTCAGCATGGTGTGCAGTTATATGATATTATATTTTGGAAAAGTGGTATTTGATAATTATGTTTGATCCATGAAATGTCTTTATTTTATGAAGACAGTACACCGATAAAATATTTGGTTTCAAGTGCCGCAGCTAGGAGGGGGTTCACTACTGGCACTACGTAAAGTTAGAAAGTGGGGTCGTTTTGGAGGGTTGGTCAAATAGATATGAACCGTGGGAGGTTCAATTTTTTTATTTTATTTTTTTGTGATTTTGTTGTAAATATTTGAGACAGGTATATTCCCAAATTTTGAAGTGAGTAAATATATTTTTTGGAAAAATAATTTATAGTAGTACATATATATATATATATATATATATATATATATATATATGTTGATTCATCAGATAGCGTTGAGTCAACGTCACGCCCAGCCTCAAGCAATAGGGGCCCAGGGAGGGGTGTGACACTTTTTGGTATCAGAGCTTAAGTCATAAGTTCTGTAGACGTGCCAGATTGTCTAGTCAGTATTGGACCATGAGATAAGGTGTCAATAGGTGGGTTCGGCATGTGAGTGATAGTTGTTTTATTGGATTAAATAACACATTTGCCTCATACACTGTCATTTACCTTGTTAGCTTTGTTGCTTATTCAATCTCATTTCAGATCTTGACTATGGAGTGTGAAAATGAATGTATTGGGAGTAATGGACCCTAGAAGAAGATGGATAGGATGCAGGAAATCTTGGATGCCGTTGAGTGAAGTTTACAAGCTGTTGCGCAACTGATAATGCAGCAGGCAAAAATGATGGAATGTCAGAAGGCCCAAATCAAAACAGCCACTTTTCAGGCGGTACTCCTAAAAAGATTCAAGGAATTGAACCCCCTGGCTTTTACGGGAACTGCAAGTTCTACTGATGCTGAAAATTAGTTGAGGAGCGTAGGGCACGTATTCAAGGCAATGAAAATTATCGATGACAGCTGAGTTTCACTTACCACCTTCCAGTTGAAATAAGAGGCCGAACATTGGTGGGAGGAAATGAAGAGGTTAATTTCAGTTCAAGGTGAAGAGATTTTTTAGGATCGATTCGTTGCAATTGGTGGCCGCAATTTATGCGTCGCCATTTTCATCGCAATCATACGAATCAAGTTTTAATATAGTAGACCTTTCGGTCGGGTATCATATCCATAGGGATTGGTTGAGATTACTATCGAGTACTGCGATTGTCATAACCCGACTTTATCTAGGCGAAAAAAATGGAATATAATTAATTACTTATACTAAAATACTGCTTTGACTATACTAATTACTAATATGAGATAGTTATGGTATGGATTATCTAGGGATTAACTCTATTTACTTAAATGCGGTTGATTTCGTTTAGTTTACAATAATGGTGTTCGACCTATTTGACAATCTCGGTATCTAAAACTCCTCTGCCACCTCTCCTGAGTATAAGACGGGGGATATAATGCAACTTCATGTCAACGAAGAAATCCCCTTCAATGTCTTAACGACTCTAGGTTGCGTGAGTCTTGCCCCAACCTCATTGATTGCACACAAAACCTCAGTTCGTAAACTCCCTCGCCACCTTTCCCAAGTGTAAGACGAGGGATATAACATGACTTCGTGTTAACGAAGAAATCCCCCTCAACACCTTAATGACTCTAGGTCATGTGAGTCTCGCCCCAATGTCATTGATTTCATGCTTTGTGTTTATCCTGTTGACAATCTCAGTTCTAAAACTCCACTGTCACCTCTCCTGAGTATAAGACGAGGGAATACATGACTTTGAGTTAATGAATGAGTCCCCCTCAACGTCTTTACAACCCTAGGTTACGCGATTCTTGCCCCAACGTCATAGATTGTCCACAATCCAAACCCCGACTGGGTTATTGGATCGTGGCGTTTGTTTATTCTAATCCAAATCCAGGATTTGTCAAATCCCGTATTCTCCATTTATCATTCTAATCATAATAAACAAACAATATGATAAACACAATCAAACATTGAAAAACAATCATCAAAGAAACACAATTCAACTAAAACTACGTTTTTATAAACAATATGTTAATCCCATACATAATCCACGTTTAACCTATGGCCATAGCCGTTTATATAATTGAAACTAGGCTAAACATGCTCAAACATACATAGAAGTTAAGAAATAAAAGGAAAAATGGATGAACTTAGCCAATATCCGAAGATTAGCCGCTAAAACTGTTCACCGAACGATTCTCCTTCTCCGCGTGTTGATCTTCTCCTTTGGATATGTTTGAGCACTCCCCATACTCTCTCTATATTCTAAACTAATTCCTAAGGGCTCTTATAGCTAGAGCGTGCAAAGGAGATGGGAGAAAAGGGGTATAAATAGACAAAATATCTAAAATAAATATCTAACACTGCGCAGAGGCCACCGCCGCGGCGGTAGAGTATGTCGATTAAAGGCTCGTCTAGGCGGTGGAGAAGGCGGTGGATTAGGAAACGTTTCTGCTGGTTCACCGCCTAGGCAGTAGGCTTTCAGCCAGAATTGGTTTCTCTTCATCTTCACCGCCACGGCGATAGTCTAGACGTCATGGCGGTGGGCTTGTTTGCAAAATCTTACTGCCTTGCTTATTTTTCCACCATTCTCCGACCGTTCTCGATACGATTTGATCATTTATGCTTCAATTTCAAACATTTTCACCTCACACACCTGTTTTAATACAAAAAGAATGAAAACATATTAAAACATATAAAAATAACTATAAAACTACTCTAAAACTAACAAAACCGGTTTAGAAATATGTAGGTAGATCACACCTATCGGCGGTGTTTCATGAAAAATATTTTCTTGAATCCTATCGGTTCTAAATGGAGGAGGAATTCATATTATTGAAATAGGAAAAGATGATCGTTCTGTGGTATGAAATCAAATTCGATGCCTTGTCCTGATTTGCTCCTAATTTGGTGAAAACAGAAGAAGCAAGATGTAGAAGATTCTAGAAATGACTTGATCTAGAAATACATTCTAGGCTGATAGGCAGACCAAAGGTTATGCGAGAATTGTAAACACGGAGAAATTAATAAAGCAGGATGTATAGGAAGCAGCCGAGAACCACGAGCAGTATAAAAAGAGTAGATTCGAGCCACCTAACAAAAATCTAGGTGGCATTTCTCGAGAAGCTGTAGTTCGATCGCCACTTGCTCGGGCCCTAACAACTGACTAGTCAACTAGGAGTCGAGGTTCACGGCAATCATACTCTGGGCAACAACATAATGTATCTAGACTGAGTTTCGGCCAGCAAAGACAGGGCAGGAGCCAGATGGTTAGTCGAGCCAGGATACCTGCATGTTATCAATGTGGATCACCGGATCATTTCGCTAAAGACTAATCCATGGGAGGCCCAATATGTTTTCGTTGTCATGAGTCGGGTCATATATCTCCGAATTATTTGAAATCTACAGTTACATCTGCACCCTCTGCCAGTAGTGTGGGTAGTGTTGGCCCTAGCAATGTTCAGGGGCGTGGTAGAGGATCAACTAGTAGACCTTCGACTTGAGGTTGTATATTTGCTACTACTAGGCAGGATGCCCAGGCTACCCCTAATGTGGTTACAGGTATCATGTCTTTATATGATAGAGATGCATGTATACTTATTAATTTCAGTTCTACTCATTTATTTATTTCGGTGACCTTTATGATGCATGTAGACAAATTTTCAACTTCTCGGTCATATAATATTATTATTGTTGATCCCAAGATTTTGATGAATAATTAAGTATTGATGTTTTGGTGGAACTAATGTTTGATCAAGTGTTTCAGTGATTTAAAGTTCCAGTAATGAAGATGTCAAAGTGAATGGATGCTAAATGAAGATATCAAGATGATGATATAGTATTAAGAGTTTGAAGACATTAAGGAAAACAACCCAAGAAAATATAAACTCTTAATATCCCATTTAGGAACACACACATGGCACAAAATGAATTTTATCTTTTATGTGTGTCTTTGGTTGAGTATATTTATTTGCCCTTATGTGAATTAAAGAGAAATATTTTTGAATGACTAAAATAGAATATAAGAGTATTAGTAGAGTTCATTTAAATATAAAAATGGATAAATGGGTGAAATTGTAAAAGAAAGTAAGTTAAAAACGAGATCAAAGAAGAGATCCGGGAGGGATCATTCGACTGAGGAGTTGACCGGAGAAAGAAGATGAACTCTCTGAATCTGTGAATCGATAGAGCGGTCGATCAGTAGAAGCTTGGCAAACTGTCTACATCTGTGGGTCGATAGAGCGGTTGACCGGTGGAAGCTTGGCAAACTCTCTGAATATACAAGTCGACCGATGAGTCAACCAATCAAGTGCATGAGCTATTTCCAGTATCCTTCAGTCGACTGGGCAGTCGACTGAACGTGCAGTTTCAGGATGTTGGTTGATCCAATTTTAAATCCAAAAGTAGCCGTTTTTGGTTAAGATTTGAGAGAAATTTCGGGGATATTCTTAACATTTGAGATATAGTTCATATACTAATTAAATCCTTTCAATATGGATAATTAATTATTGAAGTTTCTCAATTTGGTACTTAAAATAGATTTTATACTTATTTGTTTTGATTAAGAAATACTTTGGGAATTTAATTGAAAGTTTTAAAAGTTGTTATTAAGTGAAATTGAACCTAAATGAGGTCCTCATGTTATGAAGGGTCTATAAGAGTATTTTATTGTCATGACACTTGTAAACTAACCGTTAGGAGGCTGATTACATGTGTTCTTATATAGACTTGCGAATTTTTTAAGAGATGAGACAATTCTAATCATTCTAAGAGATAAAATCAGTCTATATCTTTTTGAGAGAGCATTTATAAGAGTTATCATTCTACGATATTATGAGCTGTTTTAAGAGAGTGATTCTGATAATCAATTGCGATCAATTTGTGCTGATACTGGAATTGAAGCTACACTGTTTTTATCATTAATTCTGTGGATTCCGAGTGAGATCTTACCATATTGATTATTAATTGTGTATTATTTTATTTTGGAAATTTATCTTAGAAATTATTTTTGATTTTCAAAGAAAATAATTTTTTTAAACAATTTCTTGAATCTGATTACGTACTCCAATTTGCTACCCATATTATTGTTAAAATTATATTTTTGTATCTCACAAAATTCTATCACTAGTTGGGATATTAATTAAGTTTATATATATCTGGGGTGGTAGAAACTCCGAGTGAGATTTACTTATCAATTTTTGTATTGGTGAGTTGTGACGGGTTAAATATCATTGGGGATATTTAATTAAGGGTAGCTGGGTTTCAGTCTCTTCCTATAAAGAGATTGAAGTAGTGATTCTTCCTGTATAAGAATTGCGTTTTTGTGAGTGATTTTGTAACGGTTTAATTCTTATCGGGTAAAAAGATATTTGGAGTGTTTTGGTGAGGTTTTGATTCTTGAGACTAAGTGTTAAAAAGAATTAGGTTATTCTTTAACTTGTAAAAAGTAGAGGTTATTCCTTAGCCTTTGAAAAGAAAATTGTAAAGGTTGATTCTGAGCCTGTAAAAGAATCAGTGTGCGGGTTTGTTTCCTACCTTTAAAGGAATCTTGGTTTTAGCGGGTGCGACTTCCGTGGAGCTCGGGGGACTAGATTAGCCAAGAGTAGCTTGGTGAACCAGTATAAATCTTGTGTGTGCTGCTTTTTTAATTTGTCTATTTTTGCCGTTTGTGTGTGCACTTAGTTGATTGCTTAATTCCGCTGTGTCATAAAGATAATAATTAATTTAGGCATAAAATTAATTATTTGATTTATCAAGTTTTATTCTGATTATTTTTAATTACCCAATTCACTCCCCTCTTGGGTATTCTACTGGGCCAACAATTATCTCTACCCCTGTTGGTGAGTCCGTGTTGATAGATAGTATGTATAAAAACAGTCCGCTTTGTATTGGCGATAGAGAATTGTCGGTGGATCTACTACCCCTGAGTATTTATGATTTTGATGTGATACTGGGTATGAATTTACTATCCGGCTATCATGCTACAGTGTATTATTTTAAAAAAGAAATTACTTTTTGAGTCGTAGGCGAGCCGGAGTTCGTATTTTCGGGGGATAGAATCATCACCCCTGTCAGTTTGATTTCAATCCTAGAGGCTAGGAAATTATTGAAGAAGGGATGTCAGGGATACCTCGCGCATGTGATTGATACCAGTCAGAATGAGGTACAGGTGGCAGATATGCCAGTGGTCGTGGATTTTCCTGATGTATTTCCCTAAAAATTGTCAGGGCTACTAGTGGATAGGGAAATTGAATTCACTATCGAGTTACTTCCAAGAACTTCTCCTATATCAATTCCACACTATCGTATGGAGCCTACCGTGCTAAAGGAACTGAAAATTCAGTTGCAAGATTTGTTAGACCGTGGGTTTATCAGACCTAGTATTTCTTCGTGGGGAGCCCCAATGTTATTCGTAAAGAAAAATAATGGCATGTTGAGGATGTGTATTGATTACAGGCAGTTGAATAAGGTGACGGTTCGCAATAAATACCCGTTGCCTAGAATTGATGATCTATTCGACCAATTGCAGAAGGCTAGGGTATTTTCCAAAATAGATCTTCGATCAGGATATCATCAGCAAAAAGTCAGAGACAGTGATGTGTCGAAAATGGCGTTCCGTATGAGGTTTGACCATTATGAATTTCTAGTTATGTCGTTTGGGTTGACAAATGCCTCTGCTGCCTTTATGGATTTGATGAATTGGATCTTTCAGCCTTACTTAGATCAGTTTATTATCGTGTTCATTGATAATATATTGATCTATTCCCAAAATAAAGAAGAATATGTAGAGCATCTCAAGATATTATTGCAGACTTTGAGAGAGAAACAATTATATGTGAAATTCAGTAAATGTGAGTTTTGGTTGGATAGAGTTGTATTTTTGGGGCATGCTATCTCTGGGGATGGTTTTCAAGTTGATCCAAAGAAAGTCGAAGCCGTGATTCAATGAGAAAGGCCAAAAAGTGTGACCGAGGTCTGAAACTTCTTGGGATTGGCAAGTTATTATTGTTGGTTTGTACATGGATTTTCTGTTATAGCTGCCCTGTTAACTCAATTAACCTGCAATGAATCTAAATTCGAGTGGACTGACAAATGTGAACAAAGTTTCCAAGAGTTGAAAAGTAGACTAATATATGCGCTAATACTTTTCCTTCCAACAGAAGGTGGTGACTTTGTAATTTACAGTGATATTTCACACCAAGGGTTAGGGTGTACTGATGTAATATGGTTACGTAATTTCATAGGCCTCCCAACAATTAAAGAATCATGAGCGTAACTACCCGACACATGATTTGGAGTTGGCGGCAATTGTGTTTGCCTTGAAACTTTGGAGACATTATCTGTATGGCGAGACTTGCGAGATATACACTGACCATCAGAGTTTGAAATATTTATTTACTCAAAAGGAACTAAATCTGAGGCAGAGATGTTGGATAGAGATAATTAAGAATTATGACTGCACTATCCACTATCATCATAGAAAGACCAATGTTGTAGCAGATGCACTGAGTCAAAAATCAGCAGGTTCAATTGTACATCTTTAAGTTATTCACACTAATCTATATGCCGAGTTAAGATCTCTGTGAGTCCAGTTGGCGGTTAGTTAGACGGCAGCGTTTTTTGCGACATTGACTTTGAGATCGACATTAATCGACCGTAGCATTGAAGCGTAGAAATTGGATGGCCAATTGGGAAATATCATAGATGAAGTGAAGAATGGTCAAAGAGCCAACTATCGTGTTAGGGATAATGATGAAGCTTTGATGTTTGAGAATAGACTGTGTGTACCTAATAATGCCGATCTAAGGAAAGATATCTTGGAGTAAGCGCACAGCTCAGCATATGCGATGTATCCTGATAGTACCAAAATGTATCGAGATTTGCGGGAACAGTACTGGTGGAATGGAATGAAAAGAGAAATTGTAGAATTTGTTGCCAGGTGTCTTGTTTGTCAGCAAGTCAAGATCGAGTACCAACGTCCGGGTGGGTTATTGCAACCTTTACCTATCTCAGAGTGGAAATGGAAATATATCACGATGGATTTTGTTTCGGGATTACCCCGCACTCAAAAGGGACATAACTTTTTTTGGGTAATTGTTGATAGACTTACCAAGTATGTCCATTTTCTAGCCGTGAAAACCATGTACTCCCTGGATAAGTATGCAAAATTGTAATTGATGAGATTGTCCGATTGCATGGTGTGCCAATTTCTATAGTGTCGGATAGGGATCTGAGATTTACATCGAAATTCTGGCTGAGTCTCTAAGCCGCTCTGGGTACCAAGCTGAAATTTAGTACGGCTTTTCATCCTCAAACTGACGGTCAATCAGAGCATACGATTCAAACGTTAAAAAATATGTTGAGGGGCTATGTTATAGAAATTCCTGGAAGTTGGGACGATCATTTGACGTTGATGGAGTTTGCCTATAACAATAGTTACCATTCAACAATCAAGATGACACCTTATGAAGTATTGTATGGCAGGAGATGCAGAATTCCCGTTTGTTGGACTGAAGTGGGAGAACAAAAATTATTGATGCTGGATATAGCCCAGATGACGGAGGACAAGGTGAAAGTGATTCAGGAAAGACTGAAGACTGCTCAGAGTTGACAAAAGAGTTATGCTGACAAGCGTAGACGTGAGTTGGAATTTGAAGTGGGCAATTATGTGTTTTTGCGTATATCCCCGTGGAAGGGCATAATGAGATTTGGGAAAAAATGGAAGCTAAGTCCGAGGTATATCGGGTTATACGAGATTTTAGAACTGGTTGGTACGGCGGCCTATTGACTAGCCCTACCGCCAGAATTATCTAGATTACACGACGTTTTCCATGTGTTGATGCTTAGAAAATATGTGTCAGATCCTTCCCATATGTTGACTTCTCAACCAATCGAATTAAAAGAGGACTTAACATACGTCGAGGAGACAGTCCAGATTCTGAACCATAAAGATCAAGTGTTGCGGACGAAAATGATTCCATTGGTGAAAGTGCTATGCCGTAGTCACTCGGTGGAAAAAGCGATGCAGGAACGGGAAGATGAGATGAGGAATAAATATCCGCATTATTCGTTCAAGGTAACTAAAATTCCGGGACGAAATTTCTTTTAGGGGGGGAGGATTGTAAGACCTGACTTTTGTATGTGCATAGTTTTTAGTTACATTTTAAAATATTTAAAAAAATAATGGGGTGCATTGTGCTATTTAACATTTACTTTAAAAAAATTAGGGGTTAATATGTTGGTTTTAATATTGACTTTTAAAGTTTAGGGGATTATTAGGTTATTTAAAAATATGACTTTAAGAAATTTTGAGATATAATTAATATTTTCTTTATTCTCAGAGGGCAATTAGTGTAAATAAATTAATTAATTAATTAAAAAAATATATAATAATTATGGTTGGGATTTGTTTCCTTCATAGAGAAGGAAACAAATCTCAAACATACACACATATGCATATATATATATATATATATATATAAACACGATTTAGGGTCTCTCTCTCTCTGTCTCTGTCTATATATATATATATATATATATATATATATATATATATTATATAACACACATAGCAACAACCAGCGAAAACAAAACTAGAAGTTCGGCTAGCAAATATGTATTTGTCATTTATATATATACACATATATGTATATATACGAGTATATGCGTATATATGTATTGTTAAAAATAAAGTATAATATCACGTTTAATTTACGGGACTATTCATGCGGACACGTATACGTGTATATTTATATGTCAAAAATATATATACGAAGGGTCGATTGAATAGTAGATTTCGAAAATGTAGCAGGTATATTCGTATACACAGATATATTTAATTTGCGAAGAAATATAGTTTAAGAAAAAAATTGTAAATTTTATCAAAATGACAATTTTTAGTATTCCGTTAACAAATAATTTTTTTCAACAGTCAATTAATATTTTTCTGTAACCTTAATTATTAATAGAAAGAAATGTTATAATAGTTGCTATATTAATTTTTGTATAGTTAATATTAACTTAAGAAAGTTAGGCATTTAATAATTTCGTATAGTTAAGTAAATTTGAGAATAGGAAAAATTGCATATTAAGTTTATTTTAAATAAATTATTAATTTAGGCCCTATCGCTGTAAAGTTCACAAGAGGCGCTGCCCGCATAATATTTCGGAGACAGTGTTTATGGTAGCACGAAAATCGAAGTAAGTGTATTGTCTTCTATGTAAATTGACAAATTATATTTTTGTATAAATTGTGAAAAAAAAAAAAGTATTTATTAAAATAGACGGTTTTATAACTTATGTGGATCAAGTAAGTTTTAAAAGGTGAAAAATGGTTTTTATTATCCGACTATGTCATAATTGTCTTCTCGTCAGGAAGACATGTCCTGAGAGATGTAGAGTACCTGTTAGACAAGACCTGTAGGGTGCATATATGTTGTTACTTGTCAGACAAGTCCTGCAGAGTGGATATGTTGTTACCTGTCAGGCAAGTCTTGTAGGGTGGATATTTGATGTTACCTGTTAAGGAAGTCCTGTAAAGTAGATATATGTTAACCTGTCAGGAGTGAAAATTCTGCGGGTGGTTGTCCCTATTATTGGGGATATTAAATAGTCCTGGCACTGATAGTCACTTTAGATTATACAATTGTACAGGTTACGGTACCTTCGTAACTCCCGATCGTAAGGTGAAATAATCTTATGGCTAGTAGAAAATATGAGTGTTGTATTTTATTATATGTCGAAACGTTGGATTGATTGATTTAAATATATTACCTTTTTTTAATAATGATAGTGTAAATTTATTTCGGCATGGTGTGCGGTTATATGATATTATATTTTGGAAAAGTGGTATTTGATAATTATGCTTGATCCATGAAATGTCTTTATATTATGAAGACAGCACACCGATAAAATATTTGATTTTAGGTGCCGCAACTAGGAGAGTGTCCACTGCTGGCACTAGGTAGAGTCAGCAAGTGGGGTCGTTTTAGAGGGTTGGCCGGACAGATGTAAAACGTGGGAGAGGTGTGACACTTTACTGGAAGAGATTGAAACTAGCTACCCCTTGATTAGACACTTCCAATAGTATCTAATCCGACACTCAACTCACCAATTACAAAATTATTAAGTGATTTTTTCATTTGGAGCTTCTACCACCCCAGATAAATTTAAACTCAATTAATGTCCCGATACTAGTGATAGAAATACAGTGAGAATTTTAAAATTTAATTTTAAACAAAAACGGGTAGCAAGTAATTTAGCACGTAATCAGATTTTCTCAAGAAATCGGTTCGAAAATGATTTTCAATTTAAAATTCAAGAAAACAATTTCAAAGATCAAATTTCCAAGTAATAGATAATAATATCAAATAACAATTAATAGCAAATAACTTGAAACGATCTCACTAAGAATCCATCGTAAATAATGATAAGCAATGAAACTTCAACTCAGCAATTAGTAATAATATACTCCAAAATTTCTCAAGAATAAATCTCAAGAAAATTCTCACAATACTCTCAGTATAACCTCAGAATAATTACTCTTAGAAAACATTAGAACTGAATAGCTTTTCAGAATTGAATGATTGAGATTATTGAAACCTAAAAAACGCAGGTTTATTTATATGGGATTAGAACAAGCTTTCTAACGGCTAGTTCTCATATTTCATAACAAATAATTACTCCAATAGACCCCTTATATAAAAAAGACTCAATCCTGTTATAATTCACTTAATTATATCTTTTAAAATATCCAATTTAGTCCCTCAAACATTTTTTCAATCCCAATTAGATAGGATAGAAAGAATTTCATGAACTAAATTGAGAAATATCCAAAATACTTGAACCATATCTATAAAGATATTAAAATATTAAGTATATATCTCAAAATCCATAAGATCACTAAGATATCTCTGAGATCCTAACCATAAAACGGCTAATAACGGCTACTTTTGGATCAAAACCACAAATTCCTCCAATTCTGAAATTGATTATCGATTGATCGACCAACACCTATCGGTAGACCGCCCGATTCAAGATGTAGCCCAAGCCAAAATCACTTTGCCCATAGGTCGACCGCCACTTATCCATCAGTCGACCGGAAGATTCAAAGACTTCCATAGGTCGACTTCCCTATCGACCTAACGATTCAGATAGTTTATTCTTTGGCCATAGGTCTACCGATCCTACACCATAAGTCGACCGATCGATTCAGAGACTTCAACATATTCCAACCTACACCCATAGGTTGACCGATCCTCTCAGGTAGGTTGGCCGATCACTGCTGGATCATTAATTTCTTAATTAATTTTGATTCCAATCTTTGACGTTTTTGCCCCTTTAACTGATTTATTTTTTTGGTTAACTTAACTAACATTTAAATTCAATTTTCATTTAATCTTTCTTAAATCAATATTTTTTCTTCAATTACACATAGAAGTAAATGTGTCAGCTAATTAGGATCCTATTAAAAACACACCTAATTGTAAAAATATTTTGTGTCGTATGTGATCTTAATCGGGATATATTAAGAGTAAAAAATTAACAAGAGTTGTTTTTCCCTGGGTTCTTCAAAGTCTTCGATATCTTAATATCTATCATTTTTGTCAGTCTCTTTAGCATCCATTTAGCATTCATCTCAATTTCTTCATGATAATTACTTCAATGGAATTTATAAATTGAAACACTCAACAAATCGGTTAGTTCTACTAAAAATATCAATATTTAATTGTCCATTAAAATCATAGGATCAACAGTCAAAATTCTCATTTGGTAGTCAAAGTATTTTTTTCCTATTACTAATTTACCCTCCAATTTCATAGTGAAAGACCAAAATAACCTTATTCAATCAAACAAATCTTTTTTTTCTCTTTTTTTTTTTTTTTGTTGTTTTATTTTATTTCATTTTCATTTTTCTACTTTACTTTTTCATCTCTCTCCTCTCTCACCACCGTGCCATCGTTCAGACTAACACCATGGCTATGAAAGCTCAAGGACAAATCAATGGGGTGAATTCAAATCAAATTCAAACCAACAACAACAACAACAACAACAACATCAACAATAATAAACCATAACAGAATCATCAAACCCACTTCCACCACACCAGCATAGCCATAGCCTCCTCAGGACAAGCATTAAATGGAGGGAATTGGAAGATCCAAACACTAAAGCTTACATGAAAGAAATGGCGGCGAGAGCTATTTGGTGTCTTGCGAAGGAAAATTCACCCATTTGTCATAGCATCACTGAATCAAGAGCCCTTTTGTGCTTTATTGTTCTTCTCAAGAAAGGGCCAGAAGACGTGAGTACAATTCCTTCATGGCGGTGATGGATCACGGCGGTAGCAGAACGAGATGTCGAACTTTCTGGGCTACTAAAACAAGGATAGTCAGCCCAGTGGTTCGTTTTCTCGACAAAAGCGAAGTGATAGTTGCGAGGGAAGCTTGTGTTTCCTTAGCGAAATTCGTTGCCGGCGACAATTACCCCCACATCGATCATTCCAAGGCTATAATCAATACCGGAAAAGCCAAACGTTTGGTGTAAATCGTTTACTTTGGGGAACAAATTGTCTAGAGCACAAGCTTGATTCTTCTCTACTACATCGCTCTTTACTTGCCTGACATGGAAAATATTGCTCAGGCAAAGGTGCTTACTGTTCTTGAATGGGCATAAAAAAAAGGTCTTTGATCCAAGATGAGAAAGTGGAGGCATTGTTACAGGAATCCAAAGGCAGATTGGAGCTCTATCAATTAAGAGGTTCAAGGGAATTCCATTAATTTCTTCAAATTTACACCCATTAGCTCTTCAAAATGTTTTGCCTTATTCGTCTCTGTGTCAGTATGATCAGTATTTTTTATCTTGGGAGTGTATATAATATTAGTTTGTTGTATCATTCTTTACCTTTGAAGTGCACACAGAGACCTCAACACCACCAACCACACCATCAACACTGAACACCACCGCTTCCCAGATCTTCAATTTGGCTTCATCCTTATGGCACAAAACGAATGCTCTGGAAAGATCAAACGCTCCGATTCGGCTTCGTCCTTACCGATTTAGGGGTTGCACCACTGAAAAGTATATGGGATTTAGGGATTGTAATTTCAAGATTTTGATTTAGGGTTTAGGGATTGCGATGGATGGATAGATCAATTGAAGCTTCGGTCGACAAATATATTGAAAGATCGAACTAAGCTTGTTGTGAGGAGGAGGCTAGATCGATGATTAGTGCGTGGATGATGGATCGATCGAAGGCTAGGAGAGTGGAGGATGGATCGATCGATGAGTGAGAGAGCGTTGGAGATGGAGATAGTGATGGAGTTGGGGCTGGTGATGGAGCACAGAGCGGAGAGAGATCGTTGGAGATGGTAGGCGAGGGTAGTGAAAGATGAAGAAGGGTAAAAGAAAAAGAAAAGTAGAAAATGAAAAAAAAAAAATTGAAACAAAAAAGAGAAAGGGCAGTTTGGTAATTCACTAATTTGGATTATTTTATTAATTTTTTTTTGTTTTGATTGAGTAAGGGTAGTATGGTCATTTCATTAAAAAAATGCTCCGGCGAAAGGTTTCCATGGTAATTTGGAAAATTGGAGAGTGTATGTGAAATATTAAAAGAGTTGAGTGGGTGTAAATGGTATTAACCCGATGTTAGTATAGTAATGATTGAGTGGCCCATCACTTCTCTCTCCAACATAACTACGAAAGATCTTGTAAGGAACATTCCAATTACGTTATTTACATGTACACAACATTTAATTTTCTAAAATGGTAATCATTTTTTTTTTAAATGTTTTGGGCCCTATCAGGTTCGGACCAATGATATCTTGATCTGCAATTGCCTTTGTCCACATCTAAGGTGACGTTTGTATGCAGATGATTTTATTTCCATGTTCGGTAGGTGGAACTTGTTTTCATTCACATTTTTAGGTATTCATTAATCTCACAAATTATGGGATAAACCAATTCCAAGTAAAAGACGGTATTACTTGATTTAGGGATTAAAAAAGTAAAAAAAATAGTGTTGATCATTTGGTTTATATTTAATATTGGTTTTATATGGTTTATGTTTGAATATTCTCTATTTAAAAAAAAAAATAAAAAATCAGCAAGTCATATTTTAAATCCAATCAACTTTTTAAAACTCACTCACATGAAATATTGTTCACAAGTCTTAATTTGAAAAAAAAAAAAAAAAAATAATAATGCACCAAGTCCAACTAATATTTTTTAATGACAAAAATTTAAGTAAAAAATATTTTTGTACACATAAAAAGAGGTGATATTTGGAATGAAATTATTTATGTAGTTTTGGTATGAAATTATTTTAACTAGTCCTACTAATTTTTTTAATGACAAAAATTAAGTAAAAAATGTTTTTGTACACACAAAGGGGTGGTTTTTGGAATGAAATTATTTATGTAGTTTTGGTATAAAATTATTTTCACTAGTCCTTAGAAAGTTGTTTTCTACAATTTGGGAGCTCTCAAGAATTTTTTTTAAAAAATGATTTATTTCTAATACTAATCAAATATTTAAATGAGAACGCTCATGAACATTCTATTCTAATACCACAACGATTTCAACGTACCAAATGCCAAGTGCCTTCCCGCTTCCCACATATATAAGTGTGATTAAGAGAAATAGATTAATAGTGGAGGACCTTCTATATGTTTAAAAATTATCAGTGGTTCCACTAAATTGAGTTATCATTTCCTTTAATTTGGGTACAGAAATGATAGTAAAATATTATCCAGAAATTAATTAATATTTAATTAATTATTTAATAAAAAATTTTAAGAAATAAAAATAAAACATATTAAAGTTGAAACATTCCAGACAATATAAAATCTTAATAGAGATTACAATACTAAATAGAAAAAACAAGGAAAATATACTTACTATATTACCGAATAGAAACAGAAACAGAAAGGGTTAATTACACTTTATCCCCTTGTAGTTTGGCCCATTTTCACTTTACCCCCTTAGAGTTTAAACGTCGCCACTTACCCCCCTGTGGTCTTGGACTTAAGTGCTACGATTACATTTTCCGTTAACTCTAGCGGTCAATGGACGGAAGTCAACGAAAATTTGTTAAATAGTATGAAATGACATTTATACCCTTAAAAAATTGAGTAAGGACTATTTTAATACTATTAAAAAACTTAAAGGGCTATAAGTGTATTTTTTTCAATATATCTCATCTTCTTCGTCTGCTCTCCCTCACCGGTGCCGTCTTCGCCATCTTCGCTGTCCTCTCCATTTCGATTTCGATTTTGAAAGCAATTTCGAAACCAGTTTCAAAATCGATTTCGAAATCGAAATCGAAACCCTCACGTTCATCTTCGTTGTCGCCTTCGTCTTCTTCTTCGTCTTCGCCATCACGTTCGATTTCGAAACCCTCAAAACCCTCACGTCTTCGTCGTCTTCTCTGTTTTCTCCGTTTCGATTTCGATTTCGAAATCGAAATCGAAACCCAATTTCGAAATTGATTTTGAAATCGAAATCGAAACCCTAATTCGTATGTGTATGTATGTATGTATGTATGTATGTATATGTATATGTATATGTATATGCGTGATGTTTGGAGTGGCCAATGTGGATGGTTGGATTGAGGGTGGCCGGCGACGTTGGATGGTTGGGTTGGGGGTGGTTGGTACCCAAAAGAGAGAAAAAGAGAAGACGTCGGAAGTTCGCCGCCGTTGTCGAAGTCGTCGGAGCAGAGGAAAATTTTGGAGAAAAATACATTTTGACCCTTTTAGTTTTTTAAAATTTTGCAAATAGATCCCTTGAATTATTTAAACAAAATGACAAAATTACCCTTAATTTTAAAGTGAACAGACACAATTATCCCTAATTTTAACCGTGGCACTTAAATCCAAGATCACAAGGGGAGTAAGTGGCGACGTTTAAACCATAAGGGAGTAAAGTGAAAATGGGCCAAACTACAAGGGGTAAAGTGTAATTAACCCAAACAAAAATACTAGAAAAGAAATCGAGACAATCGTTTGACGATTTGTCCTTAAAACAAATTTCTCCCTCACCACGGTACTTACGATTTAAGTGAACATCAATCTCTCAGGATGCTTATATGCTAAGAATGTTTGCCCTTTTATAGGGAGCACAACCAGTAATTAAATGCAATGAAAAAGCCTAGAACTCCTAAATTAAGATGGCAGTAAAGAGGTCGCAGTAACTCTTTGCAGTTATATACCTGAACAGTCTTCAGATTTGTAACTCTCTACAGTTACAAACTTGCCTGAACAATCAGGCTTTTAGGTTATGTTTAGGTTGAATTTTCAGATATCGTATAAAACATACCCGTCCAAGCCAAGTATTCTCCAAACCCAAGCCACAAGCCCAAGACTCACACCTAGGCTTGAGCTCGGTTTGGGCAACCGGTCAGTCGGTCAGCAGCGGCAACGACACGCGCACACGCGTGTGACTTTATTTATTTTATAACCTTTAGTCTACTTTTTGTCCGAAATATTTATTTATTTTATAGCCATTAACCTACCGCACAAGATGGGATTAAATGGTTGTGATGAGTTGATGAAATATTTAGAAGGAAAGATTTCAGCCTAAAAATTTCACACCCCCACTTTCAAAGTGGTTGAATTTAATTATATTTTATACACTTTAAATTTCAGTTATATATTTTATTAGTCAATTAATTATTTTTTAATATTTAAAATTTTGAAAATCGATATAGTGTTCTTAGGCACAATAAATCGCTAGTATATATATTTTACACTTACTCGGTTGGTGATATCAGGCTCACGGCACGCTTTACCTCTTTTGTGGGGTCCAGGGTAAGGTGTGACAAGTTCTTTCTTATAACAATAATTTCACTAATTTCCAATTGATTTTATGCTAGAGGAAAAAAAAAATCAAAAAATTATATAACCTTCATGTGCTTAACGGATGTCAATTTTTTATATAAAGTATGTCCGGGTCAGTTTACGTGTACCTCAACTAATGACCTTACTGAGTGATTTTAAAGACGCACTTTCCCACATTGGTTTGGTGTATTCAGAATTAAATTCAATATTTAATTCTTAGAGTATTCACATGAGAATCGAATCTTGATATATAAAACAATGAACATTTCTTCTTGTCAACACGACTAAGACGTAAGAGCTCATATCATCATGCGTAGAAGAATAAAAAATTATACGGTATATTGCAAGCCTCAAAAAGTAGTTTCTTCGAATAAGAAACCAAAGGTCTTTCAAAGCTAACATGAAGAAAGGAAACCACAAAAAGCAACCAACAGAGACAGCCCCCAAATGCTAAGTATGTAAAATCCTTAACAGCAATTTAGGTGGCGTTTGGTTAGTGTTCTCACTTTTCTCAACCCAACTAGGATAGGTTGGGTTGAGAATTTTGTTTCCTACTAAGAACAAAATTGCGTTTGGTAATGATAATTTTTTATTTTTTTACTGAGAACAGAATCACGTTTGGTAATGATATTATCCTAGAATTGATTCAACCAAACTCACAAATTCAACCAAAATCCTCAAATCAAGAATCAACCCTAGAATTGATTTCATGAAATTCAACCAAACCCTCAAATTCAAACAAACCCCTAAATCAAGAACCAACTCTAAACAAAAATTAAGAACGAACCCTACACCAAAATCAAGAACCAAACCCTAAATCGATTTTATGATGAAATTGAAATCGAAAATCGATTTCGTGATGAAATCGAAATCGAAAATCGATTTTGTGATGAAATCTAAACCAAATCAATGTCGAACCAAATCAAAATCGAAATCAAGAGCGAAATCGAAATCAAACCCTAAACCAAATTCAGTAATCAAAATCAAGAACGAAATCGATGTTGAACAGATTGAAGACGATGGCGAACAGATCGAAGAGGAGGTGGACGGCGAAGACGAGTTCGAAATCGATGTCGAACAGATCGAAGATGACAGCGAACAGATCAAAAAAGAGGTGGATGGCAAAGACGAATTCAAAATCAATGTTGGTGAGTTTTGACCATCGGAACTTCGATGACAGTGATGACGGTGATGGAGAGACGACGGCGATAGAGAGATGACAAAGACAATGATGGCATTGAGAAGACGGTGAGCTTTGACCATAGGAACTTCGGCGACGACGATGGCTGGCTTGGAGCAGAATGAAGACGTCGACAATGGCATGGTTGATGATGGAGAAATGATTCAGATGAAGAGCTTAACAAAAGCCGAACAACCCCTCATTAACAATTAGAAAAATTCTAAGCGTGTCCTTTGGGTTGAGTTGATTTTTTGGGCACAAAAAAAAATAAAAAATAAAAAAATAAAAAAATAAAAATGTTTATCATTTCCTTAGCATTTTGAGAATCAATTCTCATTTTTTGGATTAAGTTGGGTTGAGTTTTGTGTTGCCAAACGTGTTCTCAGAAATCAATCCCAAAACTTTTAGGTTGGGTTAAGTTGAAACGGAAACACTAACCAAACAGGTTCGTGTTCCCATCCCATCCCAATTTATTCCTAAATTTTTAGAATTGATGTTTGGAAATGTGTTTGATAAATTCATTTTCATTCCCATCTCATTTCAAAATTTAGGAATTGATTCCCATATTTCTTAAGGAAGTGAAAAACAATTTTTTTTACTTCTTTTCAATCCCAAAAAAAATCATCCCATAATTATTCTTAGAAATGGGACACATTGGGAATTTTCAAAATGTTTAATGAGATGCACACATCAAACCCTCTTGCCTGAAAATGTGATTTTTTTTTTTCTTTTATTCTATTTCTTTTCAGGCTTACCTTTGCTTCTTCATTTCGTGATCATGTTCTTCCTCTTTTTTTCTTCATTTTGCGATTGTCTCTTTAAACCTCCATAATCCAACCATCGTCGTGCCCTCCTCTCACCGCCGCCATTGCCGTTAGGTAAGTTCTCTCTCATTTGTTTCTCTCCATGTCTGATTGCGAATGTCACAAAAAAGGGGTGGGTTGTGTTTGTTTTTTTTTTTCTTTTTTTTTTTTTTTTTTTTTTTTTTTTCAGATCTGCAAACATTTGCCCTAGATCTATGGATTTTTCTCTCCATAGATAGATTTGGACATCCATGTGCCTTCCATTAGCCAAGCAAGGTGTGATTGTATTAGGAAATGACCTATCGTCGCAATGGACAATGAATGAAGCTGAGTAACAGGTAAACACTGATTATTTATGACTTCCCCCTGTTATTGCTAGCAAATTGTTCTGAGCAGGTTTCAGAATTAGTATTCGGATCAAAAACTGTAATTAGATAGGTTAATTCTCGATTTTGAGTCAGATTTGAAACGTACACAGATAAATCTTCAGTTAAATAGATGTTGAATTTCAAATTTCTTGCACAATTTGAGCTGAAGAATTACAGTCATATACGCAAATACTAATTCATCTATAAACTTTCCATTATTACTTCATGAGATTAGAAATTTGATCAACTCATTATAATAGAAATACACCTATCTGGCTATATAAAATGTAATTAAAGTGGATGATCATGTTGAATTTTGATGAAATCTTCACCGAATTTGTTGGCTTATTTATCCTAACTGTCACAGAGAATGTACTGTTCCTTTTGACTTCATGCCATTAGTTAACAGTAGTTTTGCCTGCAAATTATGATCGTCTTTGAAAGATCAATCAAGTCACTAATGTTTGCTACACTCCTACTGAACCTAGAAACCCTTCTTTAACAGGTCCAATACATGTTTTTAACGATTGTTGGTTGTTATTTTGTTAATGGCGACAGGGAGCTATGAAGTTTCAAGTACTAGACAACATTCCCAAAAAGAAAATTCTCTGTACAAAAACGGCTCCTGCCATGGCTACCACTTGTCTAAATTGAGTTCAAGTGGTGATTTCAATGGCCATGCAAGAGGTTTATTCCTTGATAGGGATGATGAGAGACAGCATGTGGATTTGTTGGTGGAAGGGAAAAGGTTTTTTGGTCCCCGATGGTCTAGAAAAGATGATGAAATTGCAGGTTTTGGTGACGGGACGCCGAAGCCTCTAGAGAAGAGAATGACGTATTCCCCTATTGTGTGGGATGGGATGATGATAGAGTGAAAATATCGTCAAAGAATAGGGTAGTTGTGTCTGCCCATAACATTGCCTGTACGGCCCCAAGCAATGTTTTTGCTGGTCAGATTCGGGATTTGCATATTGATCCAGCTGATGATGTTCTTGTTTGGCATTTAATGTTTTGAATGTTTATCTTTTCATTATGTTGTATAGGATTAGTTTATGAATTTGAACTGCAAATTTTATATGTTAAATTAATGTTTAAAACTTGGTTGTAATAAGTATATTGATATTTTAGAGTAAGAGTTTGACGATGTGAGTTGTATAATTTGATAAATAAATTATTTATGTTTTTTATTTGTTTATCGTATATTGATTGTTTATGAAAACATGCCCAATATCAAATTAAACATCTATTGTATATTTGTATATATTTATTTTTAATTAATGTTTATTTTTTTAAAATTTGGTATAATTTGATATTTATTATCATACACTTAAAGAAATATATATATATATATATATATATATATATATATATATATATATATAACAATTGTTGAAGAAACAATTCCAGAAGAATTTGTTACCAAACGCAATTCTACTTCCAGAAAGAAACAAAATTCTGTCATTATCAAATATGATTATATTTCCAGAATAAAACAGATTTCTAACGTTACCAAACGCGATTCTATTTTAAAAAAGAAACAGAATTCTCATTTCATCCCAAGTGGGATGGAAAAAGTGGAAACATTGATCAAACGTGGCCTGCATTAAGCTTTTTATTTATATGAAAATAAGAGAAATTTGAATGAATAAACACTCTCAATTGCTAAATACAGGGAATAACGAGAGAGATTTGATTTATTACACTAAACAAACTTCGATCAGTAAGTTTGATCACTGCTACAAACTTTTGATAGTTTTGGATAACTAAAGCAATACTACCACTTTGCCACCACTTGGTAACAAAGCCAATGTATGTGTTATACTAGCAAAAAAAGTATTAAATATCTAAGAATTTTAGAATGTCAAGTCGAATTTGTAAATCTTCTCAAAGTAATTTATATATGAAAAGAGTTCATCCACTTAACACCATATGATTTTAAGTTGGCACATCCTAACACGGTATCAGAGGTAGATTTGGGAACAATGTACAAAAAAAAAGAGCAAGCTTTGCGAACCCTCATTTGTTTGTCCCTATTTGTTTCAATATTTGTCTTTCCTCTTTTGTTGTTTGATTGCATCAGGTGGGATTGCGCGTGCAGGTGGGTATTAGAATCACTTACCGAATCTGTCAGACTTCTCATGAAAGGAGTTACTTCATTAAACACCATGGAACCTCCGAAATCGAACATAACTTAATCAAAATAGTAAAAAAAATCCAGAAAATAGAAGCCAATTTCCATATGCAATGAAACAAAGAGAGAAGTTTTCAATTTTGTACCATATAGTCCCAAAGGGTTAGTCTCAATATTTGCAATTTCCCATCAGAAACCATCCTATATCTGCAATTCCACAAAGATGTCATCATCTCCCTAAAAAAACTCGACTCTAGCCATAGAAAAGTCAGCATCATTGCTTTCCATCTCCATTTCTCCAACAGACCTTGAAGGAATGTTCTCATCATCTCCATCGGCTTCAATACTCCGCGATACAACCACCTCATCTCTACTTACTCTGATGATCCCTCTGCCCATCAATTTCTTCGAGTTTTTCGCAACCGATTTCTTCCTCATCTTATTTGTCAATGGCTTCAGAGCATCTTTAACATCTGTTTCATCAATTCCACCACCAGTGCTTTCAACCCTCTTCTCCATTTCCCCTGTGTCCATATCATTAGCATTAACACGACCAAATTTACCCGTGTTTTCAATCTCAAAGTCATCACTATCGTCGGAAATTTCAACAAAATTTTCTCCATGGAAACAATTTCTACTCTAAACCCCAACATTCTTCTTCTCCTCCACCTCCATGGATCCAATTGAAATCGGGCAAAATGGCATCCAAGTAGAAACCCCCTTATCCTCACCTTCTTCAAAAGCTAAAGGGTAAAACCCATTGCACCAATAGCGACCACTATCCACCACTTCCTTTGGCGGAGGCGAAAGTATTGCAACTGCGTGAAACCCTCTGCCGCAGTTCCCTTTTGGACATTTCAAACAACTATCTTCGTAAACCCTAGCGTACTCGTAGATATGATAGCAGTAAGGACACACCGTCCAAAATATAGAATCACATTGTTCAATACCTCCATGTCGGTACTGTTTCTCCTCTGGTTTCGAATTGCTATTTACAAATTCGAGTATTGAGAGATCATTATCGCACTGAGACTTCATTTCATCGTCGTACATAACAGTCCGAGCGTCGAGAATGAGCTTCATTGCGTCGCTACCGAAACTTGTTACGTTCTAAGAGGAGACGGTTTGGGTCCGCGGAATAGCTATTGACCATGAGGATAGCACGGGAACATAAATTAAAAACGCAAAATAAAAAACATTGTTCTCGACTTGTGGTCTTTCAAGGAGAATATTTTTTTTTCTTTTATCATTCCACTAAACCTAATACATTTTTCTAATAACAAATTGAATTTTTCTCTTTTATTTTTTATATGAATTGTTATTAAGAAATATTAGGAAAAAATGTATTACATTTACTGGAATGATAAAATTGAATCTTTTACCATTTAAATATATATTTTTTTAAAAATAATACTAAAACGACCGAATTTCATCTTATTTACCAAATGAATGTTACCCAGAGATTGGATCCCCAGGTATTGAAACCCGGAGTTTCGAAACCCGGGTTCCAAAAAACAATCTGTCATATACCTGATATTTTGAACATCGGGTATACGACGTTAATTTTTATTTTTATTGTAAACTTTGTACCCGATGTGATCCCCGGGTATAAATTGGGACCTGGGGATCACATCCCCGGATCCTAAAAATAAAAACATTGAGCGGGAACGGGCAGTTTTGCCCGTTCCCCGGGATAGCGACTATCCAACTCAGAACAATCAAAGGAAATAACCGTTCTGAGTTGAACAATCATTTCTTTTGACTGTGCTTTTTGGACTCGGGGATCGTATCCCCAGGTCCACAAAAAAAAAAAATAATAAATAAAAAAATAAAAAAAAAAAATATATATATATATATATCCATTCCGCTTTGTAATTTTTTTTTTTTTTAATTCTGAACTAGATCCTCTTTGCGTTTTTTCTTTCCTCATCGGAATTAGTTTCCTCAACTTAGCTACCAAATTTTTTTTACGAAAATTGTTCATCAATGATTTTTACAACTTCACTTCGGAATTTCTCCCTTCTGCTAAAGGTAAGTTTATTTTTATTTGTTTTGTTTAATTTATTTATTAGTTTGGTTTGATTAGTATGTTTTGTACTTATTTAATTATTTAATTTATTAGTTAGTTACTTTTGTTACTTAGTTAGTTTCGGTATTTAATTTATTAGTTAACTAGTTCATTTAATTTAAGTTGTTAGTTTAATTGTTCATTAGATAGTTAGTTTAATTTGTTAGATAGTTGGTTAGTTAATTAGTTTAATTTTTTTATTTAGTTATTAGTTAGTTTATTTTTTTAATTTGTTTGAAAAAATTATTTTATTATTTTAAAAAATATATATTTTAGTCTTTCAATAATTTAAAATAAATTTTAGTCTTTCAATTAAAATCACATTAATTGAATTTATGGAATTGATTTTAACTTGATGAATTTATATTCCATTTAAAGTTAAAGTTAATTAAATTAAAATTATAAGAATTGAAAAATATACACAGTGAGAGATCTGTATCGTTCAATGGGACGTCATTGACTTTTGGAAGACGAATTCTCATACTCTTTAGATCCAAGAGTTCGTTATTCTTCAGGGTGGGTTGCAATGATGCGGGAGGAATACACTTATCATGCCAACCAATCAGAGACTGTGGTGGACGGATGCAGGTAATATAATATTCCAAATAGTGCGTCAATTGGCCAGAATAATGCCAATAAACATGTTGCATAACTTTTAGATGGCGTTGCATTGGTACCGCGAAGAAAATAACAGAATGCAAATTTGAATTTTTCGACACGAGTTTGAAACAACGGCACATGAGCGTCTTGAACAAGGTTTGTTTGTTGAAGCGCGTACTTACATGAGATACGCAAGGAAACCTCAATATCAATTAGATATTGAATGTCTGATGATGAGAGTAATGTTTAATAATTTCGCGCTGGTGAATTGCAGTTTAACTCTGTATTTCCTTTGAAGTCTAATGTATAGTTTCTGCGTTAAATTATAATAACGCTACTTCTACCAAATATCTAACTTTCTCTCTTTCAATTGATAGGTGGTGTTGGGTTAGTTTTTTTGTTTTGTTTTTTAATTAAACCTCGTGTATATAAGTTCTGAAACATCATTCTTCAGTAATTATGTTTTAAAAAAAACTATTTTTTTTTTGTGAACTCGTAATGTACAGTATAATATTTGTAAAGAAACTGTGCAGCCTATAATTTTTGTGATGTATTCACATATTAATTCAAGTGAAGAAAGCTCATTTGGTTTTTCAAATGAGGATAACTCATATGGTGTTTGGGGTTGGCTTAGACTATTGGATCACCAAAGATGTTAGGTTCAACAACCATATTATGATAACTACTGGAGTGCTCAAGACACCAACCCGATAGAGTATCGTGTCGGTCTATGCCAAGAATGGGAATACAAGGTGAATGAGTCTAACAATCTTGTATCTTGTTTGAGAAATCTTAATGCACCAGTTCCATATCG
Organism: Eucommia ulmoides; assembly: GCA_016647705.1. NCBI lineage: Eukaryota > Viridiplantae > Streptophyta > Magnoliopsida > Garryales > Eucommiaceae > Eucommia > Eucommia ulmoides. Next base: position 48,921,837 of record CM028339.1, on the reverse strand, counting down.
TCGAAGTCTTCAGATGCCTAGATGATGTATAATTGATAACACATCCAAGATCGATGATGTGATTACACGTATTCTCCTAGAGAATAATCAAATGTTATTGTGCAAGAATATATATTATCTACTACAACTAGCCAATGAAATGACTGCCCCAAGCAACAAAGCACTCTTTCTAAACGAATACCATAACATCATAAATAACAATGAATATTTGTCTGAGGGGTACATGTCCAATGAAAAATAAATAATTTTTTTCAGTTCAATTGTCTTTTTAAGTGTTTTTTTGTCACTATTTTCGTGATGTTATGTACTGTATTTCTTATGTATTGTCTTTATTATGAGTTATGTAACAAACACCGTTAAACATGTTTCTAATTTATGTAATGTTTTTTTTCTTCTTTTTATAATTAATTATAATTGTTAATGCGTTTAATTTCAATATGATGTTTATGATTATTTTAAATTGTTTCGCATTTAATATTATACTATTTTAATGTGCTTTATAATATATTAAGTGAAATAAATAAAATTATCCATTAGTTAAGTGATGTTTCAATTTATAGGTGGTGGTGTTTGTTATGTATCGTCTTCGTTATACCTTGTCTATATCATGTCTGCCTTCGGAAAATATTCTTTCAAATTCACGATGAATAAATATGTATATATAAGTCTCGAAGATGGAGTAGAAAATGTGTTTACTAACTATGTACATTCCTATATAACTAAGTATTTACAAAAAAAATGTATTTACATTCCTATAACTAAACTATCAACTACATAACTAATTATGTACCGCAACTCCTACATCGGACGTTCATCTGCCCTCGCTATTGAGCAATAGGAGGTTCCTCAGCCTCCTCATGAACCTGTGTAAGTTGTCCGAAGTCCATGAACGACTGTTGTATCATCCCTAGGGTGGTATCGACATTGTCCCTGAACCACAGAACTAGTGACACTTGTCTTTGCAATCTTGTGGGTTGGACAAACGCCACCGGAGGAATGACACTTGAAGTTGAAACAATTTCGTCCATCTCTAGAGTGACGAATGAGGATGACAGTCGTGTACCTAACTGCGATTCGTAATGCGAATAAGGATCATGCATCTAGTACACGTCGGACGACCCAGTATTTCACACCATTCCCCGGGCTCCCATCGCCCGAGGTTGGGCATGACGTCGACTTGACGTCACCTGACCAGTAAACAAATACACACACACACACACACACACACACACATATATGTATGTATCACTATACATTGTTTTTAAAAAAAATATATATTTACCCATTCCAAAATTTGGGAATACACGCGTCCCAATATTCACAACAAAACACAAAACTGAACCTTTTACGATTCACACCTGTCTGGCCCACCCTCCAAAATGACACCACTTTTTAACTCTACATAGTACTAATAGTAGACCTACTCCTAACTGCGGCACTTGAAACCAAATATTTTATCGGTGTACTGTCTTCATAATATAAAATATTTCATGAATCAAGTATAATTATCAAATACCACTTCTCCAAATATAATATCATATAACCGCACACCATGTCGAAATAAATTTTCACTATCATCATTGCAATAAGATAATGTATTTAAATCAACCAATTCAAACATTTTGACATATAATAAAATATCGCACTCATCTTTTCCTACTAACCATAGGATCGTTTCACCTCATGATCGAGAGTTACGACGGTACCGTAAGCTGTACAATTGTGTTATCTAAATTGACTATCAGTGCCAGGGCCATTTAATATCTCCAATGGTAGGGGCAACCACCCGCAGAATTGCACTCATGACAGGTCAACGTATATCCACCTTGCAGGACGTGCCTGACAAGTAACAACAAATATCCACCCTGCAAGTCTTGCCTGATAGGTAATCAACATCTCACAAGACATACCCTCCTAACGAGAAGACAATTATGGCATAGTCGGATAACAAAAATCATGTTCCACTTTTAAAAATCTACTTGATTTGCATAACGTTATAAAATCATCCATTTTAATAACTATATATTTTTTTTTAACAATTTATACAAAATATAATTTGTCAATTTACATAAAAAATAGTACACTCACCTCGATTTTTGTGCTACTAGAAATACTATCACCGAATAGTACGCGGGCGGCGTCGCTTATGAACCTAACAACGATAGAGTCTAAATTAATAATTTATTTAAAATAAACTTAATATGCATTGCATGGCTCTAAAATACATCATTTTCTATTCCCCAAATTTTTATTATACAAAATTATTACATACCCAATTTTCTATGTCAATATTAACTGTACAAAAATTATTATAGTAACGATTACAAAAAAAAAAATGGCGTTAATAATTTAATTTGTAGAAAAATATTAATCGACTGTTAAAATTTTTATTAGTCGATGAAATACAAAAAATAACATTTAATATAATTCGTAATTAATTTTAAATTCCTATCTGTTGAATATATTAATAGATAAATTATAAATCTCCAATATATTTTTCACATATATGTATACATTTGACATATACATCAAAATAGGAAGACATAAATTTACAGAAGAAAAAAAAAAAAAAAACTTACAGTAAAGAGGTGGATGAGAGAGCCGAGAAAGAAAGCAAATGAAAGAGATAATTTTTTTTTCTACCTTACCTTAGTCTTTCATAAACAATTGATGAAAGTTGGCAAGGACACATGTCACCTCATGCACTATATGTGTATATTATATATTGAAATGAGTTTTGATTTTCTTCCATCGGAAGGAAACTATTTGGGACCTTTCTTTTCATTTATTTATTTATTTTTTTTTTGGATCTTATCTCAAAAGATATATTATTTTTTTTTTTTCTAAAATACATTAATCTCCCCCAATTATCTTTAAGTTATCATTTACGCCCAAAATTTAAAATTAATATTTTAAAATTGATAATTAACCCCTAAAATTCTAAAGTAAGCATTAAATGACACAATTCACCCCATTATTTTCTAAATGTTCTAAAATGCAACTAAAAATTATGTACATGCAAACATCGAGTTTTACAATCCTTCTCCTCTAAAAGAAATTTTATCCTGAAATTTTAGTTACCTTTAACGAATAAATGTGAATATTTATTCTTCATCTTATCTTCTCGCTCCCACGTCGCTTCCTCCACCTAGTGGCTGCGCCATAGTACTTTCATCAATGGAATCGTTTTCGTCTGCAACACTTGATCTTTACGGTTCAGAATCTGGACTGGCTCCTCAATGTATATCAAGTCTTCTTTCAATTCAATTGGCTGAGAAGTTAATACATGCGAAGAGTTTGACACATATTTCCTGAGTATCGACATGTGGAAAACATCGTGTAATTTAGACAATTCTGGCAATAGGGCTAGTCGATAGACTGTTGTGCCAACCCGTTCTAGAATCTCGTATGGCCCGATATATCTTGGACTTAGCTTTTCCTTATTCCCGAATCTCAGTGTGCCCTTCTATGGGGATATACGCAAAAACACATGGTTACCTATTTCAAATTCTAACTCCAACCTACGCTTATCAGCATAACTCTTTTGCTGACTCTAAGTAGTCTTCAGTCTTTCTTGAATAACTTTTACCTTGTCTGCCATCATTTGGGCTATATCCGGCATCAATAATTTTTATTCTCCCACTTCAGTCCAATAGACTGGGGTTCTGTATTTACTGTCATACAAAACTTCATATGGTGCCATCTCGATTGCCGAATGATAGCTATTGTTATAGACAAACTCTATTAACGTCAAATGATCATCCTAACTACCAGGAAATTCTAGTACACAGCCCCTTAACATATCTTCCAACATCTGAATCGTGTACTCTGAATGGTCGTCAATATGAGGATGAAAGGTTGTGCTGAATTTTAACTTGGTATCCATAGTAGCTTGAAGACTCGGCCAAAACTTCGAAATAAATCTTGGATCTCTATCTGACACTATGGAAACCAGCTCACCATACAATCGGACAATTTCGTCAATATACAGTTTTGCATACTTGTCTAGGGAGTACGTCATTTTCACAGCCAGAAAATGAGTAGACTTGGTAAGCCTATCAACAATCACCCAGATAGAATTATGTTCCTTTTGAGTGTGAGGTAATCTCGAAATAAAATCCATCGTAATATATTTCCATTTCCATTCTGGTATAGGTAGAGGTTGCAATAACCCACCTGGACATTGGTGCTCGATCCTGACTTGCTGATAAATAAGACACCTGGCAACAAATTTGACAATTTCTCGTTTCATTCGATTCCACCAATAGTGTTATTGCAAATCCTAATACATTTTGGTACTGCCTAGGTGCATTGCAGATACTGAGCTGTGCGCTTCCTCTAGAATGTCTTTCTTTAGGTTGGCGCTATTAGGCACACACAATCTATTTTCAGATATCAAGGCTTCATCGTTATCCCAGATGTGATAGTCGACTCTGTGACCATTCTTTACTTCATCTCTGATCTTTCCCAATTGGGCATTTGACTTCTGCGCTTCTATAATACCGTCGATTAATGTTGGTCTCAAAGTCAAAGTTGCAAGCAATGCTACTGTCTGACCAACTACCAACCGGACTCATAGATATCTCAGCTCGGCATATAGGTTAGTGTGAACAACTTGAACATGTGCAATTGAGCCTGCCAATTTTTGACTCACCGCATCTGCTATAACATTGGCCTTTCCAGGATAATAGTGGATAATGCAGTCATAATCCTTGATTAACTCTATCCAACGTTTCTACCTCAGATTTAGTTCCAGTTAAGTAAATAAATATTTCAAACTCTGGTGGTCAGTATATATCTCGCAAGTCTCGCCATACAGATAATATCTCCAGAGCTTCAAGGCAAACACAATTGTTGCCAACTCCAAATCATGTGTCGGGTAGTTACGCTCATGATCCTTTAATTGTCGGGAGTCATATGCAATTATGTGACTATGTTACATCAGCACACATCCTAGCCCCTGGTATGAAACATCATTATAGATCACAAAGCCATCGCTTTCAGACGGGAGAGAAAGTATTAACGCAAATATCAGTCTATTTTTCAGCTCCTGGAAACTCTGTTCACATTTGTTGGTCCACTCAAATTTAGATTCGTTGCGGGTTAATCGAGTCAACAGGGCAACTATAACAGAAAATCCATGTATAAACCGACGATAATAACCCGCCAATCCCAAGAAACTTCAAACCTCGGTCACACTTTTCGGCCTTTCCCATTGGACAATGGCTTCGAATTTCTTTGGGTCAACTTGAATACCATCCCCTGAAATAACATGCCCCAAGAATACAACTCTATCCAACAAAAAATCACATTTACTAAATTTTGTATACAACTGCTTATCTCGCAAAATCTGCAATACAATCTTCAGATGCTCTATATGTTCTTCTTTATTTTGTGAATAGCTGAATATATCATCAATGAACACGATAATAAATTGATCTAAGTAAGGATGGAAGATTCGATTCATCAAATCCATAAAGGCAGCAGGAGCATTCATCAACCCAAACAACATAACTAGAAATTCATAACGCTAATACCTCGTACGGAACGCTGTTTTCAACACATCACTATCTCTGACTTTCAGTGGATGATATCCTAATAGAAGATCTATTTTGAAAATTACACTGGCCTTCTACAATTGGTCGAACAGATCATCAATTCTAAGCAAAAGGTATTTATTACAAACTGTCACCTTATTCAACTGCTTGTAATCAATACACATCCTCAACATACCATCTTTCTTCTTTACAAATACCACTGGGCCTTCCCACAGAGAAACATTAGGTCTGATAAACCCACAGTTTAATATATTTTGCAACTGAATCTTCTGTTCCTTTAGCTCGGTAGGCGCCGTACGATAGGGTGAAATTGATATAGAAGAAGTTCCTAGAAGTAACTCGATAGTGAATTCAATTTCCTTATCCACTGGCAACCCTGACAATTCCTCTGAAAATACATCGAAAAAATCCCTGACCACTAGGATATCTGTCACATGTACCTCATTCTGACTGGTGTCAATCACTTGCACGAGATGTCCCTCACATCCCTTCTTTAATAATTTTTTGGCCTCTAGAACTGAAATCGAACTAACAGAGGTAATGATTTTGTCCCCCGAAAATACGAACTCCGTCTCGCCTACGACTCGAAAGGTAACTTTATTTTTAAAACAATGCACTGTCGCATGATAACCAAATAACAAATCCATACCCAATATCACATCAAAATCATAAATACTCAGGGGTAATAGATCCACCGACAATTCTCTATTGCCAATATGAAGCGGACTGTCTTTATACGTACTATATATCAATATTGACTCGCCTACAGGAGTAGAGATAATGACACTATATGATAGAGAAGTAGAAAATTTATCTATATGCATCATAAAGGTCGTCGAAACAAATGAATAAGTAGAACCGAGATCAATAATTATAAGTGCATCTCTATTACATAAAGACATGATTCCTGTAACCACATCCGAGATAGCCTGGGCATCCTGCCTAGTAGTAGAAAATACATGACCTTGAGTTATAGGTCTATCGATCGATCTTCTACCATGCCCCTGAACACTGTTAGCGCCAACACTACCCACACTGCTCGCAAAAGATGTAGATGTAACAACAGATTTTGGACAATTCGGAGATATGTGACACGGCTCATGGCAACGAAAACATATTGGTCCTCCCATGGAACAGTCCCTAGCGAAATGATTCGGTGATCCACATTGATAACATATAGGTATCCCAGCTCGACTAACCATCTAGATCCTACCTTGTCCATGCTGGCCAAAACTCCATCCGAATACATTCTACTGTCACCCGGAGTATGATTGTCTTGGACCTCGACTCTTAGCAGATTGGTTGGTTGTTGGGGGCTCGAGTAAGTGGCGATCGAACTACAGCTCCTCAAGAAGTGCCACCTATGATGCGAACCTCACCAAGGATTAGTGAGACCCAAAACCAACTTAAGGTTTCTTCTCGAAGATCGAAACTAAATAAGATTTTGAGTGAACTAAAAATACAAAAATTGAAAGATAGATTATCTTGACCCAACGTTTATGAATGAAACGCGAACCAATGGTATAATAATCTTGACCCAATGATTATAATGAATCACGAACCAAATATATAAGTTTAAACACCACAAGTAATTTTTGATAAGTTCAGGAAAAGTTCTTTGAAGAACTAAAGAGAAAACTCTCACAATTTTATTAATCAAAAGTAATGTATGTAATTCGCAGGTCTACAAAGCCCCTTAAATAGGCGGCCAAGAGAAAAAAAAAAAAACCCTAATAAGGCTTGGAAAATTCGCAGGCTAACATAAAGGAAAAATGAAACTCTAATATCTAATACTAAATGAAGAATAAGGAAGTTTCCTAACTTTCCTTACATTTCTACTTGGAAAAAAAAAAAAGATTTCTTGGCAATCAAGCCTTACAAATCATCGAATAAATATCCTAAATTAAAATTAAAAGACTAATAAATAAAATAAATATGTTGAATTTCGTGGTTCTCATGCCTTAGCCTATTTAAGTTCATGTTTAAGCCTCTTCACTTGCCTTGATGAGATGAATTGGGCTTTGACTTTCCGATAGGCCTAATTTGGGCCTAACTATTATTGATATGGGTCAAGTCTCTTGAATTAGCCCATTAAGTGTTGCATTGATTTTTCTTTGATCTTGCCCTAATAATAGACCCAACTGGAACATGTAACGGATCCTCTAATGGTGCTCTTTGATTCTCATCATTCATCTTCTCTTCAAAAGGATTTGTCCCCGAATCTTCACCATAGAGTTGTTAATAGTTCGACAATAATAAAAAATTCTCCAAGTACCATCCTTCCTAGGCATAAGTAGCACTCGTACCGCACACGAACTCATGCTTTCCCGTATGTCTTTGGCCATCAACTCCTCAACTTGCTTTTGAAGTTCCTTTGTCTCCTCCGAATTATGACCATAGGCTGGTTGGTTAAGAATCATTGCGTCGGCCACAAAATCGATTTGATGTCCGATCCCTCTATTAGGAAGACATCCGCTATGCACATCATTATGAAATATATCCTTATATTCCTGCAACAAATAAACAACAACACTAGGTAAAGATTTGTCAATTTTGTTAGTAGTAAAACAAGTCTCTTTGTACAAGACAAATATATGCTGATTTGTATAAAAAAAAACCTCTTGACATCACTCGCCTTAGTATAAAAACTCATTTGTTTTTCTATTTTTCTCTCATTTTTTTCACTCTCTTTCTCTTTTTCACTCTCTTTTCTCTTTTCACACTCCTCTTTTTCATTTTTTTGAACTTATCTCACAAGTTTTTTTCAACTCGTTCTCTCTTTTTAATTTCATTTTATTCTTATTCTCGTTTTGTTGTTCCATGTTGTCTTCCGCAACTTGAGCACTTAGAGAATGCCAAGACACAAGTATTTATCCTTCCACTGAGTACTCTACTTCATCATCACAAGTATCCTCAAGTTGTGGCATCTGGTCATCATCACTCTCGCTTTCGGTTTCTACTTCTCCATTAACATGTACTATCATGGTCTTATTATTTGGGTATTGGGAAGCTATGTGACTTACTCCCAAACAACGAAAACATTCAATATCACGATTATGAGTTTAGGTTTCGATTTTACCTTTGTTGGTATTGGGCACATCATCTCTCATGTTCGGCGGTTTGGTTTGGGATGCAAAAATAGCCCATTTATCTCTCCTCCTATTAGAGCTCCATGAAGTGGAGGAGCTCGAATTTTGAAATGACCGAGTTCTCTTCCATTTAAGTTATCGTTCCACCTTTATTGCTATGTGCACCATGTCCTCCAACTCCACATAATGTTGCAACTCTACCACATTGGCAATCTCCCAATTCAATCCATTCAATAACCTTGCTATGGTAGCTTCTCTATCTTTCTCGACATTAGCTCAGATCATAGCGATCTTTATCTCCTTGTAGTAATCATCTACGCTCCGATATCTTTGAGTAAGACTTTGTAACTTCTGGTACAAATCCCTATAGTAGTGACTAGGAACAAACTTTTTCCTCATTATGGCCTTCATTTCAGCCTACATCTCAATAAGTATCTCATGGTTTCGCCTTTCTGTTTATCACAAGTTGATCCCACCATATTAGAGCATAATCAACAAATGCAATTACAATGAGTTTTACCTTTTTATGCTCAGAGTAGTTGTTGCACTCAAAGTTTAATTTCATCTTCTTCTCCCACTCCAAGTACGCTTCAGGGTCGTTCATCTCTTGGAACGATGGAATCTTTATCTTGATGCTTCCAAAGTTATTATCGATCCGCTCCCCATACCTACCACCTCTATTCCTGTATTCACGCCCGAATCTACCCAAGCTCGCATTATATGCATGATTTTCTTCATCTTGGTCATTCCCATAATCATCTTCATATTCGAACTGAGACTGATTCCTCTCTCTTCGTTGCACATTAGGAGCTCTCGGTGGCTGCCCCTTTTGTGCACTAGACTCAACTTTGTCTAATCGCTCATGTACTTCATCAAATTGTGAGTTCAATTGTTCAAACATTTTCTCCAAGGATTTGAAGAAAAGTTTGAAATCTAACATTTTTGGGGCTTCATTGGATGAGCCTTGGTTCGTTTCTCGAGATATATTTAATAACCTGCAAAACAAAGTTAGCAAACCTCACAAACACTCCCTCACATGTTTCCCTCAAGATTGATGGCACTGACGCTCGTGTTTCACTCAAATTCGGCTTTTACCTTCTCATGAGCTCACACTCTTTTGCCTTTTTCCACTCTTTAGTTTATTCTTTTAGTTCTTTATTGAACTTAAACAACCTCAATCAACAATTTTCTTGTAGAAATCCAAACTCAACAAATCGATTCACGATGAATGAGATTTTAGGAACGAAAACAACACGAACAAGAAGAAACAAAGGAAAGTTTATGGACCCGAACAAGAAGAAATAATTCTCAATTTTTTTGGGGGTGCTTTTTTATATATATATATATATATATATATATATATATATATATATATATATATATATATATATATATATATATATATATAGAAACTTAAATCAAGATTGAATATGCATAGTACCAAAGAAAAAAAATGAAAATTTAACCAAATATAAATATTTCGGCCAAGAAAGTTCAAATATGAAGGAAAAGATAACGATGAACGAAGAAGAATAAAGAGGATAGGTGAAACCTGATTTAGATCTTGCTTTGATTACCAAATGATATGAATCTCACCAAGGATTAGTGAGACCCGAAACCAACTTAGGGTTTCTTCGCGAAGATCAAAACTAAATCAGGTTTTGAGCGAACTAAAAATACAAAAATTGAAAGATAGATTACCTCGACCCAATGTTTATGAACGAAACTCAAACCAATGGTATAATAATCGTGACCCAATGATTATAATGAATCACAAACCAAAGATATAAGTTTGAATTCCACAAGAAACTCTTGTTAAGTTTAGGAAAAGTTCTCTGAAGAACTAAGGAGAAAACTTTCAAAATTTTATTAATCAAAAGTAATGTATGTAATACGCAGGTCTACAAAGCCCCTTAAATAGGTGTCCAAGAGAACAAAAAAAAAAAAAAAAAACTAATAAGGCTTCGAAAATTCGCAGGCCAACATGAAGGAAAAAAGAAACTCTAATATCTAATACTAAATGAAGAATAAAGAAGTTTCCTAACTTGTCTTACATTCTTACTTGGAAAAGAAAAAGATTACTTGGAAATCAAGCCCTACAAATCATCAAATAAATATCCTAAATTAAGATTAAAAGACTAATAAATAAAATAAATATGCTAAATTTTGTGGTCCTCATGCGTTGGCCCATTTAAGTTCATGTTTAAGCCTATTCACTTGCCTTGATGAGATGAATTAGGCTTTGATTGTCCGATAGGCCTAATTTGGACTTAACTATTATAGATATAGGCTAAGTCTCTTGAATTAGCCCATTAAGTGTTGCATTTATTTTTCTTTGATCTTGCCCTAATAATAGGCCCAACTGGAACATGTAACGGATTCTCTAATGGTGTTCATTGATTCTCATCATTCTGGATATCTGATAGGTGACTTGAATCTATTTGTTTTGTACTGCTCACGGTTCTCAGCAGCTTCCTATACATCCTGCTCTATTAGTTTCTCCGTGTTTACCAATTTTGCATAACTTTTGATCTGCTTGTCCGTCAACCTAGAACGTATTTCTAGATCAAATCCTTTTTGGAATCGTCTACATCTTGCCTCTTTTATTTTTACCAAATTAGGAGCAAATTGAGACAGGGCATCGAATTTGATTTCATACTGCAGAACGTCCATCTTCCCCTGTTTCAGTGATATAAATTCCTCCTCCATCTGGAACCGATAGGATTCAGGAAAATATTTTTCATTAAACACCGCAACGAATCGATCCCAAGAAATCTCCTCGTCTGGAATTGAAATTAACCTTTTCATTTCCTCCCACCAATGTTCGGCCTTTCATTTCAACTGGAAGGTGGCAAGAGAAATTCGGCTATCATCGATAATTCTCATTGCCTTGAATACATGCCCTACGTTCCTCAACAAATTTTCAGCATCAACAGGACTCGTAGTTCCCATAAGGGCTGGGGGGTCTAATTCCTTGAATCTTTTCAGGAGTACCGCCTGAGAAGTAGCTGTGTCGATTTGGCCCTTTTGACATTCCATCATATTTGTCTACTACTCTGTCAGTTGCGTAGCAATCTGTAAAATTCGCTTGACTGCATCCAAGCTTTCTTGTGTCCTAACCCTCTTCTTTTGGGGCCCAGTACTCCCAGTTCTTTTATTTTCACGCTCCATAATCAAGATCTGAAATAAAATTTAATAAGCAATAGGGCTAACATGGCAAATGACAGTGCATGACGCAAATATGTTATTTAATCCAGTAAAATAACTACCACTCATGTATCGATCTCACCTATCGACACCCTGTCTCATTGTCCACTACTAGCTAGACAATCTGGCACGTCTATAGAATCTATAACCTAAACTCTGATACTAAAAAGTGTCACACCCCTCCCCGGGCCCCTATCGCCTGAGGTCGGGTGTGACGTTGACTTGACGTCACCTGACCAGTCAACAAATATACCGCTATATATATTTTTTTCAAATAATATATTTACCTATTCCAAAATTTTGGAATACATGCGTCCCAATATTCACAACAAAACACGAAACTGAACCTTCTACAGTTCACACCTGTCCGGCCCATTCTCCAAAATGACACTACCTCCTGATTCTACCTAGTGCCAATAGTGGACCCACTCCTAACTGCGACACCTGAAACCAAATATTTTATCGGTGTACTGTCTTCATAATATAAAATATTTCATGGATCATGCATAATTATCAAATATCACTTCTCCAAATATAATATCATATAACCGCACACCATGCCAAATAAATTTCTACTGTCATCATTGCAATAAGATAATATATTTAAATCATCAAATCCAAATATTTTGACATATAATAAAATACTACACCCATCTTTTTCTACTAGCCATAGGATCGTTTCACCTCATGATCGAGAGTTACGATGGTACTGTAACTTGTACAACTGTGCCATCTAAAGTGACTATCAGTGTTAGGGCCATTTAATATCTCCAATGGTAGGGGTAGCTACTTGCAAAATTTGCACTCCTGACAGTTCAACGTATATCCACCCTGTAAGACTTGCCTGACAGGTAACAACAAATATCCACCTTGCAGGATTTGCCTGACAGGTAACAATATATCCACCCTGTAGGATTTGCCTAACAGGTAACAACAAATATCCACCCTACAGGTCTTGCCTGACAGGTAATTTACATCTCGCAGGACATGTCCTCCTGACGAGAAGACAACTATGACATAGTCGGATAACAAAAATCACTTTCCACTTTTGAAAATCTACTTGATCCGCATAACGTTCTAAAATCGTCCCTTTTAAATTTTTTTTTTCACAATTTATACAAAATATAATTTGTCAATTTACATAGAAGACAGTACACTCACCTCAATTTTTGGGCTACTAGAAATACTATCGCTGAATACTACGCGGGCGGCGTCGCTTGTGAACCTAACAACGATAGGTCCTAAATTAATAATTTATTTAGAATAAGCCTAATATACAGTGCGTGGCCCTAAAATATATCAATTTCTATTTTCCAAATTTTGATTATACAAAATTACTACACGCCCAATTTTCTATGTCAATATTAACTGTACAGGAATTATTATAGTAACGATTATAAAAAAAAAAATTGCGTTAATAATTTAATTTGTAGAAAATATTAATCGAATGTTAAAATTTTTATTAGTTGACAAAATACAAAAATTAACATTTAATATAATTCGTAATTTATTTTAAATTCCTATCTATTGAATATATTAATAGATAAACTATAAACCTCCAATATATTTTTCACATATACGTATATATCTTACATATACATCAAAATAGGAAGGTCTATATTTACAGAAGGAAAAAATAAACTTACAGTAAAGAGGTGGATGAGAGAGCTAAGAGAGAGAGCAAATGAAATAAAGATTTTTTTTTTCTACCTTACCTTAGTCATCCATATCTATTCAATTGATGAAAGTTGACAAGGACACGTGTCACCTCATGCACTATATGTGTATATTATATATTGAAATGAGTTTTGGTATCCTTCCATGGGAAGGAAACCATTTGGGACCTTTCTTTTCATTTATTTATTTATTGGATCTTATCTCAAAAGATATATATATATATATATATATATATATATATTTCAAATTACATTAATCTCTTCCAATTATCTTTAAGTTATCATTTAAGTCCAAAATATAAAATTAATATTTTAAAATTGATAATTAACCCCTAAAATTTTTAAAGTAAGTATTAAATGACACAATGCACCCCATTATTCTTTAATTGTTCTAAAGTGCAACTAAAAATTATACACATGCAAACATCGGGTCCTATATAGCATCATTACCCGTGCCGTACATACCAGATAGTCTGGGATCAGCACCTATGGTGTACACTGTAGAAGGTCTGACATCACCCACATTACCTGGATAGTAGGCATCAGGAGTCTATGGGTGGAGAAAAGGATGAGGAACAGGTTGAGGATCAGACTAAGGAGATGGAGGAATGTCAGCTGGCATATGGCGTGGTACTTGATGGTACACTATCTCTAAGGAAGTAGCGTAGACGGCCTGAGCCATCTTATGGTATGAAACCAAAGTATGCGTTTGTAGAGAAAGATAACTGAAGCGCATCAGATGCGATACTTCCGGATCTTAGGAAACACATATGATCGTTAAGTTAATATATGAATAATAACAAGATAATCAAACCCATATAAGTAAGTAGATGGCATAGTCAATGTGATAATATCTCTAACCTCGCTCATCCTCCTATTGTTAGATAACCGAACTCGGGTTGGTACCCCGGGTCAACCAAGAACCTTCGTGTGATTCTCCAATACCAGTTCATGTATTCATGGTCAACCCCTATCCCCCACACGAAGCTACCCACATCTGGCATTTGTCGACTATTCCATGCAACTATATGCTGGCAGTGCTTCTCAATCCAGTCTGCACTGTAGTGTCCTCGTTGAGTAGTATTGTGCAACATCTGATCCCAAATACACGACTCAAGAATCGGTTTCTGATAACCAAATTTTCGTAACATGCATAGGGGATACAAGTACTCGACAATGTCGTAACAGATGAGGGGCAACTTTGTCATCCATATTTCTTTCCTATCTTTAGTATATGAAGGCAAAGTCGACAGGAGATAGGACATCCAAACGACCTATCCAAAAAATATATAAATAAAAATAAAAAATATTTTTTTTTATGTAAATAAATAACAAACCTCGTCATTCTGTAACCGATCTAATTAATCGTGATAAACGATCAAAACGTACATCGACTAGTTTTCTAAATGGAATTCAAGGGTCCACCTATACACCAAAAAATAACCATAAGTTTAACTAAATATGGATGGAATTTCCATTACATGATAATGAAAGAAAAAACAAAATACTAATTACTTACTAGGCACCCCTCGAAGCTACTCGGAACAAAAAGTCGTCCAAAGCCAGCTTTTCGTATGCTTGATCATACTTAGGGATAGAGAACTTTTGGTCGAAGCCTCAGCAACTGCTTCCAGGCCCAACACTCCAACAAAAATAGGCACCCAACTATATCTCTCGTCGTGCCCTTCGCCGCCTTGCATAGCTTGCAATACAGGATCGCTAGTGTTGTACTGCCTCAGCTATACTTGACGAGAGATGTCAAGTCACAGAGCAATAGAAGGTAAGCTAGCTTGACGCTATTCTATGATTTATTAGGTAGCAATATCATGCCAAGCATAATCAAGCAATACGTCCATGCATAGAAATGCATGGCCTATTCACCGGCATCCTCAAGAACTTGGTTGAAGGTTGCCTTTAGCCAATTGAGCTTCAGACAACCGTTCCTTATCTTACCCTCCAGTGGTGCCATGTCGAGGAGATCATGGCAGAGTCCTCGTTAACTCCTACACGGCCTCGTGCCTCGTGTCATTAGGACCGATAACGGGTTGGCCGTACAAAAGTAACCCCAACAAGACGATCATGTCTTGTAGCGTGATCGTCATCTCCCCAACAGGTAGATGGAAAGTGTACGTCTCCGAATGCCATCTCTCTACTAACACGGTTATCAAGAACCTATCAAATCGCTTTGGCCACAACCTATAAGGATCATACAAATCGGCTGATTCTATCAGCTCTATGACTCCAGCGGGGGTATCTTCTCTCCATCGCCCTACATCAAATCCAATACAGTCGAGTATACCATTATCCTGAAACATTGATTAAGACACAATCAATAACATAAAAATTTATAAAAACTAAAATGAAAAAATTAATGTAATAGCTTAATGTAAGTCTTAGACAAAACTGAATTTTTTTCCCCCAACACTTGCATCAAATTTATTAGTACCAAATTAAAATTTAATCACATTTACAAGCAAAATATAACATCCATTACAAATAAATGTGTGCGGCAAGTGCATGAAATTAATGATACGTAAACAAAATATAACATCAATTACATATGAAACAAATAAAATATGATAAACATCCATTACAATGAATCAACAAGATCAATTGGGTGTATGGCGGGGTCAGGATGGACACCTCCACCTATCAAGTCCAGTTTGTGAACACAAACTATACCAATTTGTCATTATTGTTCGCGATTGATCCATCTCGTTTTGAATGCAAGTGGATGTCGGTCTACCACGCTGTACCACTCGAAGTCTATTATGGTTCGAAATTAGGTTCGACAAATTTGTCTGTGGCTAGTAGTCCTCGTAAATAATAGATCAAAAAGATGACTCCCACGCCATTAATGATTCACCACCGTGTACTCAGCAACAATATATTGGAACGCATCACTATCACTATACTCAGTGGCTGCAAGCATATGGGAGCACATATATCGTCATATTTTATACTTTCTATATGTGAAATTAGCGTTATCCCCTAATGTGACTCGGTGAACGATCAGGCCCCTAATAAAAGTCTTTCTAGTTTTCACATGATAGATTGCATTCGCTCTAAAAAAAATCATATTTAATTAAATTATGTGTGTCAACAATTATATGTAACCTGAAAACAAAGAGTAAATAATAACTAATAATTTATCGATCAAATATCTGAATCTCGTATGTTTTGAACTTGGCTTGAGATTTCTGTATTTTTTCAACGACATGTTTAACGTATATGTGACCGTCAGTTGAGTCCTTTAGAGCTTATTATCAACCAACATCGAAGTATTTAACCATTCTATAGAAAGTAATCTTCACAGATGCAGTAATTAGAATGTTTCTTGCACCCTTTAAGTAGTTAATTAAATACCTGAGCGTAATTGGTTGTCATCACTCCTCAACGTTTGCCATCATCGTGTGCCCTAGTCTATTTTTAGGCTTCAATACTATCCAACCACCTATGTTCCTTAGCATCAATTTGTTTTATCTCTTTTATGATTACATTGTATTTTCGAATTTGGTTGGCAGCACCTGCATTCCAAGTAAGATCTTTCAGTTGCTGATTTTTAGCGATCTTATTGAAATTAATACAAAGGTGCCGCAAATAAAATCAGTGATATCAGACAGGCTTATTCGGTTGATTAAACCACATGCTGTCAACCGCATTAAGAATGGCCACGTGTCTGTCAGATATTAATGTCACCTTAGGACGATCTCTGACAATATGATTCTTAAGCATGTAGATGAACTATCGCCAACAGCGGTAGTCCTCATTCGGTACGACAACGAAAGCCAAAAGATATCACTTGTTAGACGGCGTCATTCCAATGGCGATTAAGATCTTCCCCTCGTATTTACCTTACAAGTGGGTATCGTTAATCGTGATGACAGGCTGATAATAACGCCATCTGTTAACTAAAGTTTTGAATGCCCAAAACACCATGTCAAACCTCATGTAGCTAGGCATATCAGTCGGAACAGTGCTCCACTCGACAATTGTACCAGGATTGTAGTGCTACAATACGACCATAAACTTTGGCAACTTTCGATATGATTCATTCCAATCTCCGAACAAGGTCTTGATGGTTTTAGATCTAGCCAACCAAGCTTTTCAATAGGAGATGGTGAATTCCTGAGAATCTTTCATGTAAGCCACGATAACACTCATATTTAATTTTGGATCCTGTTCGACTTGTCCAAGTATTAAGTTCAAAATCAAACCAACATCCAAATTTTTATGATCTAAGGCCATATGATTATAAACCATGTGTGCTGGCCCTCATACTGTTTAATCTGAAACATATAACAACTTTTTTTTATAATCGCTCGCAACCTCTAACCGCATCCATATAGGCATTTAACCACCCAAATCTTCTTGTTTGTTTGCACCACACCATACTCTTTGTTCTTCATGACGTGGTAATAGTTTATGTTGTCCTGGATATGTTTCTTGTCCTTAAAGACCATACCGATACGAAATTCGTCTATCTTCTGTGTCCATAAATTTTTTCGCAACTTCGGCTTGTATTTCGCCATGTCATCGTCATCACCCTACTCCAAGTTATTGAAAAATGGAATAACCTTGTCCAAGTCAAATTGCTCACTCTGATTCCCTTGCCCGCTAGGCCCAATATCTAGATCTTCGTCTATATTCCCATCATCATCCTCCGGCTCCAATGCAACATCTGAATCTAACTCTTCTTCTGACACATTGTGACCATCAGTTGTATCAAACTCACTACCACAATTACTTGTGTTGTATTACAGTGGACTACTTGGCGAAAAATGGTGATGTGGAAGAACGGAATTGGTGCCATGATCACGGTCAATCATATTATGCGAATGCTCTTGTTCTAGAATGTGGGGGGTGGGACAGTGTAATTAGACTCAACTAACTGGGGGTACGGCACGGAAATACTGTGGGAATGATATTATTCTGGAATGTATAGAGGTGGAACAGTGTAATTATACTGCACTGCTTAGGGGTACGACATTAGAATATTATAGTCGAAAAATGTGGGGTCCAATTGGATACTGTACGAATTAAAACTCTGAGTCATTAAGTGGGTCAAATGACCAGTTTGGGGGAAAAAAATTCGGACTATGATCAAATGCTCCTTCTACTTCTACATACACCTTAATAGTAAGAAACAGGGATATGTAAAGAGGTAACTCAAGCACTTGGTTT
The DNA here is from genome assembly GCA_016647705.1 of Eucommia ulmoides. Lineage (NCBI taxonomy): Eukaryota > Viridiplantae > Streptophyta > Magnoliopsida > Garryales > Eucommiaceae > Eucommia > Eucommia ulmoides. The sequence continues at coordinate 48,903,123 of CM028339.1, read as the reverse complement.
AATACTAAGTTGTCCCCGATAGAAAACAAGGTATATTTAAAATTCCCCCTCAAAAGAGCCATCGACATCCTACACTTTAATTTCAAATTTTCAGTAGCCTCATTCTTAAAAACACACGGTTTTAGCATCTCAATTAATTCATTTAAGGTTGTGCCCCTACGGACAATCAAAGATTTTATAGATGATGTACCGTAAGAAACCCCAAACTCGGTACCTTCCAATATTCTATCATCTCAATACAATAACAACCGAACGTGTTCTATTTCAAGCGGCTATCATTTCACAAGCCAAAACAAAACAAGAAAATATTATCGTCAACCAAAACTTAATCGCAAAAAGGTGTTCATATACCAATTGTTTATAGTGTTCATTTTTTATATTTCATATCAAGTTAACATTTTTTATAATTTCTTTTTAACCTTTAATATTTTACTTATTTTTAATTTATTCAATAATTATTTTACTTTTAACTCTGAAAGGCTAAAATATATAATTTGTCCAAACATATTAAAAAATCAAACTAACTAAAAAATTCGAGAGAATAAATTATAAAGAATTTTTTTTTCAGAAATAAAAATTTGTGCAGTATCAAAATGAATGAGATAGGAATTGTTAAATATGAAATAATTAATAAATTCACTATTTAACAATTGAACGCTTAAATTTTTATAAACTAGAATTGAACACTTAAAAATTTTTCACGCCTAAAATTTTTAATCTTGTCAAACAACATAATCAAATATTTAAAAAAAAAAAAAAAAAAAAACTAGTTTTGATTTTAAAAAAAATAATAATAATAATATATATTTTCTACTTTAGAAGTTTCACGTGAAATGCAAAAATTCAGCATGGGAGGGGAAAGGTTTTATAAATGAAGTTTTGTTTGGTTCTATTTTGGTGGACATGGCAAGGTCTCTGATTCTTTGTGTTTGCAGATAGATCCCTAATTTAATTGATAGGTCAAGTTTTGTTTGGTTCTATTTTGGTGGACAAGGTAATGATTTTTTTATTTTTTATTTTTTTGATGTTTTAAAAAATAACTAAATTAATAATTAAACTAATTAATTTTTTTCAATAATATTTTATAATTTATATTCTAATATTTTTTATGATGTTTTTTTAAAAATAACTAAATTAACATTTAAACTAACTACGTAAGAAAAATAACTAACTAATAAATTAAATAATTAAACAAGTACAAAACATACTAAACAAACCAAACTAATAAATAAATTAAACAAAACAAATAAAAATAAACTTACCTTTAGTAGGAGGAAAGAATTTTGAAGTGAAATTGTAAAAAATCCTTGATGAACAATTCCCGTTAAAAAAAAAAATAAAAAATTAAATTGTTATTGGCTTAGTTAAAGAAGAAGATGAAAGAAATTTTGAAAGAAGGAAATAAATTTGGTAGCTGAGTAAAATTGAAAGGAGGAAGAACTCAGTTGGTAGGAGGAGAACTATTTGACAATCGGTAAAAAAAAAATGACAGAGGGGTGGGGTATATAAATATGTTGGACTCGGGGATCGTATCCCCAGTTCCAAAAACCAACGGTTAAAGAAAATGACCATTCAGCTTAGAACGGTCATTTCCTTTGACCGTTTTGAGCTAGACAGCCGCTGCAGCAGCTACAACGACTGTCCTTGGAAATGAGCGAAAATGCCCTTTCCCGCTCAATTTTTTTTAGGACCCGGGGATGTGATCCCCGGGTCCCAATGTGTACTTGGGGATGTCACAACCCCAAGTCCCAATGTATACCCGGGGATCACATCCCGGGTACAAAGTTTTTAAAAAAATTTATCGTTGTATACCCGGTGTTTTAAACACCGAGTATACAACAGATTGTTTTTTGGAACCCGGGTTTCGGAACCTCGGGTTCTAGTACTCAGGGATCGGATCCTCGGGTAGCACTCATTTTGTAAATAAGATGAAATTCGGTCGTTTTCAGTATTTTTAAAAAAAAAAATATTTAAAGGGTAAAAGACTCTGATAAAATTACCAATGCTTTCAATTTTACAGAATTAGACCAAATGTCCAAATGTGAAACTTGACAAATCTCAAGATCCACTTAGACACTCACGCATAATTTAAGGGCCAAAAATATAATTTTCTTTTTTAATACTAACTAATCACATAATATCTTTGGCCATTTTTATCTTTTTCTTTTTTGAGATTCAGATTTGGCAACTCTTTGGAGTTTCTAAAGTAAGTTATATATCTCATTATTACTCAAGGATTTTTTTATATAGCTAGAACAACTCTCCAAAATTGTGAGCACCTGCCGGTTTAGTTCTCCCCGAGCTCTTCGAAGTCATACTTGTCAGGAAAGCCATGTTTTGTGCACTAGTTGGGAACGAAGGCAATGAGGATGTCGTGACGACGAGTATTTGGGAAAGCTTGAAGTGGCACTGGTCAAATTCCTAGGCTGGGTTATTTAGTCCAGCACTAACCGAAATTACAATGGCCGAAGAAATGTTCTGAGATTGTGATTAAGAAGTCAGCTGATGAGCCACCACTACTTCTATGACAGTCTCCATCCATTTCCTAGGGAGCAAAACAACGAAATCCCTATATTATTAAAAGTTCTAGAGACACCCCTATCAACTTGCACCCTTTTAAGGGTAAATCTATATGTACAAATATTTTCCGTAAACATACAACCCTTTAAAATTATTTAATTCAATTCTATTTCATCCTTTAAATTACTAAAACAAATATCTTGACGCAACTTGGATTTCCCCCACATGAGGACGTCATCTTTTTTTTTTTCCAAAATCAAATGAGAAATATTTGACATATTTTTTAAATCATTTGATTTTTCATGAAAAGGGCTTTGTTGCGTGCCAGATTTTGAAAGAAAAGGTCTTGGAGTTGCTACATAACAACGAGTTACATTAATTTCTTAGTTACCTAGATTTTTGATAAAATTATTTTTGAAATAGTCACCCCTTTAAAAATTGCTTCTTTTTTTAATTAAATTTATCCAAAAATTGTTAAAGGTCAAGAGGTTTGTTAAGCTTGGAGAATGTGCTAGGTGTCACGGTCTTAGCTTGTCCAGTGCTTGTTCTCGCACATGGCCGCTTGTCCGTGACCCTTTTCATTTGTTTTCTAGACTAATTTAGCTTAGATTAACTTAGTTTAGTTTATTTCTTTCATTTCTTGTAGAAAGACACCATTATGACTCCTCGAGCATAATGATATCTATTGTGGTCACTTGTATTTTTTTCCGTAAAGTATTATGTGGGAGGACATGCTCTTGAAGTCATTCAAGCCTTTCACACCTTGTAGCCTTTGATATTAATACAATTGTTGTTGTTATTGTAATTGTATTCTTCTCTACATTGCCGGCATGTGTTGTTGTAGGGAAACTCGTTGCTATTGAAACCGCTTCCGCTATTTAAGATCCTCTGATCTTCAGGCTTGCTACTAGGCGATCCCCTAGTTAGCGCCGCACGGTCCACTTTCTAGCCTCAAAAGTCTCGGCCCGTGACAGTTGGTATCAGAGCAACGGACCGATCCGTTGCCTGACTACATTGGTGAAATACCATGTCGACGAAAGATCGTCTCGACGCGCTTGAACAAAGCGTTTCCCGCATTGACGCTGCTCTAGCTCTTTTGCGAAGCCCCAATGCTAATGGGGAGGGGACATCTCAGAACCCCCAAATCGATCACCTGATCGAACGGATGGGCCTTGTTGCCGAGACCACCGCTGGCCATCATGCTCAGATGGAACAGTCAGTCCTTGATCTCCAAAGCGAGTTGGACGACTTGAAGAACATTGTGTACCGAGCTCTTGCTAGAGACTCTAGGCAACCTACTTCGAGGGTTCGCCTTCCTGAACCTCAATCCTATGGCGGTTTAAGAGACGCCAAGGAGCTTGAAAACTTCCTCTTTGATGTGGAGCAATACTTTCGGGGCACCGGAATAACCTCCGAGGAAGAAAAGGTGACAACAGCTTCAATGTATCTTTGTGGTGATGCTAAATTATGGTGGCGAACCAAATATGCAGACATCCGGGAGGGAAGCTACACTATCAATACTTGGGAAGACCTTAAAGGTAAACTTAAGGTACAATTCCTTCCTGAAAATGTCGAGTACACGGCTCGACGAAGATTGAGAGAGTTGAAACAGACCGGACAAGTCTGAGACTATGTCAAGAAGTTTATGGCTCTCATGCTAGACATTCGTACAATGTCCCAAGAGGATAAGTTGTTTTGGTTCCTAGATGGCTTGAAAGATTTTGTACGTCAGGAAATACAAAGACAACGTCCTGCTGATTTATCTGCTGCCGTTGCTGCTGCAGAAAGAGTAACTGATTACTCTCCTGAACCTACCACTAACCATGATAAGAGGAAAGATAAGAATGTTACCCATCATGATGGAAGTGGAGGTCAATCATCTCGGGGAAGCCCACCAAGACGTTGGAGCAACCCCAACTCAAATTCTAATTCAAGGAGTCCTCCAAGGAGTCCGCGTCGAGGTCAGCACTCAAGATCTGGCCATTCGTTCAACAACTCAGGGGCATCACTGGGTTCGGCAAACCAGAAGCCTCACTGGGGCAGACAGGCCCATAAAAATCCAACTCCTTGCTTTTTGTGCAACAAGAATCATGATGTATCCGATTGTCCACATAAACATGCTTTGTCCGCGTTGCAAGCATCGATTCAAGAAGACAAGGAACGTTGGGGAAAATATATTGTAGAGCAGGAGGAGGAAACTTCAGACGAGTCTGATGCTTATCAAATGAGTACAATTCGTTTGTTGAATGCCATGAAGCGACAGCCGGTCGCGAAGAAGAAGGTCATGAAGAAAAATCTCATGTTCGTGGACCTTCGAATTAATGGGCGGAATTCTTGTGCTTTAATTGACACTGGTGCTACACACAATTTTATGTCCGATAAGGAAGCTAATCGGTTGGGCTTACGTGTCGAAAAGCATTCAGGGAGATTGAAGGCCGTGAATTCTAAAGCGAGTCCCGTGATTGGAGTCGCCAACACGGTACACACGAAGATTGCTCTGTGGGATGGGTTCCTCAACTTCACCATTGTTCCCATGGATGATTTTCAAGTGGTATTGGGGATGGAATTCTTTATGGACACTAAGGCGGTCCCAATGCCTTTTGCAGATTCGCTTTGTATGATGGGAGATCGATCATGTGTCATTCCTACAACGCAATATTCAATTGAAGACAGATCCGTTTCGGCTCTGCAACTTGAGATGGAGGAAGATCAAGACGACCTTCTAGTACTTAGTGGGGGAGAAACTAACCCACAAGTGCTACCTTTGATTCCAGCAAAAGGGTTGTTTGACTATGTTCGAATTGCTTCTCCAAGAAAAATTCCAGAGGAGTTTCCCCCTCATCCGAATGGGGAAAAATCTACAGATATCAAGTTCCCATTGGGCCAATCCGCTTTCATGTTAGCCAACAGTGCGAAGACCCACTTGCTTTCGGTGGGACTACATCCAGAAAGACGGAAGTACCGACTTTATGTACCGAGGGTCGGAAATTCGGGGAACAAAGGTACATCAGTTGTAGTGGTGGATCAAGCATTGAGTTCTACAGCCTTATATCCAGCACTTCAATTCCAATATTCCAAGGACACCGCCGCACAAGTTCTCAAGCATGATACTCAGTTGTGGAATGTTCTGAGGGGTATTGATTCGTGCTTCAATCTACACAAGTGCTTTGATGTTAACTTGGGATCTAGTGAGATTGTCGCAGACCAGCCACTGTATCCTCATTCAGTGGATAAGCTCTACACAGCCAACATATCTGGAAGACAGCAGAAGACGTTACAACCGCAGACCAAATCAGAAGCAGTATCAGAAGAAGTCTACGAGGACGTCGACAGCTCAAGTGGGGGAGAATGTCACGGTCTTAGCTTGTCCAGTGCTTGTTCTCACACATGGCCGCTTGTCCGTGACCCTTTTCATTTGTTTTCTAGACTAGTTTAGCTTAGATTAGCTTAGTTTAGTTTATTTCTTTCATTTCTTGTAGAAAGACACCATTATGACTCCTCGAGCATAATGATGTCTATTGTGGTCACTTGTATTTTTTTCCGTAAAGTATTATGTGGGAGGACATGCTCTTGAAGTCATTCAAGCCTTTCACACCTTGTAGCCTTTGATATTAATACAATTGTTGTTGTTATTGTAATTGTATTCTTCTCTACATTGCCGGCATGTGTTGTTGTAGGGAAACTCGTTGCTATTGAAACCGCTTCCGCTATTTAAGATCCTCTGATCTTCAGGCTTGCTACTAGGCGATCCCCTAGTTAGCGCCGCACGGTCCACTTTCTAGCCTCAAAAGTCTCGGCCCGTGACACTAGGGACCTCAAGATACCTGTTCGGAAATTGTACAATTTATTTTAATTTTAAGTGACTCAAAGTGAGTTTTTTTTAAAAAATATTTATTATCAAATGGGATAAAATTTAAATTTACATATGATTGACATGCATGAAACTTGGGCAAATGCATGTGAATGTGACACATAAGTATGTAAACTTGACCTTAAAGTTTAAGACGCATGGATTTAAGATATAGGATGCAACATACATATAATGATATGCAAATATGTTTTATATGTAATAATGTGCAGTAAAACCAACAAGTAAAAGTGCGGAGTAAGACCAACATATGCTTGACACATAAGATGTGCAGTGAAACCAATATGTACTTGGTGTGCTAGAATGTGGAGTGTGTTGACATGCATTTAACATGTAAGGAATGGGAATCAATGTGTATTTGATGCGAAAAAATGCAGAATAAAACCAACATGTTTCAGGTGTATAAGAATTGCACTTATTTATTTGTAGTAATACGTATAAAGAAAACACAAACATGTTTTATATGTAAGAATGACTTAAAATAAGTTTGTGTATGTCACATAAGACAGTTGTACATGTTTAACAGGTAAATGACATATATGAATTATGATTCAAAAGTATTTGAACACACATATGACATATAGAATTTAACACGTAAACTTGGCAATCATGTAAAGAATAAAAGGAGAAATAAAACCACATTTGACATGTAATTTTAGAATTAACATGCTTTGACATATGAATTATTTACTTGATGAATGATTTGATGATATTTGAACACATTCATATCTTTAAAAGAAATTAAATAACTACATGTAAATGATAGAAAAAATACATTCAAATGATTTTCTATCACTTAATTATGTTTTTTTACATGTAGTTTGATAATGTATTTCAACATATTTAGGACATTGAACATTCATGGACATGACTTGCAATAACAGAATTCATCATGGTTATAACATGCTTGAAAACAAAATTTTGACATGTATGTAAATTTGGCATGTTTTTGATATGATAGCTATTAATGCTTTTTAACCATGCATGTGACATATGAACTGACTTACACGTGATAAAAATAGTATTAATGAAGTAAATTAAATATGTAATGACATGTTCTTGAAAAATGAATACGCAATTCGCAATTCTTATATATAATTTATGCATTGTTGTTTTTTAAGTGAAATCTTCACGAGACAAAATAAAGTGTTTTTGGGGATCTTTCCGAGGTCAAACATGAATGAAAATGATTTTAAACATTCTATTATTATTATTATTATTATTATTATTATTATTATTATTATTATCATTTAAAAAGTATTTTCAAATGGATTATGGTCCAATTTGAACAAATTTGAAATGGTTTTTTAAGGGGTTGAAAATTTCATTTGCATATTAAAAATAAAAATAAAAAAATGTAAGTAGGTCGTCCTGCTTGGGTCTTTCACCATGTATTCTTTGCTGACTTGGTTGACTACGAGCTGAGAATCACAAAAGACAAAAAAGGTCTTAATGTTGAAGTCTCGCGCTAAGCGGAGGTCGACGATGAGGGCCTCGTATTGGTGTTTTTGTTCGTGACTCTAAAACCAAGCCTCAAAGCGTACTCGACCTCTTCTTTGTCCACCGCCACAAGGACCATCCCAGCCTCGCATCTATTCACGTTGGAGGAACCATTGGTGAAAAGTTTCAAGTTCATTGGTCCCAGATCAAAGGTCGGACAGATAGAGGTTCCCTGGTCATCAATAGTCGGAGGCCTTTAATCAGTGTCTTCTGCTCGCTAATCATCCAGGCAGGTGAACTCAATTATGAAATCGGCAACGACTTGCCCTTTGATACTAGTCCTTGGTTGGTATTCAATGTGGAATTGGCCGAGTTCAAAACTTTACTTTATGAACCATCCTGAGATGTTAGAAGAGTGTAAGATTTGCCTCAAGGACTGGTTGGTGAGTAGCACAATTGTGTGTGCTTGGAAATATTGACTTAGCTTCCTAGAGGCCATCAACAGGGCATAGGCGAGCTTCTTAAATCTCGATTACTTTGTCTTAGTTGTCTAAGCATCCGTAAACACTCTAATGGAGTAGTACATCAGGCTCTGAACACCATTCTTTTTCCTTATGAGTGCAACACTCACCACAGTCAACGACATAGAGATGTAAAGGTATAACTCATCCTCCCACCTTAGAGTGTTGAGCAATGGAATTGAGGAAAGGTAGGTCTTGAGCTCGTGCAACGTTGTCTCTCACTCCTCCGTCCACTCAAGTTCTTGTTGCTCGGAGGACGTTGAAAAACGACAGACACCTTTTCGAGGATCGAGTTATGAATCGGTTCAAGACTGCGAGCTTGCTGGTGAGCACTTGAACCTCTTTCTTTGTGCGCAGTGAAGACATTTCGAGCACAACCCTGATTTCGTTAGGATTGACAACGATCCCGTGCTAAGACACCATGTATTCGAGGAACTTTGCCTCAGAAACTCCAAAGATGTACTTATTTGGATTGAGTTTCATTCGGTGAGCTTGGAGTTTGTTGAAGCAACCTTAGAGGTGAGTTAGGTTGGGAGCTTGGAGACTTTTGATTAGCATGTCGTCGATATAAACTTCTATAGTCTTCTCGATCTTCTTCTTGATCATTCTGTTCACAAGGCACTGGTATGGGTTAATCTAGGATCCTATTGAGTGAAAGTAAAAGCATGGTTAATGAGGCACAAAGATAATCAAGTTTTGATCAAAATTGAAATTTTATTTGTTAAAACTAAATGTTTCTAAGTATGATATATATATATTTATATATATATATATATATATAAAGTTTATAAATATACTTTTTTTGCAGTTACACATCATAAATTGTAGTTTTTTCTATAGACTATTTAACTTTTAATTAGAAAAAACTAAGATAAAACAAGGGATTTTTTTTTATGTTTTTTTCAGGGGTTTTAAAAGTCAAAAAAACATATTTTCAAGACTAACAAAATTATATTTTTTCAAAAGTAGGATATCATTCCAAAATTACCCCTTAATTTTTTAAATTCCACTAAATTTTTGAAATTTCACTTAACTTTTAAAATTCCGTTCAAATTTTATTTTTAATAAAAAATTTAATTAATTTTATTTTTAGTAAAATATACATTTTTTTTTAAAAATGTCATAAATAGCCTTATATACATTTTACTTAATTTTTTTTTTTTTGTAATATCCACTGAATTTTATTTTTGAATTGAAATTCCATTAAATTTTGTTTTTTTTATTCAAAATATATATTTTTTTTAAAATACCCTAAATACCACTAAACATCACTTACATAAATCTCCTTAATAATTATTTGGAAATTCACAAAACAAATCAAGCAGATTTTCACTCAATTTAGGTTGTGAACCACAACATTCGAAAACCAAGCCACCACCATTGAACAAGCCATCACTTTACCCCCATTCTCAAGAACAAATCCATTCAAAAATTAAATCAAGAACTCAAATCCATTGAATTAAAAAATAAAAATAAAAAATAAATAAATAAAATCACTGAAAAAATTCAAGTGGAAATCCACTACAAATTAAATCTAAATAGAAGAATGCAACTATTGATTAATCATCAACAAGACTATATCCTACCATATTCTTATGAATAACTCAATTAAAAATAAAACATTCATAAAAAATAAAAAATCAAATAACTCACTTATCCATATAATAATTATGTAGAAATTCATTAAAAAAATCAAATAGAAATCTACTAAAAATTTTAGAACCCAAAAATATATGTTCTATATAGAAGAATTTAAATACCGAACCATCGTCAACCAAGTGCCAACTCAGATTCATTGAATTCAATAATGAAAAATCCAAAAAACTAGAACCACAGTGAAATCGCAATAGATCAAACACAAATCCAATCACAAAACACAAATTCAAAAAATCAAAATTACTTAGATCTGTCCGTTCGTTGTTGTCGATGCGCTTTGTCGGTCTCTGCACTTTGTCACCTCACCCTACCTCTATCCGTTCGTCGCCGCCATGTTCAGTCTACTTGCTCTTACCTTGCTGTCATCGTCATATTCTTTCTCAAGGTCAGATCTAAGTTAGATTTGGCCAGATCTAACCTAGATCTGCAATGAGCAAAGCGATGATGATGGCAACGAGCGAAGCGGCAATGGCGGGGACGAGCGAACCAGATGATGATGATTGATGTTGGCAACAACGGTTGCGGTGGCGACGAGTGGCGACAATCACACGATAGTGATGGGAGGCGGTGTAACATGCGTCGTCGTTGGTGGAACACAAAGCGGGGAGAGAGAGAATGGGTGTGGTGGACTGAAAGGGTTTGATGAGTAGGAAAACAAATAAGGGATGGAGGTAATTTGTCATTATAAAAGTCTGAGCATACTGTTTTTTTTTTTTTAAATAGAAGTTATGAATAATATTTTATTTATATGGATGTTAAAAAATTGTTTGATTTTAAAATAGGAGTCATGAAAAACTCATAAAACAAGATAACAAATCTCATGCACAAGGAAACAGAACACGATTCAGGAAACACAAACCCAATGTTATCACTTGTCTATTGGGCCAACTCTCAAAAATACCGAGGCAACCGCGGTGGCACTCATTGTAGTCATATTAAAAGTATAAACTGAATATCATCCATCGAATATCATGATCTGAGTTCTAAAGGGACGCGCTGAACTCCGTACACCTATAGACCTCATAAATGTATTGTTATGGGTATAACTAGAGGATTTTAGAATATTACAGTCCAATGCATGCGTAGGATGGCTGTCAACTCCTTCAACCAATGACCAACTCCAGATATGCAAAATGGAAGCACAAAGCCTTTGGAACCCAAAATCAAACCAATGCTTAGATCAATCCTGAGTGAACGACAGGTCCCCGATGTTATGCACTGACTCCAAAAGATAGCCTAATATGCCTCAGTGAGAGAATGTATCGAGGTAGTCAACCTCAGATTACGAACAGGAGTACAAGTAAATCGTATTCAAATGGCCACTAGCATAGCTTGTACAGGCTCGAGAATAGAATCCGGGACTGCCTGAAATCCATAAATTTATCAATATGAAATAAAATAAACATGCATCACAACTTAAAAATAGAAATAGAATGAAATCAAATAAACTGGAAACCAAATCGGTGATCACTCACCAGATCGGTTGCCACAGGTGGTTAACGATCGGGTAAATAATCAGTCGTTCCTGTAGTGTCAGAGCCAATCTCCATAATATGGAAAACTCTTAGCAGAAGCGCCATTGTCTGACCATGTCCGCAAGCCTTCTTTTCCGAAGGTGGTGTAGTCCACTTGCCTTTGTCCAAAGAGGAAGAAAGCTGCTGGCTACGATCTGAAACATCATGCGTCCTGTCAAAGAAAGTTGACACAATACAAGCGTCTTATAAAGAAAACTAAAGAGTATCATAATCAGAAGAAATCCAAAAGTTATCAGATACATTGATATTTTCATATAACATTAGTTTCACATAAATTAAAAGTTTTAAAGTGAAGACAAATTGCTTTAAATGAACTCATTTACTACCTTTGCAATTAGTTTCGCGAGAGTTAAATAACAAAATGAGGTCCTATCTCTCAAAATGTTTTACAAAATTCATCAATCAGGTGAGGGTACCAAATATCCTGCCAAGTTCATTACCAATTTGGGGATTAGCTTTATATAAGTTAGAACACACACACATATATATTTGATTATATGGTAAGATGTGTCCAGCCCAATTTACACGCACCTTGTCTAATCACATCCTAGGGCGATCTTAAGGGCGCACTCTTCCACATCGGGCGATCTATAAATATAAGTTAGTATATATATGTATAGAGAGAGAGAGAGAGTCAACTATGTTGATAAAATTATGAGATGCCTCAACATGATCTTAGCCTACTTAAAATTTAACTTTATCTATTAAATTTTCCTCATAAGTCACAAAACAAAAACTCAAAAAGAAATATTTTTAAGGACTACTAAAATTATTAAACTTGTGAAATTCCACCAAAATTTTATTTTTTTAATAAAAAATTATTTAATTTTATTTATATTAAAAATATACAGTTTCTTTTTAAATGTCATAAATACCCTTATGTATGTTTGATTGTTTTTTTTTTTTTTTTTAATTCTGAATATATCATTTTTTTTAAATACCTAAATACCCTAAAAAATTACTTACATAAATTTACTTAATAATTAAAAAGAAATCCACTAGATAAATCAAGTGGAAATTCTCTAAAAAAATCAAGTGGAATTCCACTAAAAATTATAGAACCTAAAATTTTAGGTTTTGAATCGAAGCATTCAAAAACTAAACCACCATCAAACAAACCATCACCTTACCACATTCTCATGAATAAATCCAATGGAAATCAAATGGAGAATCCATATCCATTGAATTCAAAATTAAAAAAATTATAAAATAAAATATTCCACTGAATATTAATTTTCAGGTACATTCCATTGAATATAAAAAGTTGCAAATGGTTCTTACAAAATAAGGAAAAAAATGAACAAACATGAATAGAATCAGAAAATCTGATTCGATTTGAGGTTGGAGATGATAGAAGGGAACGGAGCCGAGTTCGGCAAGGGAACAAAACCTAGTTCATCAAGAGAATGGCAATGGATGGAAACAAGTACTAAGTTCGGTAAGAATATTAGCAAGAATCGAGTTCAAATTAGAGCGATTGTGAGAGAGAGAGAGAGACGAAGAAAATTGCAGATCCAGGGATAGATTGTGCAAAAGATATAGAAAAAGAGAGAGATTGACGGAGAAAATTGAAAATCTAGTCTAGCCTTGGTCGATGAATGAGATGACGACAATGACTACAACGACAACGACGATGGATGGAGGAGAAGGCGACGATGACAATTGATGTGGTGGATGGAGATAACGAAATAGAAGACTGACATGACAAGTTATAATAGTGGTAGCACTGGAACAAGCAACGATGACGTCAATAAGCAGTGACGAACGACGACGATGTAGCTGTGTGTGTGAGAGAGAGAGAGAGAGAGAGAGAAAATAGAGAGAGAGATATATTAACATTAAAACAAAGATGCAAGTAATATTAAAACTCTTTAAATATACATCTTCTGATACTTCAGCCTCAAAGCAGATAGTTCCCGAGGCGTGATCTGAGAAGACTCTTCTGAGAGCATCTGAACACAAACAAAACAGTTATAGAAGGTTGGTGCTCTTAGGATTGACACAAAAGTCGCACCTCTAACAGTATCCACACACCTAAAAAAGAATAGTGTTCGTGAAATTTCTAAGATCCGATCTAATTCCAAGATTCTAAGGTAGCTTTGATTTGAATATAGGATATAACAAGATTCAAACCAGCGGTGCACAAAGGAAATAAATCTCACAGACACAAAGGTCTGAGAGAAACAGAGAGGAAGGGGCAGCCACAAGACTTAGCCAAATTTGACAAAGATAGGTGGCCATGTCGTCTTTTTTTCCTTTTAAATATAGTCCAGGGTTCAAAACCCTAGACCCCTTATTTTCCTTAATTTTATTTGCCCTCTGAACTTCATAAACTCAACATTACTATATATTCTTTTTTTAAGGACTTTTCTAACATCAATTCCCTATTTGTGTGTGATCTATTAGGTTTGTACCAAAAGGTGGATAATGAAATTCATTCATTCATTAATCAATAAAAATTAGAACAATTCTAATTTTTCCCTTCTAGAAGAAAATGATTTTTTCCTTAAGACATTTTCTCCAACTGTGAGTCACATCTACACACTTATCACAACCATGTCCAGTTGGCAGGAAGTTAACCAAGAGAGAACCTTCATAAATGATATGTGTATTCTACGATCTTTCTATTTGTATACTGGGAAGGACCAACATGATATGGTTAATTGAAAAACCCCTAATCCAATCATATGTATTTGATTGATAGCAGAATTCCTTGTAATAGCTGATTGGAATCTCATCCCACTCATCACACTACTCTTAAAAGAGACTAAGATGAATTACATTAAACTAAATCACATGGGTCACGTCTCTTTTTACTAAGAGTTATAGATCCCTTCTTGCCTACTTTTACATTACCATGTATATTGCACTATACCCAAAAACTAATTTTTAAGGTTCATAATTAGAGAACAACACTCAGTATTATCAAAGTATAGAAACTCTTAAATGTAGTATACAATATCTAAAGTAAAAAGTTCATGAAATACATCACACCTTAGATATCATATTTTGACTCGACCAAAACTACCATGTATGATACCAAGGATGATCATGTTTGGTCTCTTACCACCACTTAGTGAGTTCCCTTGCAGATGTTCCAGTATCTCATATTAATGAATTAAGACTTACCATTCTCACATTAACAGTTGATTAGTATATTTCATTAAGATTAAATTATTAATTAAAAAAACTTTGTAACTATTGTACTTAGAAAATATGATGAAGGAATATTTTTTCATATTACCAAGAGTGGGTACAAATTCTCTCTTATAAAGAGAGAATTGTAGAGTTCTTCATCGTTAATATGTATATAAGATAGAGTGATCGCCAGAGAAAGGCGTCAAAAAGAAAAGAAAGTAATTACAACAGAAAATGAAACTAATTAAAGCTAATAAGAAAACTAATTACAACTAATATTTGACAGCTTCTACTTTCCTACTAAATTAATTACAACTAATATTTGACAGCTTCTATTTTCCTACTTTTCCTGATTTTATATAGCATTTACTATCAATATTTACATAGAAAAACATATCCTAGAATATCCCTAGGATTGTGGCTGAATCAAGGCCTTAATCACCGAATTTCCAACACTCTCCCTCAAACTGGTTTGAGGATATCTTCCATAGTGAGCTTGCTAGTCAGCTTATCAAATTGCTTCTTGTGTAGTCCATTTGTTAGCACATCAGCTAATTGTTCATCTGTTGGAAGATATGCCATACATATTATTCCAGTATTGAGTTTCTCTTTGATGAAATGTTTATCCACTTCTATATGTTTTGTACGATCATGTAGAACTGGATTATGAGCTATAGATATAGCTGTTTTGTTGTCACAATAGACCTTTATAGGAGTCAAGTGAGAAAGTTTCAATTCTTTAAGAATTCTTTTGATCCATATTACTTCATATATTCCATGGGTAACAACTCTGAACTCTGTTTCTGCACTACTTCTAGCTACCACATTTTATTTTTACTCTGTTGTGTAACTAGATTCCCACCAACAAAGGAACAATATCTGGATGTTGATTGCCTGTCTGTAACACTTCCTGCTCAGTCCGCATCTGTGTGTAGACTTCAACTTGAAGATGTCCATGTTTCTTGAAGAGTAAGCCTCTCCCTGGAGTTTCTTTTATATATCTTAAGATCTTATAAATGACCTCAAAGTGCTCACCTCCTCTTCAAGATCACAATTGACAAGTGCATTTTTAATGTTAAGTTGATGTAGAGGCCAATCTGAATTCACTGCAAGAGATCATAGAACTTTGATGGAATTTATTTTAGCAACTAGAGAAAAATTCTCCTGGTAGTCGATATCGTGAGTTTGAGTGAAGCCTTTAGCCACCAGTCTCGCCTTGTACCTCTCAACGCTTCCATCAACTTTACATTTCATCATAAACACCCATTGATACCCAACTATTTTCTTACCTTTGGGTAGATCAACTATCTCCCAAGTACCACTTCTTCTTAAAACATTCTGTTGGCCCAATGAGCTACCTAAGAGGGGGTGAATTGGGTAGTTATAAAAAATTTAAACAATTTCTTATCTTTCAACATTGATTAAATCAAATAATCAATTTATCCTAAATCAATTATTTATCTTTATAATGCAGCAGATAAGTGTTCAAATCTAAGTGCACACCAAACAAAAAAATGTAAATGAAGTAAACAATACAGCACACAAGGATATCCTGGTTCACCAAGTTACTCTTAGTTAATCCAGTCCTCTAAGCTCTACTGCGATTTGTACCCTCTAATCCCAAGATTCTTTTACCAGGTAGGAACCAAACCCTTACAACGATTCTTTTACTGGGCTCAGAATGAACCTTTACAATTATACTTTTTACAGGTTAAGGATGAACCTTATCTTTTTATTAGGTTAAAGATTAACCTACTTCTATTTAGGAGGAATCACCACCTAATCCTTTTCCCAGGTGCAAGAATAACTTTATCTTTTTACCAGACTCAAGAATAACCTAATCATTTCACAAGCTAATAATCAAACCTCACAAAATACTCCAAGTATCCTTTTCACCGGTAAGGATGGAACCTTTACAATTCACTCACAATTAATTCCAATCAGGAAGAATCAAACCTAATTCTTTTCAAGGGAAAAGAATAACCTAACCTTTTGGTACCTTAGGTAAAGATCAAATCTCAATCTTTTTTTCTGGAAAAGATTGAAACTCAGCAACTCTGACTGGGTACCCCCAATAGTATCTAATCCACACAAACTCACCAATTACAAGAAATCAATGAGTTTCTTTCCACTCAAAACTTCTACCACCTCAAACCAATTAAACTTAATTAATGTCCCAATAATTACTTGTGATAGAAATTAAGTGAGGAATTCAATATATGATTATAATATGTGTGAGTAGCACAAAATTAAATACGTAATTAGATAATCACAAAAAATATTTTAAAAAGAATTTTTATGCTCTTAAAAGTTCAAAAATGATTTTACTAAGATCTTATCCACCAAGTAAAGATAGTAATATGAATTCACAATAAATAACAATAACTTGGAAAGATCTCACCAGGAAAACACCGAAAGATTAAAATTAGAATAGCAAGACCGCACAAATTCGGTGACGCCAACTCAATAGCGCTTTCACTCAAGAACTTATCACACAATAATCTCACAATAGATTTCTCGAATATATATCAGAATAATACTCTTATAAAGCTTAGTAACTTCGATATTTCTTGATTGATGTGATGTCATGATATGTAAAAATCGCAGGTCTATTTAAGTTGATTTGAAATAGGCCCTATAACGGCTAGTTTCCTCAAGATATGATATTTAAATGCACCAATAGGTCGCCTATATCATTACCATTCATTCCTGGTTTAATTCACTGAGATATAGCTTTTAAAACATTCAATTTAATCCCCAAATTCATTCTCAATCTCAAATCGTATAGATAAGAAGTATTAAAAGAACCAAATTAAGAAACACTTTAATTTTATGAACCATATCTATAGGGATATTAAAATAAGTATATCATATCTTTAATATATCCAAATCCCCAAAATATCTCACTCAGGTATCCCAAAAAGGACTAGTTAACGGCTAGTTTTTGAACAAATCCTCGAAATCCTCGAAACTGTAACTACACAGTTGGTTGACCAATCTCAATACCATCGGTCGACCGATGGATATAGGATGCTAGCCAAGCCTTGTTCAAACACTGTTCGGTTGACCAATCCCTCATGGGTCGGTTGATCGATCGATTCAGGATGCTCTTTTAGGCTTAATTTCAGCCCTGGTCGATTGATCGATCGATACAAAGAGTTTTACTTCAGTCCATCGGTTGACCGATCTCCCCTAGTTAGTTGACCTATCGATTCAGACGCTCATCATTTTTTTCAGCCTACGCCCATTGGTTGATCGATCCTCTTGTGATCGATTGACCGATCAATGCTGGAACACCAAGTTGTAAAATTATTTCAACTCCAAACTTCGACGTTTTAATCCCTTTAACTGATTTCTTTTCTCGGTTAACTCAATTAATACTTATTTTCAATTTTAAACACTAATATTTCTTAGATCAATTTTCATTTTTCAATTTCACATTGGAAAAAATAATTAAACACTAATTATGACCTTAATCTCATCAAATTAAACACACATAAATATAAATCATTTAATTTGTGTTGTGTGCGATCCTAATCGGGATACATTAAGAGTAAAATAGATTTGAGTTATTTTCACCTAATTTCTTCATATTCTTCAATACTCTTCGTCTCTTTAATGTCCGTCTCTGCATCCTTCATAATTACTTCATGATTTGATCTTGAATGAAACTCTTAAACTGAAACACTTAATAAACATGTTAGTTCTACCAAAAATATCAACCTTTAATTGTCCATCAAAACCTCGGGATCAACACATTAATCTCTTCCATGATGGCTAATTTCCAACTTGGATCATTCAACGCTTCCTGTATATTCCTTGGAACAATCAAGTGTAAAATCCTAGATGTGAAAGCTTTATGGTTTTTAGATAGTATTTGGTAGGAAATATAATTTGCAATAGGGTGTTTAATGCAATTTCGAACACCTTTCGTAATTGCTATAGGAACATCAAGGTTAGAAATAGAATGAATAGGATAACCTAAAGTTTCGGTGCCAAAACTCAGATTCTCAGATTTGTTTTTGTGCAGGGTTGGAATTGGGGTCTTTATTCCCCAGATGAAATCTCTTCCTAGTATAAACCCGAGTGCCAGAATTTAGATCACGTTGATCAGTTTGTAGTACTTCTCGCCTTGAACGAGAATCTTCTTTACTAGGTACCAAAGAACCTGGTTCTCATAAATTATCATTATTAGACGTACTTGGAATTGGATTTCCTAAGTGATCATCTCAGAAATATGTGGTTCTTGTGTAGGATAAATGACATTGGGAAGTGGGGTAGAAATATCCCAAAAATTGTTTTCTATTCCGCTTGTCTCCCCTGAAGAGAATATTTGGTGAAGTAGGATTTTGTTTCTACAAATAACACATCCATACTCACATGAAATTTCTTTGTTTGAGGATCGAAACACTTAAACCCCTTTTTGTTTGGTGAATTACCCCAAAAAACATATTTTATAACATGTGGGTCAAGTTTTGAACGAAATTGACTTGGAACATGAACATAGGCAATACATCCAAAAACTTTGACTAGTAAATCAGAAAACAACCTCGTTTCAGGAAAAAAAATATTTTTAGACAATCAAGAGGTGTTTTGTATGGTAACACCTTAGTAGACATCATATTTATCAAATAAGAGGCTGTTAAAACTGCTTCACCGCATAAATACTTAGGAACATGCATGTAAAACATTATAGCACATGCTACTTCAAGTAAATGTTTTTTTTTTTCATTTTGCAATGCCATTTTGTTGCGGGGTATCTCCACATGTAGATTGATGAAAAATGCCATTTTTTTCCAAAATCCCTCCCAAGTGCTCATTGAAATATTCTATTCCATTGTCAGAATGTAAAATACCAATTTTGGTTTGAAATTGGTTTTCAATAATATTGTAGAAATTTGTGAATAACTTTTTTACGTCAGATTTTTTATTCATCAAACAAATCTAACATAGACGAGTATGTTCATCAATAAATGTAACAAACCATATTTTACTAGAAAGAGTAGTAATTTTAGAAGGGCCTCAAACATCACTATAAATCAAATAAAAAGGTTTAGAGGCCTAGTAATTTTTTGGCAAATAAGTAGAGTGATGATTTTTTGCAAAAACATAACTTTCAGAATGAAAAGAAGAACAATCAATCCCTTTAAATAATTCTGGAAATAAGCGGTTCAGATAAAGAAAACTAGGATGTCCTAGTCTATGGTGCCATAACATTATTTTTTCGAACAGAGATTGAACTAGTACTATTAAATCTCTGAGCCTTTTTATTACCTAAAGGTACTTCATCAAAGTAGTAAAGACCTTCAATCATCCTAGCACGCCCAATCACCATCCCTGAGTTTTGGTCCTGAAATTCACAATGAGATTAAAAAACGATAACATGACAATTAGAATCCTTAGATAGTTTACTAATAGATAAAAGGTTGCAGGCTAATTTAGGAACGTGAAGAACATAATTGAGATTAATTTTCTCGATTAATTTAATAAGTCATTTTCCTACAATAGGTGAAAAACTACCATCGGCTATTCTAATTTTTCATGTCCAGAACAAGGGAAGTAGGTACTAAATAAATGGAAAAAACTAGTCATGTGATCGGAGACTCTAAAATCAATGATCTACGGAGAGAAGTTTAGGCAAGAGAAGGCTTTAGGATTTCTACCTATTTGTGCCAAAGAAACACTAGGAGTACCGGATGAGGAGTTGGATATTATTAGCTTCAAGAGTTGATTAATTTTCTCTTTGCTGAAGGGACCTGAGTCGGCTTCATTGGCAGTAGAAAATCCACGATTCTTCTCTCCTTGCTTGTTGCTTTTCAAGTTGGCAGGTTTTCCATAGATCTTCCAATATGTTTTGCGTGTATTGCGAGGCTTGTTGCAAAAATCGCACTAGACCCATGGCTTATCATCAGATCTGTGCTGGTAATTTGTAGTCTTGTAGGCCGCAACATTACTAATTAAGGTAGAATTTTAATTTGCTTACCGGTATTTTTTTTTTAAGCATGACGCTCCTTCAGCTCTCTTCCCTTCTAACTTTGGTAAATACTTCTCTAGTGGATGTGAGATGAGGTTTGATGATCATTCTTTTTCACACTTCATCAAACTCAATGTTGAGTTTGACAAGAAACTTGTAAATACGGTTTTCTTCCATGGTTTTCTTGTGGTGGTTGCAGTCGTCGACTGATTTCTGTTTGTATGTGTTGAAGATGTCAAGATTCTGCCACAACATTTTCAACGAATTAAAATATTCGGTGACAGAATCATGTTCTTGACGAATCTCTCCCAACTTCAAAGTCAATTCAAAAACTTGAGATTGATTCCCTAGGTCAGAATACATCTGACCAACATTATCCCACAACTCTTATGCAGTAGGATAGCACATGTAATTAGAGCTTATATCCTCTTCCATGAAATTGACCAACCATGTTATAACCATAGAGTTTTCAGTGTCCCAAGTAGCATACTACGTATCATCAATAGCAGGAGCCTTCTTGTCACCCGTGATGTAGCCGATCTTTCCTTGTCCATGGATATACATCACCATTTAGGCGGATGGTGGTGATTTGGACAGAGTAAGAGTTGGAGTGGTTTTGCAGGGTCTCGAATTTGTTTCACCGGAATGGCAGCGGTAGTAGTTTTGGATGTGACTTCCGACATTGGTACAACAGGTTTTTTTGGGGGTCGTGTTTTTTAGGGTTACAGACACTGTTTCTTTGGGGCTGTTGTAATTAGCTCTGATGCCAACTTAGAAAATATGAGGAAGGAATATTTTTTCATATTACCAAGAGTGGGTACAGACTCTCTCCTGTAAAGAAAGCAATTACAACAGAAAAGGAAACTAATTAAAGATAATAAGGAAACTAATTACAGCTAATATTTGAAAGCTTCTACTTTCCTATTTTTCCTGATTTTATATAGCAGTTACTATTAATTTTCACATAGAAAAATAGATCCTAGAACATTCTTATGATTGTGGCTGAATCAAGGCCTTAATTACCAAATTTCCAACAGTTGTTATAATATTTTTGTGCAATTAATATTGACAAGTAATGGTGCATCTAATAAATTTTATATAACTAAGAAAATTTGGGAATAAAAAAAAATTATTTTAGTGTCACGCATTTTATACATTGTATTTTATATTAGATTTATTAAGATAAATTTTCAATTTAAGCCCTGTCGTTGTTAGATTCACAAGTGACGCCAACTACGTCAATATTACGGTAGTAACATAATAGCAGTAAAAATATCGAGGTGAGTGTACTATTTTCTAGGTAAATTTGTCAAATTATATTTTTGTACTAAATTGTGAAAAAGAAAAGGTTTACTAAAATAGATTATTTTATAACGTTAAATGGATCGAGTAAATAGTTAAATGTGGAAAGTAATTTTTATTATTATCTTACTATACCATAGTGTGGTCTCAATATCCTGCGGGATGTTGTTGGTTCTAACAGGAGGACAATGTCTTATAGGACATTATATTGTGACCTGACAAGATGGCAAGTCCTGCAAGTAGTTGACATATATTATTGTTGTTGTTGTTGTTGTTGTTGATGATGATGATGATGATGATGATGATTATCGGTATGATATTGTGGTTTTTACCATGTGTTAACTTCTACTATTGGAGATATTAAATGACCCTGACATTAACAACCTTAGATTGCGTAGTTATACAGGCTATGGTACCACTATAATTCCAACTTTTAAGGTAAAATGATCTTATAACTAGTATGAAAGTATGTGTGGGGTATTTTATTATATAAAAGTAAAAATGATTAATTGATTTACTGTGATGATATTTGTGAAATTTTATTTCTGCTCAATATTTGGTTATATTCTATTTTGAAAAGTGTTTTTGATAAATGTACTTGATATATAAATTGGTAAAAAAAAATTTTTATTAAGAATGATTTGAATAATAAGATTTTCGAATTTGGTTTATGTTCTTCAAATAACTTCAAGAGTATATATGATTTTTTTCACACAATTTCTGCACAACTCTTTCTTTATATCTTTTAATTTTGATCTCTCTAACTTTTAAGCTCAAAAATATTTTCAAAAAATTCTCAATCAAGATCTCCAAAAATATGATTTCTCTTATTAATTAACCCTTAAAAACACAACTTATAATATTGGCATTTTAAAGAGAGGCTCCAACAATTAGTTTGCAAATAAGTTCTCTCAAATCTCAGCCAATATCTCTCACTGTAAGACTAAATATTCAAAAACTAGTTTGACTATGAATTAAGCTCATTTAAGTCCATATTCATGCCCCAAAATAATTCAAATATTAGCCCGAAATATTATAGAAGAAAGTTTTACCAAAAAGACTAAGAACAATCAGGAAATTCAAAAACCGAAATGCATTTTCAGTAAAGCCCATAATTTCAATTGAAAAAAAATACTTCTATGTATATAAAAATAATTTAGACCATTTAAAAATAATTTATAAATATTTAATCATAAATATAGAGGCAAAAATATCTTCGTATAACGCTCAAAAAATTTAAAAATTTAACCTAATCGGTAGACTAATTCCAAATTGGTAAATTGTTTGAAGCTGATTTTCAAAGGTTCTGAAGATTAATCAGTTGACTGGTACTACAAAACAACCTACCATTTTAGTTTTTCTGGGAACCTGTATAAATTAGTTGGCCAATCAGCCAACTGTTTTGCCTTTTGTACAAAATTTTTTGGTCCTTGTAATTTTCAATCGACCATTTTCATATTAAGTCGACCGTTTGAGTACTTTTTTTAGTTTTTAACATATTTCAAAATACAGTTTGTTGATTGGTAGCGCGGGAAAAACACGCCGTTAATTACACTCGTAAGTATACGAGGTCTAAGTTCTAGTATAATGTGATCGTTAAAATCGGGTTATTGTATCCACAGGGATTGGTATCGTTACTATCGAATACCGCGTTTATCGTGACCTAAGTTTATCTAAGCGAAAACAAATGTATTTAATTAATTAAACTAATACTAATATAACCTAAATTAACTACACTAATATGCTAATATGTTTTAGGGTGAAGAATCGCCTAGGGATTAACGTGTTTACAAATACGTGTTCGATCTCGATTTACTTACGTTTACGTTGTTCGACCTATTTGACAACCTCGGTACGTAAACTCCACCGCCACCTCTTCCGAGTGTAAGACGGGGGAATACATGACTTTGAGCCAACGAAGAAGTACCCTTCAACATCTTAACGACCCTAGATCATGTGAGTCTAGCCCAGCGTTATTGATTGCACACAATCCAACTCCCTCCCAGGTTATTGGATCGTTGCGTTGCATTTACCTTATCGATAATCTCTATTTTAAAACTCCCTTGCCACCTCTTCCGAGTGTAAGACGAGGGATATAATGCAACTTCGAGTCAGCAAAGAAGTCTCTTTCAACGTCTTAACGACCCTAGGTCACGTGTGTCTAGCCCCACGTCATCGATTGTCAATGATTCAAACCCTGACCGGGTTATAAAATCATGGCGTTTGTTTACCCTAATCCGAATCCGAGGTTTGTCAGAACCCCATATTCTCCATTTACCATTCTAAGCATAATAAACAAACAATATAATAAATACAATCAAACTACGAAGAACACTCACAAACGAAATACCGAAATCATCCAAACAACATATTCATAAATTTATTGTTAATCCTTACTACAATTCATATTTAACTCGAGGCCATAGCCTCATATACAAGAAAATAACGAGCTAAACATGCTCACATACTCCTAAGATAAAGAAATAAGGAAAAACAATTGAAGAACTTAGCCTCGTCTAAAGATAAATCGCTAAGAACGCTCAACGATCGATTTATCATCTTCTCCACTTCGGGATGTGAGCTCCACCACTAAAATCCCCAACTATACCCTTAGATATAGCCTAAGGGGCTAAACAATCCATGGGGGCAAGAGAGTCACCGGCCAAGAGGGAGGAGATAGGGTATTTATAGCCAAAATATCTCAAAAATATCTAAAAATATCTCAAGACTGTGCAGGGAAAATCAGCCTAGGCGGTGGATTTTTCGCCTAGGTGGAGTTAGGCCGGTTTGGTTTGATCGACTAGGCGGTGAAGTAGGCGGTGGACTGGGAGAACATTCTATTGGATTTCCACCTAGGCGAAGAAAACTTCGCCTAAGCAAGTGGCTGTCAGTAGCCCATCTTCGTCTTCTGCTGGATTTTCGCCTAGGCGATAGAATCTTCGCCTAAGTGGTCGTCCATCAGTAACATTTAGCTTTTCTCAGCATCTTCACCGCTTAGGCGGTGGTCTGGACGCCTAAGCGGTGGGCCTATTTCATCTTTTAGCCTCCGAGCTTGTTTATCTACCGTAACTTCGAACCTCTTTGGTTCGATCTCATCGTTTTAGCTCCAGTTTCCTATCTTTTTTCCCCACACACCTGATTTATACAAAAAGTTAAAAACTAATTAAAACATAATAAAAATAACTATAAACGTATTCGAAAACTAACAAATTCGGATTGGAAATAGATAGGTTTTTCACATCTATCATTAATTCTAAAATTTTGATAGACAACTAAATGTTGATTTGTTTTGTGGAACTAATGAGTTTATTGTGTGTTTCAGTTCCATTGATGATTTAATCATGAAAAAATTGTTGAAGATGATTTTGGATGCAAGAGACTGACAAAGAGAAGAGCATTAAGAGACCGAAGATTTTGAAGAATCTAGGAGAAAAAAACTTAGGTTAATTTTTACTCTTAATGTATCCTGAATAGGATCACATATGACACAAAAATTATTTTATGATTATGTGTTTTTTTGATAGAATCCTAATTAGTTAAACATATTTGTTTCTATCTGAAATTAAAGAAGAAATATTGATTTAAGAAATATTAGAAATTAAAATTGATTTAAGGAGTCAATTAAGTTAACCGATAAAAGAAATTTGTTAAAGGGGCAAAAACATTGAAGAGTTGAGTTAAAAATTAATTTTGGAAGAAGTGTTCCAACAGGATTGGTCAACTGATCAATGAGGATCGGTCAACCAATGAAGTAGTGGTTGGGAATGGTACAGTCTCTAAATCGATCGATTAACTGATGGGTCGACCTTTGGTCAAATGTTGAACTCTCTGAATCGTTAGGTCGACAGACCGAGGAGTAGCGGTTAACCTACCATAGCTGGAATTTGGCCTGGGAAGCATCCTGAATTGTTCGGTAGACAGACTAAGGAACAGTGGTCGACCGACAGGCTTGAATTTTTGGCTTGGGCTACAACCTGAATCGATCGATTGACTTATAGATTTTGGTCGGTCAACCGATGATTAGGTTTTAGGATTAGAGGATTTCGTGGGTTTTTCCAAAAAATAGCCATTTTATGGTTAGAATCTGAGAGTTATCTTAGGGATCTGATGGTATTTAAGTTATGATGTTGTTATTTTGTTATCCCTATAGATATGGTTCATATATTTCGATTATTTCTCAAATTAGTTCATATAAGTTTTTCTATCCTAGCTAATGGAGGTTGAGAAAATATTTGAGGGACTAAATTGAATATTTTAAAAGTTGGAATAGATTGGATTATACCATAATTGAGTCATAATGATATAAGGGGTCTATTAGAGCAATTAAATGTTATGACAAGTGGAAACTAACAGTTGGAGGGCTTGTTTTAATTTTCTATATATAAATCTGCGTTTTTAAGATTCCAAATAATCCCAATCAATTGAATTTCAAGAGCTATTCACTTCTTGAGCTTTCTGAGAGTCATCATTCTGAGTGTATTTTGAGATTATTCTTGAGAAGTGTTCTTGAGAAAATTTGATTTGGATTATTATTACTACCGATTTGGAGATTCATTGCTATTCATTCTATATTATTCGGTGGATTCCTAGTGAGATTGTTCCAAGTTTTTGCTATTAATTGTTGTTTGAAATTATTATTTATTACTTGGAATTTTGATCTTTGAAATCGTTTTTCTTGAATTTTAAATTGATTGAAAATTATTTTGAAACTATTTCTTGTGAAAATCTAATTATGTGCTAAATTGTGTTCTACTCGTTTTTATTAAAATCAAATTTTGAAATTCTCACTTTATTTCTATAACTAGTATCGGGACATTAATTGAGTTCAAATTAATCTAGAGTAGTAGAAGCTCCGAGTGGGAAAAAGAACTTATCAATATTTTTTTGTAGTTGGTGAGTTGTGTGTGGATTAGATATTATTGGGAGGATCTAATCAAGGGTAGCTAGTTTTAATCTCTTTTGGTAAAGATATTGAGATTCGATCTTTGCCTAGAGTACAAAAAGATTAGGTTACTCTTTTCCCGTAAAAAGAGATAAGGGTAATTCTTTCTGACTAGAATTATTTTGAATGAATTTGTAACTGTTCAATCCTTACAAGGTAAAAGGATACTTGTAGTATTTTTGTGAGGTTTAATTCTTAGCTAAGTATAAAAAAGTTAAGTTAATCTTTAACTTGGGAAAAAGATAGGGTTATTCCTTAGCCTGTGAAAATGAATTGTAAAAGTTGATTCTGAGCTTGTGAATAGAATCATTTGTAAGGGTTGGGTTCCAACCTGATTAAAGGGATCATAGTGATTAGTGGGTACGACTCTCCGTTGAGCTCGGATGACTGGATTATTCAAGAATAGCTTGATGAATTAGTATAAATTTTTTGTGTGCTGCTTTCTTTACATTCTTTATATTTTTTGTTTGGGTGTGTACCTAGTTGATAACACATATCCATTGCTACAATGATAATAATTAATTTGGGATAAAATTAATTATTTGATTTTTGAAGTGTTAATTATTTATTAATTTTTATTACTACCCAACTCACCCCCTTTTGAGTAGCTAACTGGGCCAACACAGTTAAAATCACTTGACTGATTTTTCAAAACAGTTGACCGATTCTAGCTACCTCTATCTTTAAAACACATGAAAAGCATTAACCCCTAAGCACATAATCAAACACATTTGCTTATTAGATAATTTTTACATACTATAAGTGATCCTAGTTGGTTTATAAAGAGTTTATCAATATCAACGTTGTTCTACCATAGAAATACAAAAAATATTCTTCAAATGTGTCCTTCATCGTATCTCTAGTCTTGATCATTCATGTATGTTTCTCATTTCGTCAATTCCTTATCTTGGTCCTCCTTTAATCTTGACTAATATTTTGTGCAAGACCTAATTTTTGTACATGCATAATTTTTAGTTTCATTTTAGAACATTTTAAAAATAATAGGGTCCATAATGTCATTTAAATTTTACCTTAAAAACTTTTAGGGGTTGTCATGATATTTAAACAAAACAATTTAATTTTAGAGGGTTAATAGGTTAATTTAGCTTGAGTTCTAAAAATATGAGGGATCAATTGCTATTTTAAAATATTAAATTTTAATTTTTGGGCTTAAATGATATTTAAAGACTCTAGGAGATTATATGTGTAATTAATAATATTGGGATTAAATGTATAATTAAAAAAAAAAAACCCACCACTTTCTTATCCACCATAGAATTGAGATAACCTTTAAAAAAAAAATAAAAAAAAAATAGATAAATAATAATAAAAAAAATGATAATAATAGCAATAGACAAATTATAAATGTGTTGTCCTTTCAAAAAAATGACAACACATGAAGAATATATATGCATGTACACGTGTAAAAAAAGTGGGTGAATGAGTTGATAAGTCCCACACCTCTTTCTCTCCCTAATATATGTGTGTGTGTGATACTTTTTAGTTTTTGATCACTTTCTCCATTTTTTTACTTTTTCGGTTCTCTCTCGACAATTGTGCATCCTCCTTCTAAGTATTTTCTCATTTATTCCCTCCTTGGTTTGACGTAATCATCTTACTTTATTTTAATGTCTTATACTTAAAGTAATGCATAGATAATGTGTGTATATATGATATACATACATATATTGAATTTATATCTAAATTGTAAAGATTTTAATTTAAAGTAAAAAAAGTATAAATTTAGTTAGAATAATACTTTGGTATTTCATTATCCAATAATATGGTTAATAATTAGTTGATATTTTTCTCTATAACTAAATTATTAATTGATAAATTTTATAAATGTAACTATAATATATTAGTTGTAAAATTAATATTGGATTGAGAAAATATGGCGTCTAATTTTAATAAATTTCGTATAATGAAGAAAATTTGAAAATAGGAAAATTGCACTTTAGTGGTATGCATTTCACGCATCGCATTTTATATTTAGTTAATTTCTTAGTTTATGTCCTATTATTGTTAGGTTCACAAGCGAGGTCGACCTCGTCAGTGTTTCGGTGGTAGCAAAGTAGTAGTGCGATTATTGAGTTGAGTGTACTGTCTTTTATATAAATTGCCAAACTTTATTATTGTACTAAAATGTAAAGAAAATATTTACTAAAATGGATAGTTTTATGGCTTTAGATAGATCAAGTAAAAAGTCGATTGTGGAAAAATGATTTTTATTATTATACCTAAATGCCATAGTATGATCCTGACTAGAGGATATGTCCAACGGGATGTTGTTGTGTAATGACCTAATGATAGGTTGAAAACGCCTATCGATTTCCAAGCCGAATTTGGTAGTTTTTTAGTGTTTTTGTAATATTTTAGATCGTTTATATTTGTTTTTATGTAAATTAGGTGTAGAGACGTAAACGGTTGATAATCAAGCGAATCGGTATGAAATCGGTGCAAAAACGATAAAGAAGGGCAAAGATCAGTACTGCAGCCTCACCGCTGTAGCGCCGACGTAAAGCGACGTTTAACACTTGGGAGAGGTAACACCAGATTCGGACTAGAGTTAAATACAACGTGTCAGTCTAATGAATTGGGAGATTATTCAAATGTGTGCAATCCGTGAGGTTGGGTCAAGACTCATGTACTCGTTTAGACGTTAGATAGGGATATCGACGTCGATACGAGGTACATATTCGCTCACTTTATACTCGGGAGAGGTAGTGAGCGAGTTTACGATACTTAGATTGTCAGATAGGATAAACATCATTATTGTAAACTAAACGAAGTTAAACATGTGTTAGTGAACAACATAAATCCCTTAGTAATCCATTTTAATAGAATTAAACCAATAGTTGTTAGTTTTAATTAGTTTTCAATAAGCAAACTCAAAACAATTCTTGAACCATCTAGATAATATTAAGCTATGTTAATTGTAGTATTCAACTAATCCTAACACATATTCCAGAGGACGACACTCGATCTTAATATCCATTATATTAAAACTTGACCTCATGTACTCGTTTAGATGTTAGATAGAGATATCGGCGTCGATACGAGGTATATATTCGCTCACTTTACACTTGAGAGAGATAATGAGCGAGTTTACGATACCTAGATTATCAGATATCCATTATATTAAAACTTGACTTCGTGCACTTGCGAGTAAAATCAAGAGTGAAATTATCGCGAAAATATTTTTGGCACCGTTGTTGGGGATTCATTTAGTGATTTGGTTGATATTACTGCCAAGTAGTGCAATATTAATCTGAACATTCTTTTTGTTTTATTTTGTTTCCATTTGCTTCTGAAATTGATTTCATTTGTTGTGATCACAAGCAGTGTATGCGATGTAACCAGAGTCTGGAATTCTTGACTCTTGATCCTGAGATCGAGCGTACATTGAGGAGATTAAGGAGAGAGCGAAGACACCAAACTCCAACCATGGCCGACGGTGGTGATGATCATATGCCTCAACAACCGCCGATTCATCAGGTGCTACCGCAACAGCCGCCCGAACCAAAAGTTCAACAACGGGTCCTTAGGGACTATTATCGACCCGTAATGTTTGACAATTATTCTAGGATTCGGGGGCAGCCAATCCAAGCAAATAACTTCAATTAGAAACCCGCCTTAATCAACATGGTCCAGCAAAATCAATACGGCGGGAATCTCTAAGAAGATCCAAATATCCACCTTGCTACATTCTTGGAGATTTGTGATACGATGAAGATAAACGGGGTTGCTGATGATGTGATCCGGCTAAGGCTGTTTTCATTTTCACTTCAAGATAGAGCACAAAGTTGGTTCCAGTTTGTCCAACCGGGGAACATCAATACTTGGGAGGACCTAGCACAAAGGTTCCTTACCAAGTTCTTTCTACCTTCGAAGACATTGCAGTTGAGAGGCGAGATAACACAATTTTGCCAACGGGATTTCGAACCACTATTCGAAGCTTGGGAAAGGTTTAAGGACTTATTATGAAAGTGTCCCCAACACGGGTACTAGGATTGGTTTCAAGACCAACTCTTTTACAACGGGTTGGATGACCAGACTAGAACTATTGTGGATGCCACCTTGGGAGGATCGTTGTTATCCAAAAATCGGAATAAAAAAAATGCACTTTTGGAAGATATGACGGCTAACAGTTACCAATGGCCTAATAAGAAGAATATGGGATGAAAGGTACCCTCAATTCATGAGGCCAATTCTCTTGCAACCTTATCGACCCAAGTTTCTAAGCTCACAGAATAACTAGTCGCTTTCTCGACTAAAGATCATTCGTCTAGTTGAGAGGTGGAAAATGTTGCAAGTAGTTCAACCGGGAGTGGAGAGTGAGTTTGAAGAGTGTCATTTTGTCAACAATCGAGCCTACACTTTTAGGCCTGCCAACAATCGGGCCTACACCTGGATACGGATTACAATCTCAAGGATATAAATCTATGCAACAAAATTGTCTAATGCAACAAACTCCGGTGCAAATCCAAAATCCACAGTTAGAAGACATACTTGGCTCATTCATGAAGGAAACTCAAACTATTATGCATGAAATGCATAACCGGCTCAATAAACATGAGACGAGACTTGACACTATTGAGACCACGTGCACCAATACAAATGCAACTGTAAAGTCATTGGAAACTCAAATCGGTCAACTTGCTAGTGTTATAAAAGAGCAAACCAAGGGGAAGTTTCCAAGTAATAAGGAGACTAACCTGAGGGAGTGCAAAGCAATTACCTTGAGAAGCGAAAAAGAAGTTGAAGCAAGTAAGCCAATAGAAGAAGAGTTGAGAGAGAAACTTGATATTGAAAAGGATGATCCAAGGGAGAAAGTTGAAGATGAAGTTGAGGAGAAAATTAATGAGAAAATTGAGGAGAAAGATAAGGAGAAAAAGAAATTCATTCCCGTTGAAAAAAAAGAAAGAAGCACAAAGGGTGATTCCGAGAAGAATCTCATTTTTTAACAATCCACCAATACTCACTACACCTTTATCGTATTCGCAATGGTTCCAGAAGAAGAAGTTGGATTC
Source organism: Eucommia ulmoides (assembly GCA_016647705.1). Classification (NCBI taxonomy): domain Eukaryota; kingdom Viridiplantae; phylum Streptophyta; class Magnoliopsida; order Garryales; family Eucommiaceae; genus Eucommia; species Eucommia ulmoides. The sequence continues at coordinate 48,871,194 of CM028339.1, read as the reverse complement.
CCAATTTGCAAAATTTCTTGACATCTTCAAGAAAATTCATATCAACATACCGTTTGCGGATGTCTTGGAATAAATGCCCAATTACGGGATGTTCTTAAAGTATATCATGACAAAGAAGAAGAAGTTGAAGGAATATGAGAAGGTCAAGATGACAGAGGAATGTAGTGCGACTCTTCAAAGAAAGTTGCCTCAAAAGTTGAAGGATCCCGGGAGTTTCACAATTTTGTGCACTATTGAGAAATCTCACTTTGAAAAGGCACTATGTGATTTAGGAGTGAGCATCAATCTAATGCCATCATCCGTATACCGGAAGTTGGGGCTTGGTAATGCGAAGCCAACTACGATTTCTCTCCAAATGGCAGATCTCTCGTTGACCTATCCAAAGGGTATAATTGAAGATGTCTTGGTAAAAGTGGACAAGTTCATATTTCCGGTGGACTTTGTCGTATTGGAAATAGAGGAGGATCAGGATATTCCTATCATTCTTGGGAGACATTTTCATGCCACGGGAAAGGCGTTGATTGACGTTCATAACGGAAACTTGATGTTGAGGGTAAATGAAGATGAAGTAAAATTCAATATTTTCAAGACAATGAATTTTCCGGATGAATGCCCAACATGCAATTGAGTTGAAGTTGTGGACTCATGCGTTAGGGAATTATTTCATGAAAATTTTGATCGGGATCTATTGGAGCATGCTATTACAAATTCCCTATCTAGGGGGTATTTTGGTGAAAAAGGCTTACCCACGAAAGACGGTGTTGTGGACTACGTTCTATTGCTATACCTAAAGACGTAGTGGATTCGATTTACGTGGAGACCATTGAAGACAAAGTTAGTTCTCCCGAACCCTCAAATCCACCTCAAGGTGGATTAATTCTCAAGCAATTACCAGATTACCTTCGGTATACTTTTTTTAGGAAGAACTTAATCGATCCAGTCATCATATCATCATCCTTAACTCAAGAAGAAGAAAACAAGCTGCTAAGTATCTTGAAATGGCATACATCCACCTTCGCATGGTCTATTTCCAACATCAAATGAATTAGCTATACAATTTGCATGCATAAGATCTTGATGGATAACTCGTTTAAGCCTTCCATTAAGCACCAAAGAAGACTAAATCCAGCGATGAAGGAGGTGGTTCGAGCCGAGGTGTTGAAGCTATTGAATGCCGAAATTATATATGTTATATCGGATAGTAAATGGGTGAGTCCACTGCAAGTAGTTCCCAAGAAAAGTAGAATGATGATGGTGAAGAATGAGAGGAATGATCTAAATCCTACACGAACCATCACTGGATGGAGAGTGTGTATCGATTATAGAAGGTTGAACAAAGCCATTCGGAAGGATCATTTTTCTCTACCGTTCATTGATCAAATGCTAGATCGTCTTGCTGGTTATAACCATTATTACTTTCTTGACGGCTATTCAGGCTACAATCAGATAGCCATTACACTGAAAAACCAAGAGAAGATAACCTTCACATATCCGTATGGAACATTTGCTTATCGTCGTATGCCATTTGGTCTTTGTAATGCTTCGGCCACATTCCAACAGTGTATGATGGCTATCTTTTTGGATATGGTGGAAGACATAATGGAAGTTTTCATTAATGAATTCTCAGTCTTCGATTCATCCTTTGACCATTGCTTATATAATTTGTCGCTTGTTCTCAACTGTTGTGAAGAGAAATACTTAGTTCTTAATTGGGAAAAATGTCATTTTATGGTTAAGGAGGGGATTGTATTAGGCCATGTTGGCTTCTACTGGCGTTTCATAAAGGACTTTTCTAAGGCGGTGAAACCGTTATGTCATTTGCTTGAAAGAGAAGCCCCTTTCACTTTTGATGAAACTTGTGTTGAAGCATTCAATGCTATAAAGAAGAAGTTGATCTCAGCTCCAATAATAGTTGCTCCGAATTGGAATGATGAACCTTTCGAAATCATAAGCGATGCAAGCAACTATACGGTTAGAACAGTTTTAGGCCAACGCAACAAAAAGATCTTCCGATCCATTTACTATGCAAGCAAAACGTAGAATGACGCTCAATAGAATTACACCACTATTGAGAAGGAGATGTTGGTAGTGGTCTTTGCATGTGATAAGTTTCGGTCCTACATTATAGGATCCAAAGTGATCATCTATACGGATCATGCCGCCATTAGGTAGTTATTTGCAAAGAAGGATGCCAGGTCGCGTTTACTCCGATGGATTCTCTTGCTCCAAGAATTTGATGCAGAGATTAGAGATAAAAATGGGAGTAAAAATGTAATTGCCGATCATCTATCCCACCTTGTGCAAGAAGAAGTTAGTGATGAGTCTTGTATCACGGACATATTCCCGGATGAGCAATTGTTCAAAGTTGAGACTAAACTTCCGTGGTTTGTGGATATCATCAACTATCTAGCATGAAAGGTGTTGCCACCGGACCTTTCAAGTGCCCAGAGAAAGAAATTCTTGTTCGATTCGAAACATTATATGTAGGATGAACCGATGTTGTTCAAGAAATGTACTGACTAAGTGATCCGAACATTTTGGAGCGACGCGGACTGTCGCTAAGGTGTTTCAGTAAGGTTTTTATAGGCCGACGGTATTTTGTGATTCATACACGTTTGTAAAAACCTGTTATCGATGCCAAAGGATTGGCAACATCTCAAGACGACATGAGAAACTACTGACTTCAATTCTCGAGTTGGAACTTTTTTATGTCTGAGGCATTGACTTTATGGGGCCATTTCTATCATCTTTCTGTCAGGAGTATATCCTACTGGCAGTGGATTACGTGTCCAAATGGGTTGACGCTGTGGCAACGTCAACCAACGATGCCAAGGTGGTTCTGAAATTCCTTCAAAAGAACATCATGACATGGTTCAGGACTCCTCGAGCCATTATCAGTGATGAAGGGACCCATTTTTACAATAAAATGTTCAATTCTTTGCTTATAAAGTATGGGGTCTGGCATAAGGTGGTGCTTCCATACCATCCACTGATAAACAACCAAGTTGAAGTGTCTAATCGAGAGATAAAACAAATTCTAAAAAATATGGTTCACACAAATCGTAAGGACTGGGCGGTGAAGTTAAATAATGCATTATGGGCATACAGCACGGCCTTCAAAACACCGATCAGAATGTCACCATATCGGTTGGTATTTGGAAAGACATATCATTTTCCAGTGGAATTAGAACACCGTATCTACTGGGCGATGAAGAAGTTGAACTTTGATCTCAGCACTTCGGGTCAACAGTGTCTCCCCAACTCAATGAGATGGGGGAATTCCGGAATGAAGCGTATGAGAACATCAAGCTTTACAAAAACAAAACGAAGAAATGACATGATAAGAAAATAGTCAGGAGAGAGTTCAACCCGGGCCAAATGGTCTTATTATTCAATTCTCAGCTGAGACGTTTTCTAGAAAAATTGAAGTCTAGATGGTCCGGACCGTTCCGGATCAAGCATGTATTTCCATTTGGCTCCGTCGAATTGGAAAATGATGATGGATGCATTTTTCGAGTCAATGGGGAGAAGATCAAACACTATTTTGGAAACGAGGAATGAGTTGTAGAGAGTATCTCCCTCGTTGATGACTAATGTGGGAATTCGCTAAGTCCAACTAGGGATGGTAAAACAAGCGCCCTTTTTTTAATATAAAATCGAGGATATGGTTTTTGCCAACTTTTGATATTTAGTACTTTTTTAAGGTCGAAATGGGATCGAAGCTTGTTGGAGAGTTTTTTGAGGAGTTCAGATATTAGGGGAAGTGATACGATCTTGAAAGAGATGAAAAAATAGAATGGAAGCGAGGGGTAGTAGGCCTATTTGAGAAAAAATGCAAAAGAACCAATAAAACGTTTCAGGCCTGTCACTGCTGCAGCGGTGGAATTCACCACTGTAGCGCCCAATAATATAGAAATCTTTCTACTATTCCACCGCTGCAGTGATGAACCAACAAAAATCCCATTGGGCTTCCACCGCTACAGCGGTGACGCCCCAATTCAAATAAGAGGGGCGCCGTTTCGAGAGAACACCATTTCAAAAACCCATGATTCCAAAATCTCTCAAATTCTTCCTTCCAAACCACTATAAAACCTTAAATTAATCTATTCATATTCAAAATCATAGATCCCCACCATATTTCATCCACCAAAAAATCGATTTTCACACCCTAAATTTGAGATTCTAGGGTTATAGCTTCAAAGGGGTGATTTTCAACATTCTCAATCATTGGGTACTCAAAATTTCATCAAGTAAATTGTATTCAACCTACATTACATGTGTATGTTGAAATCTTGTATTGATTTATTGGTTGAATTTGGATTGTTCATGTAAAACCCTAGAACCCCTTTTGCGACTTTTGAAGTCATTATGGATTTGGGTTATTTTTTGGTGATGAACATGTTGATTAGGGGTGGTTTGTTTGTGTGATTCAAGATTTGATTCCAATTTTTTTGAAAATTTTGTTGAAATTCTTGTGATTGGTATGTGTACATTTGGGAAACTTAGTGTTTTTGAAGGGTTTGAATTGTTTGGTTGAATTGTGTTGTTCCGTTATGATTTGGTGGCCGTTTTTTTTTGTGTGTTGAATTGATAGGAACAATTCCAAAGAGAGCCGCCCCCAAACGTCCAAGAAGTGAAAGATTCGGTTCACGATCCAACGATCCCGCCTCGGACTATGACTCGGGCCGATTTGTTTCTAAATGGGAAGAACAACATTTTAGTCGATTTGAGCACAAACGTCCTTGAATTCGGGAGCACAGATTTGATGACTTGGATGAGCTCTCAATTTGAAATTACAAATGTTACAAGGGCGCGAGGTTGGCAACGGTTGTGCAGACAACTGGCCTCGGGCGATGTAGCTTTGGTCCTAGAATTTTATGCAAATTGTGTTGAACCTAAGAAAAACCAGACTAGGGTCCGGACTCGTCCAGTAAAATTTGATCCGGACACAATCAATGAACTACTCGGACTGGTTCCTCCGGAATGACCACAAGACTCGAATGAAGAAGAAGAGGACGAAGACCTACAAATGGTCATCCGAACCCTCTGTTACGACAATGTTCAATGGGTGCATACAGGGCCGGGTCTTGCCAATTTTTCGTCCAAGTTCTTGAACCAATTCCCGAAGATTTGGTTCCACCTCATTTGCTCTAGTCTCCACCTGACATCTTATTTATCCGATGTCTCCAAAGACAGAGCATTAATTCTTTATGCAATTGAGACTGGAAAGTTGTTGAACGTTGGGTTCTTTATCTATTTGTCTATTCAGCATGCAATATACAACACAAAAATCGGCCTACCCTTCCCATCTCTTCTCACCGAACGTTTTAGGAGGGCAAGTGTGGTGATCTCTAGCGATAGCCCATGCATCCCCAAAAGACCTATGGATCTTGCAGCAATGAGGCAAATCTAGAGCGTCGAGGTTGACTAACTAAGTGAATAAGAAGTAGGGTCGGAAGAAGAAGAAGTAGGGTCGTCTGAGGCCCAAGGTTCAGAAGTTCCCATCCATAGGAATATCACTTTGGAAAGTCTCTACCAACAGATGGAGTATCAAGGGGAGCAGCTTCAGGCCCTACGGCTTAACGCCACCACCATTCACAACGAAACTGCCGATTTCTGATTGTACCAGGAATAGTATAATCAGACAATGCATCAGGCTTTGCTTCACTTTGGAATATAGACAGGTTATAATATGAGCGACTACCCCGCAATGCCCCCATTCCCTACACATCTCTAACAGCCACCACACAATCCATCCCACCATGATGGCGGTGGGGACGACATCCCTCGAGATGGATAGTAGGAGGTGAGACTTTCATGTCTCACCTCCCAGGTACGTGTTCGCAGCCCATTTTTGTCATCATGCTATATGCTGTTTTTGGGATCACAGATGGACCATTGTAGACACTAACCAGTTCAAGTTTGGGGGGATGTATATGGATGTTTTTATTTTGCAGGATGGATGTTTTTATGTTTTGTATTAGGATATTTTTTGTTGTTGTTATAAATATTTTATGCATGTTAAGTTTTTATTGTTTGTAGACATTTTGATGGTAATGTTGTAGACTTTAATAGTTGTTAAACATTTTTAAAGTTTAAGTAAATTTGCAGTTTTTGTTTATTAATGTTTAGAAGTAAAATGTGATGTTGTGAATACTTAGTTCAATGTATGCATATTAGTGTATAGAATTAGTACAATTGTATTCATGTGTGATGTAGTAATTGTGTGTTGAGTTTTTGAGTTCTTCTAGGTCATTACCCGATGATGAAAATTATCCTCTAGTTGTATATCAAGGTCAGGGGTAATGCCCATTCATGTGTGTTTTGTTTGCTTGGTATAATGATTAGGTAAAAGTCATTTTGGATCCTAAATTGCACGATCACATAGACTCAATGTATAGCTATTCAATCAATTTGACGCCAATTATTCAGTAGCAAGTTCATGTCAATTTTAAGGAATGTAGAACTTGATTGGGGGAAACTTGAGGCGAAATCCTAGGTGAGACATTTCAGGGGACATGATTTAGGTATTCATTTTTATCACTTGAGCCTTTGAAGTTTACCTTGTTATATGTTTGTCCTTCGTTACCTTGTCAAAGCCTATAAGCCATTTCAATTCTGAACACATAACAAATGCCCTAACCAATGAAACGTTTTCCAAACCTAAGTCACTAAACCAAAGGAACAATGTGAGTCAAAATCAAGTTAGCATTTGTTTATGCTACTTAAAGTGAGCGGTTGGATGTTGGACGAACGTTTGATTGGTTTGGTATTAGAGTACTCACTTGTAATTTTCCTATCATATTCCCACACCCCTTTAATTGTACAAATTAAATAAGTTTGGGGGTGTGGTTGTTAAAAAAAAAAAAAAACATATGTAAATATAGTTCTCCTTTTGTTGTGTTTTGACAAGTGAGTGCATCGTTTTTAAATGTTTGTTTAGGGTTGTGTTTTAAATGTTAGGGTTACGATAGTGATTGAACGTCAAGTGTTGTGCCTCGAGTATTGTTGAGTTATAACATTTACCTGTTGTCTATTCCTGAGATACCCTTGGCCATTTACCAAAAACTGAACCAAGTTATATTGATCTTTTTGAACTTCTAAGCCTACATTAGTGGAGAGTGGAACCCAGTTAGGCATATGGATTTCGTAATCCTATATGGTTTAGGTCATGAGCTTAGTTGGTGAATAATCCAATCCGGTGTTTAGATAATTATATATTTGAGTTTTCACACACACACTTTGAATGGATCTAGAATGACCTTTATTTATATTGAGTATTGAAATTCTAGAACACCACGTGGTGTGTTTTATTCCTGAACCTGATTTGATTAGGGGCCGTTGAGAGAAAAACATTTTGGTTGATTTGGTGAATTCATAACTCGCATGCCATTACTTCTTGTTCATTTATGATTGTTCATTTTTAGTATTAAAGTTAGTTCATTAGTAGTGATACTTTATTTTAGTGTTAGGGTGTTTTGCTCAAGAACTAGTAAAATTCTAAGTTTGGGGGTATTTGATAGGTTGAAAACACCTATCTATTTCCAAGTCGAATTTGGTAGTTTTCGAGTATTTTTGTAATATTTTAGATCGTTTATAGTCGTTTTGTGTAAATCAGGTGTAGGGACGTAAACGGTTGATAATCAAGCGAATCGGTATGAAATCGGTAGAAAAATAATGAAGAAGGGCAAATATCAGCATTACAGCCTCACTGCTGAAGCACTGGCATCAAGGGTTTACTGACCCTTGATCATTGTACCGGTGGCCCTCACTAATGCAGCGGTGAAAGGGTCAGTAACATTCTTCCCAACCACCGCTGCAACGTTGGCCCTTACCGCTACAGTGATGGAAGGACAGAATGCCAAATGTATTACCACCGCTGCAATGGTAATGCCCACTGCTACAACGGTCAATCAGCCAGCTGGATTAGATCTTTTGAGAATATGAGGTTTGACACTCGGGAGAGGTAACACCGGATTTGGACTAGGGTTAAATATAACGTGACGGTTTAATGAATCGGTAGATTATTAGAACGTATGCAATCCGTGAGGTTGGGTTAAGACTCATATACTCCTTTAGACATTAGATAGGTTTACCGGTGTCGATACGAGGTACATATTCGTTCACTCTACATCCGGGAGAGGTAGTGAGCGAGTTTACGATACCTAGATTGTCAGATAGGATAAGCACTGTTATTGTAAACTAAACAAAATTAAACATGTCTAGTGAACAAAATTAATCTCTAGGTAATCCATTTTAATTCAATTAAACCAATAGTTGTTAGTTTTAATTAGTTTTCGATTAGCAAACTCAAAACAATTGTTGAACCGTCTAGATAATATTAAGCTATGTCAATTGTAGTATTCAACTAATCCTAACACATATCCAAGAGGAAGACACCCGATCTTAAGATCCATTATATTAAAACTTGACCTCATGTACTTGTGTGTAAAATCAAGCGTGAAATTATCGCGAACACCTGACAAGAGGGCAAGTCTTGTAAGCGGTTGTTGTTGTTATTGTTGTTGTTGTTGTTGTTGTTAACGATAGTCGTTATCATCCTGATATGGTAGTTTATACTATGTGTTAACTCCTACTATTGGAGATATTTAATGGACTTAACACTGATGGAAACCTTAGATTGAAAAGTTGTACAAATTACGGTACCATTATAACTCTTGATCGTGAGGTGAAATGACCCTATGGCTAGTAGGAAAGTATATTTATAATATTTTGTTATATAGAAGTGAATTCATTGATTGATTTATATTCAGTTGCTATTGTATGATGATATTTGTGAAATTTGACATTGTTTGTGAAGTTATATTTTGTTTTGAAAAATATCACTGTGGGTATATTATGTTTAAAAAAGTGAATTATGCCAAATGCACTAGATCCATAAATTATTTTTAGACTATGAAGACAGTATATCGATAAAATATTTTATCTCAGGTACCTCTGCTAGAGACAGGTCCACTACTAGCGTTAGGTAGAGTTTGAGGATGTAGTGGGTTTTATTTTGGTGGCTGTCAGGACAAGTGTTGGGAGTGAGCGGTTAAACTTTTTTTGTGTTTGTTATGAAATAGTTGTTTTTGTGTAATCGCTAAATATTTTGAGCTGGTAAAGTATCTATATTTTTTCTTTGAAAATCCATAACAGTAAATAGTTTATAGAAACACGTGGTTGGTCGGGTGGCATCAAGTCGACATCACACCTGGCCTCGGGCATTGGGGTCCTGGGGTGGGGTGTAACAGTTTTTTGTATTAGAGCTTAGGTTATAGGTTTTGTAGACGAGTCTGATTATCTCATCAGTATTGGACCGTAGGATAGGGTGATGATAGGTTGGTTCGGGACATGAGTGGTAGTTATTTGATTGAATTAAATAGTACATTTGCATCATGAACTGTTGTTTGTATTGTTGGCCATTTTATTTATTAATTTTCATTTCAGATCTTGAATATGGATCAAGGAAATTAAAGTAGTGGGACTTCGGGATCCCAAAGGAAAAAGGGTAAGGCGTAGGAAAGCCTGGATGCTATCGAGCTAATCTTATAGGTAGCTGTACAATTGACAGAGCAACAGGCAAAAGTAATGGAGGGCCAGAGGGCCCAAACCTAAATAACCAATCCTCAGGTCGTGTAGTAAAAAAGATTCAAGGAGTTGGACCCCCCAACTTTTACGGGAATCGTGGGCTCTGCTGATTTTCTGAAAATTGGTTGCGAAGTATAGGGCACATATCTGAGGCAATAGGCATTACTGATGACAACTGAGTTTTTCTCGCCACCTTCCAGTTGAAAGAGGAAGCTAAACGTTAGTGGGAGAAAATAAAGAGGCTAAGTTCAATTTCAGGCCAAAAGATCACTTGGGATCAATTTGTTTCCATGTTTAATGAAAAGTATTTCCTTGAATCCTATCAATTTGAAAAGGAGGAGGAATTCATATTAATGAAACAAGAGAAGATCTCTGTTCTACAGTATGAAATCAAATTTGATGTGTTGTCCTGATTCACTATTGATTTGGTAAATACTGAGGAAACGAGATGTAGATGCTTCCAAAAAGAACTAGATTTACAAATACGTTCAAGGCTAACTATCTGACAGATCAAAAGTTACATGGAACTGGTGAACATTACAAAATTAATAGAGAAACAATATGTGGGAAGCCCCCGAGAACCATGAATAGTACAAAATCAATAGATCTGAGTCATTTAGCAGATATCCAGGTGGTACCTCTCGGGGATCTAGTCCTCAACCGCAACTTCCTCGAGTTCCGAAAATCGATTAGTCAGCTAGGAGCCTAGGCCCACGACAATCATATTCCAGGCGACAACAGATCGTACTTGGACAATATTCAGGCCAGCAAAGGCAAGGTAGAGGTCAGACATTTAGCCGAGCTGGGACAACTGTATGCTATTAATGCGGTTTACCGAACCATTTTTCTAAAGATTATCCCATGGCAGGCCCAATTTGTTTCCATTGTCACGAGTTGGGCCACATATCTCTATTTTGCCCAAAATTTACTACTACTCCTACCCCTTCTGTAAGTAGTATGGGTAGTGTTGGCCCTAGCGATGTTCAAGGAGAAAGTAAAGGATTGGCCAGTAGACCTCCAACTCGGGGTTGTATTTTTGCTACTACCCTGCGGGATGCACATGCTACCCTAGATATGGATACACGTATCATGTCTTTATTTGATAGAGATACCTGTATACTTATCAATCCAAGTTCTACTCATTCATTTATTTCGACGACCTTTATGATGCATGTAGGAAAATTTCCTATTTTTTTGTCATATGGTATTATTATCTCTACCCCTGTAGGTGAGTCAGTGTTGATAGATAGTGTGTACAAAGATAGTCTACTTCGCATTGGTGATAGAGAATTGTCATTGGATCTATTACCCCTGAGTATTCATGATTTTGATGTGATACTGGGTATGGATTTGCTATTTGGCTATTATATCACAGTTGATTGTTTTAAAAATGAAGTTACTTTTCGAGTCCAAGGCGAGTTAGAGTTTGTGTTTTCGGGGGATAGAATCATTACCCCTGTCAATTTGATTTCAGTTTTAGAGGCCAAGAAATTATAAAAGAAGGGATGTTAGGGATACTTCTCGCATGTGATTGACACCCGTTAGAATAAAGTACAATTGGCAGATATCCCAGTGGTTGGGGATTATCCCGATGTATTTCCAAAATAATTTCTAGGGCTGTTAGTGGATAAAGAAATTGAATTCACTATCGAATTACTTCCGGGTATTTCTCCTATATCAATTCTACCCTATCGCATGGCACTTACCGAGCTAAAGGAACTAAAGATTCAGTTACAAGATCTGTTAGACCGTGAGTTTATCAAACCTAGTGTTTCTTCATGGGGAGCTCCAATGTTATTTGTAAGAAAGAAGGATGGCACTCTAAGGATGTGTATTACCTATCAGCAACTGAACAAGGTGATGGTTCATAATAAATACCCGTTGCCTAGAATTGATGATTAGTTCAACTAGTTATAGAAGGCCAGCGTATTTTCTAAAATAGATCTTTGATTAGGATATCACCAATTGAAAATTAGAGACAGTGACATGTCGAAGATGGCGTTCCGTACGAGGTATGGTCATTATGAATTTCTAGTTATGCCATTTGGGGTGACGAATGCCCTAGTTGTATTTATGGATCTGATGAATCAGATCTTCCAGCCTTATTTAGATCAGTTTGTCATCGTTTTTATTGATGATAAATTAATTTACTCCCAAAATAAAGAATAACATGCAGAGCATCTGAAAATTGTGTTACAAATTTTGAGAGAGAAACAATTGTATGTGAAGTTCAGTAAATGTGAGTTTTGGCTAGATAGAGTCATACTTTTGGGGCATGTGATCTCAGGTGATGGTATTCAAGTTGACCCAAAGAAAGTTGTAGTCATTGTTCAGTGGGAAAGGCCAAAAAACGTGATAGAAGTTTGAAGCTTCCTAGGATTGGCGAGTTATTATCGCCGATTTGTACAAGAATTTTTTGTTATAGCTGCCCCATTGACCCGTTTAACCCGCAAGGAAGCTAAATTTGATTAGACTGATAAATGTGAACAAAACTTCAAGGTGCTAAAAAATAGATAGATATCAGCGCCAATACTTTCTCTCCCAACAAAGGTGGTGATTTTGTGATATATAGTGATGCTTCACATCAGGGACTAAGTTGTGTACTGATGCAACATGGTCACGTGATTGCATATTGATAGGTGTGATCTACCTACATATTTTCAAACCGGTTTTGTTAGTTTTAGAATAGTTTTTATATTTATTTTGTTATCTTTTAATTAGTTTTTATACTTTTTGTATAAATCAGGTGTGTGGGGCAAAAAGATAGGAAACTAGAGTGAAAACGATGAGATCGAACCAAAAATGGTCGAAGAATGGTAGAAAAACGAACAAGGCGGCAATATTCTAAAAGAAGCCTACAGCCGTGGTGTTCAGACCTCCGCCGCGGCAGTGAAAATACAGAGAATGACTTATCCTTGCAGAATATCCACCGCCACGGCGCGAGACCCATCGCTGCGACGCTGGAGATGCAGGATGTCAACCTAATCTACCACCTTCCTCACCACCGAGGCGATCAGCCAACCGACCTACTCATCATCGCGGTGGTGTCCTCTGTACAGTTTAGATATTTTATTAAATATTTTTTAGATATTTTCCCTATTTAAGCTCTCTTCCTCCCTAATGTTTGACCTCTCTTGCATGCTACCACCCTTAGAACATATCAAGGGTGAGGTAAAGGAGTTTTAGAGGGAGAGCTCACATCTCGAGGTGGAGGAAGATGGTGGAGCGATCGTTGAACGTTCTTAGTGGCTAAACTTCGGTCAAGGCTAAGTTCTTTGATTTCTTTCCTTATTTTTTTAACTTAGGATTTTGTGAGCATGTTTAGCTCATGCTTTATTGTAAATTCAATTATGGCCGTTAGTTAAACATGGATTATATAGGGATTTACAATATATTTATAAATATGTGTTTCGAATGATTTCGGTGTTGCATTTATGTTTGTTCTTCGAAGTTTGATTGTGTTTATCGTATTGTTATGTTTATTATGCTTAAATAGATATATCGAGAATACGGGGTTTGACACTCGGGAGAGGTAACCCCGGATTTGAACTAAAGTAAACATAACGCCAATCGATGATGTTGGGGCAGGACTCACGTAACCTAGGGTCGTTAAGACGTTGAGGGGGACTTCTTCCTTGACACAAGGTCGAGTTGACTCGAAGTCATGTATTCCCCCCTCTTATACTTGGGAGAGGTGGCAGTGGAGTTTCAGAACTGAGATTGTCGATAGGGTAAACACAACGCAACGATCCAATAACTCGGTCAAGAGTTGGATTCTGTGCAATCAATGACGTTGGGGAAAGACTCACGTGACCTAGGGTCATTAAGATATTGAGGAGGACTTCTTCGTTAACACAAGGTCGCGTTATATCCCTTGTCTTACACTCAGGAGAGGTGGTGGGAAAGTTTACAAACTGAGATTGTCGAATAGGTCGAACATTGTAAACGTAAGTCAATCGAGATCGAACACGTATTTGTAAACCGAGTTAATCCCTAGATAATTCTTTCCCCTAAAACATCTCATTATATTAGTATAGTTAATTTAGGTTATATTAGTTTAGTTAATATAAATTTTATACATTGTTTTTAGCCTAGATAAAGTTAGGTCATGATAAACACGGTACTCAATAGTAACAAATACCAATCCCTGTGGATACGATACCCGATCTTAACGATTACACTATACTAAAACTTTGACCTTGTACACGTGCAATTAGTCAATACACAAGCGCGTAACAAATGCTTCGCCGTACACATATGCCTCTCGGCAATTAAAGAATCACAAGGGTAATTACCCAACATATGATTTAGAGTTGGCGGTGATTGTGTTTGCCTTAAAACTTTGGAGACATTATTTGTATAACAAGACTTGCAAGATATACACTGATCACCAGAATTTGAAATATTCAGTTACTTAGAAAGAATTGAATCTGAGATAGAGGCGTTGGATGGAATTGATTAAAGATTATGCTTTTACTATCCATTATCATCATGGGAAGACTAATGTGGTAGCAAATGCATTAAGGTAAAAATTGGCAGTTCTTGTTGCGCACCTTCGAGTTGTTCACACAAACGTATTTGCCGAATTGAGATCCTTGCGAGTGTAGCTAGAAATTGGTCAGATGGCACCGTTGCTTGCGACTTTGACCTTGAGACCGACGTTAATCGACCGCATTGTAAAAGCTCAGAAGTCAGATGTCCAATTGGAAAATATCAGAGAAGAAGTGAAAAATTGTCAGAGAATTGACTATCATATCAGATATAAGGATGAAACTTTGATGTTTGAGAATAGATTGTGTATGTTGAATAATGCCAATTTGAAAAAAAAAAAATCTTGGAGGAAGTGCACAACTCAGTATATGCAATACATCCAGGCAGTACCGAAATGTATCGAGATTTGCGAGAACACTATTGGTGGAATGGAATAAAACAAGAAATTGTAGAATTTGTTCCCAGGTGTCTTGTCTGTCAGCAAGTCAAGATTGAGCACCAGCTTTCATGAGGACTATTGTAACCTTTACCTATCCCAGAATGGAAGTGAGAACATATCACGATGGATTTTGTTTCGGGATTGCCTCAACTCAAAAGGGACATAATTCTATTTGGGTGATTGTTGATAAACTTAAAAAGTCGGCTCATGTTATGGTTGTGAAAACTATGTACTCCATGGACAAATATGTAAAATTATACATTGACGAGATTGTCAGATTGCATGGTGCACCAGTTTCCATAGTATTGAATAAAGACCTGAGATTTACATTGAAATTATGGCCGAGTCTTCAAACTGCTCTGGGCACCAAGTTAAAATTCAGTACAGCTTTTCACCCTCAGACTGACGGCCAATTAGAGCGCACAATTCAGACATTAGAAGATATATTGAGGGGTTGTTAACTAGAATTTTCTAGTAGCTAGGATGATCATTTGACGTTGATGGAATTTGCTTATAACAATAGCTACCATTCGACAATTGAGATAACACTGTATGGGGCGTTGTATGGTAGAAGATCCAAAACTCCAATCAATTAGATTGAAGTTGGAGAACAAAAATTGTTGATGCCTGACACAACTTAAATGACGACACAAAAGGTGAAAGTGATTCAAGAAAAATTGAAGACTACTCAGAGCAAAAAAAAGAGTTATGCCGACAAGCGTAGACGTGAGTTGGAATTTGAAGTGGGTGATTTTGTGTTTTTATGTATATCCACGTGGAAGGGTATAATGAGATTCAGGAAGAAGAGAAAGCTAAGTCTGAGGTACATCAGGCCGTATGAGATTCTAGAAAAGGTCAGTACAGCGGCCTGTCGACTAGCCCTGCCACCAGAGTTGTCTTGATTGCATGATGTTTTCCACGTTTCGATGCTTAGGAAATATGTGTCAAACCCTTCGCATGTGTTAACTTCTCAACCAGTCGAAGTGAAGTAAGACTTGATATATGTTGATGAACCAGTGTAGATTCTAAATCGTAAGGATCAAGTGTTGCGAACAAAGACGATTCCGTTGGTAAAAGGCTATGGCACAGTCACTCTATGAAAGAGGCAACATTGGAAAGAGAGGAGGAGATGAGGAATAAATATCCACATTTATTTATTTAAGGTACTAAAATTTCGAGACAAAATTTATTTTAGAGGCGAGAATTGTAAGACCTAATTTTTGCATATGCATAATTTTTAGTTGCATTTTAGAACATTTTGAAAATAATAGGGTCCATAATGTCATTTAAATTTTACTTTAAAAACATTTAGGGGTTGTTATGATATTTTAAAAAAGTAATTTGAGATGGTTAATAGGTTAATTTAGCTTGAGTTCTAAAAATATGAGGGATCAATTGTTATTTTAAAATATTAAATTTAATTTTTGGGCTTAAATGATATTTAAAGATTCTAGGGGGTTATATATGTAATTAATATCCTTGGGGTTAAGTGTATAATTAAACAAAAAAAAATAAAATAAACATCCCATTCTTATCCACCATAGAATTGAGATAACCTTTTAAAAAAAATAATAATAATAATAAATAGATAAATAAAATAAAAAAGGATAATAATAACAATAGAAAAATTATAAATGTGTTGCCCTTTTAAAAAATGGATAACACATGAAGAATATATACATATGCATGTACATGTGTAAAAAAAAAAAAAAAAGTGAATGAGTTGATAAGTCCTAGACTTCTTTTTCTCCCTAATATGTGCGTGTGTGTGTGTATATATATGATACTTTTTAGCTTTTGATCATTTTCTCTATTTTTCTACTTTTTTTGTTCTCTCTCTCGATAATCGTGCATCCTCTCTCTCAGTATTTTCTCATTTACTCCCTTTTTGGCATGAGGTAATCATCATACTTTGTTTTAATGTCTTCTACTTAATTTATTATACATATATAATGTGTGTGTCTATATATGTGTGTGTGTCTATATATGTGTGTGTGTATGTGTATGTGTATGTGTATGTGTGTGTGTGTGCGCGCGCGCGTGTGTACATATATTGAATTTATATCTAAATTGTAAAGATTTTAATTTAAAGTAAAAAAATTATAAATTTAGTTAGAATAATACCTTTTGTATTCATTGCCTAATAATATCGTTAATAGTTAGTTGATATTTTTCTCTATAACTAAATTATTAATTGATAAATTTTATAAATGTAACTATAATATCTTAGTTGTAAAATTAATATTGTTTTGGGAAAATAGGGCGTCTAATTTTAATAAATTTCAAATAATTAAGAAAAATTCGGAATAGGAAAATTGCACTTTAGTGGTATGCATTTCACGCATCGCATTTTATAGTTAGTTAAATTCTTAATTTAGGCCCTATCGTTATTAGGTTCACAAGTAAGGCCGACCTCGTCAGTGTTTCGGTGGTAGCAAGGTAGTAGTGCGATTATCGAGGTAAGTGTATTGTCTTTTATATAAATTGCCAAACTTTATTTTCGTACGAAAATATAAAAAGAAAATATTTACTAAAATAGATAGTTTTATAGCTTTAGATGGATCAAGTAAAAAGTTGATTGTGAAAAACTGGTTTTTATTATTATACCTATATGCCATAGTGTGATCTTGACAAGAAAACATGTCCTATAGGATGTTGTTGTGTAGTGACCTAATAGGAGGGTAAGTCCTGCAAGCGGTGGTTGTTGTTGTTGTTGTTGACGATGATGATTATCATCCTGATATGATGGTTTATACCATGTGTTGACTTTTACCATTGGAGATATTGAATGACCCTGACACTGATGACAACCGTAGATCGCACAGTTGTACAGGTTACGGTACCGTTATAACTCCCGATCGTGAGGTGAAATGATCATATGGATAGTAGGAAAATATATTTATGATATTTTATTATATAGAAGTTAATTGATTGATTGATTTATATTCCGTTTCTATTCGTTGACGATATCTGTGAAATTTGATATTGTTTATGCAATTATATTCTATTTTGAAAAATATCACTGTGGGTATATTTTATTTGAAAAGTAAATTATGCCAAATGCAATTGATCCGTAAATTATTTTTATATTATGATGACAGTACACCGATAAAATATTTTATCTCAAGTACCTCTACTAGAGATACGTCTACTACTAGCGCTAGGTAAAGTTAGACGATGTAGTGGATTTTATTTTGGTGGCTGTCAGGACAACTATTGGGAGTAAGCGGTTAAACATTTTTTGTAGATGTTAAGAAATTGTTTTTTTTGTATAACCGCTGAATATTTTGAGTTAGTAAAGTATATATTTTTTTTTCTTTGAAAATTCATATCAGTAAATAGTTTATAGAAACGTGTGATTGGTCGGGTGACATCGAGTTGACGTGACGCCCGGCCTCGGGCATTGTGGTTCTAGGGTGGAGTGTGACATTTTGTACACATATATTCAATAAGAATATTAATCCAGCATAATATCAAAGTTAATTGGATCATCAAAACCATCAAATAGGACTTGAATTCCTTTATGGTTAACAATCCCCCCATTTTTTATTACAACAATTAACTTGATATTGTCTTATTAAAATATATAAACTGCACTCCCCCAAAATATGAGGCCATATCTTTTTAATCACTTAGACACAAAATATGAGTATTGCCAAATTATGTCCAAAACATTGTTAAATGATGAAGAAAAAAAATTAATTGAAACCTTTAGCATTTAAAACATTTAGCAAACCACTTAGCCTTTGAAAACATCACAATTTATCCATTTTTGTCATCTCAAAAAGTTTAGGGGGGGGGGGGGGGGGGGGAGGAATTTAAAATTTTAGAATGTTAAATTATTTGATATGAAAAAAATCACATTAAAAATTCATCAATGTATCAATAATTCTTTGTTTTGAAAACCTTTCAACTGAGTAAATAAAATAATTTCTAAGTACTCAAAGACTATTAATTTGAAAATAATGATATGCTCTCTTATACGCATTTTCAAATAATGAAAAATTCATGCAATTTTACAAACTAGCTTTTTGTGATGATCATTCTGAAAAATATGCTAACAATTCTAGACAAATATCGTTGTGCCTAGCTATTTAAAAATCCTGGATGATTTTTGAAAATGTTCTTCTGCCAAAGGTTTTGTGAATATATTGGCCAATGGATTATGTATGTCAACATATTCTAGAGGGATGCCACCTTTTCGAATATTATTTTGAATAAAGTGATGATGAATCTGAATGTGTTTGGTACAGAGTATTGTGTAGGATTTTTTGCTAAGACAAATAGCACTTGTATTGTTATCATAAATAAAATATTCTTCCATGCATATGCCACAATCATGTAATTGTTGTTTAATATAAAGCACTTTTGCACAATAACTACCTACTTCCATGTACTTAACCTCAGTAGTGAATAAGGATATAGAATTTTGTATCTTTTTAGACCAAAAAACAAGTGCATGTCCTAAGAAGTAACACAACCCACTAGTGCTTTAACGCTCTACTTTACAAACTCTTGGCAAATATCATCATTAGTAGAACCAAATATTATATCATCCACATATATTGTAGTAAAATAATGTTTGTGACAGCTTGTTTAATAAATAAAACCACGTAAAAAAACTTTCTCAATTAAATATATGCTCAGTATTTCATACCGGGCTCTAGAAACTTATTTAAGATCGTAAAGAGATGTACGTAATTTGAAAATATGATCAGATAATTTATCATTTTTAAAACTAGGTGGTTGTTATAAACTTCTTAATCAATAAAACCATTTAAAAAAACACTTTTAACCTCCAATTGAAATCATTTAAATCTACAAGAACATGCAAATGCTAATAACATTTTTAGATTCAATTTGAGAGTGGAAAGAGAGATTGATAACATTCCTAAGAAAGGAACGAGTACTTATACCCTTTTCTATGTTATTGCAGGTAGGCCTACCGGTGTCGCAACTCTAGTATGAGAATTAGTTGGAGGTATTGAGAAAGATAATAACAAGGTAGTAAGCGTAAGATATATTTTTCGTAGGGTTGTATATAAGATTTCATGTATGATATTGCGTACCTCAGACCTTTGGGGTCCCGACCTTTATATAGGGAAAAATGAAACTCGTTCGGCAAGTCTCCCTTGATGCTTTACGCACCATTAAGGTGATGACATAGATCTCAATTCCATTTCCATAGAAATGGTTGGGATTATGAGAGGAGATCGCAAGATAATTTGGGTAACGGTACCATCTTTTTTGGGAGAGGCGGCTCAGACCGCCTTTGGAGTGGGAGCGTTATGGTACTCACACCTAAGGAGGTATAACTTGGGTCTGGTTTGGAAATAGGGACCAATTGATTTGGTCCATACTAGAGTTCTCGGAACAGTCGTGTGTTCGAGGACACATGGCACCCTAGTAGCTTCTGATCGAAATTCCCTTCATAAGATATCCCCTATTACCAGGTATATATTTATTTGTGCTGTTGATCCTAAGATTTTGATGAATAATTAAAGGTTGATATTTTTTGTGGAACTAATGGTTTAATTAAGTGTTTCAATTTATTAGTTCTAATGATGAAGATATGATAACAAGTAATGAATGCATACTAAAGAGACTGACAAAGACGATGAATATTAAGAGACCAAAGATTTTGAAGACTAAGGGAAAATAACTCAGGTTAATTTTTACTCTTAATGTATCTCGATTAGGATCACACACGACATCAAAAGTTTTTAAATTTATGTGTGTTTTAATAGGATCCTAATTAGTGAAATTATTTGCTTCTATGTGTAATTGAAAAAGAAATATTGATAATTAATTAAAATTGAAATTAAGAATTTAGTGGAGCTAATTGAGAAAAGAAATCAGTTAAAGGGGTGAAAACGTTGAAGAAAATGAATTAAAAATGAATTTAGAAGAGGTTCCCAGTATTGACAATTTGACAGGTAAGTCGACTGGAGCATAGAAGAAGAAGTCTCTGAATCTTCCAGTTGACAGGTAGGTCGACCTATTCTTAAAAGATGAACTCTCTGAATCGTCCAGTTGACAGATGATGGATGGGCGGTCAACCGATGGGCGAAGGAATTTTGGCTTGGCTAGTATCCTGAATCTAGCGGTCGATTTATGGGTGTTGGTCGGTCGACTGATGAGTCTGTTTCAGATTTAGAGAATTTCATGGATTTGATTCAAAACTATCCCTTAACAAGTCATTTTTGGCTTACTTGATTGAGATATTGTAGGGATCTATACTTAATTGAGATATGGTCTATATATTTTATTATCTCTATTAATTTGGTCTATTTAATTAAATGTTCTTTTATTTAAAGTGCTTTAATACTTTCTATTTTGATGAATTTCGATTTAAAAATGTTTAAGGACAAAAATGAGATTTCTCAAGAATATTTTTAAATGAAAAAAATCTATTTTGATTATATATGATGTATGGGGTCTTGGGGTGTCATTTAATGACATAATATTTTAAAAGTAATTGTAATGATATATCTTTGAAATTCCTATATTTAAACCTGCAAATTTTGAGTTTAAATATTGCTATTTTGGTGGAGAATATTTTGGGCCTAAAAAATGGGAGAGATTTAAGGGATTTTATTTTGATCTTACAATTTAGTCCATCTATTTAAATATAATTCTTTATATACTTTCATTGATTAAGATCAAATTATTTTGGGGACTAAATTGAAAGCTTTAGAAGTTATATTATTAAGTTAAATATACCAGGATTAAGAAGAATCAATATATGGGGTCTATAAGTGATTTTAAATAACATATTTTGTGGAAACTAGCCGTTATAGGGTTTGTTTCAAGTGGCTTTATATAGACCTGCGGATTTCACATGACAATACACACAATATCAAGAACTATTCAATTCCTAAGTTTTTCTAAGAGTTATCATTCTGATATTACACTGAAAAATATTGTGATATTATTCTAGAGTTAAAGTTCTTGAGTTAAAGTGCTAATTTATTTGGCGTCACCAATCTGAGCTATCTAGCGATCTGTTTTGCAATCCATTGGTGTTTTCCTGGTGAGATCATTCCAAACTTATTCTTTAATTGAGTATTTGATTATTATTACTTTCTTGGTGAATTGATCGTTTTGAGAAATCGTTTTTGAACTTTAAAAGCCTAAAAATCTTTTAAAATGATTTATGTGTTAATTTGATTATGTACTTAATTGTGCTACCCGCATTCTTTATTATAATCAGATTTCATTTCCTCGCTATATTTCTATCACTAGTATCAGGACATTAATTGAGTATTAATTAATCTGAGGTGGTAGAAGCTCCGAGTGGGAAGAACTTATCAATTTTTGTAATTGGTGAGTTATGTGTGGATTAGATACTATTGGGAGTATCTAATTAGGGGTTGGTGGTTTCAATATCTTCTGGTAAAGAGATTGAGACTTTGATCTTTCCCTAGAATATAAAAAGATTAGGTGTTAATTCTTTCTTGATTGAATTTGTGAGTGATTTTGTAAAGATTCAATCCTTACGGGGTAAAAAGATATTTGGAGTGTTGGTGAGGTTTTGATTCTTTAGCCTTAGTTTAAAAAAGAATTAGGTTATTCTTGAGCCTATTAAAAGTAGAGGTTATTCCTGAGCCTGGGAAAAGGAATTTGTAAAGATTAATTCTGAGCCTGTGAAAAGAATCATTGTGAGGGTTTAGTTCCTACCTGTAAATGAATCTTCAGTTTAGTGGGTGCGAATCTCCATGGGGCTTGGAGGATTGGATTAGCCAAGAGTATCTTGGTGAACCAGGATATATCGGTGTGTACTGCATTGATGATTTTTTTTATTTTATCTTGTGTTATTTGGGTGTGCACCTAGAGCTTATTATACTTATCCGCTGCAATAAAGATAATAATTAATTTTAGGATAAAATTAATTGTTTGATTTTGGAAATGTTATTATATTTTGAAATTTGTAATACTACCCTATTCACCCCCCTCTTGGGTAGTTCACTGGGCCAACACATGTCTTGCGATTATTTGGACGTTTCCTTTAGGGTCGGTGTCTGTCATTTCTTCGAGGGTTGTGTCATATCAATGCACTAGCCGTGACCGAACGCTTCACCTTTTCATATTTTAGGAGTGTTGGGCATTAGTTATCACGTGACTGATTAGACGGTTGGTCGAGTTGGCTTCCCAAGCGACAGTTGATGACGAGTCGTGCTGGAACCCATTTAGCAGGAGAAAGTTTATGAACTCTCCCGCTACATTCTTTTGGATATCGTCTTTTTCTTTTTGATCTTTTTGTTGCGTCCAATTTTCATATTTTATAATGGCAAAAGACTCCAAGTCTTGTTCCTGTTACTCAAGAAATAAAAGTAATGACAAAGTTGGGCCGACTTCCAAAATGCATGACGGTGATGACGAGGCTAGGCTATTATCCAGGGTACTTCTTGCCTGGGTCATGGTAACACTCGCAAGGTTCCCTAGCAATGATTGTGAGTTCAAACTCTGACTGTCGTAGGTGCTGAGGCGGCCAATCCATTAGTCGTGCAAGGTAATGGAGATAAGGCAGAATCACAGAGGTCAGTACCGTCTTGCTCTTTGAGCTAAGGATACTCTTGTAGGGCACTCGTGCAAGTGTAAGAGTAGGAGGATACCCTTCTCATGGTGAGTCATCTAAGGGATGCTCAAGTCCACGAAATGCATATGAATTTTCCATCCATCCCAACATGCTCTTGATTGCTCTTAAGCCATTGTCTGATTACACCACATTCTTCATTGACACCTTTCTTGGCGAGGTACGCTTCTCCCCCCATTCTTACCTCCATAAGGTTCTCGAACGTGTTAACTTGGCACCTTTACAGTTGGCGCCTAATGCATGGAGGTTGATGGTAGGGTTTGTCATTCCATGCTTGCCGAATGGCATGTGTCCTTCGGTTTCCTTATTCTTCGAGTTTTACCAACTTGCTAAGAACACGAGGTCGTTCAACTCTTGGTAACAAATCTAAACCCAAAGTTGGCTACTTATTGTTAAGATCCCAGAGAACGATTCAGGGTAGAAAATAAGAGGGTCCCAGGAGAGACCTATGAGACGGGATATAACCCACTGAGTCCCGAGGAGATGGTCGTCGTCCCCATATAAGGCTGCTCCCTTATCTTCTTTTCGTATTGGACTACTCATTTTCTAACTTTCTTTTTCTTTCATAGTGTCTCCTTCCCGTTTACCCCTCAGTGAGATGTAGGATGTTGTTGTTGCTCTTTCATAGGGGCTTTCCGAGACTGAGAGGGATTTTTCCTCCCTCAAGGCCAATTCATTTAACATCTTCTTTACTTCTCCTTCTTGGACGACTGGTCTTTTAGATTTTCAATCTGATACCTCGTTGGGATTCAAACTATCGTTTTTAACTGTGTCATCCTAGAAATGAGGTAGGCCTCTCCTCCTTTTTTATTCTTCTAAATTGTATTTTGTTTATTCTCTGATAATGGGTGACAGTATTATTTATGCAAAGATTCTGGATGTCGAGCCTAAGGTTTTAGAGGACGCTCGAGCTATTACAACTCCATCTTCTGTATCGGCAGACTTGCTGGTGGTTTCCTAAGAAGCGATGGTGGCCTTCATCCCATTTGCGGCTTCACTAGAGGCATCACCTTATGCTGGACTCGACTCTTCCAAGAAAAGGCGCCAGTAGGCTATTGGCATCATGATTCGTGATGAGCTGATGACGAAGAGGGCATAGGAGTCCCTTCTGATAGCATCCGAGAAGGAAAATGAGAAGGTGGTATAGAAACCACATTTTATCACGCCGAATCAGTATTGGATCAAGTATAAGATCAGGTAAAATTTAAACCTGATTTTAAAGGGAATGAATTTATACCTAATATCACACTACATACTATACAAAAACAAGCAAAAACATGACAAAAATGCAAAAAATATTGAATTTGACAAAATACAGCTAAGTAAAAGTTTCAGGTCAACCTCGAAATTCCCATGATTTATGGAGGTCTAAAATGATTTTATTAAAGTTTGATTTTCATTAAATCATCTTTATTATAGATAAATCTTAGTCACTACCCTTAAATTATAGGACATTTTAAACAGTTAACTCAGTCACCCACCCCAACCTTGAAACATTTACAACCCCTGAATCTTGTCAAATTTAATACCAAAAACATCCATTTTATTTATTCATATTACATCAAACACTACCAAAAAAAAAAAATCCAAGGCACCTTAATCAATTCTTAGAAGGGTCATAACAAATCCCTAAATCACAAGGTGATTTAAGGATTGGGCTTGACTTGGATTGACACCAAATCCAAGTAGTCTTGACAAATCACCCTAGGCCCAAGCAATCAAGGGCCTAGACATCATTTAAGGCCTAAAAATAAATCATTATAATGACCAAGGATCCTTCCTATAAGTTACCTACCGAATCGCAAAGGAAGGGAACCAAGACACTTAGGGTACAACCAACCATTATCAAAAACTAAATCGATTCAGTTCGTCACTTAAGTAAGGCCTTAAATGAGCATTGAATGCCAATCCCATCAAGAATTAAATGCTTGGAATGATATGACAAGATCACATTCAAGGTATCTAGATATTTTAAGCAAACTATATTAGAAACCAACCAAAAGCCTTGAATCGTGACGGCTCGTTACTAAAATCAAACCAAATGAGTGGCTTCTAAGAAATGCAATAAATGCACATCTCATCGAACATTAAATGCATGGGATGACATGGAATTACTAGGTTCAAATGATGTAGATATTTTCACAAAAATATCTAAGGGTAACTAGGAGACTTGAAAATCGACTGACGGTTACAAGGAAAGTTAACCCGATTTCATCCGAATCCAACTGTAGGCGTGCCCTCCAAGTCATGACTCATCACTTTTCATTAAGTGAAAAGTGACACCTAAGAACTAGGTTCAATGCACTTTGGATGCATGTTTTACGACCAAACCAAAATAGTAGATCTAACCGGTACTTAGCCCCTGATCGAACCGGATACATCACATCAAGTTATAAATGCACCTATGTGCAAGGAATATCATTGGAGGAGAGGTAATGATTGGAAATCATTACCAAATCTTTGAAAATATTTGGTAATTATTACCAAATATTTGAGAATCCAACCTTCTCTCCTAAATTCATTCCAAGCCAAACTAAACCAAAACAAAGCAACAAGGCCCCTAGGCCAAACACTGCCCAGGCAACACCTCTCTCATTTTTTCAAGTCTGAAAGGCCGCGTTTCTCTCTCTAAACTCGAGCAACTCTCTCGAGTCCTAGGCCTCTCAAATGGATTTCTCAAATAACACATCAATATTCCATCGAAATACAGTTGTGGAAGATGCTCTTGAATTTCTTAGAACAAGAAATTTAAGGATCGATGATCATCGATCAACGTCAAGACAAGAGAAGTAGGGAGGGAAATGAGGTTAGCTACTTAAGGATAACCACATCCCCTGAGTAGGTTGCTCTTGGGTTCTTGGATAAGAAGTCGGGGAACCGATGACCACTGATCAACCACCGACCAAGAAGATCAAGGAGGAAAAGTAGGTAAATACTTAGGGAAGACCACATCCCCTAAGTAGGTATGTTCCTATAAAAAAAAACCCTATGATTCTTGGTAAATCTTGTGTACACTGCTTTGTACATAGTAGGATCATGCATATAATACATTTACTTTCATGTACATAACACAAAAAACCCATAAAACAACCAAACAAACTTTTGATTTTGTCAAGAACATCAAACAAACACCAAATCTTAACTATAACAACCAAACTAGGTCAAATCATACAAAATCATTCAAAGCATCTCAAGAACATTCAAAAAACATTCAAGAGCATTCAAGAACATTCAAAGACATTCAAAAACATAAAATCATCCAACAACATGTTAAGAACATGTGAGGATTCGAACAAAACATCTATCACACTATGCGTTGTGCATAGTTTATACAATTTCCCCAAGAACATCGTATTTATTTTCTTTTTAGTTAAATAACACACACACACACACACACACACACACACACACACACACACACACATATATATATATATATATACTTACTTATATACTACGCCAACAGGTCCTTGTGGCTAAGAACTCGAGATAAATGAAGGGCCTTTATTCCTTCGGGGATTTGTGTCATTCATCTTAAGAAATCTTCCTATTTTCCTTAGTTACAAGTAGGACTGGCATAAATATATGGTATTTCTTTTCGGTTTTAACTAACAACTCACACAAAAACACTAAACTGACCAAAACAAATGATTTTGTTTAAGGTTGTTGATAAAATCAAAGGGTTGTTATAAGGTTGTGATTCAAGTTGATTCACAACCAAAACTAACTAATAATTAACCAAAACAAATTAAACAAAACAACTTTAAACTAAACCAACCCAGTTTTTTCAAACTTAACAAAACTGAACTACGTCTGACTTGATCTTTGGTAACCCACCCAAAGTATGTAGGCAGCCCATAAGGGTTCGGTCACACCTATAATGAATCTAGTTTTCAATGAAACTAGAATGAACTATGTGATGACTTGATTCTTATTTGAGATACGTAGACAACCCACGTACGGGTCGACCACATATCCAAACAACTTCATCTTAGATTGTATTTTATTAGGTTTAGCTTTACATATTTACATATTTATCTGTATATAAACTGTTATTGGGTGTCGCTGACTAGTAGTAGCTGTAGTATTTTCCTGGTTTCCATTGTAAAAAATATATAAAAAAAAAATAAAAACTTTTAAAAAGGGAATGATTCATGTTTAAGTAATTAAAGAAAACTGCTTGGATATTGTTTAACAGTGAATATCTATTCAAACTGAGGTATCATCTTCGGACGGGTGTCTTGGGGTGTCTAACACCTTTCCCGAGCATAATCGACTCCCAAACTTGAATAATATCTCTGGTATATAGACCTATGGAAGTCAAAACATGGGCCATTTCAAAAGGAAAAATGAATTTCCAAAATCCCAGTAACCTAGTACACCATTTAACCCCATGCTAGAGAGAACTCCGTTGTCAACAAAAATTTCGGGCCAAGAAGTTTTTCAAAAATCAACGCCTAGAAAAGCACTTGAAAGACTATTTTCAAAATAAATAGAGTTGGACAACTTAGAAAAGAAATGATGAAACTTGTTTTCATCGGCTTCCCGATTCTTTGCTTCTTTTGCTATCGAAATTCGGGATGCGTCAAGTTGGTAAGCCCTCCCAGGGTACGTTTCCTTTGTTAAACCTAGAGGAATAACCCTCTAGGGTTGAGGGGCTCTCCATGGGCACTAGGGTTCTCCTCAATCCAGAGGACAAGGCCCGATGGGCCTTGGCCACATTCCTTCCGAGGGATGTTGAGGAAGTAGTTGCAGAGTTGGATAATGATCGTGTGTTGAACTTGTTGTAGTCGAGCATTATGGTGATGATACTCACCTTTTCTTATTGTGATGACTTCAATTACTGCTTTTAGATCTTTATTGATTTTCTTCTAATCATATGATATAACGTTGCTCGTTCCTTCGCTCTACTCGAAAAATGGAGGTGAATCGTGTCCTAGCTTAATGTCCTAGAATGGGAAAGAGACGAGGCAAGGTCATAGCTTGAGGATTGGGATCGTCAGGCTACAAAGACGAGCGTGCTACTGCTGAGGCTCTTAGAAAGGCAAGGAAGGGGGACAAGAATTTTTTGTTGTGTAGTAAAGGGTGGTTTATGTCGTGGAGATGATTCTATTGCTGGATTGATAGCTCTGACGGTCTCTTGAGTCTGAATGCTTAGCTTGATCCAAGATCAATGGTGATGAAGACACTCAATGGCGTGTGGTGCTACACCAACTAGAGAGAGGAGAGAGGGGGTTCCCTGGGGAGGAAATCTTTGTCTCGAAGGATGCCTACCTTTAGTTGTAGATCGTTTTTATCTTCTTCTTTTTTCTTTCAAAACTGTGGGGTATACTTCATATCTTGTACAGACAATTTTCAATGAAATTACCTTTTGGTCCATCTCTTTGTTTGTCTATTTTCCTGACAGGTTTGGTTTCTCGTATTTGACACTTTGACATTTTCCTTTCCCCAGGTGGAGTTCCTAGCTAGGCTAATCCAAGTTGGTACGTACTTTGATTTAGCTCAAGTTCGTCATTTTCTAGTCGCGTGCCGATTTTGCTAACTTCTGAGGTAGGGAATATCGGCGTGTGTCCCAGTTTAGTAGTATCTGGGTACAGTCTTTATGAGACATATCCACGTACAAGCTTTTGGGATTTTATGATCCATTCATCTATTGACCATTAATGAGGTATGCCCCGTAAGTCATTAATGAGGCGTACCTTCTAGCGTTCCATCTGGGGTTCCTATTTAAAGGAAGTTTTGCTAATTTTTTTCTTCATCCCTTACCTCTTATTTTTTCCTCCTTATTCTTTTATCCAATGGGCCTCTACATAGGCTCCAGAAGTGGCCATAGCGATGTAAACCAGAAGTCAGAGGTTATTGTTTAGCAGTTGAGAATGGATGAACTATGGCTTCAATGCTTCCGTTATCTGAAAGAGTTTGGAAATATATTTGTCTCCATGTATTGCAGTTGCCCTATGTATTGCAGTTGCCCTAATATTTCAGGGTTCTTGGAGGTAAAAGGAGGGAGATCTCCAAGCTGCAATTGGAAGCGCTCCAGCAATTGAGGGCAATGGTAGAGGCAAAAGAGATGAGACCCATTCGTGCAGTGGATGCTCATCATTCTACCAGTGTTATGCACCATTGTTTATTTATGGATGAGTCTTAACCTTCTTTCGATGATCAAGCAAGGTCAGACAAGGAACTGCCTCCTTAGCTAACATGAATTGAGGATGAAGGACAATTTTCTTAGATTCCTATCCTTCTATTCAAGAAGAAAGGCCTCTTTCTTCTTAGATCTCATAACTTTAGAGGTAGGCCTTTGTGGAACTCACCTGAGCTAGAGGAGCTTTGTCTTTATCATCGCCTACCCGCTTCTTGCTAAGGAAGTTTCCAACTTTTCTTCCTCCTGTAAAGGTGGAAGAAGGTTGCTCAATGCTTCTATTTCTGATCATGTCTGATGAAAAGTACAGGTGAAGGCTTCTACGCCGTCTTTCTATTTCTGCTAGGCAAGTATGCAATGTGTGGGCACTTTTCTGTATGTATTGAGGATTCGTAGAGATGTATTTGTGAGATAACTTGTAAAAAAGCTTATTCAAATAAATAAAGTCTAATTTTCTTGCATATCTGCTTGCTTTTGTATGTTGTGTATTTTGATAACATAAAAGCTTTGAACAAGGTTTCAAAAAGTCGAGTCAATACTGTGTAGTACTGGATATCTATTGCAACTATGAAAAAATGTTAGTCTGCTTGTGACCCTTGTGTAATGATTGCATCTATTGGTTGTGTCTTCATCTAGTAGTGAGGCTCAAGTTTTTGTTAAGACATGGGCTCCACTCTTTACTGGCCCCCTGCTTGGGTGGACATGGGTTATCGGGTTTACTCGAGTATAGAGAGGGTTGCTTAAACCATGTGTAAACTTGATGTTGAGTTAAAAGTTTTTTGCAACACGGATAGTCGGTTGGACGACATCCGCTCCTCGTTGGCCCCCGATTAAGGTGAGCTTGGGTTATCAGGTATGCCTGATTATATGAAAGGTTTTTTCAGTGCATCCAATGTGAATGGAGAGATTGTTCTCAACCAAGGTTTTTGAGGTATGATGGATTTCCCTCCTCGTTGGCTACCTGTTAAGGTGGGCTCAAGTTATCGAGTGTACCGAATATACGGAGGGTTCTTCCAGCTCATGGACTGATGTCAAATAGTATCCTCTCATCTCTGGCCCCTAGCTAGGGTGGCTCAGGTTATTGGATATGGCCAATTGTGTGGAGGGTTCATTCAACGCATCGTTTATAATGGTCTCTGTTCCTCGCTGAGCCTTGGTCAAGGTGGGCTCAGATTATCTAACGTGGCCGATTATGTAGAGGGGTTCTTTTGTTCTATCACCCAATTAGACTGTTAGAGCCTTAGCCTCCAAATTAAATCAGGCTCCTGATTCTGTATTCGCCTGGCTATTAATCCATATTGTTGGTGTCAAAGACATCTAGTTGCCGAGCCAAGCTATTATTTCTTGTAGTTGCTTGGTCGAGAGAGTACATGCCAGTTTCTCACAGCAACCCCCTTTCCACTCACTTGTTCAAGGATTTTGTTAAAAGCAGATGAAGTAGAGATCAGGAAGAAAAGAAAAATAAGTTTTCATTCCTCCCTTTCGAAATCCTCCAAATTTGTTCATTTTTTAAAATGATTTTCAAGGCCTTTTTTTAGGTGTCGGTTTTGAAAACTTCTTTGGGCCAGGATTATGTTTGAAAAGAAGTCGCCACCTAGCATGGATTAAATGGTGTGCTAGGTCACCGGGATTTTAGAAATTTATTTTTGTTTTTAAATGGTCTGTGCTTTGACTCGTAAAGGTCTTGTAGCAGAGATTTCTTTAAGTTTGGGGATCAATTATGCTCGGGAAAGGTCTTACATACCCAAAGACACCCGTCCAAAGATGGTACCTCTATCTAAATAGATGTTGACATTTAAATAAAGTCCAAGAAGTTTTCTTTGCTTTCAATTAACAAAATAATTTTATTTTTTAATGTTTTTGTCTTTTTTATGCATTTTTGTGTACAGAAAGTACGTAAGCTAAACTATCTATCAACAATAATAAATAAAATAGATTGAAAATAAAAATATTTTCTGTATTATTTTATGTAATAAAAAATAGGTAAACTAAAACTAAACTAGCAGCGACAACCCAATAACAGTATATGAAATGAAAATGTTCTTTGTATTTTTTTAACGACCGAACCTTATAAAAGTTGCCTACATATCCCGGTTACTATGGTGAGTTAGGTCGACATGTAGTTCTACTGTTTAAAGATGAACTGATTTTTATTGGATAGGTGACCGAACTTGTACGTAGGTTGCGTACGTATCTCAGATCGTTGAGAATTAGGTCAACACATAGTTCATTTATGCAAAATGATAATTATTTTATTATTAAACAAAACATGAATCATACTATGATATGTGAATGATCTATTTGATTTTGTCAAGAATAGCTCAACCGAACTCATTTGTTTTCGAAAGGATTAGTGTTCATGTTTGTATTGTTAGTTGAAAATAAAAACAAATATATAGTATATATGCCAATCCTACTCGTAACTAAGAAGACGAGAATGTTTCTAAATATGGTGCACATATATCCCCGAAGGAAAAGAGGTCCTCCCTTTATCCCTAATTTTTAGCCACAAGGATCTCGACAGTGTAGTGTATGTGTGTGTATGTGTGTGTGTAAGGTGCCAATTCACTAGCTTGAAGACTTAGGGACGGACTGTGATCTTGACATTGAGTATAAAGTAAAGTTAGTTATTACCAGTATATGGTTAGATTAATAGTTAATAGAGTTTGGTTTGATGTGTTCATGAGAGAATCTCAGGTCGACATATGGTTCCACTGTTTAAAGATGAACTGATTTTTGTTGGATAGGTAACCGAACCTGTACGCGAGTTGCCGACGTATCTCAACTCATTGAGAATTAGGTCAACACGTAGTTTATTTATGCAAAATGACACTGATTTTATTATTAAACAAAAGATGAATCATACTATGATATGTGAATGATCTCTTTGATTTTGTCAAGAACAGCTTAACCGAACTCATTTGTTTTAGACAAGGTTAGTGTTTATGTTTGTATTGTTAGATGAAAATGAAAGAAAATATATAGTATACATGCCAATCCGACTCGTAACTAAGAAAGATGGGAACGTTTTTGAAAAAGGTGCACAAATATCCCCGAAGGAATAGAGGTCTTCCCTTTATCCCTAATTTTTAGCCACAAAGGTCTCGACGGTATAGTGTGTGTGTGTGTATTTACTAACCTGAAGACTTAGGGGCGGGCTGTGATCTTGACTTTGAGCATAAAGTAAAGTTAGTTATTAACAGTATATGATTAGATTAACAGTTAATAGAGTTCAATTTGGTATGTTCGTGAGAGAATCTCAGGTCCACATGTAGTTCTACTATTTAAAGATGAACTGATTTTTATTAAATAGGTGACCGAACCTGTACGTGGATTGCCTATGTATCTTAGATCATTGAGAATTAGGTCAACACATAGTTCATTTATGCAAAATGATATTGATTTTATTATTAAACAAAACATGAATCATACTACGATATGTGAATGATCTCTTTGATTTTTTCAAGAACAACTCAACAAAACTCATTTGTTTTAGACAAGGTTAGTGTTTACGTTTGTATTGTTAGTTGAAAATGAAAGCAAATATATAGTATATATGTCAATTCTACTCGTAACTAAGAAAGACGGGAACATTTATAGAAAAGGTGCACACATATCCCCGAAGGAATAGAGGTCTTCCATTTATCCCTAATTTTTAGCCACAAGGGTCTCGACGGTGTAGTGTCTTTATGTGTGTGTGTGTGTATAAGGTGCCAGTTCACTAGCCTGAAGACTTAGGGGCGGGCTGTGATCTTGACATTGAGTATAAAGTAAAGTCAGTTATTAATAGTATATGGTTATATTAATAGTTAATAGATTTTGGTTTGATGTGTTCTTGAGAGAATCTCAGAGAATATACACAACTCATGGTGTAATAAATGTTTTGTCTTTGATCCTCACATGTTCTTAACATGCTCTCGAATATTTTTGGTCCTCACATGTTGTTAACATGCTCTCGGATATTTTTGGTCCTCAAATGTTTTTAACATGTTATCGGATGTTCTTGATATGATTTTGTATGATTTTGACATGGTTTGATGATTGAGGTATGATTTTACCGTTTTTCACTCGATTACTT
The DNA here is from genome assembly GCA_016647705.1 of Eucommia ulmoides. Classification (NCBI taxonomy): domain Eukaryota; kingdom Viridiplantae; phylum Streptophyta; class Magnoliopsida; order Garryales; family Eucommiaceae; genus Eucommia; species Eucommia ulmoides. Next base: position 48,837,857 of record CM028339.1, on the reverse strand, counting down.
TATAGATATAATATATACATAGAAAATAAGTTCATGAACTATATAGACATGCTATGTACAAGTATAATAACCGAATTTAATACAAAATTAAAAGAGGTTTAGGAAGATATACCTAACTTAGGGGAAGTAGTCTTCCCTAAGTAATTACCTTTCTCTCTTTCCTTGGATCTTGCTGATTGTTCTCGATCGTTTACCATCAACCTCTTGAGATCTTCCTCCAAGATCCTCAAGATCTCCTCCGAGATGGTATTTCAACTGAATTTTGAGGTGTTTATTAAAGGAAAGTCTTGAGAATCCTCAAGACCTAAGAGCAAGATTTTGAGGTGTTGAATGGTTTTGAACGAATTTAGAAGATATGGAAAAATTCTCAATGATTTGATAATGATTACCAAATCATTAAAGATATTTGTGTAATGATTGGAAATCATTGGTAATCATGAGAAATAATTATCAATCATTACATACTCTTGGATACGATTCGTTGCACATAAGAGCATTTATAGCTTGATGTGATGCTTTCGATTTGGTTTAGAGGCTAAGTACCAGTTACTTTCACTATTTCGATTTAGTTTCCATTAATGATTTATAGTTTAATGTATTTAGTCTTGATGTACCATTTTGCATTCAATGTATGACAAGGACACTTGATTTTATGGGCCTTGAATCGGTTGCGGTTCAATTTGCCTTGTAACGGGTGGTTACATTTCAAGTGTTTTAGTTACCCTAAGATATTTTGCTCAAAATATCTTGATGCTTTAACGTAGTCCATCCATGTCAACCAAAGAATTTAATTCTTGATGGTATGGGTACTTAATCCTCATTAAATGCCTTGCTTAGGTGGCGAACATGATCGATTTAGTTTCAATAATGGTTAGTTACTTCTTAAGTAACTAGGTTTCTTCCTTGGATTTTTTGTAGGAAATATCAAGGAAGCTTCATAGGCTTTTAATTCTCATTTTTATAAGTCATTAATGTTTGGTTGGGCCCTTTCTTGGATGGGCTCTTTCTTGGATGGGCTTTGATGTTTAGTCAAGATCACTTCGGTTTGGTCAATTTTGAACAAAACCTAATCCTTAGTTACTTTGGTAACTTGGACTTGTCATGTTAGTTTTAATAATTGATTAAGGTCTTTAGATTTGATTTACATATATATTAGTACTTTAAACAAGTATTCAAAGAAATATTTTTTGTGTTGAATAGACGAAACCCGTGATAGTAAATGTTTCAAGGTCAAAGAAGGTAACAGAGGTAATTTGGTAAAATGTACTATAATTAAAATGTAGTAACTAGTTTTTATTCATGTTAAAGGTAATTTTATTAAAATCAACCCTTAATAATGTCATCTTAGTCACCCTTTAATTTTAGAAATTTTGAGGTTGACTCGAAACTTTAACTTTAACGAATTCACTCAAATTCAATAGTTTTATTCTTTCTTGCATTTTTTGAGATTTTTCTATATTATCTAGTGTGATCTAAAGTAGAAATTCGTTCCCTTTAAACCTAAGTTTAATGTTTATCTGAACTTGTACTTTTGATTCAACATTGGTTAGGCGAGATAAAATGCGGTATCTATAGGTGGGGTAGTTGATACTTAACCAAATCATTTGGTTAAGCTAGGATATTGGTGTCGTAGATGCCTAGTGACCAAGTTAGGCTATTGGATCCATAGCCGCCTGGTCGGTGAGTGCATGCCAGTTACTAGCAGCGACTCCTTCTTACCCTCATGCTTGGGGTAAAGTAATAGGTGTTAACCGTTGTTGTATCTCATCGTGTATTGAAATACCTACAAGTCTTTCGATCATAAGGTTTTATTTAGTAGAAAACATCAAAGAGTACATGTTAATGAAAGTATTGCTTTAAATGTTCTACATTCGTTAGATTTCTCAATGGTTTTCCTTCCAACATTTCGAGATCATTGGTTCCTGGGCCAATTACTCTAGTGACGCAGTAGGGTCCCAGCTTCCCTTCTACTCAATCTCGTGTGACGATAGTGCCTCTTCATAGCACTAGGTCACTTTCTTTAAACAAGCACATTTTAACATGCTTATCGTAGCAACAGGACATCTTCCTTTTGTAGGTCACTTGTCGAATGTGGGTGTGTTCTCTTCTCTCCCTTGCAAATCAAGGATTAGCGCTAGTTCATGTTGATTCTCATCAAGATCGTAGTGGGCTACTCTATAAGTTGGTAGGCCCAGCATAATGGGAATCGGTGCCTCAGATCTGAAGTCCATAGAGAACGATGTTTCCCCAGTACAAACCATTGATGTTATATGGTAGGCCCATAGTACCGAGGGAAAATCATCTACCTACTTAGTTTTGGATTTCTCTAGTCGCGTTTTCAACATATGTAGGATCGTTCAATTAGTTACCTCGAATTATCCATTGGACTACGAGTGGCTTGGCAGCTGACCTGTGGTTGGGGTGTCGATTGTCGGCCCAAATCTTTGGCACTTATTTCACTTCTTGACTAATTCTTTTACGTCAACTTTTATCATGGGCAAAAAGTAGCCTTACCTTAGCACCTTTCTGGCTAAGGATCGTGATCCTGAATGGTTGTCATCGAAGCCTTCGTGGCTATCTTAGAGGACCTAGTGGCTTTCGTTTTGACACAAGAAGTAGAGTAGTGGTCCCATAAAATAGCGCGTGTACAGGACTCCTTGTAATAGCATTTACATGGATGAGCTGTAGAGAACTTTCTTAGCCTCGGCTTTCTATTCAGGATGGAGTCCACTGTTAAGGTAGTTGTAGATGGGGTCCATCCAACTAGGTTGGTGGGTTATCTTCTCAATCTCCTCTTCAAGTTCCTCGCCACTCGGTCGCATAATGTTCTCTACCATGATGTTATGGTGCCCGGGGGCGTCAAAAGAGAGCCTAAACTAGCCAATGAATCGGCGTGTTTATCCTTTTCCCTTGGGATCTGTTTGATGGTGATATTTTGGAAGCCTAGCATTAGGAGAGCAGCTTTGCTTAGGTATGCCATTATTTTGGTCTCTTTAGTGGTATACTCCTTATTGATCTGATTTTCTATTAGGTGGGAGTCGCAAAATACTTCTGCTTCGGTGGTAGCGAGTTCTTTAAGGAACCTTAGAGAGGAGATCAGGTTTTTTCCAAATAATTTTTAACTTTTTCCTCTTTTAAAATAAGTAAACTTTTTATGTAAAGTTAAGTTTCCAAGTACAACATCCACCCCGGGGGTTAAACTTGTCGATTCTTCCATATTCGATAGGCAGTCTAAACATTTCTCTTTATTTTTAATGTGTTTTATCTATTACTATTTTTTCATAATAATTTTTTCTTTTTTTCCCTACAAACAAATACATAAAAAGACAAAAACATCAAAAAATGGGAATTAGTGTGTTAATCAAAACCGAAGGAAATTAATTGGACTTGTTTAAACATAAAGATCTATTTAAACTTAGATACTGTCTTCGGACGGGTGTCTTAGGGTGCCTAACACATTCCCTGAGCCTAATCGACTCCCGAACTTTAAAGAAATCTCTGGTAAAGACCTAGTATTTTTCGAGTCAAAACTTTGGTCTTTTCTTAAAATAAAAATGATTTTCAAATCTCAGTGACCTAGCACTATTTAACTTAATTCTAAGTGGCGACTCTATTTTTTAAATAAGTCCTGGTCCAAAGAATCTTTTTAAAACCGGTGCCTAGAAAAGTCCCAGAAACTATTGCTTTCTAAAATGAATGGATTTTTTAGGATTTTGAGAAGGAGAAAACCAAATTGCGTATTCCTCTTCTTCTCGCTTTCTTTTTCTCTTTTTTCCAAAATCTGGGATGCATCAGCTAGTGACTCCACTGAAGACTTTTTGAGGGTCAAGCCTAGTTGGAGTTTAAATTTATCTTCACAATTAAACAAAGTCTATGTCTGTGGTTTTTAAACAAAAATAATTCTCTTTTATCAAAAATAAATTCTTTTATTTTACTTATATATTTCTTGTTTATATATTGCATTAATTTATTTACTGTCTTTACTTTACCATATTTATTTGACTATCTTTAAATTTTCACATTTTACTTTCCATAAGCTTTCTCTAAGACACGAGCACCACTTTGCATATGTTGAGAAAAAACCCAAAGCTGTAGACCTCATCTGGAGGCCGGAAGTAGAGGCCCAAGTTGTGCGATTTCATCATACCAATCTAAGCCCCGATACTATGTTAGGATTTTAAAAGAGAAGTCAGTAGAAGTAAGGCCATGTGGTATATTCGCTGGGGACCGGCTTCGAAACTCGCGTCGTTCATATCACCAACCAACGGTGGATGTTCCCCCGAGGAGGACTGGTGGCCACATTTTAAGCATCGCCGCTTTCACCGTAAACGTACGGGTCAAGTTTTAGTATAATGGAACTTTCAGTCGGGTATCGTATCCACAGGGATTGGTTGACATTACTATTGACTACCACGATTATCATAACCTAATTTTATCCAGACACTTAAAAATTGAATTTAATTTATACTAATACTAAACTAAAATAATAATTTAATTAACTATACTATAAATACTATATTGAGATTGTTTAGGGGAGTAGATTGCCTACGGATTAACTTTATTTACTTAAATGCGTTTGATTTCGTTTTAGTTAATATTAACGGCGTTCAGCGTATGCGAGAATCTCGGTTCATAAACTCCCTCACCACCTCTCCCGAGTGTAAGACGGGAGAATACGTGATTTCGTGTCAACGAAGACGTCCCCCTCAACGTCTTAACAACTCTAGGTCACATGAGTCTCGCCCCAACATCATCGATTGCACACTTTCTAACGCCCTCCTGAGTCGTTAGATTGTTGTGTTGTGTTTACCCTAGTCCGAATCCAGGATTACCTCTCCCAAGTGTCGAACCCCATATTCTCAATATATCTAAACTAGCATATAATCATAGAAAACACGGAAACACAATCGAAATTATAAGGAACAACCATAAACGAAACACAAACTAAACCAAATCACATTTTTTATAAATATTATGTTAATCCCTATTACAATCCATGTTTAACTCATGGTCATAACCGGTTATAAATTAAAAACTGAGCTAAACATGCTCAACATCCTACCAAAGTTAAGAAAATAAAGAGAGTAATATAAGAACTTAGCCATAGTCCGAAGATTCAGTGCTAAAACCGCCCAACAATCGCTTCTTCTTTATTGCAATGCGTTCTTCCCCTTTAGAATTGGTTGAGCACACCCCGAAACACTCTCAAAATTATAGGAACCCTAAGAGGTCTCCTATGGCCAGGGTTGAGGACAGGAAAGAGGGGGAGGGTTTAAATAAGGCTCAAAATATCTAATAAAATATCTAATTGTGTAGAGCTAACCGCCACAACGGTGATACTTCAGTTTGATGTTCGCCGATGCGGTGGAGTCGGTGGTGGATTTGGGTGACCATCCTGCATTCTCAGTGCCACGGCGGTAGTTCTCAGCGCCACGGCGGTGGGCTTCTTTCAGAATCTTGCCTCCTTGCTCATTTTTCTACCATTCTTCCACCGTTCTCGATACAATTTGATCGCTTATGCTCCGTTTTCCTACTTTTTCACCCTACACACCTGTTTTAATACAAAAAGAATAAAAACATATTAAAAACGTAATAAACGTACTCAAAAACTAATAATTTTGGTTTGGAAATAGATAGGTAGATTACAATTATCAAATACCCCCAAACTCATAATTTTGCTAGTTCTCGAGCAAAACACCCACACAATACAAGAAAATATAAAAACTAATTACAAAATTGAAAACTAAAAATGAAAAACACTAAAAAAAAAAAAAAAAAGTGGAAGTTTTGATTATCATCTACCAGCCGAAATATTTTTCCTCATCGGCCCCCAATCCTATCAAGTTCAAGTATAAATCACACCATGTGGTGTTCTAGAATTTCAACGTTTAAAAATAGTAAGCGCCATTCTAGATCGTGTTTAAGTGTACGTGTGATTAAACTCAAATATACAACTATCCATTGATTAGATGGGATTATCCCTCAATATAGTTCATGACTAAAACCTTTAAGGTATAGGGAATCCATACGCCTGACCCAGGATCTATTCTCCACTAATGTAGGCTCCCAAGTTTAAAACGATCAATAGGGCTTGGATTAATTTTGGGAAAATGGCCAAGGGTAAATTTGAATAGAAAATGGGTTAACATCGTTAACTTAACGTTACCTAAGGCACATTGCTGGCACTCTCACACCCGAACCCCAATAGAAAAATTGTAAACAATCCAAAACAATCATTTTAGACCAATGTATTCACTTGTCATAATAAACAAAAATTTATTTATTTTTTATTTATTTTTTTCAAACACACCCCCAAACTCATTCGAATTTCTACAATTTAAGGAGTGTGCAAAAAATGATTAAATAACACACCCCAAACGTATTAGAATTTCTACAGTTTTAGGATTCTTTTTCTATCTCACGCTTCGCAAGCTTGCTCAACGTCAACAACACTTTCAAAATCAAATTAGGGAGCAAGTTGCAGGAGAAGAACAAGAATCCTTATTTTTTCTTAATAATCGAAGCTCATTAACCTCATATAAATTAAAAATGCCTATTCCATCTAAGATAATGCACGTAGAAAGCTTATCATAATAATTCACAAATACAGTTGGCTCTTGAATAATGTACATAAAAACCTTGTCTCAATAATTCATCTAAAAATAGCCTTTGCCAAATAGTCGTCTAAAGGTTCATCCACTAAAGCAACAAGATCGAATCAACTTTGCAATACTACGCCAAGCTTTCCAAGATGTAATAAAGTGTTGCCACACTGTCAAATCAAGAATGTGCGATCCAATAATAAACATACCTCGAGTCATATTTTCTTAGGATTTACATATCACGTCCTAAGCATATTGTCCTTTATCGTAAGCCTATACAATAGGAATCATGCGCCATAAGAAATGTATTTTATTTTAAAGGTTTAGGTTCAAAACTCCTTAAGCAAGTTAAAACATGTTCTGCTAAGAAGCCAGCTAAGGTTCAAAGCCAGCTAAGGTTCACTAGTCAAACTGTCAAAATAGATTCAACCTCAAAGAGACATCATAAATTCAAAAGCATTTTAGACCCTTCATCGAGTCCCAAGAAATAATAATCTATATTTTTAGGATGAAAATGATAATTTTGTCACAGAGCCTTAGGAGCAATGATTCATATTTTGAGGAAGAAAAGGACAATTCTGTCATCAAGTCCAAGAAGCAATGATCCATATTTTGAGGAAGAAAAGGACACACAAAGTCCTAAGAGCAATAATTCATATTTTGAGGAAGAAAAAGACAATTATACCATAATACTAGATGATTATAACTTCCAAGTCGAGGAAAATCCAAGAAATAAAAAATAAAAAAAATTGTGTTATCCTTGGTTATACGAAAACTAGTCCAAGTCATGGTTTGTCCATAACTTATCTCAAAGATTGCCTGCTAGAGCTACGTCTTTCTAGGATTGCGTACATATAGCACAAACATGATCATTCATTCATAAAGACGGGTTTATATATAGGCAAGAATATAATCATACATAAAGATAATTTGAATGAGAAAAACCTTAGTAATTCATTAGTAGTAATTTAGGTTTCTAAATTACTTAATAATCCAAGAAAATCTGCTTTAGATAACTTTTGTTAAAAATCCATCCAAGATCTGCTTGTAAGATTGTAAATGGACCCAATTAAAAATCCATCCAAGATCTGCTTGTAAGATTGTAAATGGACCCAATCCTCTGTCAAAAGTACTCAAAACAAATCCAAGATTTCTACTATGCAATGAGCATTACCTCTCTGAAACAAGCTTTGATCCGGATGAACCCAGCCTCACTATTTTAAGAAAAAAAGACCAATTATCATCACCTGGAGATACCGTTAGCATGATAAAGTATTGAGACGAATTATGAATCAAGAAGCTCCATCATGGAAAATGGATTGCCACAAAACATTACGGTGGCCTTACCAAATAAGACAATGACATTCATCAAGAGAAGTCGTATACTAGAAACGAAGTCGAATCAACCAAAAGCTCAGTCAACCTTTAGATCACCGCCATGAGCCAAGAATTTCCTAGTTAGGAAAAACACCTAGAACCTAAGGAAAACTCAATCCAAGGAAAAAAAATTCAAAATATGGATGCGAATGGACTATATGGATCAATCCATCAAAGAGATTAAATAGGTCACACTATCCTGTCAAGAAGGAATCATGCATACAACCTAAATAATCAGGACCCCTCTCTACCCAAAACACCAATATTTCATCTTTGGTCTATATCCAAGTAGCTCTCCTCAAACCCACAACCAACTTCAAAATACAATTCAACTACCTCATCAAATATTCAAGCCTACTTAAGCACCTAAAGAGAAGAGACAGTTCACCCCACTCCCTTTTCCACTCTCTCAAATCTACCGCTACTACTTAAAAAATATGTTTTTGCCACCCATTCCCCCTCATAGTAGAAACTGAGGTTTAACCCTTATAGTTTTTGTCAATACCAATCGGGATGTGCTAGCCTTCATACTAACTAGTGCCACATCCTGAAGAACCGCGTCGAGGATGTCATCCAACTAGGGGTCATAAGCTTCTCAAAAAACCCAAAACTTTAAGAAGGGAATATCTATCTCAGCTTATTCCTTTAGTTTCTTAAGTACTTTTTAATGAAATAGGTGTTATCTTGTGCACCTATATACTAAATCCACCTATCACTAAATGCATGTTTATTTTATCTAACATCGACTTAGGTCTTTATACTTCTACTTTCATAAATTGGTTTACTTATTATAATTCATAAACCGCGAACAATCAAAGTTATGATAATATGTTTTCAATACTAAATTAGACTATCATCCAAAGAAAAATGTTAAAAGAAATGTCTTGTTTCAACCAAACGATGGTAAGATATTGACAAAAAATTTAAAGAAAGTTAGAAAGAAAATCGAGAACCCTAATGTGGAGCCATTACATATGTTCCAAACCAAGAGTTGTAAAGAAACAGCGGAGTACTAGTAGAAGACTTGTAGATGTCATACCTATCAAGAGAAATATGGGATGATAGAAGAAAGAGCTTTGGTTGATATCATTGTTAAGAAGCCCTGAAAAAATTTAGAACCTAGCCTCATCAAAGAAATTTACCAAGAAAGAAGGTAGGTGACCAGAAAATTATTCTCAACGGAAAATCGAGTTGCCAGGTTCATGTCTCTTAAAAAATTGGAGATTCGATCAAAGAAATCCTCAGAAATTTGTGAGACCTAACCTTACCCAAAGTTCTCAAAAGGAGTAAGGCAAGTAACCAGAAGAATCTTACGTCCTAAGGAGAAAAGGATCTAGTTAGAAGAAGACAATAAGACTTTACCGGATAATAACCAATAAGGAAGAAGTATCCTGCAAAAGGGCAAATTCAACGAAAACCATGGGATTGACTCAAACTACCTTGTTCTCCAAAATGTAAAATCCTAAAAGTACGTATTAAGAGAAAAAAATAATAATAAAGACTGGTCTCAAAAAGTTTCTAAACGCTAAGAGGTCACACTAAGGCAATTAGGTGAATCACCTTATCTATATAATTTGAGTATTAAGTCGTAGGAGTATCTCAATACCTAGTAACTTGGGCCAACTAGACTAGGATCACTACTCAAAGCTCGCTACAAGGATTACGTAAGAAGTGTGACTCCTTAGTTTCTAAAGTGAAAATAAAAAACAAATGATTCTCTCAACACTGCCAGGATAAACAAACATTTGTTAGGCATCTTTAACTAACATTTGCTTCTCTATTATTTCTTTTCTCCCTCCTTTGGGTCATCTCGAGAAGGCCCGCTCCAGTTTCCTTCAGTTAAAGCGGAAGAGATAAATCATAACCATTCAAGAAACCTTGGGAAGCATACAGGGTTGTAGATAATCTCGATAACAATCTCAAAAAAGATCAATTATCAGAACTAGATGGAATTAAAATAGGCAACCTCTTTAAACTAATAACTATGAATATTTGGTCTAAATTACAATTAAAATCATATCCATCATAATCTAGATTAATCTAATGTAAAAATTGCGGCAATTACTAAGATGATTGAATGTTTGGATATGATTACCTGAATATACTTTAGTTAAAATAATCTTGCACAAACGTAAAAAAAGAAATATACATAGCACATTTATGTATAATACCTAAAACATTAGAAATGAACTCGGGAAAGTATAAGGAAAAAATAGAGAAGAATCCTTGTTCAGTAATCCATCTCTCAAAGATCATCTGAAAGTCATTCAATCTAGAGCCAGACTAACAATGATCTCTATTCCGAGACAGATGTTCCCATTTTGGGACATCTCGACCTCAACTAAGTAAAATATGAAATAACCCTCCACCATTCCTGGCCAAAGTATTTCATCCTAAAACAAAAGTTGTACATAACCTTCTTGAATGGCCATCTCAATCCTGGGCCCAAATTGCAGTTGCAATGCAAGCAAGAGCAAAGGAATAGAAAACCTCTTAGAATCACCAGTAGGCCTTCTGTATTTGAGAAAATAAGGACACACACAAGGGATATGGCTTATAGCAAAAGATACCTACTAAAAAAAACATCCCATAAAAATGTTGGGCATCTCCAAGTAGACCTTACATTCTCTAGGAAAACATTCTAAGTAAAAATCATATATCATTATGTTTAGGCTTATATAACTAAAAAAAAATGCATTCATTTACACAAGTGTTATCATGCTATGTCAATATGTAGATCCTAAATTTCCTAAAACATTTTTCTTACAATGTCACAATACATATGACAGTATCCAAATACCGCACAAAACACTATATGTCACGTTTCACTTAGGCATGTATAACTTTCATAAACATGAGAAATATTAGTCACCACATTTCACAAGAGCCTGTGGCATCTTGCATATCATGTTGCATCAATAAGATACCATCAACATGACACTTGCACCCATATACCTTATTGAAGCTTTAGTAGACCAACAAAAAAGCTTCAAACATGTAACCTAGTCGATTGCCTTACTAGTCACCAAACCAGTGTCTGTCTTTATTAGTGGCTTCAACAAAATCATAAGTTAGACAAGGAATCAACCTCATATGAATTACGTCTTGACAATAGACCTTACTCATTCATGTGAAGCGTTGGGGTCTAGTAAAATGTCATTAGAAAAGTTACCTTGCCAACATATAATAGAATCCTCATAATTGATGAATTTTGAGTACTAGTCAAGTTATTCAAACACCAAGCCTCCATAGCAAAAATCAGAACAACATTATTTAAAGATTCCAACAGACCAAAAATCAGGAACCGATTGATCTTACCTAGCTAATGTTCTCGCAAGAGACTCTATCCATTTGGTTGGAGTAGATCATTGCCAATTAACATAGCTATCTTTACCTATGCCATGTATAACTCTTAAAAACATCTCATTGTTCGGAACTACATTACGACCTGATCCTTGGTAATTCGCCAAGGTACGCAAGAAACTCAAGCGACTCTAATCGAATCAAAGAAGTGACATCTTTACATTATTCTCTCAGTCTTGTTTTAGGGCGTATCCCTAGATAAGTGCTTCGACTTTCTTGAGAAGTTGTTTTTACCCTCTTTGTAATTAAAACAAGGGATGTCTTCAAGAACTACCATTGACCTGATCCTTGGCAACATGCCAAGGTACGTAGGAAACTTCTAAGGTTAGGTCATTCAAATGTAAAAACCCCATCCATGGGCTGGGACAGTGCTCATAGTTTCTATTCTTGTGCATGGATTTTAATATGATAAAATCCATTATACACTCCTAACCAAGAGGTCAGGGCCTAAATTCAGATCATCATTCCCTATTTTAAGGGTACTAAAGAGAAAAATAGAAAGAAAAAAATATATAAATGAGATGTCGGTCACTTTGACGTCATCTAAGGGAGTTCTTAGGTTTACCTAAAGGCGAATATTCTGAAATTGGGCTGCAAAATCATAGAATTCAACTGGTAATTTGAAATGGTTCAGGAAAAACATCGAAAGCTGCTAGAAATCAAGAAACCTTTGATAAATAACCAAGTCCGAGATTTGACCCTTAAAAGGGGGACGTATTTCAAAAAAGAAAAATATATTATGGTTGTGCAGGCACTTGCACGTTAATTTATAACTTCCAGTTGTCTATGTTTTATTTTTTCTTGCATAACTAGCATCTTTGGGAAGATGGTAAAAGGGATAAATGACACAAGCGCTAGAGCAAGAAGAAAAAGAAAATCGAAACATCGCTCTTCAAGCAATTTTGTTTCAATGATGTCTGAAGTCATCACTAAATCCATGGCAAACAAAACATTAAAGCCCCATGATATCACCACTAAACCACACATTAAAGCCCAACACCTATTCAAATCCTACAACCAAACTTCACTAAAAGTCCATATACTCAAAAACCATCATGCACCATAAAAGACTTGGATCTCAATACAAATAGTCAATTTCAAAACAAGTTTGGTACACTACGAAGATTACCACCATGATAGAGCTTTCAGTCGAAAGAAGAAGTCCACCGATAGATGAGGATTTTCCAACTTCCAAAGAGAGAAGTCAACATGCACCATTCAAACGACAAGACCAAGTAACGGAAACGGGGTTTTGTTTTCTTCTAACATTAATTTGACTCTTAAAATACAAGAAAACATACACAGGCTGTTTAAATATCGGCATGCAAAGCAAAAAATACTCGAAGTAATGATTAAATAGAAAGGAAGAGGTTCACCATACAATTCCAACCATTAATCTACAAGCCTTTGCACCATAGGTAAATCATTTTACCAATTCTATCTAAAAAAAACAGGGGTATTACACCAACGGGCGAATCCTAGGATTGATCTTTTTTTAATGGAAATTATTTTCCATCACCACCCAATAATACATTAGTGAGCTTGTTTAAGGATTCACAACACTTATCTCGAATTTATTTTTCATTACCTCTAACAAAAAGCAAGACGAACCGACTTAGCTTCTCTTGCAGTGGCTAATTAGTCTCATTTTCAGCTGGCAGACTGGGGCATATTTTACCCTGATTACATTCTTAGTTTTATAATAGGAGATGTCGAATTAGATTCCTCATGGAACTTATCCAATCAGTACCCGAGTTATAGACTGGAGCATATTTCACCATATTCAGGATTTCCATTTTGGAATCCATGTAAGTTTCCTTCTCGGATCGAAGATTGGGATGCCTTGAAAAGTAGAATCATCATAAAACAGGAGTGAACTACATTTCTCCTGATTCTTGGCAAAGACCAAGATACATAGGAAACTCCATACGGGTTTAGTTGTCTGTTTAAATAAAATCATCTCGGGCCAAACTACATTTCGACTTGATTCTTGACCCAAAAAATTAAGATACGTAGGCAATCTTTACGAGTTTGATTGTCAAGTTAAAAATAGAATCATCTCCCTGAACTAAGTTTCGACCTAATTCCTGGTAAAGACTAGGATACGTAGGCAACCCAAGTGGGTTTCGGTCGTCTAATCAAACAAAACAGACATTGTCCAAAATAGTGATTTGACATGATTTCTAAATTAAAATACATAAACAACCCACGTGGTTTCAGGTATCAATCGAACATAAAACATTATGCGCTTGGTTTGGGATACGTGGGTAGCCCATATGGGTTCTGTCTTATTTTCCCAAACGCCTAAGACATATTCCTTTGCCCCAGCAAATGTTGGGGCACATTATATTAGGTTTCTCTGTCGATATTCTTTGATTGGGTTCACTCCCAGCTTGAGCTCGGACAAATTTAAGAATTTTGATTCATATCCCCTAAGAAGTACATACCACTGAGCCCCTATCTCTGACTGCGGCATATTTTATCTGAGGTAATTTCCTAGGAGAAGTTTTAAAGCTCTCTTTGGCAATCCCAAGTTAGATATTTCCATGAAACTCCACTGAGCGTCGAGTTTCCCTAAGGGTTTCTTAGATTAGAGTCCTCTCAGTCATCTTCAAGCGTGCATTGAAATGACGACCCCAGTAATCAGTTCTCTAACCAAGAACTTTTTTCGTACAATATTGTTTTACTTTAATTATTAGAAATACATTTGACCTGGTCTTTAGCTATCCTAAGATATGTCAAAAAAACCCTGATTAGGTTCAGTCAATTAATGTTTAAATAAATAAATGTTTAATTTTATGTTTAAATAAATAAATGGACCTTTGTAAAACTTTGTTTTCTCTTATGAGAACCATCATTTGTCGGCTTCAGTCTCAGACTAAGAAGACACCCCCAAAATCGATTTCTTTAACGCATAACCTTTCCCACCCAATCTGGATTTAGTTTACTTGTTTGACGCACCCTAGATTTTTTGGAAGCAAAGAAAATAGAGATCGGGAAGAAGAGCAAAACAAGGTTTCATTTCTTCCCTCTCAAAATTCTCAAAAATCCATTCATTTTAGAAAATATAGTTTCAAGGGCTTTACTAGGCGTAGGTTTTGAAACATTCTTTGGGCTGGGATTTTGTTAAAAAAAGAGTAGCCACCTAGCATGGAGTTAAATAGTGTGCTAGGTCGCCGGAATTATTAAAAAATCATTTTTGTTTTAAAAACGCCCAAGCTTTGACTCGAAAACATTAGGTCTTTATCAAATATTTCTTTAAGTTCAGAGGTTGGTTATACTCGAGGAAAGTGTTAGGCACCCCAAGACACCCGTTCGAAGATGGTATCTCAGTCTAAATAGATGTTCCTTTTTTTTAATGTTTTTGTCTTTTTTATGCATTTTTTATGTAAAGAAATAAAAAAAAATAATTATCTATCAATAGCAACAGATAAAACACATTAAATGAAAAATATTATTGTATTTTTATGTCGACCGAACCTGTAATGGTTGCCTGATCCCAGTTTTCATGGAAAATTAGATTGAAATATAGTTCACCTTGCAAGATGATTTTGTTTAAGACAAGTAACGGAACCCTCATGTGGGTTTCCTACGTATCTCAGGTAACTGAGAATCAGGTCAATACGTAATTTATCTTTTTAGATGAATAATTTTGTTTAAACAAGTGATCGAACTCGTATGTGGGTTTCCTGTGTATCTTAGATAGCTGAGAATCAGATCAATATGTAGTTCATCTTGAGATTACTTTTTTTTTTTTAATGACATAAGAACATGAGTTGCACTAATGATAAGTAGATAAACACTTTTGATTTTGTCAAAAACACACCAACCAAACTCACTTGCTTAGGCAAGTTTAGTGTTTAGGTTTAGGCTATTAGTTCAGAAAGAAAAGAAAATATATCGTATATATGTCAGTCTTACTCATAACTAAGAAAACCGAAATGTTTCTGAAGAAGGTGCACACTTATCCCTAAAGGCATAGAGGTCCTTCATTTATTCCCAATTTTAGCCACAAAGGTCTCGACGGAGTAGTATATATATATATAAGGTGCTAGTTCACAAGCATAATGACTTAGTGCTAGTATGTGATCTAGACTATTGCAGTAAAGTGATTGTTAGTTGTTAGTAGTTAGTAGTCCTTTGTTGGATGCTTGTATTGAGTTCATTGGAGTTCGGTTTCAAGTGTTCTTGAGAGAATCAAAGATGTTATGCACAACTCATGGTGTTCTTGATGTTTTTGGCATGTTTTCTATGTTTTTTACATGTTTTTTTTTATATACACTATGTACATGAACTATGCATCTAAGAAGTAACCAAATATGCTGTATACAAGTAATATAACAATATTCAAACAAAAATCAAAGAGAGGTTCAAGAGGACTTACCTAACTTAGGGGAGTGGTCTTTCCCTAAGTGTTTTCCTTCTTCTCCTTCTTTAATCTTCTTAGTTATTCTGGATCGTTCCTCCACAACTTCTTGAGATTTTGGTCTAAGAATCTCAAGAACACCTTTTGGAAGCCTTTTTGATAAGATTTGATAGTGTTTTTTAAGTAATAGGCTTAAAAATTCCCTAGACCCTAGAGAGAATTTTTAGACTAGAGATAGAAGTTCTTGTTTAAGTCATTTGGAATGAAAAAACAAGTTGCCTATTTATAGGCTCAGGGAGCCTGCGCATACCCCAATGCGGAGGCCTACCCAACCTCTTCCTTAGGGTCTGTTTAGTCTAGGTGCAACCCGTTTATGTCTCTTACTTTCATGGCTTGAGTCAAATCTTGAAGATTTACTAAGATTCTCTATGATTTTGTAATTATTACAAAATCTTTAAAATATCTAGGTAATGATTGCTCATGATTGCCAATCATTACTCATTCTTGGTCATTGGTGGAGGAATATTACGTCGCCACTTTCACCGCAAGTATACGGGTCAAGTTTTAGTATAGGGTTGGAAGAGTTAGGGTAGTCGTATCCCCAGGGATTCGATTAGATTATCGTTGAGTACCGCATTTGTCATAACCGGACTTTATTTAGGCGACATAAATTTATAGTTTTTGTAATAATTACTATACTAATAAACTAAACTAATTAAACTAATTATACTAATACTACTAATATAGACGTTTATGGGAGTAAATTGCCTAGGGATTAACTTCGTCAACTTAAACATGTTCGTTTCAATCTAGTTTACATTAATGGCATTCAAATCTATCCGACAATCTTAGTATCGTAAACTCATTCACTCCCTCTCCTGAGTGTAAAGTGAATGAATATGTGACTTTGCGTTAACGCCGAAGTCCCCCTCTAGCGTTTTTTAGAACACATTGTCACATGAGTCTCACCCCAACGTATGGATTACACACTTTCTAACGCCCTCCCGAGTCATTAGATCGTCGAGTTGTGTTTAAACCCTAGTCTGAATCCGGAGTTACCTCTCCCGAGTGTCAAACCCCATATTCTCAATATATCATAACAAACATATAAACATGGCAAAATGGTAAACACAATCGGATAAACAAAGAACAACCGTTAACAAAACATTGATTTTATTCAAACAACGTTTTCGTGAATTACATCAAGCCCTAGACAATATATGTTTAGTTTTCATGGCAATAACCATATATACAATGAAATACAAACTAAACATAGACAAAACATCCAACCAATCTAAGAATAAAATAGAGAAATGAGGAGACTAGCCGTTATCTGAAGAATCATCGCTAAAATCGCTCCGATATCGTTTCCTCCTTCTTGGCCTTGTGATATTCTCTTGGTCGAATGTGTTTTAAGCTCTCAAAACCACTCCCAAAATGTTCTAGGGTGTTTGGGGGTGAAAGGAATACATATGGGATCCTAAAATATCAAGAAAATATCCAAAATATCTATTCTGTCGGCAGTCTGACCACCGCGGCGATTAAAATACAGAGAGTTTAGCAACTCTCTGTTGTTTGATCGTCGCGATGGTGGTGTCACTGTTGCAGCGGTGAAACCTTTTGGTATTTTAGCTGTAACTTTCTCATCCGAACTCTGATTAAGGTAATTTAAAAACCTATGGAAATATAACACAAATATATACGACTTCCATGTTTTGAGTTTTGCCAAAATTGAGTCGCATCATTGTCTAAAATGGCCTTAAAGTTACTGCACCTGTACCAACTTGCCTCTTTTCACCCATTTATTCCAAAACCTAAAAAAATAATATAAAAACCTATTAAACTAGCAAAAGTGCTTCAAAACACACAAATATTTGAATTTAAAAGTACTTGATTTGTTGGTAAATAAACCACTCATCAGTCATCATTAGCCATCATTAGTTGGCACATGGGGCATTTAATGATCGATGTGATGTTTTTCGGTTCGGTTTTCTTGCTACATATTAGTTACTCAAACTAATTCAGTTACTTGCATTAAATTCCATTGATGTTTAATGAATGTGGCTTCTACTTGTCACTTATGTATTAAATGCTTGATTTGATGGGTTTTAAATGCCTTTGAAGGGATGGAAAATAATCCAGTTAGTTTTGTAACCGTTTAGTTACTTTTGAAGTAACTAAGTTTCCTTAAGATATTTTGATCAGAATATCTCCATTCTTGAGAATCAGGTCAATATGTAGTCCATCTTGAGATAACTTTTGTTTTTTATTTTTATTATTTGTTTTTTATGAGATAAGAACATGAATCGCATCGATCATAAGTGTATATACACTTTTGATTTTTCCAAGAACACTCCAACTGAACTCACTTTCTTAGATAAATTTAGTGTTTAGATTTAGGTTATTAGTTCAAAAAGAAAAGAAAATATATCTTATATGTGCCAGTTCTACTCATAACTAAGAAAACGGAAACGTTTCTGAAGAAGGTACACACTTATCCCCAAAGGAATAGTGTCAGGCTATGATCTACATTATTGCAGTAAAGCAAATGTCATTTGTTAGTAGTTGTTAGTCCTTTGTCAGATGTTTGTTTTGAGTTCATTGGAGTTCGATTTTATTTGTTCTTGAGACAATCAAAGATGTTGTTCACAACTCATGGTGTTCTTGATGTTCTTGAAATGTTCTTGATGTTCTTGACTTGTTCTTGATGTTTTTTATGTTTTTGGCATGTTTTTTGATATATACACTATGTACATGAACCGTGCATCTAAGAACTAACCAAATAATCTATAGAAAAGTAATATAACAATATTTAAACAAAAGTCAAAGAGCGGTTTAAGAGGATTTACCTAACTTAGGGGAGTGACCTTTCCCTAAGTATTTTCCTTCTTCTCCTTCTTTGATCTTCTTAGTTGTTCTTGATTGTTTTTTGACAACTTCTTGAGATCTTGTTCTAAGAATCTCAAGAAAACCTTTTGGAAGCCTTTTTTACAAGATTTGAGAGTATTTTTTAAGTATAAGGCTTAATAATTCCCTAGATCTAAGAGAGAATTTAGAGACTAGAGAAAGAAGTTCTTGGTTCTAGCCCTTTGGAATGAAAAAGACAGGCTACCTATTTAGTAGCTCGGGGAGCCTACGCATTCCCCAATGTGCAGGCCTACCTAGATTCTTCTTTAGGGTCTATTTGGTCCAGGTGCAACCCTTTTATGTCTCTTACTTTCATGGTTTGAGTCAAATCTTGAAGATTTACTAAGATTCTCTATAATTTTATAATAACAACAAAACCTTTAAAATATATTGGTAATGATTTCTCATGATTGCCAGTTATTACTCATCATTTAATCATCATTAGTCATCATTGCTTAGCACATGTGTCATTTAATGATCGATGTGACGTTTTCCACTTCAATTTGCTTGCTAAGTATTAATACTCAAAATAGTTCGATTACATGCATTAAATGCCCTTTGATGTTCAATGAATGTGGTCTCTACATGTCACTATGTATTAAATGCTTGATTTTATGGCCTTTCAATGCCTTTGATGGGATGAGAAATAATCCGATTAGTTTTGTAACTGTTTAGTTACTTTTGAAATAACTAAGTTTCTGTAAGATATTTTTATCAAAATATCTCCATTCTTTGAATGTAGTCTTAAAAGGATTCTTCAAGCATTAAATTCTTGATGTGACCTTAATTTTATGGATCATTTATTGCATGATGTGATGGGAACCTAATTCAGTTAGTTTTGCAACAGTTAGTTACTTTTCAAATAACTAGATTTCATCCTAGATGTTTGGTAGAAATGTCTTGAAAATATATCATCATTTAATTCTCATTAATGAGTCTTTTAATGCATGATGTGTACTTGATGTAATGGGCCTGAAATGTTTGTCGTGATGACATTCGGTTTGGTTGGTTTTAAACCGTGTCTTTAGCATTAGTTACTTTGGGTAACTAGACTTGTCATGGTAGTTTCTTTGAATTTATCAAGGATTTTGGATTGAATTCTTGAGTATTAATACATGAAACAAAAATTTTAAAAAGTATTTTTGGAGCAAAAAAGACGGAACCGGTGATAGTAAAAGTTTCAGGGGTCAAAATGGAAAACAAGGTTAATTGGTGAAATTTCCTTAAGGTAAAAGGTAGTAACTAATTTTTATTCATATTAAATGTGACTTCATAAAAATCAACCATTAATAATTTCATTTTAGTCCTCCTTAACTTTAGAATTTTTGAAGTTGACCCGAAACTTTTACTTATACTGAATTTAGTTAAATTGACAATTTTATGTTTTCTTGTCTTTTTTGTGTGTCTGTGTTGTTGTTGATCTTGTTTGTTTCTTTTTTTTTTTTTTTTTTTTTATCCAATGTAATCTAAGGCAAAAGTTTGTTCCCTTTAAACCTCAATTTAAAGTTTATCTGAACTTGCGTTTTCAATCCGATACTAAATGGGCAGGACAAAATGTGGTATTTACAGTTGTCCCTCTTTTTCATGCAAGTTTACTCGTAATGACAGAGATGGAGACACAAACATTTTGTTCATAAAACATGAAAATTTAAATTGACTAAACAAAGTCGGGAATGTTCCTGAACATTGTTGCATCTACCCTACGAAAGTGGTAAAGAATTTCCTAAAGGATGGTACTACTAGGTAAGGATGACGACAAACCGATTCTACCACTTTACATTCTTAAAGGATGACAATAAATCGTTCCAAGAGGATTACGCCGCAGTGTATAGAGACTATCGTCATCTTCGTAGTTTCTTAGGTAGGCAGGGATATGCAACCCACCATATCATCCATAGAATTTACTACATTCCTTCTCTACAAGCAAGCAAACTTCTCAAAGAAAGGCCAAATAGACAATCTTAGAGGGTTACACCAATAGCGTATAAAGACTATCGTCATCTTCGTTGTTTCCTAGGTAAGCAAGGATATGCAACCCATTGTATCATCAAAAGAATTGAGTACATTCCTTCCTAAACACGCAAGGGATCTTCTCAAAGGAGGTTCAAATTACCAGTCCTAGAGGGTTACGTGGGCAGCGTATAGAGACTATCATTATCTCTGTAGTTTCCTAGGTAGGCGGGGATATGAAACATGCCATATCATCTATAGGATTAACTATATTCCTTCCTAAACATGCAAAGAATCTTCTCAATGAAAGGCTAAATGGCCAATCCTAGAAGGTTACGCCAGCAGCGTATGGAAACTATCATCATTGCCGTAGTTTCTTAGGTAGGTGAGGATGTTGAATCCAATATTTTTATGAACAATTAAGTGTTGATATTTTTGTGGGACTAATGTTTTTACTAAGTGATTTCAGATTTATTGTTCCATGTAATGCGATTAAGAAGAGGAATCATCGAAGAGAAATAGTTGAAGAAAATATAACGGGTGCAAGATGGAAATGATGAAGACATAAAGAGTTTTGAAGACATTAAATAGAACTAGGCGAAAACAACTCTTTACCTATATGCTCTTAATGAAACCCGAATCAGGATCACGCACGACACTTAAAATAAATTAATTTTATGTGTGTTAGTTAGAAGCGATAAGTTTAAAATCCTAATATGGGAATTATTATGTGTTCCATAAATGAAATAATTTTGATAATTGACCTAATTGAAAAATGTGTTTTAAAACATAAAATATTGTGTTTTCAGGTCAATTCGGTCAACTGGCAAAATAGGTCGGTCGACTTACTAAAATAATGAGTTTTTGGAGTTAAAATGGAGCCCTACTGATCCAATCAGTCAACCGTTTGAAATAGTAACTGAAATGGGTAAAGGAATGAGCATACTGATCAAATCGGTCAACCGAATAAGATGGGTTAGTCAATCGAATGAGTCAGTAGATGAAATGGAGAAAATTGGATGCTTACTGATCGAGTTAGTCAACCGACTGGGTAGGGTCGGTCAACCGATTGGGTGTAAGGCCAATGGCTATTTCAGCCTTGGCACAGGGCGGTCGACCAAATGGGTGTGGCCGGTCAACTGACTATTTCAGTCAACATATTGATTATTTTGTTTCTTGGCTAAATCATCTCAGTTTTGATGATTTCAAGAGAGGGTTGTTTAGAGATTTTGGTCTAATTCAAATACACTTGATATATTTTGTGATCCCTGTTAATTTGGTCCATTTAATTAAATGTTCTTTTAATTAAAGTGTCTTACTACTTTCTATTTTGATGGATTTCGATTTAAAAATGTTTTAGGACCAAAATGAGATTTTCCAAGAATATTTTTAAATGAAAAAGATATATTTTGAACATATATAATACATGGGGTCTTGAGGTGTCATTTAATAACATATTATTTAGAAAGTAGCCGTTATAAGATATCTTGGAAATACATATTATTAAACCAACGAATTTTGAATATTGTTATTCCTGTGGAGAATATTTTGGGGTCAAAAATATGGGAGAGATTTATGGGATTTTATTTGACCTTACGATTTAGTCCATATACTTGAATATAATTCTTTCTATACTTTCATTGTCTAAGATCAAATTATTTTTAGGGCTAAATAGAGAGTTTTGAAAGTTATATTGTTGATCAAATATAGTTGTTATGAATCCATATGATATATGGGGTCATATGTGTCATTTATTGACATAACATTTGAAAAATAGCCGTTAAAGAGTTAGTTCAAGGTCTATTTAAAGAGACCTACAGGATTGAGTTTAATACATCAAGAAAATCAGTTTGAGCTATTATAAGAATGAGATTTTTGCGGAGATATCTACGAGAGATTTTATATAAGTTCTTGATCTATAGCGCTTGTTGTTTGTCGTCACCGATTTGAGTTTCAATTGTGATACTATCATTGTCTTTGGTGTTTTCCCAGTGAGATCTATCCAAGTTTTATTATTCACTTTAAAATTATATTTATCTTGATTGCTTGGTATAGAATTGGTAGAAAATCATTTTAAACTTAAAATTATGAAGAAGAAAAAATAAATGATTTCTGTTTGTTTATCTGATTATGTGCTAAATTTGTGCTACCGACTCAATTTATTAATCAAATTTTAATTGCTTCACACTGTATCTATCACGTATTAATTATTTGGGACATTAATCAAGTATATTTGTATTGAGGTGTTAGAAGCCCCTTGTGAGAAGAAACTTACATTTTTTGTATTTGTGAGTTTGAGCAGATTAAATACGTTTAGGACAGCATCTAGTCACGGTAGCTAGGTTTCGATCTTTTTCCTATGAAAAAAATTAAGGTTTGATATTTGTCCTGGAAAAAGGTTAGGTTATTTTTTTCCTTTGAAAAGAATCTGGTTTTGATTCTCCTTTTAATAAAATTGAGTAATTGTAAAGGTTCTTCCTAAACCTGAGAAAATGATAAGTGTAAAAGTGTGAGGGAGTGAGGGATTTGATCTTTAGCCTGTTAAAAGGATTAGGTATGGATTCTTCCTGTAATAGAATTAGGTTAGTCTTAAGCCTGTTAAAAAAGATAGGGCACTTCCTGAGCCTGTGAAAAGGATAATTGTAAAGGCTGATTATGTGCTTGTAAAAGAATTGTTGTAAGGGTTTGGTTCCTACCTGGTAAAGGGATCAAAGGGTTTAGTAGATTATGAATCTCCCTGGAGCTCGGTGGACTGGACGTAGTCAAGACTACATTGGCCGAACCAGGATAAATTCTTGTGTGCTACATTGAATTATTTTATATCTTGTGTTTGGGAATTCACTTAGGATTAAACACATACCTGCTACGTATAAAGATAATAATCTATTTAGAAAAATTAATTATTTATGTTTAAAAGAAGTAATTGTTTAAATTTGGTAACTACTCAATTCACCCCCACTTCTTGGGTATCTCTTTGGGCCAACAGGGGATATAAATCCCACCGTATCATCCATAGGATTTACAACATTCCTTTCTAAATAGGAAAGGAATCTTCTCAAAGGAGGGCAAAATGGACAGTCCGAGAGGGTTACGCCGATAGTGTATGGGGACTATCGTCATGTCTGTAGTTTTCTAGATAGATGGGGATATGCAACCCACTGTATTATCCATAGGATTGACTATATTACTTCCTAAATAGGCAGGAATCTTCTCAAAGGAAGGACAAATGGCCAATCCTAGAAGGTTACGCCGGCACGTAAGGAGACTATCGTCATCTCCTAGTTATGAGCGTACCTATTGGGCTTTCTTATATATCTCGGATTGTTTAGAATCAAGACAAATAAAGTTCTAACTGAAAAAGAAAATCATATTGGGTAGAAAGGTTCTGGGTTAGAGAAGTCAATTTTGGGTTGCCTTGTCAGTCTGAGACTGAAGCCGATAGGGAAATAGTAAATTATATATTTGATTAATTGTATTTTAAACTATCTTGATCGAACCCCATCGGGGCATCTACATATATTAGACTAGCTAAGAATCAGGTCAAATGTAGTTCGAACACTTAATGTAAATCAGTATCTGGCAAAAAGAGTTCTTGGTTTGAAAAACTGATTCCTGAGTCATCATATCAATGAATGATTGAAAATGACTGAAAGGATTCTCACTTGAGAAATCCCTCTAGAAAACTCAACACTTAGTGGAGTTTCATGACTACATCCCACCTGGGATTGTCAACGAGGACCAAAAAATTTCCTCTGAGAAATTTACCTCGGATAAATTGTGCCTCGGTCGTAGACTGGGGCTCGATGATGCTTGTTTCTTTTTCAAGGATTATGGATTTCAATTCTTGAATTTTGAATTTTACCTCAGTCGTAGCTAGGGTAAATCTTATTAAGAAATCTCGACGAAGAAATATAATATGGGGCTAGAGCTGGGGAAAATCTTATCACAGAATCTTGATGGAGAAATTGAATATAATGTGCTCAGCTCTAGCTAGGACATAGGAATATGCCCATAGCATTCAGGAGAATGTGACAGAACCCACATGGATTACCCATCTATCCTGAACTGAGCGTTTGATTTTTAATGTCAATTTGAGACTGGAAATCTTGTTGGTTTGTTGTTTTGGTCTCGTCATGTTACTATTTCTGATAATTATCGTTTAGATGACTGAAACCCACCTGGGTTATTTACATATCCTTATTTCCTAGGTTAGGAATCAAGTCGAAATTTAGACCATCGCTATGCTGATTTTTTTTTCAAATTGTTGACCAAACCCACAAGGGTTTTCTACGTACTTTGGTGATCTATCAAGGATCAGGTCAAAGCATAGTTTCGAACTTTTTTAATTCCTTTTTTTAAAGTTGATGACCGAACTTTGTAAAGGTTACCTACGTATCCCAATTTTCATAGAGAATCAGGTCGACACATAGTTCATCTCTTTCAAGATAATTGATTTTTATTATTTGTTAAGGCGTTCCATTTTATGTCGTTGGATGAAAAGGAATGTTGTTTCCATAAAAAAATCCGGAATAGGGTGAAATGTACCCCAATCTCTGACTAAGGTAGGGATTGGATAAGTTCCATTAGGGAATCTAATCTGATGCTTCTTATTATGTGATTATGATCATTATCAGTGTAAAATATGCCCCAGCCTGTGAGCTAGGAAGGATATTGATTAGCCATTGTATGAGAAGCTAAGTCGGTCTATCTCTCTATTTATCCGTGGTGATGAAAAATGAATTCGGGATCATTATTTTGAATCCCTGAATATACTTGTCAAAAGTTTATTGGTGGTGAAGAAAATGAATTTCCAAAATGGGATGTCAATTCCTAGGATTCGCCCGTTGGATGTAACACCCGGGCTATTCAATTTTTTATTTAAGACAAAATTGATAGAATGATTTTACCTGTGGCGCCAAGGCTTATAGATCAATTGTTGTAATTAGATGGTAAACCTCCTCCTTCCCATTTTCTCATTGCTTCGAGCATTTGTATTTTTGAATATCGATGTTTAAATAGCTTGTGTATGTTTCCTGTATTTTGAGAGCCAAATTTCGGCTAGAAAAAAATGAAACTCCTATCTCCAATATTTGGTCTTGTTGTATGAACGGTGTATGTTGTCTTCTTTATTTGGAAGTTGGAAAATCTTCGTCTATCGATGGTCTTCCTCTTTTGTCAAAAGCTCCACCTAGAGATAACTCTATGGTTGTAGACACCACATTTTGTCCCGCCCAATCAGTGTCAAATCAAGTATAAGTTCAGATAAACTATAAACTCATGTTTAGGGAGAATGAATTTTTACCTGAGATCACATTATGCAATATATATATATATATATATATATATATATATATATATATATATAAATCATGACAAAAATGCAAAAATGTTGAATTTGAAAAAATACAACTAAGTAAAAGTTTTGGGTCAAAATCAAAATTCCTATGATTTAGGAAGGTCTAAAATGACTTTACTAATGTTTGATTTTCATCAAATCATCTTTAGAATAGATAAATCTTAGTCTCTACCCTTAAATCATAGGACAATTCAAACAATTAACTCGGTTACCCCACCCCGATTTTAAAACATTTACTTTTCACTGAATCTCGTCAAATTTAACACCAAAAACAATTCTTTCTCTTATGCATATCACATCAAACACTACCAAAATACAATCCAAGACACCTTAATCAAGACTTGGAAAGGTCATGAAAAATCCCTAAATCACAAGGTGATTTAAGGTTTGGGCTTAACTTGGATTTTCACCAAATCCAAGAAGTCTAGAACCACCCTAGGCCCAAGCAATCGAGGGGCCTAGCCATCATTTAAGGCCCACAAGCCAAGCGTTATAATGATCAAGGAACCATCCTAGAAGTTTCCTACCAAAATGGTAAAGGACGGGTACAAGACACTTATGGTGTAACCAACCGTTATTAAAACTAAACCGATTCGGTTCGCCACCTAAGTAAAGCATTCAATGAGAATCAAATGCCCATCCCATAAAACATTAAATTCTTCGGATGACATGTCAAGACCACATTCAAGGTATCTAGATTTTTTAAGCAAAGTATTTTATAAACCAATCGAAAGCCTTGAATCGTGACAACCCGTTACCCAAACCAAACCAGATGAGTAGCCTCCAAGCAATGCATTTAATGCACATCCCATCAAGAATTAAATGCTTGGGATGACATGGCATGGCTGGGGTAAAAGAATCTATATATTTTCACAAAAATATCTAAGGGTAACTAGGCAACTTAGAAATAACCGACGGTTACAAGAAAAGTTCACTCGACTCCATCCAAAATTAATCGAATGTATGGCCTCCAAGTCATGACTTATTAATTTGAATTAAATGCAAAGTAAAACCTAAGGACTAGGTTCAATGCACCTTGGATGCATTTATGACGGCCAAACCAAAATAGTGGATCTAACCGGTATTTAGCCCCTAAACCGAACCGAATCCATCCCATCAAGTCATAAATTAACCCATATGCAAGGAATCTCATTGGTGGATAGGTAATGATTGGGAATCACTGATAATGGTTGCCAATGATTACCAAATCTTTGAAAAGATTTGGTAATCATCACCAAATATTTGAGAATCTAACATTCTTCCCTAACTTTGTTCCAAGACAAATTAAACCAAGATAAGATAGCAAGTCCCCTAGGCCAAACACTCCACAAGGAAGAGGGTAGATTGTCCTGTGCATTGACCAATGCGCAGGCCCCCAGCCTATAAATAGGGGTGTTGGGATTCTCATTTTTTCAAGTTTTAAAGGCCTAGCTTCTCTCTCTAAACTCGAGCAACTCTCTCGGGTCCCAGGCCTCTTATGCATATTTCTCTCAAAACACGTCGTTATTCTATCAAAATAGTCGTGAAATGAGTTCTTGAAGATCTTAGAACAATATCTTCAAGGATCGATGATCACTGATCAACATCGAGCCAATGAGGAAATAAGGTTAGCTACTTAGGGACCACTACATCCCCTAAGTAGGTTGTTGTTCTTGGAACTCAAAGAACCGCAACCACCGATCAACCACCAGCCAACCACCGATCATGGAGAATGACGTAAACACTTAGGAAAGACCACATCCCCTAAGCAAGTATGTTCCTACCAAACCCCCTATGATTCTTGGTTGATTTTACACATATTGTTTTGTAAATAGTAGGATCATGTAAATAATACACTTAATTTCATGTTCTTAACACATAAAATCTATAAAAATCAAACAAACCCTAAAAACAACCTAGCAACCTTTTGATTTTGTCAAGAATACCAAGCAAGCACCTAATCTTAACTATAACAATTAAATTAGGGTTAAATCGTATAAGAATCATTCCAAGCATCTCAAGAGCATTCAAAACATGCCAAGACATTCAAAAATGTCAAATTATCCAACCACGTGGTAAAAATGCGTAAGGGTTCGAACAAAATGACTATTCCACCATGAGTTGTACATTGTCTATACAATTCTCCCTAAGAACATCGTATTTCTTTTATTTTTTAACTAAACAAAACACACACACACACACACACACACACACACACACACACACATATATATATATATATATATATATATATATATATATGTATACTACATATACAGACCCTTATGGCTAAGAACTCGGGAAAAAGGGAGTGCCTCTATTCCTTCGGGGATATGTGTGACTATTTTTCAGAAACCTTCCCGTTTTTCTTAATTATGAGTAGGACTAGCATAAATATATGGTATTAATTTTCACTTTTTAACTCACAATTTACACACAAACACTAAACTAATCAAAGCAAAGAAGTTCATTTGCAGTTCTTGACAAAATCAATGGTTTATTTTAAGGTTGTAATTCAGGTTTGTTCAATTAAAACTAATTGATAATCAACCAAAACTTAACTAAACTAACTCAGATTTAACCAAAACCGACCCATCTTTTCAAACATAACAGACTGAACTACATTTGACTTGATCTTTGGTAACCACCAAAAGTATGTAGGTAGCCCATAAGGGTTCGGTCACACCTCTAATAATAAACACAATTTTCAACGTAACAAGAATGAACTACATCCGACCTGATCTTTAGTAACCACCCAATGTACGTAGGCAACCCACGTGCGGGTTCGGTCTCATATCTAAACAACTTAGTCTTAGTTTGCATTTCATTTAGTATGGCTTGCATATTTACATATCTATTTGTATATAAGCAGTTATTGGGTGTCGTTGACTAATAGTAGTTGTAGTATTTACCTGCTTTCTATTAAATCATGTAAAAAATACATAAAAAGAACAAAAACTTTAAAAAAATAAAATTATTCTTGTTTAAGTAAATTGAAGAAAATTGTTAGGATAGTGTTTAACATTGAATATCTATTTAGGCTGAGGTACCATTTTTGGATGAGTGTCTTGGGGTGTCTAACACCTTCCCCGAGCATAACCGACTCTCGAACTTAAAGAATATCTCTAGTACATAGACCAATAAAAGTCAAAACACTGGTTATTTCAAAAGGAAAATGAATTTCCAAAATCTCAATGACCTGGAACACCATTTAACCTCATGCTAGGTGGAGACTCCATTTTTAACAAAAATCTAGGCCCAAGAAGTTTTTCAAAATCAACGCCTAGAAAAGCCCTTAAAAAACATTTTCAAAAAAAATGAATAGATTTAGATGACTTAGAGAGGAAGGGATAAAACTTGTTATCCTCTTCTCGATTTTCTACTTCTTCCGCTATCGAAATTGGAGGTGCGTCAGTGGTGTACCAAACTCGTATCAAAATCCAAGTCTTCTATGGTGCACGATGGGTTTATGGTATATGGATTTTAATGAAGTCTGGTTGCAAGATATTTAATTGGGCTATTTTGGATTTTATATGTTGTTGGTTTAATAGTGGTATCATGGGAATTTGATATGTTTTGTGTATTGTTAGTTTAGTGACGACTGTAGGCGTATCGAACTTGCTTCGAAATCGAATATTGTTTATCGAAATCATAAATTACCACGAAGGTTTGATGGTATGGTAGAATCTCTAACCACTTAAGGTAGAAGAACTATAAGGTATAATCTCTGACCACTTTAAGTAGGATAATATGGTAGAATCTCTGACCACTCAAGGTAGGATGGTATTGTTTTTTGCCTTTCCTTTTTTTTTACGTCGTTTGTCCTTTCTTCTATCTACCCTGAGATGTTAGTCACAAAATAAAAATAGCACGTAGACAATCGAAAGTCATAGTTTGCTTATAGGTTTACTAGATTTCTAGCAGTTTTTAACCCTCATTCTTTCTAAACCTGAGCAATTCTGAATTATCAATCAAATTTTGGATTTCTCAACTCGATTTTGGAATCGTTGTCTTTAGATGAACCTAAGAACTTCCTTAGGTGATGACAAAGCAACCGAAATTGAGTACTTCTTTCTTTTTTTCTTTATTTTAATTTTTATTTGTTTGTTATTTTTACCCCTAGTATCCCTTAATAGGGAATGAAGCTATGAATTTAGTCCCTCACTGCTTGGTGGAGAGTGTACAATGGATTTTATCAGTTCAAATCCATGTATGATAGAAACTGTGAGAACGCGCTCCAGTCCATGGTTGGGGTTCCTACAATTGGATGCCCGACCCTCCATAGGTTTCCTTGGAATATTTTCAAGGATTAGGTCAAGCGTAGTTCTCCCAACAAGCATCCCTTATTGTTTATTTAACAAGGAGAGTGAAAATGGGTTTCCCCAGGAAAGTTAAAGGACTTCTCCAAAGATGCGCCCTGATTCAAGGCTGAGAGAATGGAGTGAAGTTGGTAGCACGTAGATACGTTGCTACTTTCACCACAAGTGTACGGGTCAAGTTTTAGTATAATGGGAAGAGTTAGGGTTGTTGTATCCACATGGATTAGTTGAGATTATCGTTGAATACCACAATTATCCAATCCTAACTTTATTTAGGAGATAAAAATATGTTTTGTTTATACTATAAATACTAATCTAAAATACTAATTAAACTAATTATACTATAATATTATTTGAGAAGTTTAGGGGAATGGAGTATCTAGGGATTAACTTTATTTACTTAAACATGTTTGGTTTCATTTAGTTAACAATAACGGTATTCGACCTATCCAACAATCTCAGTATCATAAACTCATTCACTCCCTCTCCCGAGTGTAAAGTGAATGAATATGTGACTTCGCGTTAACGCCGAAGTCTCCCTCTAGCATTTTTTAGAACACATAGTCAAATAAGTCTTGCCCCAACATCATGGATTGCACAATTTCTAACTCCCTCCCGGGTTATTATATCATCACGTTGTGTTTAAACCCTATTCTGAATTCGGGGTTACCTCTCCCGAGTGTCAAACCCCAATTTCTAAATATATTTAAACAAGCATATAATGGAAATACAAGAACAATAAACACAATCGAATAGTGAAGAACAACCGTTAAAGAAACACAATTCAAACAAACGACATTTTCATAAACGATATTAATCACATAGATAATCCATGTTTAGCGAATGGCTATAACCGTATATACAATAAAAAATGAGCTAAACATGCTCAAACAAACTACCAAAGTTAAGAAATAAATAAATAAATGAAGGAACTTAGCTGTTATCCAAAGATGCGATGCTAAAACCACTCCGAGAGCGTTTCTCCTTTTTCGCTTTGTGATTTTCTTTTTCGGGTTTGGTTGAGTTCTCCCCAAAACCACTCTCAAATCTATATAATCCTCCAAGGAGGTCTCCTGGATGAAATTGAGAAGAGGAAGGAATTTAAAGGGAACAAAATATCTAAAAATATCTAAAAATCTACTTTACAGGTGTAGGGGTCACCGCAGCAGCGGTGGATTCACCGTTGCAGCAGTGGGTATGTCGGTTAACTTCACTGCTATAGTGGTGAGCATTCTGCTCAACTCTCTGTACTTTCATCACTGCAACGGTGAACCTTATGCACTCCTAGTATTTTCACCACTGCAGCGATGGGCTACAGTTGCAGATTTGGCCTTTTTGCTTAATTTTCATCATTCTTCTACTACTGTTCCATCAATTAGCTTGATTTTCAACCATTTTACCTCATTTTCGCCCCAAACACTTGATTTATACAAAAACACATAAAAAAGTATTAAAACATATTAAAACGCTATAAAAATACTCGAAAACTAGCAAAACCGGCTTAGGAATAAATAGATAATTACAACTATCAGAACTCAATACCTCTCTGATTTAACCAGACTCGCTTGGGTTTCCTACGTACCTTCGCAATTTACCAAGGATCAGGTTGTAACATAGTTCTAAACAATAGGATAATTTTAAGAATCATACATGTCGCAGGTATAGATAACTATGGTTATTGGCAGTAATCTGTTCTGGGTGATATTGACCCGGTCCTGACTATTGGTTTGCTAAAGTCTTTAAATGACCTTGTTTTTAAGCTTTACTGGTTGAGACCTGGTGCTTAGAGCACTTAAACGATGCTAGGACTTAACTCTAGGAAGATCCTATTAGATCCTAGCAAGGTCAATTTTCTAATGACATTCTGCTGCACCCCGATACTTCGTAGGAATGTGTAAGGTCTATTGTCAAGATGCCATTTATGTGTTATCGACTTGTTATCTAACTCCTGAGTTGGTTGAAGCCACTATTAGAGGCGGGCAATAGCATGGTGACTGGTGAGGTAATTGGGTGCAAGTGTCATGTCGATAATGGCCTATTGATGCAAAATGATATGCAGGATGCCACAAGCTCTTGTTGAAGTATGATGATTAATTTTATTCTCATTAGTATGGAAGTTATGTATACCTAAGTAAAATATGGTTCACGATGTTTGTGTAGTATTTTGATATTGACTTATATACTATAAGACGTTTTTTATGCTCAAATGTTTTACCTAGAATGTTTTCCTAGGTAATGTTTATACTAGGTACCTTTTTCTATTAGCCATCTCCCATGGACATTTCCATATTATCTCTAATACGGAAGGTTGACCAGTGCTTCTGAGAGGCTTTTGGCTCCTTTACTCCTTGCGTTGCAACTGAAATTTTGGTTTTTGATGATAGGATGGAAAGGTTTGGATTAGAATGATGGAAGGTTATTTCACGTTGACTAGTTGATGTTTGCCCAGTGATCTACCCAATAGGGGAGTGAATTGGGTAGTTATAAAATTAAATCAAATTATCAACTTATAACACTTTGAAAATTTAAATAATTAATTTTATCCTAAATTAATTATTATCTTTATAAGGCAGCAGATAAGTGTTCAAATCTAAGTGTACACCCAAACAATAATAAATAAAGAAAATAATAGTACAGTATACCACGATATATCCTGGTTCACCAAGCTACTCTTGGCTAATCCAGTCCTCCAAGCCCTATGAAGATTTGCACCCACTAAACCACTATGATCCCTTTAATCAGGTAGGAATTAAACTCTTACAAATAGTTATTTACATAGGCTTAGAATCAATCTTTACAATTCTTTTTCACGAACTAAGGAATAACCTTATCTTTTTCTCAGGTTAAAGATTAACCTAATTCTTTTATACTTAGGCTAAGAATTAAACCTTACAAAAACACTCCAAGTATCCTTTTACTCGATAAAGATTGAACTGTTACAAATTCACTCAAAATAATTATAGTCAAGAAGAATTACCCCTATCTCTTTTCACGGGAAAAGAGTAACCTGATCTTTTCGTCCTTAGGCAATGATCAAATCTTAATCTCTTTACCAGAAGAGATTGAAACCCAACTACCACTAATTCGATACTCCTAATAGTACCTAATCTGCACACAACTCACCAATTATAAGAAATTGATAAGTTCTTCCCACTCAGAACTTCTACCCCCTCAAATCAATTTAAACTCAATTAATGCCCTGATAATTACTAGTGATAGAATTAAGTGAGGAAACAAAAATCTGATCATAAAAATAATCCAGGTAGCACAAAATTGAGTACGTAATCAAATTATCACACAAATCATTTTAAAAGATTTTTATGCTTTTAAAGTTCAAAAATGATTTCTCGTACGATCAATTAACCAAGTAAGCGATAATAACAATAAACTCAATTAAGAATAAGATTGGAACAATCTCACCTAGAAAATGAAAAAATCTGATTATAATAGATATGGGCAACACACAAATAAGTATGTAATCAGATTTTCCCCAAAAATCATTTTAAAAATCTTTGTATGCAATTTAAAGTTCAGAAAATAATTTCACAATATCTAAAAGTCCAAGCAAGCAAAATAATAATTAGTTATAACAAAGAATTAAATCGTGGAACAATCTCACTAGAATATCACCAAAAGAATGAAGATTGAGTCGCAACAAAGCTTAGATCAGTAATGCCAAAATTCATCACACTTTTTCTCAAGAAACAATCTCACAATTAATTGCTCAATATAACCTCAGAATGATAACTCTCAGAAAGCTCAAGAACTTAAGGTTCTTGATAGAATGATAACTCTCAGAAAGCTCACGAATACTTAGTTCTTGATTGATTGGGATTATTAAGAATCTTAAAAACGCAGGTCTATATATAGGAAATTAAAACAAGTCCTCCAACGGCTAGTTTCCACTTATCATGACATTTAATTGCTCTAATAGACATCTTATATTATTATGACTCAATCCTGGTATAATTCACTCAGTTACAACTTTTAAAATATTCAATTTAGTCCCTCAAATATTTTCTCAACCTCAATTAGATAGGATAGAAAGAATTATATGAACCAATTTGAGAAATAATCAAAATATATGAACCATATCTATAGGGGTAACAAAATATCAATATAATATCTTAAATACCATTAGATCCCTAAGATAACTCTAAGATTCTAACCATAAAATGGCTTGTAACGGCTACTTTTTGAAAAAACTCATGAAATCCTCTAATCCTGAAACTTAACCATCGGTTGACCGACCAAAGTCCATAGGTTGACTGATCGATTCAGGTTGTAGCCAAAGACAAAAATTCAAGCCTGTCGGTCGACCACTGCTCCTTAGTCTATCGACTGAACAATTCAAGATGCTCCACAGGCCAAATTCCAGCTATGGTAGGTCGACCACTACTCCTCGGTTTGTCGACCTAACGATTCAAAAAGTTCAACATTTGGCCACAGGTTGACCCGTCAGTTAACCAATCGATTCAGAGATTGCACCATTCCCAGCCACTACTTCATCGATTGATCGATTCTCATTGATCGGTTGACCGATCTTGCTGGAACACTTCCTCCAAAATTAATTTTTAACTGAACTCTTCGATGTTTTTGCCCCTTTAACCGATTTTTTTTCTTGGTTAACTTAATTGACTTCTTAAATCAATTTTAATTTCTAATCTTTCTTACATTAATATTTCTTCTTTAATTTCATACAGCAACAAATATTTTTAACTAATTAGGATCCTATCAAAAACACACATAATCATAAAATTATTTTTGTGTCATGTGTGATCTTAATCAGGATACATTAAGAGTAAAAATTAACCTGAGTTATTTTCCCCTAGATTCTTCAAAATCTTCGGTCTCTTAATGCTCTTTTCTTTGTCAGTCTCTTGCATCCAAAATCATCTTCAACAATTTTCTCATGATTAAATCGTCAATGGAACTTTATCACTGAAACATTCAATAAACTCATTAGTTCCACCAAAAATATCAACATTTAATTGTTCACCAAAATCTTAGAATCAACAGTTGAGCTCAAGATATCCTAGAATGGAAACATCTGACTCGAAATAGAGATCATTGTTAAT
Source organism: Eucommia ulmoides (assembly GCA_016647705.1). Taxonomy (NCBI): domain Eukaryota; kingdom Viridiplantae; phylum Streptophyta; class Magnoliopsida; order Garryales; family Eucommiaceae; genus Eucommia; species Eucommia ulmoides. Next base: position 48,802,560 of record CM028339.1, on the reverse strand, counting down.
CTTGCTTTGGATTTGAATAACTTTTGGATGAAATTTTGGACGCGGGTTCAAGTGAATGGATTACTTAACAAAGCATCTTCTCTTTATTTTCCTCTACTTTCCCGAGTTTATTTCCAATGTCTTAGTTATTTTACCTATATGTGCCATGTATAATTCCTTTTAATTTTTAATGGAAGATGATTTTGGCTAAAGTATACTCATGTAATCATATTCAAACATTCCATTATCTTAGTGATTATTGCAATTTTTGCATCGGATTAATCTAAATTACGATAAATACAAGTTCAATAGTAATTTAGACCAAATATCTTTAGTTATTAGTTTAAAGAGGTTGTATAGTTCAATTCCACCAAGTTCTAATAATTGATCTTTTCTAAGATAGTTATTAGGATTACCTATGCCCTATATGTTTCCCGAGGTTTCTTCAACAGCTCTGGTTCACTTCTTTTTGTCTTGAACTGAAGGCAACCAGAATAGGCCTTCCCGAGATGACTCAAATGAGGGAGAAAAGAAATGATTGAGAAACAAGTGCTAGTTAATGATGACTAACAAATGCTGGTCTATCCTCGTAGTGTTGAGAGAATCATTTATATTTTGTTTCTTTCTTCTTCTTCTTTTCTTTCACTCGGGCAAATAGGGACTTATGCTTTTTATATAATTCATTTAGCAAACTTTGGGTAGTAATCCCGGTCCAGTTAGCCAAGCCACTAGGTGTTGAGACACCCCTACAACTTAATAGTCTAATTATATCGATAGTGTAATTCACCCGATTTCATTCGTGTAACCACTCAGTGTTTAAAAACTTTCTGAGACTAGTCTTTATTTTATTATTTTCTTTTTCTCTTAACACGTACTTTCAGGATTTACATTTTGGAGAATTTTATGGTAGTTTGAGTCAATTTCGACGTCTTCATTGTTTTTGCCCCTATCCTGAATACTTTATATTTACCGGCTCTTATCCAATAAAATCTCTTTGTCTTTTTTCCAACTTGATCCTTTTCTTCTTTGGATGAAAGATTCTCTTAGTTAACTGCTTATTCCTTTTGAGAATTTTGTGGAAGGCAAGGTCTCATAGATTTCTAAGGATTTCTTTGATCGAATCTTCCAGTTCTTCGGAAACATGACCTTGGCTACTTGATTTGTCCTTGAGAAGAGTTTTTGGTAACATGCCCCCCTCTTAAGAATTTTCTTAGGGAGAAGCTAGATTCTAAGGTTACTTTCTTCTTCTCAGGATTCGTTAAGAGCGATATCAATCAAAGGCCTCTCTTCCAATATCCCAAAGTCCTTTTGATAGGTATGTTAGCTACAATACTCCTTGGTTTCTTCACAACTCTCAGGTTGGAACTTATGTAATGATTTCACATTGGGGTCCTCGATTTTCTTTCCAACTTTCTTAGATTTTTTTGTCAATATATCACCATCGTCTAGTTAAAACAAGACATCTCTTTTAACATTTTCCTTCCAATGTTGGCCTAATTTAGTATTTAAATCATGTCACCATTATTTTGATTATTTGCAGTGTGTGAATTACGACAGGCAAATTAATTTACGAATGTTGGATTATAAAGACCTGAGTCGACCTTAGATAAAATAAGCCTACATTTAATGATACATAGATTTAGTATATAGTCATATAAGATAATACCTAATTCATTAGAAATGACTTAAGAAGTTAAGGGAAAGACAGAGATAGATGTTACTCCTCTACCCCTTGATGGTCAAATTTTCTCCCGAGATACTTATAATTCCTATCTAAATGTGATCCTAAATATAGTTCTTGAGGTCATGGCACTGGTTAGTATTGATCCTAAGATTTTGATAGACAATTAAATGCTGATGTTTTTTGTGGAACTAACGATTTTATTGAGTGTTTCAGTTTATTAGTTCCAGTTATGAAAATGATCATGAATATATTGTGACAATGCTAAAGATGATGACAAAGATGATGGAAAATTAAGAATTAGGAGAAATTGAAGAACCTAGGGAAAACAACTCAGCTTAAATTTTAACTCTTAATGTATCTCGGTTAGGATCACACACGACACAAAATATTTTTCAAAATTATGTGTGTTTTTATAGGATCCTAATTAGTTAAATTATTTTCTCTTATGTGTAATTGAAAAAAAAATAAAGATAATTGATTAAAATTGAATTTAAAATTTTAATGGAGTTAACAGAGAAAAAAAATCGGTTAAAGGGGTGAAAACGTCAAAGAAAATGAATTAAAATTGACTTAAGGAGAGGCTTCCAGCATTGATCAATCGACTTATAAAATATAAGTGAAGTTTTTGAATCTCTCGGTCGACAGGTAGGTTGACCTATGGCCAAAAGAGGAACTCTCTAGATCTCTAGGTCAACAGATAGGTCGACCTGAGAAACTTGCTAAATCGTCTGGTCGATAGGTAAAGTATGGGCGATCGACCGATATGCGAATAATTTTTGGATTAGCTACATCCTGAATCAGGCGATCGATCGACAGATGGATCTGTTTCAGGTTTAGAAGATTTCGAGGATTCTGATCAAACAGTAGCAGTTACTAGCTGTTTATGGTTAAGATATGCTAGATATCTTAGGGATCTGATATATTTTAAGTTATTTAAATGATATTTGAATATTTCTATAGATATGGTTCAAATAGTTTTTATATCTCTCAATTTGGTACATGAAATTGTTTCAATATTATCAACTTGAGTTTAAGTAAATGTTTGAGGGACTTAATTGAATATTTTAAGAGATATTTTAAGTGAATTATACCAGGAATGAATCATTATGATATATAAGGTCTATTGGTGTAATTAAATGTCATGATTTATGGGAACTAGCCGTTGGAGGGCTTATTTTATTCTCTTATAAGTAAACCTGCATTTTTTAGGTTTTAATTAATCAAGATAATCCCAATCATTCTGAGTTATTCAGCTCTCGTGCTTTCTAAGAGTAATCATATTGAGTGCATTGTGAAATCTTTCTTGAGATTTGTTCTCGAGAAATATTTATTGTGGATTATTGCTACTACCAATCTGAAGTGTCATTATTATTCTTTCAGTGGAATCCTAGTGAGATAATTCCAAATTACTTACTATTAATTGTTTCTTGATTCTATTATTTATTATTTGGAATTTGATCTTTGAGAATATTTTTCGAATTTTTTATTGAAAATTATTTTTGAAACAATTTCTCGAGAAAATCTGATTACGTGCTTAACTGTTTGCTACCCATCTTCATTTGAAATCAGATTTTGAAATACTCACTTTTCTATCACTAGTATGGGACATTAATTAAGTTTGAATTTATCTGGGGTGGTAGAAGCTCCGAGTGAGAAAATCACTTATCAATTGTTTGTAATTGGTGAGTTGAGTGTTGGATTAGATACTACTGAGAGTGTCTAATCAAGGGTAGTTGGTTTCAATCTCTTCCGATAAAGAGATTGAGGTTTTGATCTTTGCCTAGGGTATAAAAAGATTAAGTTTTAATTCTTCTTTTATACAATTGTGAGTGAATTGTAACGGTTCAATCCTTACCAGGTAAAAGGATATTTGGAGCATGTTTGTGTGAGGTTTAATTCTTGAGCCTAAGGTATAAAAAGGATTAGGTCGTGATTCTCCCAATAATAGAATTAGGTTAATCTTCTGCCTGGTAAAAAGATAGAGGTTATTCCTTAACCTGTGAAAATGAATTGTAAAGGTTGATTTTGAGCCTACGAAAAGAATCATTATGAGGGTTTGGTTCCTACCGTTAAAGGGATCTTGAGTTTAATGGGTACAACTCTCCGCGGAGCTCGGGGGACTAGATTAGCCAAGAGTAGCTTTGTGAACCAGTATAAATTTATGTGTGCTGCATTATTTATATTGTTTATTTTTTGTTGTTTGGGTGTGTACCTAGTTAATAACACATATCCGCTACTATAAAGATAATAATTAATTTTAGGATAAAATTAATTATTTGATTTTCGAAGTGTTATATTCTGATAATTTTTAATACTACCCAATTCTCCCCCTTCTTAGGTAGCTCACTGGGCCAATAGTTAGTGTGATGACCAGCTGTACGTCGAGGTTTTAATCACTCGCGTATTGACTACTCGTAAGTGCACGAGGTCTAGTTTCAATATAGTGATCGTGAGATCGAATATCATTCCACTGGGAATAGTGTAATTTAGTTGAATATGGTGATTGGCATAGTCTTATATTATCCCGACTTTTCAAGAATTGTTTGTATTCTAATTAACAACTAAGATAAATGAAAACTATTAGGTTAGTTCTAATTATATTAATTACTTAGGTATTGATTTCTTTCATATAATACATATTTGATTTCATTTTGTTAGCTATAACGGTGTTTATCTATTCTGACAATCTTTGTATTTACAACTCCTCTGCTTTCTCTCCCGAGTGTAAGATGGGGGATTACACGACTTCGTGTTAACGGAAAAGTCCCCCTCGATGCCTTAACGACCCTAGGTCGCGTGAGTCTTGAGCCAACGTCATGAATTGCACACATTCTAACGCCCTCCTAGGTCGTTAGAACGTCACATGGCATTTACCCTAGTCCGAATCCGGGGTTACCTTTCCCGAGTGTCAAACCCCGTATTCTCAGTTTATCAATACAAGCATAATATCAAGAATAACGGTAAACATAATCGGATTTAGACAAAAATCAATTAAAGTAACATTAATTCATTCAAACTAGCATTTACATGATTTCAACAACACCTAAGTAATATTTAACTAATACTACATGATCTTCGCCATATCAAATACAAAACAAGAGTGATTTAACATCATTAGATATGGAAAAGTACTTACAAAGATAAAAATAAGAGAAGAACGATCAAATCTGAGAATGGAACAGTCCACTGTCGCTTCATATCGCTCCACAAATGTTTCCTCTTTGTCCAAATGATGAACCTCATCCTTGATCTCTCAAGAATAGCTTAAGAACACTATATTAGGGTTAGGAACCTTCAACAACCTTTAAAAGACGTGGGAGAGTGGTATTTACAGGCCTAAGGTTTCAAAAATATCTAAAAATATCTTTTCTTCTATGCAGAGCTTACCGCCGCGGCGGTAAGTAAGTCAGTTTAACTTTCACCGCGGCGGTGGGATTTCTCGTCGCGGCGGTGGAACAATTCCAAAACTATCTAATCTTTTGCCGCCGTGATAGTAGACTTTGCACCGCGGCGGTGGGGCTTTGCTCAATTTAAGCACTCTCTGTACTCTCACCGCCGCGGCGATGTCTCTTATGATCTTGAAGCTTTGTTTCTTCATCATTTCTTTACCATTTTCCCACCGTTTTCGCTCGTTTATCGCTTATATGCGTCCCTATACCTGAATTATATAAAAACTAACAAAAACTCAATTAAATATAACTAATTCACTCGAAAACTACTAAATCCGACTAAGAAGTAGATAGGTATTTTCTACCTATCCAATACCCCCAAACTTGGAATTTTGCTAGTCCTCAAGCAAAACACTAACACTAAACTAAACAAACTAACTAAAAATAAAAAACTTGAAACACAAAAGAAGTAAATGCATGTAAGTATAAAGTTCAATCAAAATGGCCAATTTGTTCCTCTCTCGACATCCCTAAATCTAATCAAGTTCAGGAAATAACTCACACCAAGTGGTGTTCTAGAATTTCAACATTCAATATCAATAAAAACCATTCTAGATCCATTGAATGTGTGTGTGTAAGAACTCAAATGCATAATTACACACATACCGGATTGGATTATTTAATTGTTAAGTTCATAACGTATACTATTTAAGGATTCAAGAAAACCATACACTTGATTTGGTGTCTACTATCCACTAATGTAGGCTCGGATATTCACAGAGATCAATAGGGCTTTGTTTGGCTTTGGAGACTAACCACGGGTATCACTGGAATTCAAAATAGATAATCGGTTTAATTGATCGATACCCGAGGTAAAATCGCTTGTCGCTATCCTCTTTCATAACTCCCTACCTTTAAAGTATAACTCTGAATGAGAATTAAAGATCCTTGTATTCACTTGTCGAAAGAAAAGAAAATAAAAATTATATTTTCATAGTTGTTTTTTTTTTGTTTTTTTTTTCAATAACACATTCCTAAATTAATTCAAATTATTACAGTTTTAGGAGCGTGAAAAAAAGAAGTTAGAGAAACACACCCCCAAACTTATTCGAATTTATAAAATTTTAGGAATATGCAAAAAAAATGGAAGAAACACACCCCCAAACTTATTTTAGGAGCGTGTGAATAGAAATACTAAAATGACAAGTGAATAAACTAATACCAAGTCAATAAAAATTCAACCGAAACCCCACCGCTCACTTAATTTTACTCAATTGGAAAATTAGGCTTAGCGACATTGGTTTAGGAAAAATTTAAATGAAAAGAGTATTTGAACGTTTTCAGAATTTATTACGTCATTGACTTTGATAGGGAAAATAAGGGATGAAATTTTTCAGGTTAGCTACAACGATTCAAGCGAAAAAATGACGGCCCAAATCACGTCTCCATAATTATCTTACCTAGGATTTCGCCTCAAGTTTCCCCCAAATCAAGTTCTAGATTCCTCATTTTTGTCATGAACTTCATATTGAATAATCGGCGTCTAATTGCTCAGATTATTATATAATGAATCCGAATGTCGTGCGATTTTTGGATCGAGATAATTTTTACTCAATCGACATTTTAAGCACACAAAACACACATGGAAGGCATTACCCCCGACCTCAATATGCAATTAAGGGATCATTCTCATTATCGGGACTTGGCCCAAATGAACTCAACAACCAAACATGTAAATACAACTTCAAACATACACATTTATAAACTAAATCTAATACTAACATTTAACTAGTCTAAATACTACACATGCAAAAACAAAAATTAAACTAAACTAAACTAGAAATTAAAAGCTAAACATACATTAAAACATAAAATTAACATACATAAATATAATTCTGTACATCAAAAAAATTTGCATTTTGTTCAAAAAATAATGGTTCAATTTTCTTCTACAAAAACTCAAAAATGGATGAACACCCCCAAACTGAGACATGGCAGTGTCCACACTGTCTAGCAGCGAACCCAATAACTGAATATAGGATGTAAAAATAGAAAACGGGGTTCGGACACATACCTAGGAGATAAGACAAAGGAGTCTTACCTCCTAATGTTCACCTGGGGAATGATCATCACCACCACTTTCATGCCAGAAAGGAAACTATATTGGTTACAAAAGGTGCGGCGGCACCTGCGGCATATTCAGAAACATATCCATCTTGATGTAGAGGCCCTCGTAAATGAGTCAATTGACTTGATCTTGATAGCACCCGACTTGATCCTGGTATGTCCATAGCTTGTATTGCCCTTGTCAAATATCTCAGAGTTCTTGGTAAACTCGCTCCCCATCGAATCCGGCCCGTCCGGGTACCTCAGGAATTGGGGTCTCAAAAGGCCCTGTCTCGTCTCCCGCATGTTCAGCTTCTTCTTCTGCTCCTCCCGATGTTTGGCCTTGAGCGCTCCCGCTCGACATCCTTGCAATAACGGCCGAATCGAGGGGGTTGGTTGGAAAAAATGGGCTATCCCCATGGATCACCACCCCAGCTCGTCGACACAACTTCGTGTGTAAGTTTGGACAGGGTAGGCCTCCTTTGGTTGTCCTCACGGAATGTAGAATAGAAGAATATATGTGAGATCCGATGTCAAGCGATTTTCCCCGCTTAATGGAATGTAACACAATAGCACGCTCCTTTGACATGTCCGAAAAGTGAGAGGTTGGGATCAGGCTGCCACATATGAAGTGGTGCTATATCTTCGGGTTTGACTTTAGGAATTTGGCGGGGAATTTTGCTTGATCTGGCCCTATGATGGTCTATTGGACATTGCCCGTTGTCAAGTCCCAGATCATGTCTTCCATACTTGGTCGGTACCCAGAATAAGGCTCTTCAAAATGTGGCAGCGGTCCCAATCCCAATACCTCATTCAATTTTTCAGGACTGAAGAGGATAATCTTGCCTTGAACCTTCGTCCGGTTCTATTGAGCTTCAGTGGCATTTGCGTAAAACTCCCAGACTACGAAAACTTCACTGAAGGGAGACGATTTGCAAAATTCCTCCCAACGTCAGCTTTGAATAACGCTTTGAAATTTCACTTAGAGATATTCAAGGGGCCCAAATCTTCATTGCTTTATGCACGATCTGGTAAACTCATGCTTAAGGAAACGCTCATCGGCTTCCTTCGAAACGAAACGGGTGGAATCGAAGTCAGGAGCCGACCCTGATCCTTCACCCCTTGCCCTCTTCGAAGCAACTTGTTTTGGCATGGTTCCTAGATATCACATTCACAAACAAGACAAACCCAATCATATACGCACAATGAAAAATAGTCTCTATATCAACACTATCAAGAACAAGGCTTTATCTCTATAGACATCCATTACTTGCAACGATTTCAACAAAATACTAACAATGTAGCATGCATTTTTATTTCACACAATTAAACAATCCATTTAAACATGTTTATCACCAAGAATCAAACCAAAATCCCAAAGAAATTTGAAATCGCGAAAATAGGGTTTAACGGGTTTAGGGCAAAACTTCAAAATCCAATGATTTTTTACTTTAATCAAGCAAAACAACCAATAATTTCAACAAAAAGACAAAATTTAAAGTAAAATAAACTTAATTGTTGAGAAATTACGGTCCAATCGAAAGAAAATGAAGAAATCGCACCGTTTCTTCAAAAACCCTAGATTTTCGGAAATGGGGGTGGAAATCCAATTCTTGGTGGTTGATTCGTGGTGGAAATCATGATTTTTAGCAATGGAAGGATGATTTTAGAGTATTTGAATGGTTTGGAAGTGATGGTTTAGATAGATTTTAGTTTGAGAGAGAAGGGGTGAGATTTTCTTCGTAGGGCGCTGTATTTTCTATTCAAACTGATGCGTCACCGCCACGGCGATGGGATTTCTCGCCGTGGCGCTGAAGCGTCTTGTTGAAAAATGCCCATCCAAATGTTTTACAACCGCGGCGGTAGGATTATCGCCACGGCGATGGGCTTTGTTGATTTTTTCTTCATTTTTCTTAACAAAACACCTCACCACTCATTTTCACTTCTCTATTTCAACAATTTTAAGTACAAAACTCAACCCTGAATATCTATACTCCTAAACTCACCACCAAACATGTTCCGAGACCATTCCGACCTCCAAAAAGTAATTAATACAAAATTTGGGCAAGCTTCATACCCTCAGAGACATATCATAAAAATTTGTTGGATTTAACGTCCCTAGCTGGACGTTTATGAATTCCAGCTTTAGCCTTCAACGAGGGAGGTGTTCTCCACAACTCGCTCTTCATCTTTGAAGTAGTGCTTGATCCGCTCCCCGTTAACTTAGAAAGTTCGTCCGTTTTCACCTTCCAACTCGATAAAACCAAATGGATAAAATGCTTGATCTGGAATGGTTCAGACCACCGAGACTTCAACTTTCCGAGAAAGAGTCTCAGTATTGAATTAAACAACAGAACTTGTTGGCCCGGACTGAACTCCCTCCTAACTATCATTTTATCATACCACTTCTTCGTTTTATCCTTGTACAGCTTGGCATTCTCATAAGTCTCGTGATAGAATTCTTCTATTTCATTTAATTGGAGGAGACGTTGCACACCAAAAGCCATGAAGTCAAAATTGAGTTTCTTTATCGCCCAGAATGCACAATGTTCCTATTCAACGGGTAAATTACACGCTTTCCCACTAATCGATACGGAGACATATCGATCGGTGTCTTAAAAGTAGTACAGTATGCCCATAAAGCATCATCACGCTTCACCGCCCAATCCTTGCGATTTGTATGAACCATTTTTTCCAGAATTAGCTTGATTTCTCGGTTAGAAACTTCAGCATGGCCATTTGCCTTTAGGTGGTATAGTAGCGCCACCTTATGCCTAACCCCATACTTTGCTAACAAAGCATTAAGCATTTTGTTACAGAAGTAGGTTCCCTCATCACTGATTAAGGCTCAAGGTATCCCGAACCGTGTCATGACGTTTTGTTGAAAGAACTTTAAGACCACTTTGGTATCATTGGTAGGTGTTGCCACGGCCTCGACCCATTTGGACACATAATCCACCGCTAATAAAATATACTCATTGCCAAACGATGGCGAAAATGGCCCCATGAAATCAATGCCCCATACATCAAACAACTCAAGTTCAAGAATGGACATCAATGGAAATTCAGCCTTCTCGATATGTTACCCACCCTTTGGCATCTATCACAAGTTTTTACAAACGTGTATGAATCTTTAAACAAAGAAGGCCAGTAAAAACCTTATTAAAGCATTTTCGCTGCTATCCGAGTTGTACCAAAATGGCTGCCACATGGTGATGAATGGCAGTGATATAGAATCATCTCCACTTCTGGAACACATCTCCAAATCACCTGATCAGTACACTTCTTGAAGAGCAACGGCTCGTCCCACAAGTAATACTTTGAATCGAAAAGAAATTTCTTCCTTTGGCCTCTTGTCAAATCTGGTGGTAACACACTACATGCAAGAAAGTTCACAACGTCTGCAAATCACGGAAGTGCATTTTCAACTAAGAATCACTATTCGTCAGGGAACACCTCCGTGATTCTAGAGTCCTCACCAACGTCTTCTTAAGTCAACCTTGACAGATGGTCTGCGACAACATTCTCATTCCCCTTTTTATCTCTTATTTCAGTATCGAACTCTTGCAATAAAAGAATCCACCTTATCAATCTCGGTTTGGCGTCTTTCTTTGCAAATAAGTACCGGATAGCCACGTGATCCATGTAGACGATCACTTTTGATCCAATGATATACGACCGGAACTTATCACAAGCAAAAACAACAGCTAGCATTTCTTTCTCCGTCGTGGTGTAATTCTCCTGGGCATCATTCAATGTCTTACTCGCATAATAGATAGATCAAAAGATTTTCTCCTTCCATTGGCCTAACACCACGCCAACAGCATAGTCACTCGCATTGCACATAATCTAAAATGGCACCTCCCGGTCTGGAGCGACCATTATAGAAGCCGTGATCAACTTCTCATTTATAGCCTTGAAAGCTTCCATGCAAGCCTCATTGAATTCAAATGGAGTATCGTTCTCAAGTAGGTGACATAACGGCTTCACCGTCTTTGAGAAGTCCTTGATAAAGCGCCGGTAAAAGCCGGTATGCCCCACGAAACTTCGAACTCCTTTTACATTAATTGGTGGCAGAAGGTTCTCAATTATTTCAATCTTTGCTCAGTCTACCTCAAGCCCCTTGGAAGAGACTCGATGACCTAACACGATCCCCTATTTGACCATAAAGTGGCACTTCTCCCAATTAAGAACTAAATTCTTCTCCTCACATCGGTCGAGAACAAGCGCCAAATTGTATAAACAGTGATCAAAAGACGACCCGAAAACTGAAAAGTCACCCATGAAGATTTCTATTTTCTCCTCCAACATATCCGAAAATATTTCCATCATACACCGTTGAAACGTTGTCGGTGCATTGCAAAGGCTGAACGGCATACGTCCATAAGCGAACGTCTCATACGGGTATGTGAAAGTAATCTTTTCTTGGTCCTTCGATGCAATGGCTATTTAATTATAACTTGAATAGCTATTAAGAAAGCAATAGTAATCATATCCGGCTAATCGATCGAGCAGTTGGTCAATGAAAGGAAGAGAAAAATGATATTTCCTCGTCGCCTTATTCTATCTTCTATAATCAATGCACACACGCCATCCCGTCATGGTCTATATAGGAATAAGATCGTCCTTATCATTCTTTACCATCTCCATACCTCCTTTCTTAGGCCCCACTTGTATCGAGCTAACCCACTCGCTATCGGATATAGCATATATAATTCCCGCATTCAAGAGCTTTAACACCTCCGCTCTTACCACTTCTTTCAATGCCGGATTTGGCCGCCTTTGATGCTCAATAGAGGGTTTAAATGAGTCATCCATCAAGATCTTATGCATGAAAATAGAAAGGCTAATTCTTTTGATATCTGAGATAAACCAAGCGAAAGTGGATCGATACCGCTTCAAAATTCTTAGCAACTTACTCTCCTCTTCTTCCGTCAAAGATGATGAAATTATAACCGGATTGGTTGAATTCTCTCCCAAAAAGATATACCGAAGATGCTCCAGTAATTGTTGAGTATTAATCCACTGTGAGGTGGATTTGATTCCTCAGGAGAGTTTACAACTTCTTCAATCACCATCACATGAATAGGATCTTCTACGTCTTTAGATTGAGCATCCAAAGTCAGCACGTAGTCCACAACTTCAAGTTCCGTGGTAGAGCCTTCCTCACCAAGATCCCCCATAGATAAGGAATTTGTGAGTATGTGCTCTAATGAATCCGTCTCCATATTTGCAAGAAAGAATTCCCTCACACAAGAGTCCACAACATCAACTCGATTGCATTTGGGAAGTTCATCCGGAAAGTTCATTGTTTTAAAAATGTTGAACTTTATATTTCCATCATTCACCCTCAACGTCAGATTTCCATTATGCACATCGATTAAGGCCTTTCCCGTTGTAAGAAAAGGTCTTCCAAGGATGATCGAGATTTCCCTATCTTCTTATATTTCTAGCATAACGAAATCCATCGGAAAGATGAATTTGTCGACCTTCACCAGCACATCCTCAATGATGCCTTTAGGATAGGTTAATGAATGATCCACCATTTAGAGGGAAATCGTTATCAGCTTTACACTCCCAAGTCCCAACTTCTGATAAACAGAAGAAGGCATCAAATTAATACTAGCCCCAAGATCACAAAGAGCCTTATCAAAATGAGATTTCCCGATAATACAAGGAATTGTGAAACTACCTGGATCCTTCAATTTGGTAGGCAACTTCCTTTATAGTATAGCATTACATTCCTCCGTTAACTTTACCGTTTCCTACTCCTCCAACTTTCTCTTCTTTGTTATGATATTTTTCAAAAACTTATCATAGTTGGGCATTTGCTTCAATGCATCCACAAAAGGAATGTTGATGTGAATTTTCTTGAAGATTTCAAGAAATTTTTCAAATTGTGAATCCAACTTCCTCTTTTGGAATCTTTGAGGATATGGCAATGGCGTAGCTAGAATCGGTGGATTTTCAGAAAATGTTACTCGTCCCGGCATCACCCTTTCATCTCTTCTTCTCTCCTTAACTTTCTCGTGTTTATTCTCCTCATTCTTGTATCTCTTTTTGTCTTCATTCTTAGCCTCACGTCTTTCATTGATTTTCTCATGAACTTTCTCCTCTACAATTTTCTTTGGTTCATCATGTTCAAACTCATGACTTACCCCCGGCTCATCTTCCATTGGCTTGCTTGCCTCCATTTCTCTTTTGCTCCTCAACTTAATCACCTTTCATTCTCTAGGTTTGGTTTTCATGTTGCTTGGAAACTTTCCCTTATTTTGCTCTTGGATGGACCTAGCAAGCTACGCGATTTGAGTTTCTAAAGATTTCACCGTGGCATTGGTGTTTGTACAAGTTGTATCAATCGAGTCAAGCCATATTGCATACTTGTTCAGCCGGTTGGGCGTCTCACGCATAATAGTCTAAGTCTCCTTCATGAAAGAACTCAATATTTCATCCAAATTTTATTTTGGATTATGCATAGGGTTTTGTTGCATTTGACGGTTAGGTTGCATTGGATATCCTGGAGCTTGGTTTCCATATCCCGTAGGTGGCCACAAAGAGTTATGGTTATTCACATAAGAAAAATTCTCATGATTGCGAAGTCCAGGATTGTAATGAGTTGGAATGTTGGTAGCGGGCCTGAAAGTATAGGCTCGATTGTTCAGAAAGTGGCATTCCTCAAACTCATTATCCAATCCGGTTTGAGAACAACTTGTAACATTCTCCTCTCGATGACTTGATAAAGGACATTTTGTAGATAAGGTGACCACTTGATCAGATAGTCTTGACATTTGGGCCGATAAGGTTGCGAGATACTCAGACTCTTGAATAGAAGAGACCCTTCTTCCCGTGTTTCTCTCATTCGGCCATTGATAATTATTGGTCGCCATTTCTTCCAACAATGCATTAGCTTCAGTCGGGGTTTTAAACAACAACGATCCTCCCGAGGCAACATCAACGATTGTTCTGGTTTGGCCTTCTAACCCGTTGTAAAAGATATGGGTTTGAAACTAATCATAATACCCATGTTGAGGGCACCTTCGCAATAAGTCTTTGAATCGCTCCCACGCTTCAAACAACGGCTCAAAATCTCTTTGGCAAAACTGTGCAATCTTGTCGCGGAGTTGAGAAGTCTTGAAAGGCGAGAAGAACTTAGTGAGGAACCTTTGAGCTAGGTCCTCCCAAGTTTTTATGCTTCCCGATTGGATAGATTGCAACCAACCCCATGCTCTATCATGCAATGAGAATGGAAATAACCACAAACGGATAACATCCTCAGCAACTCCATTTATCTTCATAGTATCACAAATCTCCAGAAAAGTGGCCAAATGAACATTGGGATCTTCGTGAAGATTCCCTCCATATTGGTTTTGTTAAACCATGTTGATCAGGGCGGGCTTCAACTCGAAATTATTCACCTGAATCGGTTGCCTCCGAATGCCGAAGAAGTTCTCCAACATCAATGGTCGGTAGTAATCCCGAAGGACACTTTGTGGGTGCTCTGGTTCCGAAGGCTGGAATGCCTACAGCATGGGCGGTTGTTGGATATGTTCTTCCCTACCGGCCATAGTAGTACATTGATCTTCTTTCTTTTGACGTATTCTTTTACTACGCCGCATGCACTGCTCAGTCACAACAAATAAATCAAATAAACAAATGAATTGAATGAAAATTAAGACAAAAGAATTATCGTGATTAATATTCAACCACTTGGTCACAATATCAACCAAATTGAAAACACTGTGATTCCCCGGCAACGGCGCCAAAAACCTGTACGTCGAGATTTTAATCGCTCGCGTATTTACTACTCGCAAGTACGCGAGGTCTGGTATTAATATAATGATCATGAGATCGGATATCGTTCCACTAGGAATAGTGTAATTTAGTTGAATATGGTGATTGACATAGTCTTATATTATCTCGACTTTTCAAGAATTATTTGTATTCTAATTAACAACTAAGATAAATGACAACTATTAGGTTAGTTCTAATTACATTAATTACTTAGGTATTGATTTCTTTCATAAAATACATATTTGATTTCATTTAGTTAGCTATAACGATGTTTATCTATTCTGACAATCTCTATATCTACAACTCTTCCGCTGCCTCTCCCAAGTGTAAGACGGAGGATTACACAACTTCGTGTCAATGAAAAAGTCCCCCTCGATGCCTTAACGACCCTAGGTTGCGTGAGTCTTGAGCCAACGTCATGGATTGCACATGTTCTAATGCCCTCCCGACTCGTTAGAAAGTCACGTTGCATTTACCCTAATCTGAATCCAGGGTTACTTCTCCCGAGTGTCAAACCCCGTATTCTCGGTTTATCAATACAAGCATAATATCAAGAATAACGGTAAACACAATCGAATTTAGACAAAAATCAATTAAAGTAACATTAATTCATTCAAACTAGCATTTACATGATTTCAACGACACCTAAGTAATATTTAACTAATACTACATGATCTTAGTCATCTACCATAAAAAACAAGAGTGATTCAACATCATTAGATATGAAAAAGTAATTACAAAGATAAAACCAAGAGAAGAACTATCAAATTTGAGAATGGAACGGTCCACTATCGCTTAATATCACTCCACAAATGTTTCCTCTTTGTCCAAATGATGAACCTCCTCCTTGATCTCTCAAGAATAGCTTAAGAACACTATATTAGGGTTAGGAACCTTCAACAACCTTTAAAAGACGTGGGAGAGTGGTATTTATAGGCCTAAGGTTTCAAAAATATCTAAAAATATATTTTCTTCTGTACAGAGCTTACCGCCTCGGTAGTGAGTAAGTCGGTTTAACTTTTACTGCAGCGGTGGAAAAGTTCCAAAACTCTCTGATCTTTTGTCGCCGCTGCAGTGGTCCTTGTGCCATGGCAGTGGGGTTTTGCTCAATTTTGAGCACTCTCTACACTCTCACCGTCGCGACGGTGGTTTCTTCGCCGCGGCGATGGCTCTTGTGATCTTGAAACTTTGTTTCTTCATTATTTCTTTACCATTTTCCCACCGTTTTTGCTCATTTATCGCTTATTTGCGTCCCTATACCTGAATTATATAAAAACTAACAAAAACACAATTAAATATAACTAATTCACTCGAAAACTACTAAATCCGGCTAAGAAGTAGATAAGTATTTTCTACCTATCACCAGTCCCTCTAGAGTGGTATGGACAAAATGTGCAATGGTTAAACCTCAGAGGATTTCTATGGCGGGGGGGAATAGGTTCTTAACAACTTATTTTCGAAAAAGTAGCAGTAGATTCGAGATAGTGGAATAGGGAGTGAGGTGAACTGTCTTTTCTTTTTAAGTGCTTGGATAGGATTGAATATTTGATGAGGCAATTAAATTGGAGTCTGCATTTGCTTGCGGGTTTGAGGAGAGCTGCTTGGAGATGAAGAAGATATGAAAGGTTGGTGCTATGGATGGATAGGGGGCCTGGTAACCTGTTTGACATCTTTATAATAGATTGGTCCATGTAGTCCATCTGTTTTTCATATTTTGGAAACATATTCTTGGACTGAGTTTTCATTAGGTTTTAGGTTTTTCTCCCAACTTGGTAGTTCTTGGCTTGGGGGCAGTGGAAAAATGTCATCCCCTTGTCTAGCAAGGTTATTGTGATTTTATGTGGCAATCAATTCTTCATGAGGGAGATTCTTGATTCTTATTTTGTCCCAATGATTTATCACGGTAAGGGCATCTCTAGGTTATGGTAATTGATCTTCCTTTCTCTTTTATTAGAATAGAGAGGCAAGGTTCATCTAGCTCAGTGCTTGTTTCAGGGCTGTAATGTTTCCTTACATTGGGAAAATCTTGGATTTGTTTTGAGTATTATCAGTAGAGGAAGGGATCAAGTCCATTTTACGATCTTGCAAGCGAATCTCGGATGGGTATTAGCAAAAGTTACCTAAAGCAAAAAAAAATTAGGATTATTAAGTGATTAAAAACCTAGATCCTAACTAATGAACTATAAAGGTTTTCTTATGCAAATTATCGTTATCCATGATTATTTTTTTCCTATGTATGAATATGTCTATATGAATGGATGATTATGTTTATGTTATATGTGTGCAATCCTAGGAAGAAGTAGCTCTAGTAGGCAACTTCTGGACAGACCTCGAATTGGACTTGGTTTCGTAGGACCAAGGGTAACTCGAATTTTTTTATTTTATTTTATTTTTGGATTGTTATTGACTTGGAAGTTATATTCATCTAGGATTATGGCACAGTTGACCTTTTATCCTAAAGATATGGACCATTACTCTTAAGACTTAATGACATAATTTTATTCCTAAAAAACGATTCAATGCTCCTAGAACTTAACGACAGACCTCTTTTTTTCTTCCTCAAAAGTGGATCATTGTTCTTAGGACCTAATGATAGAATTACCTTATTTTTTCCTCAAAACATGGATCATTTCTCATACGACTTAAATAATAGAATTATCTTTTTTTTCTTTTTTTTAAACATGAATGATTGTTCCTAGGACTCAATATATGGATCATTGCTCGTAGGACTCGATAAAAGGTCTAAAATACCTTTGAATTCACGATGTCTTTTTTTAGGGTGAATCTATTTTGACAGTCTGATTGGTGAACCTTAGCGGGTTTCTTTGCAAAATAGGTTTTTGATTTGGTTAAGGATTTTTTACCCTAAACCTTTAAAATATCTTCCTTATATGGTGTATGATTCCTATCATATAGTCTTATGAGAAAGGACACTACACTTAGGACGTGACAAGTAAAACCTAAGGGAATGTGACCCGAGGTATATTTGTTATTAGATCACATAGTCTTGATTCAACTAGGTGACGACACTTTTTTTTGTTTCTTCATATACTCAGCATGGTATTACGATGTTGATTCCGTCTTAGCGCCTTTAGAGTACAAGTTTTAGGATGGCTATTTGGCAAAGATTATTTTGAGATATCTATTTGAGTTGGGCTTTTCATGTATTATTTAAAGGCAAATGTATTTGTGATTTTATTAAAGCAAGTTTTATATGCATTATCACGAATAAAAGGGGCATTAATGTTTCAATGTTTGTATTAAGAGCTTATCGTATGAAGTAAAATAATAATTCTCATTCTTTACCTGCAGCTTACTCCCTATTCCGACTTTTGAAAACATTTTTTTTTTATGTTGAGCAAGCCAGCAATCCGTGGGATAGAACAAATATTCTTACATCGTTAATTATGCCCCTATTTGTCTTAGAAACTATATTCTAGCTATCTAGCATAACAATTACATAAATAACTGTACACAAGATAAAAATAAAATTTCTCTCCAAGATAGTGTCCTAAGTATAATAAGGTTTTGGGTACCATTCTATCCTAGGCTTAATAAATGTGATTCATGGCATTTCTACTAACGCATACTAAACGTTTTGGTCCGTAGATCTTCAAACCTACAGTGTCCTCCTCGAGGGAACATCTATCTCTGGTTGGTGATCTGAGTAAGGCGAATTTCAAAGCCAAATACCAAGAGATAAACTGCCTGGCCTTGCTTCTACAGACTCCTCTTTCAGTCCTACAGGGTTTTGGAGTTTAGGTCGGCATGATGAAATCACAAGACTTTAGCCCCTACTATCATCCCTAAGAGGTTTACAGCTTTCGATTTGTTTCCTCGTGATATGTAATGCAAAGTGTGCTCGTACATTGAAGAGAGTTTACAGAAAGTAAAGATAGATATTTAAAGACAGTAATGTAAATGAAGCTATTTAAAGACATTAAATTAAATGCAATAATAGTAAACAACAATAAATAAATGAATGAAAGTATATAAACAAATATATTAAAATATGTTTTTTATTTTTTTAGGGAATTATTTATGTCTAAAAACTGAAGACATATTTCTTGGGTTTTATATAATCGTTTACATAGATCCAGACTCCAACTAGGCTAGACCCTCAAGAGTCCCCAATAGAGTCGCCAACTAATGCACCTTGAACACCAAAAAAAATTTAGAAGTAGAGGAAATAGAGATCCGGAAGAATAGGAAACAAGATTTCATTTCCTCCCTCTCAAAATCCCCAAAAATCTGTTAATTTTAGAAAATATAGTTTCAGGGATTTTTCTAGGCGTCGATTTTGAAAATGTTCTTTTGGACAGGATTTTTTTTAAAAAATAATCTCCACCTAGCATGGAGTTAAATTGTGTGCTTAGTCACCAGGATTTTTAAAAAAAAAATCATTTTTATTGTAAAATGGCCCAAGTTTTGGCTCGAAAACATTTGGCCTTTATCAAAGATTTCTTTAAGTTCGGGGGTTGGCTAAAATCGGGGAAGGTGTTAGGCACCCCAAGAAACCCGTCCGAAGACAGTACCTCAGTCTAAATAGATGTTCACGTTTAAACAAAATCCAAGTAATTTTCTTAGGTTTTTTTTCTTAACACAATCATTCCCTTTTCTAATGTTTTTGTTTTTTTTTATGCATTTTTTATGTAAAGAAATAAGAAAAAATTAATTATCTATCAACAACAACAGATAAAATACATTAAATGAAAACTATTTTTGTTTTTGTTTTTTGTTAACCGAACCTATAAAGGTTGCCTATGTATCCCAGTTTTCAAGGGGAATCAGGTCGAAATGTAGCTCGCCTTTCAAGATGATTTTGTTTAAGACAAGTGACTAAACTCTTGTGTGGGTTGCCCACGTATTTCAGGTAGCTGGGAATCATGTCGATACGTAGTTCATCTTTTTAGGTAAATGATTTTGTTTAAACAAGTTACTGAACCCGTATGTGGGTTGCCTACGTATCTCAGGTTGTTAAGAATCAAGTCAATACGTAGTTCATCTTGAGATGACTTTTGTTTTGTTTTTCAATTTTTTATGAGATAAGAACATGAATCACACCAATGATAAGTGGATATACACTTTTTATTTTGTCAAGAATGCTCTAATCAAACTCACTTTCTTAGGAAAGTTTAGTGATTAGGTGTAGGTGATTAGTTCAAACATATTGTATATGTGTCAGTCCTACTCTTAACTAAGAAAACAAAAATATTTCTGAAGAAGGTGCACACTTATTCCTGAAAGAATAGAGATCCTCCCTTTATTCCAAATTTTAGCTGCAAGGGTCTCGATAGAGTAGTACGTGTGTGTGTGTGTGTGTGTGTGTCTCTGTGTGTGTGTTTGTATAAGATGCCAATCCAAAAGCCTGATGAATTAGTGTCAAGCTGTAATCTAGACTATTGCAGTAAAGTAAATGTCAGTTGTTAGTAGTTAGTAGTCCTTTGTCGGATATTTGTCTTGAATTCATTGGAGTTTGGTTTCATGTTTTCTTGAGAAAATCAAAGACGCTATGTACAACTCATGGTGTTCTTGATGTTCTTGACATGTTCTTGAAGTTTTTGGCATGTTCTTGATGTTTTTTACATGTTTTTTTATATATATACAATATGTACAATAGCTATGTATATAAGAACTAACCAAATAAGCTATATAAAAGTAATATAATGATATTTAAACAAAAATCAAAGAGCGGTCTAAGAGGACTTACCTAACTTGGGGGAGTGATCTTTCCCTAAATGTTTTCCTTCTTCTCCTTCTTTGATCTTCTTGGTTGTTCTTGATCGTTCCTCGACAACTTCTTGAGATCTTGTTCTAAAAATCTCAAGAACACCTTTTGGAAGCCTTTTTTACAAGATCTAAGAGTGTTTTTTAAGTATAAGGCTTAAGAATTCCGTAAACCCAAGAAAGAGTTTTGAGACTAGAGAGAGAAGTTCTTGGTTAATTTCAAAACTAGAAAGATAAGTTCTTGGTTTAAGCCCTTTGGAATAAAAAAATAGGTTGCATGTTTATAGGCTCAGGGAGCTTGTGAATTCCCCAATGCCCGGCCTATACAACCTCTTTCTTAGGGTCTGTTTGGTCTAGATGCAACCCTTTGATGTCTATTCCTTTCATGGTTTGAGTTAAATCTTGAAGATTTTCTAAGATTCTCTATGATTTTGTAATGATCATAAAATCTTTAAAATATCTAGGTAATGATTGCAAATCATTACTCATCATTGTTTATCATTAGCCATTATTGGTTGGCACATGCGTCATTTAATGATCAATGTGATGTTTTATGGTTCGGTTTGCTTACTAAGTATTAGTTACTCGAAGTAATTCGATTACTTGCATTAAATTCTCTATGATGTTCAATGATGTGGTCTCTACATGTCACTTATGTATTAAAAGCTTAATTTGATACTTGATTTTATGGGTTTTTAATGTCTTTTATGGGATGGGAAATGATCTGGTTAGTTTTGTAACTATTTCGTCACTTTTGAAATAACTAAGTTCCCATAAGACATCTTTATCAAAATATCTCCATTCTTTGAATGTAGTCTTCAAAGGTTGTTTCAAGCATTAAATTCTTGATTTAAGCTTGATTTGATGGATCATTTATTGCATGATATGATGGGAAACCAATTCGGTTAGTTTTGTAACCGTTAGTTACTTTTCAAGTAACTAGGTTGCATCCAAGATATTTTACTAGAAACATTTTAAAAATTTCTTATCATTTAATACTCATTAATGAGTCATTTAATGCATGATGTAGCCTTGATGTGATGGGCCTTAAATACTTGTCATGATAACGTTCGGTTCAGTTGCTTTTGAACCGTGTCTTTAGCATTAGTTACTTTGGATAACTAGACTTGTCATGGTAGCTTATTTGACTTGATCAAGGTTTTTAGCTTGAATTCTTGAGGATTAATACTTTAAACGAATATTTAAAGAAGTATTTTTGGTGTCAAAAAGACAAAACCAGTGATAGTAAAAGTTTCAGGGGTCGAAAGGGAAAATAAGGGTAATTGGTGAAATTTCCTTAAGTTAAAGGGTAGTAACTAATTTTTATTCATATTAGAAGTGATTTCATGAAAATCAACCTTTAATAATGTCATTTTAGTCCCCCTTAACTTTCGGAATTGCAAAGTTGACCCAAAACTTTTACTTATACCGAATTTAGTCAAATTGACAATTTTATATTTTCTTATATTTTTTCTGTTTTTTTTTTCTTTTTTTCCTCTTTTTTTTTTTTTTTTTTTTTTTTTTTTTTTTGTAGTATCCAATGTAATCTAAGGAAAAAATTTGTTCTCTTTAAACTTTAATTTAAAGTTTATCTGAATTTGTGCTTTCGATCCGATACTAAATGGGCGGGACAAAATGTGGTTCTACATTGTTAGAACTACATTTGACCTGTTCTTAACTATCCTAAGATATGCAGGAAAATCGTTGTTGGTCTGTAAAAACCATTATTGAACTACACATTTGGCTTGATTCTTAGCTACCCTAAGATATGTAGGAAACTCCCAGGTGGGTTGGGCCAAAAATAGGAGATATTGATGATCAATATTCTCTACCCCCTCGTACGACATTCTAGGCTACCCCGAAATGTCGTTAAATACCATCATTGTCTAGATTATTTACTTTCGGTGATTTCTAAGCTAATCCTGGAACACCATTGTTATAACTACATTTGATCTGAATCTTAACTATCCGAAGATATGTAGGAAAACCTGATTGGGTTTGGTCAAAACCAGGAGATGGAGATGAGTCAGCATTCTCCAAATGCTATAGTGTATCCCTTTTAGGACTGGTCGTTTGACGCTCCTTAGTAGGACTTGTTAGAATTACATTTGACCTTATTCTTAGCTATCCTATGATATGTGAAAAAAAATAAAAAAATCCCCTGGTAGGGTACGGTCATAACTCAGGAGATGGCGATGAGTCAACAATATCCAACTACAGTGTTCCTCACTATCTTTGGATCACTGTTTTAATTTCCTAATATGGTGTCCCTTGCTATCTTTGGATCATCATTTAATTTCCTATCCGAAGTGTTCCTCACTATCTTTAGATCACTGTTTTAATTTCTTGTATGTTATATTCCTTGCTATCTTTGGATCATCATTTAATTTTCTATCCGCAGTGTTCCTCGCCATCTTTGGATCACTGTTTTAATTTCCTGATGTTGATCCCGAGATTTTGATGAACAATTAAACATTGATGTTTTAGTGGAACTAATATTTGATCAAGTGTTTCAGTGATTTAAAGTTCCAATAATGAAGATGTCAAATTGAATTAATGCTAAATGAAGATGTCAAATGGAATAGATGTTTAATAAAGATATCAAGATGATGATGAAGTATTATGAGTTTGAAAAAATTAGGGAAAACAACCTAGGTAATAATTAACTCTTAATATCCCATTTAGGAACACATACATGGCACAAAATGAATCTTATCTTTTATGTGTGTTTTTGTTAAGTATATTTAATTGCTCCTATGTGAATTAAAAAGGAAATATTTTTGAATGACTAAAATGGAATATTAGAAAATTAGTGGAGCTTATTTAAAGATAAAAATGGATAAAGGGGCGAAATCATAAAAGAAAGTAAGTTAAAAATGAGATCAGAGAAGTGATTCAGAAGGAGGCAGTCGACTAAGGAGTCGACCGGAGAAAGAAGATGAAACATCCTGAATTGAAGAGTCGACCGACCGGTTGACTTGTGAAAACATCTAAACTCTCTGAATCTGCGAGGCGATAGAGCGATCGACCGGTAAAAGCATGTCAAACTCTCTGAATCTGCGAGTCGACCGAGCAGTCGACCTATGCCCGCTGTGGCAATGGTTTGGCTGGAAGCGGCGTTGGGCAGTCGACTGGGCAGTCGACTAAATGTGCTGGTTCAGGATATTGTTTAATCCAATTTTAAATCCAAAAGTGGCTATTTTTTGTTAGGATTTGAGAGAGATTTAAGGGATATTCTCTATATTTAAGATATGATTCATATACTAATTAAATCATTTCAATACGGTTCATTAAATGTTAATGTTTCTCAATTTGGTAATTAAAATGGATTTTACACTTATTTATTTTGATTGAGAAATATTTTGGGGATTTAATTGAGAGTTTTAAAAGTTGTTATTAAGTGAAATTGAACCTAAATGAAGTCATTATGTTATAAGGGGTCTATAAGAGTATTTTATTGTCATGACACTTGTAAACTAGTCGTTAGGAGGTTGATTACATGTGTTTTTATATAGACATGCGAATTTTCTAAGTGTAGCTAATCATTCTAAGAGAGAAAATCAGCTTATATCATTTTGAGAGAGCGTTTATAAGAGTTATTATTCTATGATACTGTGAGCTTTTCCAAAGAGTGATTTTGATAATCAACTGCGATTTATTCTTGCTGATACCGAATTTGAAGCTATACTGTTCTAATCATTATTTCTGTAGATTCCGGGTGAGGTCTTTCCATATTATTTATTGTTTATTATTTTATTTTGGAAATTGATCTTAGAAATTGTTTTTGATTTTTGAAGAAAATATTCTTTCAGACAATTTCTTGAATCTAATTACGTGCTCCAATTTGCTACCCATATTCTTGTTAAAATCAGATTTCTATATCTCACGTATTCTCTATCACTAGTTGGGATATTAATTAAGTTTTTATTTGACTAGGGTGGTAGAAGCTCCGAGTGAGATTTACTTATCAATTTTTGTATTGATGAGTCGTAACGGATTAAATATCACTGGGGATATTTAATCAAGGGTAGTAGGATTTTAGTCTCTTCTTGTAAAGAGATTAAGGCAGTGATTCTTCCTAGATAAGAATTGTGTTTTTGTTTTGAGTGATTTTGTAACGATTCAATCCTTACCGGGTAAAAGGATATTTGGAGTGTTTTGGTGAGGGTTTGATTATTGAGCCTTAGTGTTAAAAAGAATTAGGTTATTCTTTAGCCTGTAAAAAGTAGAGGTTCTTCCTTAGCCTGAGAAAAGAAAATTGTAGAGGTTGATTCTGAGCCTGTAAAAGAATCGGTGTGCGAGTTTGGTTCCTACCTTTAAAAGAATCTTGGTTTTAGTAAGTGCGACCTCCGTGGAGCTCGGGGAACTAGATTAACCAAAAGTAGCTTGGTGAACCAGTATAAATCTCTAGTGTGCTACTTTCTTAATATGTTTATTTTTGTTGTTTGGGTGTGCACTTAGATTAATTTTAATTCTGATGTGATATAAAGATAATAATTAATTTAGGCATAAAATTAATTATTTGATTTATTAAAGTATATTCTGATAATATTTTTTAATTATCCAATTCACCCCACTCTTGGGTATTCTACTGGGCCAACACCTGATATGGTGTTCCTCTCTATCTTTGGATCATCATTTAATTTCATGTCCATAGTGTTTCTCACTATCTTTAGATCACTGTTTTAATTTCCTGTCTGTGGTGTTCCTCGTTATCTTTGGATCATCATTTAATTTTCTATCCGTAGTATTCCTCGTTATCTTTAGATCACTGTTTTATTTTCCAGTCTATAGTGTTCCTCACTATCTTTACATCACTATTTAATTTCTTGTCTTTAGTGTTCCTCGCTATCTTTGGATCACTATTTTAATTTCTTGTTACGACGTTCGTCGCTATCTTGGGATTATCATTTATTTTCTTGTCCACAGTATTCCTCGTTATTTTTGGATCACTATTTAATTTCATGTCTTGCGGAACAAAATTTTTGTGTCTCGGATCTTTATCATTATGAGTAAACTCGCATAACAAAGAAGGGTAGCAGTAGACACTGCATTTTGTCCCGCCCATTTGGTTTTCAAAAGTATCGGGTTTAAAGTGTAAACTCAGATAAACTTTAAACTGAGGTTTAAAGGGAATGAATTTATGCCTTAGATTACATCTAATACTACAAAAGCACAAAAAACAATTTAAAAAAATAGAAAATCGTCAATTCGATCAAGATTTGGTATAAACAAAGGTTTCGGGTCAATTAATGTTAAAAATAGATTTTCTACGAATATCACTTTTAATGTTTAAATTAGTTTTTACACTTTAATTTAAAAGAAATTTCACCAATTATCATTACTTTCTGTTTTAACCCTTGAAACTTTCGTTTTTAACCGGTTTTATCAAATTGACAACCAAAAATATTTGTTTATTTTCCTATTTAAAGTATTAATCTCCTAAATCAAGTAATAAAGTCTTGATTAGACAAATGGGTGCCCAAGACACCAATATTACTATGAGCACACCCTCCTAAGCTTAGATAAAGCATAGCTATTAGAATTAGCATGCCATCATTAAAGGCCATTTAATACCATTAAATGAAGCAATTAATGTAGCATTATATCAAGTCATAAATGGCATTAAATGAGGCAATCTTATGGAAGATTTGGTGCATAAACCATCTCATGATGATAAAATATCATTATTCCATAGGTAATTAGTGCCTAAACCTAGTGTAAACTAACCATCATCATGGCTAAGCATTTAAGAGCATTAAATGTCATTAAAAGATACATTTAATGGATGCATTCAATGGCATTAAATAGACAATCTTTTGGCAAAAAATGTTAGAAAAATCTCATGATGAAACTTAATGCCTAGGATAATTAGTGCCTAAAAACCTAAACTAGCTTCCTTCATGACAAAGCCTCAATGGACATTAAATGATGCATTTAATGAATGCATTAATAGAGCATTTAATAGAAAAACTTTGGCTAGATTTTGATCATCATAACAAAATCCTCAAGATTACCTACATGAGTCTATGTAATCTTGATCATTGCCTATACCTTCTAGCTATAAATAACATTAAATGGACTTAAATAAACATTAAATAGGCAATTAAAATAGGCGGATTATGATTGCGCACTCCCCAATGCGCAGGTATACCTTTACCTATAAAAAAACAACATGTTTTCAATAGGAACCAAGCTTTTCCAAAACACTTCTCTATCTAGGCTCAAATTTCCCTCTCGGGTCTCTTAATCTCTTAAGCTTTCTACCTCATAAACACACATAAATTCTTGAAAAGAAACTCTTGAAAGGTGTTCTTGACACTCTTCTAACATGAGTTCAAGAAGTTATTCAAGAACAACCAAGCCAAAAGAAACAAGATATTAAAGAAAGAGAAGAAGAAAAAATCACTTAGGGAAATACTACTCCCCTAACTTAGGTAAGTTTTTCTTAAACTTCTCCTCAAGTTTTGTTTGTTTAGTATCATTTGTTTGTTTGTACATGTTGTTCTTAGTGTCTTAGGTACTTTAAATAGTGTATATAACTTGTTTTTGTGTCAAGAACAATAAGAACATTATGGTATATGCATAGCATCTTTGGCATTTGTCAATAACACATGAAATCAAACTTAATGAACTTAAAATAAACCATCAATTATGGACTATTAACTGCTGACTACTATCAATTAACAATTATTTTTCCTGTTCTATGCCTTTTCGTGCTAGCCTAGATCACGGCGTAACCCTACGTTCTCTGACTGTGGATAAGCACCCTTATTATATATATATATATATATATATAAGCCTAGATAATGGAGTAGCCTTATGTCTTATATCATGGATTATCACCCTTTATACATTATTATGTCTAATCCCTTGTGGCTAAAAGGCGAAATAAAATATGGTCATTTATTCCTTTGGGGATAAGTTTGTGCCTTCTTTAGAAACATTTTCTCCTTTTTAATTACAAGTACGACTAACACTTATATTCTATAACTTTTTTTTTCTTTTGGACTAATAAAAGTAAACATTAACATTGAACTTGCCTAAACAAGTAAGTTATGTTGGAGTGTTCTTACCAAAATGAAAGGTGCATATCATTTACCATTTATGTCATGTCTTGTTCTTACTTTTATTAAATAAACAAAAATGAAAAAAGAAAGAGAGAGAGTTTTTTTCACGTAAGAGTTTTCAACATGAAATAAACCTTTGTTTTTCTAAATTATTTTCATAAATAAATGTTTTATATATCTTGTCTTAAATAAAACTTTTAATTATTATGTGTTATATACTTCAAACATGATTTTTCACATTCCAAATAAAAAGGCATTTTATCCCAAAATTATTTTAAACCTTTTTATCCTTTAGAATAAATAAACTAGTTTTGCAAAGTTAAGTTTCCAAATAAAACATTCCCCCTTGGGACAAATTTGTCGATTCTTCCATAATCAATAGGCGGTTTAAAAGGGAGACATTTGTCTTTATTTTTAATGTGTTTTATCTATTGCTACTTTTTCATAAATAAATTTTTCTTGTTTTCTTACAAACAAAATACATAAAATGACAAAAACATCAAAAAATGGGAATTAGTGTGTCAATCAAAATCGAAAGAAATTACTTTGATTTGTTTAAACGTAAAGATCTATTTAAACTTAGGTACTGTCTTCGGACAAGTGTCTTGGGATGCCTAACACCTTCCCCGAGCATAACCGACCCCCAAACTTAAAAGAAATCTCTGGTAAAGACCTGGTATTTTTCTAGTCAAAACTTTGGCATTTTCTTAAAATTAAAATAATTTTCAAAATCCAGGTGACCTAGAACATCATTTAACTCAATGCTAAGTGGAACTTTTCTTTTTTAAATAAATCCAGATCAAAAGAACATTTTCAATATCGATGCCTAGAAAATACCCAGAAACCGTTGTTTTCTAAAATGAACGGATTTTTTAGGATTTCAATAGGAAGGAAATCAAATCGCGTATTCCTCTTCTTCTCACTTCTTCTCCGTTTTTTACAAAATTCAGGATGCATCAGCCATGACTTCGATGGAAGTCGTACCACTTGTTAGCATGGTAGCTGGTGGCGGATAATTACGTCGCCACTTTCACCGCAAGTGTACGGGTCAAGTTTTATAGAATAGTAAATGAGTAGGGTTGTCGTATCTACAGAGATTGGATTAGATCGTCGCTAAGTACCGGGATTGTCATAACCGGATTTTATCTAGGATATTGAATTTTGGGTTTTTGTTTTAAGAATATAAACTAAACTAATAACTAATTAAATTATAATACTAATGATGACGTTTAGGGGAATAAATTATTTAGGGATTGACTTCGTTCACTTAAACGTTTTCGTTTTAGTCTAGTTTACATTAACAGCATTCAAACTATCCAATAATCTATGTATTGTAAACTCGTTCACTGCCTCTCCCGAGTGTAAGGTGAGCAAATATGTGACTTCACGTCAACACTGAAGTCTCCCTCAATGTATATACGACCCTTAGTCACATGAATTTTAACCCAACCTCATGGATTGCACACTTTCTAACGCCCTCCCGGGTCGTTATATCGTCATGATGTGTTTAACCCTAATCCAAATTTGGGGTTTCCTCTCCCAAGTGTCAAACCCCGTATTCTCAAAACCAACCCTAATACCATAACAAGCATATCAAGATTGTAATAAAACAGTAAATACAATCAGATAAAGACAAACAACCGATAATGAAACACGGATTCAAACAAACAACATTTTCATTAACTAATCAACCCCTAAATAACATATGTTTAGCTATACATGATCATTACCAAATATTCAAGATTTGAAGAGAAAAACAACATTATACAACATGTAAATTTAAGAACAAATAGAGAAATGAAGAAATGAAAGCAAATCTTAAGAGTGGGGTGTTCTACTTCTGCTGAAACCACTCTGATCTTGTTTCTACTTCATCAAAATGTGTTCTATTCTTTGGTATTTGATCAAGAAGCTCCATAAATGTCCAAATTTATCTCCCAAAAAGTTCTTGGGTGTTTGGAAGAAGAGGAGATGATATAGGGATCAAAAAATATCACAAAATATCCCAAAATATCAATTATGTTAGCTGTCTGACCACCGCGGCGGTGGTATCATCGCTGCGGCGATGGAAATGCAGAGAGTTTAGTAACTCTCTGCTGTTCAACCGCCGCGGCGATGGTGTCACGACTGTGACGGTGACATCCTTTGGTATTTTGACTGTAACTTTCTCGTCTAAACTCCAATTGAGGTGATTCAAAAACCTATGAAAATATAAGAAATATATATATACAACTTCCATGTTTTGAATTTTTCCAAAATCGAATGGTATCATATTCAAAATTAGCCTTGAAGTTACTATACTAGTACCGACTTTGCCTATTTTCACCCATTTATTCAAAAACCTATAAAACAATACAAAAATAGATTAAACTAACAAAAGTAATTAAAAACACACAAATATTTAAATCTAAAAGTACTTGATTTGTTAGTAAATGAAGTAGCCCTTTGAGTAGCTTCTTGTCATCGATTTGTATTAGGATAGTGCCTAATAGGGCGTTAAGAGGCTTAAAGTTGGTGAAGCACCAGGGGGACCTGTTTTCTTTGGGCTTCTTATCATCTAAGCATGTTTCTACTTCGCCTCACCTTTTCTTCGACTGGGAGTCATTTTTCTCGGGTTTGTGGCTATTGGGCTCTTTAGCTTTCCTATTTCCACCCGTGTCCTCCTCTTCCTCAGATCGAGCACTACAAATGTACTCTGTAGTATTGAATTCTATGGAGAGGGCAAAGGTTGATGCTAGGGTCTTTGGAGGGGTGTGGGCCATTTCATACAAGAATGGGCACGTCCGTACCCTTGATATAAGGGCAATAATTGCCACTTTGTCATTGGGCTCTTCGAGTTGGTTTGGCTCGCAGTGGAACATTTCGATATAAGCCTCCAGTCTTTTATCTTTCCATTGTCTGATTGACATGAGGTATGAAGGGTTCTTGGCTCGCCTCTTACTGTGACAAACCTGAGGGCAAAGGCAACACTAAAAGATTCAAAAGAATTAAAGCTACTTGGCTTCAGGTTCTTGTATCATTTATGTGTAGCTCTAGCTAGGGTGACCTAGAGATCATAGTAATTTGTCGAGTCTGACACTCCTCTTAGTTCCATTTGGCCATGGTAACCATCGAGGTGCTCCACAAGATTGGAGTCTCCTTGGTACTTTTCGATCTGGGACGACATCTTGCAATTGGATAGTGTTGGCTCCCATAGCACGTGTGCAGTGAAGGGAGATACATTCATCTTCACTATCTCAAAGACGGCTGGATTCTTCCTCTCAATATGTCCCAGCTTCTCGTGGATAGCCGTGACCTATTCTGTAGGTCTCTGTTAGTCCGCTAGCTAGAGTCGCACCATTGGGGACTCGAGCGAGTCATTGAGAAAGCCTCATCCGACTATAGTGGGGTCCATTGAAATGCTTCTTATTCTGCCTGCAGTGCCTATGCATCATGTATCATTCCTTCATGGAGGAACTCTGCGGGTTCTGCCACCTACATCCTCCTGGCATTGCTCGCGTCGGGTCCTTTTCGTTCCCTGCCAGTGGTGGATTACATCTCTCCTGATGGACCAGCTTCAGGGGCAATTTTGCAGACTGGTAGCCTTTCACTTTCACCTTCGTTTGTTATGATCCCCGATCTCAAAGTGACCATTTAGTTGAAGACGCAAGAACAACTATTTATCGTTCCCACAAACGACACCAATCTGATGATACCTAAAAATGGATCACCAAACATGTTACTTTTGATATATGGGAGCAATGGATTGCTGGGGTTTTATCACTGTCCCTCGATCTAGTTTCTACAAAATAATACATCACGGGCAGGCTTATCAATGTTGTACCTCCGGTGTGAGAATCAGTCGAGGGTACTGAGAAAGAGTATAAAAAGTAGTAAGTAAGAGTTATTTTGCATAGGGTTGCATATAAGATTTCATGTATAATATTGCATACCTAAAACCTATAGGGTCTTCGTTTGTCAAGTCTCCCCTGATTCTCTACGCACCATTATGGTAATGGTTGGGATCTCAGTCCTATTTCCATAGAAATAACTGGGATTATAGGAGAAGATCATAGGACTATATGGGTAACGATATCTTCCTTTCTGGAGGAGGTAGCTCAAATTACCTTTAGAGTGGAAACGTCGTGGTGCTCGCACCCAAGGAGGTGTGAACCGGGTCAGGTTTAGAGATGGGACCCAATTGATCTGGTAGATACCACAGTTCTCGAGTCAGTCGTGTGTTCGAGGACACATGGCACCCTTATAACTTCTGACCAAATTTTTCCTCACTAACTTGAATAATGTATAACACTATCTACTACCTTGGGGCAGTAACTTGGTGAAGAAGAGAGCACTGAAAAACTCGTTGTTCAATTCTATCCTTTTTTCCCAAAAGATAATATAGGCCACTACTATCGCCCTCATACTATTAGGAGCAAATTGTGATGGATACAACCCGTACTCCCTATAGAAGGCCCAAATCCACCAATGGATGGAGAGCCCGATACCTACCTCAAGCTGATGTAAGAAGACGCTCAGGTAGACGAATGGTGGCAGATGAGCATGACGCTCGAGGCTGGGAACTTTAGGCCCTACCGATCTGGGATGGTGTAGGTACTCCGAGCCTCTATTAGCTCCTTCTCGGTCATCATCGATTGGATATCCCAAATCGGTCTCTTTATTGGGATGTTCGGGAGGAGCTACTCAAGCCCAGCTGTAGAGGATCAAGGGCAAGAAAATTACCTCTGTAATATTTGTTGACCCAATAATCTACCCAAGAGCCCCGTAAATTAGGTAATTATAAAAATTAAAGCAAATTTTTAACTTTCAACACTTAAATATTCAAACAACAAGAAATAAAAAAAAAAAAAAATCAACAATGCAGTATACCATGATATATTCTAGTTCACCAAGCTAATCTTAGCTAATCTAGTCCTCCAAGTCCTACGGAGATTCGCACCCACTAAACCATTAGATTCCTTTAACAGGTTGAAATCAAACATTTACACAATGATTCTTTTTCAAGATTAGAATCAACATTTACAATTTTCTTTTCACAGGTTAAGGAAGAACATCTATCTTTTTAACAGGCTAAAGACTAACCTAATTCTTTTATACCTTAGGAAAAGAATCCAACCTCACCAAAAACACTCCAAGTATCATTTTCACCGGTAAAAATGGAACCGTTATAATTCACACAATTTTAATTCTAATCAGGAAGAATCACACCTAACTCTTTTCAAGAGAAAAGAGTAACCTAACCTTTTTTTACCTTAGATAAAGATTAAACCTCATTCTCTTTACCAGAAGAGATTGAAACCCTTTCTACCACTAACTAGATACTCCCAATAGTATCTAATCCGCACAAACTCACCAATTACAAAAATTGATAAGTTTCTTCCAACTCGGAGCTTCTACCACATCAAATCAATTTAAACTCAATTAATATCCCGAATTTACTAGTGATAGAATTTTATCTGAAGAAATAAAAATCTGATTATAAAAATAATACAGGTAGCACAAAATTGAACATATGATCAGATTATCACACAAATCGTTTTAAAATATTTTTTATGCTTTTAAAGTTAAAAAACAATTTCACAAGATCTATATCCAAGTCAGCAATAATAATATATAATCACAATAAAAAATAAAAGCTTGGAACAATCTCACCAGGAAAATATCGAAAGATTGAAAACGAATCGTAAGACATCTTATATCGGTGACGCCAAATCATTTAACGCTTTAACTCAAGAATTTTTCTCACAAAATGATCTCACAATAATCACTCGATATAATCTTAGAAAGCTCACGAACTAAAAGTTTTTGATAGATATGATATATTGATATATGAAAAACGCAGGTCTGTATAAATTGATTTGAAACAGGTCTTCTAACGGCTAGTTTCCAAAAGATATGACACTTAAATGCACATATAGACCCCATATATCAATACTATTTAATCCTAGTCAATTTCACTTAAATATGGCTTTTAAATCATTCAATTTAGTCCCTAAATAATTTCTCGTTCTCAAATCGAAAGGATAAGAAGTATTAAATAGACTAAATTTAGAAACACTTAAAATAAGTGTACCATATCTATAGGGATATTAAAATAAGTGTATCACATCATTAATATATCCAAATTCCTACAATATCTCGCTCAGATATCCCAAAAACATCTAGTTAATAGGTAGTTTTTGAATAATTCTTCGAAATCCTCAAAATCTAAAACAACACAGTCGGTTGGCTGATTATAGGCCATCAGTCGACCGATCGCTTCAAGTTGTAGCCCAAGCCATTTGTCAAACAATGGTCGGTTGACTAATCCCCATAAGTTGGTTGACCAATCGATACAAGATATAAACTCAGACCATTTTTCAGCCCTGGTCGGTTAACCGATCATTGATGGTCAGTCGACCGATCGATACAGAAAGTTCAGCTATCGACCATCAGTTGGCCGATCAATTTAGAGACTTTCCAATTCTACAGCCCATGCCCATCGATTGACTGATCCTTCATGGTCGGTTGACCGATCACTGTTGGAACTCCTTTTCTCAAATCATTTAAACTCCAAAATTCAATGTTTTCGACATTTTAACTAATTTTTTTTCTCTGTTAACTAAATTGACACTATTAATCAATTTTAAACACTAATCTTGCTTAGGTTAATTTTTCTTTTTCAATTTCACATTAGAGCAAATAATTAAACTTAATTAGGACCTTATTATAAACACACATAAATATCAATCATTTAATTTGTGTCGTGTGTGATCCTAATCGGGATACATTAGGAGTAAAAATTAATTTGAGTTGTTTTCACCTAGATTTTCAAAATCTTCAATCTCTTAATGTCTGTCTCTGCATCCTTCACAATTCCTTCATGATGTTATCTTGATTGGAACTCTTTAAACTGAAATACTCAATAAACTCATTAATTCCACCAAAAACATCAACACTTAACTCTCCATCAAAATCTTAGGATCAACAATATTCTCCACTGTCACTAAGGCTACCATGAGATCGCGCTTGTGATAACGAGACGGGCTTGCCCCCCACACTCGTCAAGACGGAAACCACTACGACCACCAGTTCACATTATCGGGACTGAACTGCACCACTGGTACAGTATATCCTATCCATTAGAGAACTGGAGAGTGTTCTTCTCAAAACTGCGACACTCCACTCGTTGAGAAAGAGAAGCAAAATGAGTTCCTTCTGAAGAGCTGACTCTGTGCTCAGGCTAGAACCTAAATAAGAGGAAGACGAAAAATAGGAAGATGACGAAGTCATG
Organism: Eucommia ulmoides; assembly: GCA_016647705.1. NCBI lineage: Eukaryota > Viridiplantae > Streptophyta > Magnoliopsida > Garryales > Eucommiaceae > Eucommia > Eucommia ulmoides. The sequence goes on along the minus strand of CM028339.1, from coordinate 48,767,541 downwards.
ATGAAAATATAAGGAAAAAAGATGAAAGAATATAGTTTATTGGGCAAAACAATCTCTCTTAGAAAACTCTCAAGTGTCAAATAAAGCCAGAGAACCATCTATTTATAGAATGGGAGATAAGCAATCCAAGTGACGTTAATCCAGCACCTAGGTTGCATTGATTCCAACGTATATCATGCAGACACGTGTCAATCATCAAACAATCATATCCCAAGCTTTTTTAGGAAGCCAAACTATGAAGTCCGGTAGAGAATACCAAGCACCACAATTTTTGCTCCTCGGTACTCAAGACTGGGGGACAACTGATGTAGGGTATTTTGATCAACCTGTTTCACCTACTTAGAATGTAGCATGTGGTGTACTTGCTATCCTAGAAACCTCTTAATATGATTAAGTATGTCAAGTCAACGAGCTCCGGCCATCGAGCTACTTCTGCTTGGACTTTACAAAGGAGGACAACCTTAGGATCTTTGTTGAGCTTCGGCTACCGAGCTACATCTGCTCGGCCTTTACCAAAGGAAGCACCCTTGGGATCCTTGATGATATCTGGCTACTGAGCTACTTATGCTCAGCCTTCACCTAAGGGAATAACCTTGGGATCTTTGTCGACCTCCATCTTTCGAGCTACCCCTGCTCGGACAACTTAAAATGATAACCCTTGGTGACCTAGTTGGGCTCTGTTCTCCGTGTTATCTCTACTCAGGAAGTATCAATTAGGAAACCTTTGGGAGACTCATCCAAGCTCTATTCTCTGTGTTGTCTCTACTCAGGAAGCATCAATTGGGAATCTTATGGGAAACTCATCCGAGCTCCGTCCTTAGTGTTGCCTTTGCTCGGTAAATGTTATTATGGAGGCCCTTTGAGTACCTTGTCTGAGCTTCATCTTCCATGTGGCCTCTACTTAGTAAGCATTGATGGGGAGGCTATAGAGGCCCTATCCAAACTTCGTTCTACGTCGTACCTCTACTCGGTAAGCACTATTATGGAAGCCATTAAGAGTTGTCCGAGCTTTAACCACCGTTATGATTCTACTCAAACTTTTCACCTAGAAGCCCCCTCAAGGCCCTTATAAGCCCTGAACAAGAATCTCCGTCCAGAACTAAAAGCTGAGAGATCAACTAACTTTGTCATCAATATTGCCATTGGCTGAGCCCATCTTCCTAAACAAATTGGGTCAGCCCATGAACTCTTCCAGATGGGCCGAAACGCCAAGCCCAAAGGCCTAATCTCCTCATGCGCTAACTCATTGGCCACACGCTGTGTTAACATAATTGACCGTGCTTAGACTCCTAATCTTGCGACGCTAATTGATCTCTTCTCTTATAAATACTCAAGCATTCAATGCCCCAAGTAATACTCAGTAACCAACTTGAAGCATAATATAACATTTCTCCCTCGAACTTTCACTCTCACACTGGAGAGACTTCATCGGGTATAACTCTGGTCGATCTTTGTGCAAGTATAAGCTCAAAACCTCAACTCAAATTTTTAAAGAATTGACTGTTGACCACGAGGTGCTCAAAGAACTCCGATCTCCAATCTCCGAACTTAGAACTTCCATCTCAATAAGAAATTCATATGTGAATTCTGACCAAACCAACTCAAGGTGTTAATCAATTTTAGACACCAACTTGTTCACTTCTAAAATAAATAAATAAAAGATCATTCCCTTACGGATAATTTATAATACAATTTTTTTAAAAAAAAAAAAAAGATCTCTCCACTTCTAAAAAAGGATCACTCCCTTAGTTTTACAAAATCCGCACCAAAATAAAGAGAAGTCTGCTTATAACTTAAAAAATAAATAAATAAATTTGATTAACAGCCTCGGTAGTCTATTTTTTAAAAAGAAAAACACCTCAGGAAAGGATCACAGTAAGCTTTAATATCTCAAAAATTACGTGGCACCATAACCGTGTCCTAGAATTTCCGCCTACTCAGAAGAAGGGGCCCGGGAGCCAACCGATCTACTACCAAGCATGATGACTAATCTTTAGTGTCGGTGGCTCTAAACACGATTAAAGAAAGCTAAAATATGGACCAACCATAAAAAGCAAATATTTACACACCCAAAATGCGAATTTGTGTGAAAACTATGTTAAAGCATACACACCCAACGCATAGTAGCCTCGATACTTGACACGTATACTCTTCAATACTCGGTGCTTCCTTCTATCCGTTGAAAAGGGTCCTTCGAAAAGGACACCTCCATTACTCATTGCACAAGAAAAAAAAATAAAAAAAATCACATCACTAATGTACGAAAAAATAAAACAAAAGAAAAATCACATCAGTGCAGCTGTTCATTGAGCCTTTCTTTATGCGTAAAAGCCCATAATTAAGCTATTTATTGCACAGATATATAGAGGGAAAGGTGCCCATGTGAGATGCTTTTAGTGAGGCTGACAATGGTTATGGCCCCCTCTGCTTTTTCTCTCTCTCCCATGAACGCTACTGCTTGCGAGGTTTGAGGGTAAGGGAGAGGGCGCTGCTTCTTCGTTTCAGAGCTACCCAGTTTGAGATCGAGTGAAAAAAATCAATATGAGGGTCTATCACGGAAGGGGAGCCATGGCTGGTGTCTTTGTTCTGCTGCTACCGATTTTCTTCCCCACTCTTTTTACTCCATTGGGCCACGCCTCTCCCTCCATTTTCTCAGTATGTTCCATTACATATTTTTGTCCTATGTATTATGCATATGGCACACCTCAAAACAATTTTCTATTTTTAGTTTCTATGTGCTCAGTTTGTTTACCCTTTTACCCATTTTCTTCTTTCCCTTTTTTGGGGTTCATCTTTTTTTTTTTGGTAGAAAGTATGTTTTCCACATTAAACACTTCAATTGATGTTTTTTTTTTCTTTTTCGTATGAAGATTTCTGAATATCATCTCGGATCACGGTGTTGTGATTTTCGATTTTTTCCCTTAATTGGTGGTTATGGTAATTAAAATTTAGGAGCATTGGATTGAAGAAAGGGTTAGCAATGAAGGTCTAGGTAGTAGTTTGAAAGTTTAAACTATTATTAGAAATTGTCAAAGAGAGGATTTGGGTCGCATTTAGGTAGGAATTTTGAGTATATTTTCGTCAGATTGTCAAAACAGTATGATTTAACTAGTGTTGCTTTCATATTGTTTTGACTTAGTTGAGTTATATACTTTATACCAAACTAAAAGAATGGTTTCGATGAGTTGGGTATGTTGACTTGGAATTCTGAATTTGTATTCCTCTTATTAGACTTGTTTGTTTATATTGCCTATGCTCTGATTTTAGTTTCTGTTTGACTATGGGAGTGATTGTAATCAAAAGCTATTCTCGATCCCAATATGAAGGCCCTAAGTGGCTAAAAATAGAGAAGTTGGAGAACATAATATTGGGTACTCTTCTTAGAAGAGCTATGGAAATCTTTGACGCCAAGGGGAAAAGGGGGCACTTGAAAACCTGAAAAAGAAAAAAGAGATGTGAAATAGGCACTGCTTTCTTCTGCAATAAGATTTTTATGTGTGAGAGTAATTTTTTCTTATTCTTGTTTGTAAGACTTATGAGTATATGGTAAGTTGATGGACTTTAGCCTAGGAATCACCGACACTCTGCTGGAGGTTGAGTGTCAGTGTTCGACAAGTGACGGGCACATGCAGCCGAGACGGCTCTGACACATGCCGTGGCGTGTCAAATTTTTTATTTTTTTATTTTAGATTTCGACATGGCACCGACATGCAAAATTAACGTGTCGGACACTTCAGAAGCCCGTGTCGTGAAGTTTTTCGGGGGTCAGTTTTGTAATTTTTTTATTGACTTATTGACACTGTAATTACATTATTATTTAAGGGATATATCTTGTAATTTGATATTAAATAATCCTATTAAATGGGTCTTATCCATCAATAAAAGGTGTGAAGATGATAATCAACCAATCATGAGTAATTTTTTTTGTCTTTCTTGCTTTTATATATGGGATTTTTTTAAATATGAATGTTGCGTTTAACTTTGAAGATTTATGATTATTGGTTTAATGGTTTTTGTCGAATGATTATGATTAATGGCACATGTCTTTCGCTAACATATATAAAAATATATATTTATTTATCGACGTGTCCCTGCCGTGTCAGTATCAGGATTTTTGAGAAATTGTAGTGTCGCTGTATTTGTGTCATGTCCGTGTCCGTGTCCGTGCTCCATAGGCTTCTCTTCACATGCTTCTTCTTATGTTGTACACCGCCTTACTTGTGGCAATAATGGAGTTGATCATGGGGCTAATTTAATATATTATATTCTGGTCGCCTCATCCAGGAATGGAATGCTCCGAAACCTAGGCATTCCCGTTTGCTCAGGACTGCTCTTCAAAACCCAGCTGTGAGTTCAGGATTAATTGAACTTTGTATTATTGGATTTTTTTAATAGTTTTCTGGGTGCTGAAAAGCCTCTCGTCTTAGACATTTTTTTTTTCTGGTGCAGTCAAATGGAGAGCAGTCTGATCTATGGATGCCTTTGGCCAACGATGGATGGAAGCCTTGTGTTGAATCTCCCCTCGGCACAAGTGAGTGATAAAAAATTGATCGACGGATTTCTCAAAAGTTGTGGAAAACGTATTTTTGTTTTCAAATCCCTTTATTGTAATAATGTATCTCATGCCGCCATCTCATGTTTCAAACAGCATTACCCGAAAAATCTGAGGGATATATCCAGGTCTTTCTTGACGGAGGGTTGAACCAACAGAGGATGGGGGTAGGTATCTATCTATTTGTAATGAACATGTTACATGAATATATGCTCGATATGAAGCAAGAACCTTTATGACGCATTTGTATAAGGTATTTGAAGAAGTTATTTCATTTTAAGAAGGGATTTGTAAATTTTTCTTAACGAAATTTCGTAAGAAAAGATTACGAAACCCTTCTTGAAATGAAGTATCTTTTCAAATACCTCACCTAGAACAGACTATTAGAGGATGATTTAGCAAAAACCTTAAAGGAACGTATCCTAACACCCTTATTTATTTTACAATCTATTATGCTTATCTACTGATGATGCTATTTTTCCTTCAAACAGATATGTGATGCCGTTGCAGTTGCTAAAATTCTGAATGCTACTCTTGTGATTCCTCACCTTGAAGTGAATCCTGTTTGGCGAGATTCAAGGTCCTATTCCACAAATATCTGTGCTTACTTTTTCAATCAATCATCCCTATCGGTTGGTATCTAGTACATAAAGCTACTACATGTGACACGCGTCCTTTAACAATTTTTTCTTTTTTGCAGCTCATTCATGGATATCTTTGATGTGGATCATTTTATTGAGGTATTGAAGGATGATATTTCTGTAGTTAAAGAACTGCCTGAGGACTTCTACTGGAGTACAAGGGAGTATTACGCAACGGCAATTCGGGCTAATAGAGTCAAAACTGCACCTGTTCATGCTTCCGCTAATTGGTACCTAGAGAACGTATTGCCTGTCTTGCAAACGTGAGTATACATGCTAGATTTGTTTTTAGGGGTTCTTGGTGAACAATCCACAAACTTAAAATTTTTGCTCATATAATCCACAGGCTATAATATTTTTTTCTAGAAGTCTAAAGTTAGTGCGCTTCATGATAGTCACTGCAATTTTTCTATGTAAAAAAATTACAGTGACTTTCATATCTTGAATATATTGCTTGTCTTGCAGAGGTGTGCATGATAGATTTTGTTCTTAGAGGTTCTTAGTGAACAGTACACAAACTTAAAAATTTTGCCACGCAGTCCATGCTCTACAATAATTTTTCAAAAGTCCAAAGTTGCTGCACTACATGAAAGTCGCTGCAAATTTTTATGTTAAAATTATAATGACTTTCATGTCTTACGGTCACTACTTTGAAGCACCAATATAGATATCAAATCTTTTTATGACGTTTCCCTGTTTTTACATGTCTTTCTTCGACCGCATACTTACTATGACATATACTTTTAACAAAGACCGTCACAATCACATCACTCATGCACTTGAGAGTAACTGGAATTTTCTCTTTTGGACAATATTTGTCCAACTCTTTTCTGACTGCTTATATTTAAGTCTAATTGAGTTTGTGGCTAATTTGAAAGTTGTGTTTTGTTAATTTATTGAAATTTCTTTTTGATTTGCTTCATCATTAATACAAATATGATGCTTTTGGTGTAATTGACATTGTTTTTATTTTTATGAAATATTCTTGTTTTCCATATATGCTTATTAGTGTTGACTGTTGATATAAATAAACCAGTGCATACCTCCTACTCCATTCACTAATTTTTATAGATATACTATGATATAGTGATACTATATAGATATACATTGTCAAAAGGGAGAAAAACGTGCAAAGTCTATCACATTTAACTCTAATTAAAAAAATTATATCCCGAAATTAAACAAATAACCCTAAGTTTTGAAGAACCCACCCATATGACCTCTGATTTTGGCTAATTAACGCTAATTTAAGCCTTATTTTAGAAAGAAAAAAATATTCTAGCTTCAAAAGGTAATTCTCATTTCAGAAAATTAGTCTTAATATAGCCCTTTTTTACAGTCCAAAAAAAGAGAGAAAAAAAAAGTCCTATTTAAAAAAAATTAACTTTACGCTAGTCGAATCAATTAGACCTACATGTAACCATGATTTTAAAAATAATAATAAAAAATCATCTTAGTCTAGTCCTAATTTTCAATTATTAGCACCAATCTGTCACCCTTATTTTTTAATTAGGGCATATGGAGGTGGAATGTGGTGGGGTGGGGGGGAGGGTACAACAAATTTGTGTTGGTGGGGAAGATATAGACTGTGATTGTGTTTCTTGAAGAGGAGTAAGGAAGGAGGAAGAGAAGGAGGCAGAGGAATATAAAGTTGTTGTTTGGGGGGGGGGGGGGGGGGGGGTTGTGCTTTTTTCCAAATTTTCAACTTTTATTTGAACCATCCATTCTACCCAAAATAATCGTAACCATCAAATGTCTACTCATTTCAAAATGAAACCAATTTTTCTATATAGATTTTATGTAAGCATACAATTTACATATTTTAAACCCACATTTCTCTAAAATTATAAATATGAGAGAGAGAGAGAGAGAGAGAGAGAGAGGAGGAGGAGGAGGAGGAGGAGGAGGAGGGAGAGAGGGAGAGAGAGACAACTACTTTTTTCCCCCAAAATTTCAATTTTTATTTGAACCTTCCATTTTACCTAAAATAATCTAACTGTCAAAACCAAAACCAGTTTTTTATATAGATGTTAGATAAACATGGCATTTACACATTTAAATAAGTAAATTTCACTAAAAACTCACAATTTTTCTATTTTTACGGCAATATATTTTTCAAAATATGTAAACATATGCTCATATAAAATCCATATGAAAAATTAGCTTGGTTTTGAATTGTGTAGTCGTCTAAAGATTAAGATTTTTTCTGGTACAATTGAAGGTTCCAGATTAAAAGTTGAAATTTTGGGCAGAATTTGATTTTCCAAAATTTTAACTTTTAGGAGTTTAAGGGAGTTCAAGGGTTCCAAAATTTATGAACGCTGCACTCCACCCACCCCCCAAACCGGGGGAGAAAAAGGAACTCTCAAACCTCTGTTTTTGTTTGTCAAATTAATTTTAATGTGAATAACGTCTAGGCATAATTTAATTAGGCATAGGATTTTTCACTAGTGTAGTATTCACATTATATCCTATAAGTTAGTTTGCCAAATGGTGGAAAATTCACATTTACTAATCTTTGTCTAGTCTTGTTATTTTTTTTTATTTTTTTTAAGTTGGTGTGTTCCGTTATTTTATTGGACTTTCTTGTTGATTTACTCATATAATTCATCCAAATGTGATTTTTTTTTCTAAATTTTGCATTGTATTTTATTCCAAAAAATTATTTACTTGTATAAGTTGCAATGTAGCTATAAAATATAATGCTATTTGTAGTTCATAGATTTGTTCCTAATAATGATGCACAGCACAATCTCCTAAATATATTGTTGAATCCCACATCACCGTCGTGTGGCTTCTCAAACTAGTCCACATGTAAAAAGAGCTACTACACCTATAGTCATATGGTTTTAGGTCGGAACCTCCTAAGATGGTATCAGAGTTGGGTGTTTGGTGTTTGTCTTGAGTTGTTTGCTTTCTCTCTTCCATCTTCTGATTTTCATGAATCGTAGGGGTGAAATAGTCGGGCTGGTCGGGTGGAAAAAAGGGGCTTGAACTGAAGTTTGTTTGGGGACTCACAACTGACTGAAATAGGCTGAACACTTGATTTGGTTTGGGGTAGGCTCGGGTCGGATCGGGTTTTGAGTGTTACGAACCTAATACTAATACTTAAAAAGTGAAAGGAGATAAAAGCTTTCAATGAGATTAGAGAATGCATCTTTAAAGGCTTTTGGTGAGTTCTTACATATTTGTTTATTTTTATTTTTTCAATATCAAATAATGAATGGCCCCACTAAATTTTAGCTCTTTTTTTATTTAATTATTATTTTTAATGATGGCTTTTTGTGAGTTCTTACATATTTGTTTATTTTTATTTTTTCAATATCAAATAATGAATGGCCCCACTCAATTTTGGCTCTTTTTTTATTTAATTATTATTTTTAATTAATGCACAAATATATGATTAATTTTTCGCCTCCACATTTTTAATTATTTAAAAAAATTATTGTGATTCAAAGAACTTTTTCAAACAAAAATAAAATATGTTTGATATAAATCAATTAAATTAGAAATTGTTGACTTGTAAAAATTGATAAAATTAATCCTAATTTGTGGCTATTTGCTTGTTATTTTATAGTATATTAGTAAAATTATTTCACTTTTATGATTATTTATACAATTTTTAAAAGTATTTTTATATTCGGTATTAAAAAAACGTCATTAGTAACTAAAATTAATGCATTCGTCTCGGATATTACTACCGAAATAACCAAATGATATCTATGTGTTTCATACTTTAATATGAAGAATTTATTTTATTTTTTTCTAATCCGCGCAATGCGCGGGTCTAAAACTAGTTTACAAAAAAGAACATAGTGGGTGACCCTGTGGTCAGATTTCAAAAGGGGGAAAAAAAAATCAGAATCGTAAGTAATTATGTGATTAAAAAATAGATTGAATCTTCAATTCTACATTAAAAACACAGAAATACAAATTGAGATTTGGTTAACCCATGTGTTGGCCATCCTTTTCAGGGGTATAGATGAAGAGAGAGGAGATGGTGGAGACCGAGAGATTGGAGTCAAAATCACTGAAAAAAAAAATACGAAAACAAGAAATAGAAACACTAAAACATGGGTAAAATTTTAGATTACACAATTGATAGCGTGTGAGAGAGAGAGATCTTACTAGTTAGTATTTACGACTGTTTTGACTCTTGAAACTACAGGCGGCAGTGAAATTTGAAATTTGAGATAGATGAGAATTAGGATAGAGAGGCAGCGGGAAAGGAAATGAGAAGAGGAGAGGGAGGTGTTGGAACTTGTAAGGGCATTAGGGTTCTGAGAATTAGGGTTGAGGGGATCACGTGTCACAATTTAAAATGGGAGAGGGTGTTTGGCAATAGGATTAGGAAAGTACTAGGGTGTTTGGGTAAGGATTTCGGCAGGGTTCAGGTTGTTTTGGGGTGGGTTGTGAGGAAGGATAAGGAGGCACCGGGTAAGGAAAGGAAAGGAGAAGAGGAGAGGGAGGTGTTGGAACTTGTAAGGGCATTAGGGTTCTGAGAATTAGGATTGTGGGGATCACGTGTCACAATTTAAAATGGGAGAGGGTGTTTGGCAATAGGATTTGGAAAGTACTAGGGTGTTTGGGCAAGGATTTCGGGTGGGTTCGGGTCGTTTTGGGGTGGATTGTGAGGCAACCAGATATTCTCATTGGATTAGGAAGTAGTACCATTCGGTTGGTCAGATTGGGTAGCATTTTCAAAATTCAACCAAAACACCAACCGAATAGCATCGGTTCGTTGGGTCGGTTTTGGAGATTCTGGTATAACTTACACCCCTAGACAATGCACCATGTGCAAATCGGGTTGAAACTTGTAAGGGCATTAGGTTCTGAGAATTAGGATTGAGGGAATCACATGTCACAATTTAAAATGGGAGAGGGTGTTTGGCAATAGGATTTGGAAAGTACTAGGGTGTTTGAGCAAGGATTTTGGGTGGGTTCGGGTGGGTTTTGAGGCAACCAGATATACTCCTTGGCTTAGGAAGTACTATTCGGTTGGTTGGATTGGGTAACATTTTCAAAATTCAACCAAAACACCAACCAAATAGCGTCGGTTCGTTGGCTCGGTTTTGGAGATTCTGGTATAACTTACACCCCTAGACAATGCACCATGTGCAATTCGGGGTTGCGCAAGGGTGGGTGTTGAATCCCATATTGCTTTTATGATATTTTCAACCTAGTCTATATATTGAAGGAGCCACTCCACCTACCACAATATAGTTTTAGATTAAAACCTCCTAACGTATCTATTTCTATTTGCATCCCAATGAAAGGGTTTTCCGTGATTGTATTGACTTTCTTTAGGATTGTTTTATAAAATCTTGGAGGATTTTGTTCAAGGTTTTTGATTACCTTCAATTTTTCTGTCAAAAAAAATAGTATCTTATGGGATCTAATGCTTCTGAATGTTTCTAGTTATGGGATAGCTGCCATTGCCCCGTTTTCTCACCGGTTGGCTTTTGAAAACATGCCTGCGGAGATCCAACGATTACGTTGTAAAGTCAACTTTCAAGCATTGGTTTTTGTTCCTCATATAAGAGCTCTTGGGGATGCTCTGGTTAGTCGCCTCAGGCATTCACCTACCAAAACTGAAGCAGTCAGTACCAACTACATTAGAGAGGTTTCCGACGCAAAAGACAAGCAAGGATCAGGGAAGTTTGTTGTCTTACACCTCCGGTTCGATAAGGTATCCGTTACTTCCTGTTATAGACAAGCTTTGATATGGTCACTTGGTATTTGATCCCAAACTGTAAACTCGATCCATATTTTTTTGCTATTTTAATATTTTTTTTTTTTTTTTTTTTAAAGCTAATTTTTCTTTTTCGTTTGGAAGGATATGGCTGCCCATTCAGCGTGTGATTTTGGTGGTGGCAAAGCTGAAAAAATGGCTCTGGCCAAGTACCGACAAGTGATTTGGCAGGGACGAGTCTTGAACTCTCAGTTTACTGATGAGGAGTTGAGAAGTCAAGGGCGTTGTCCGTTGACTCCCGAAGAAATTGGATTGTTGCTGGCAGCTTTGGGCTTCGACAACAGCACACGTCTATATCTTGCTTCTCACAAGGTCCATTACATAGACTTATTATTTCTATTTGACAAAGCCCTTAGGTGGCGTTTGTTCAGTATTTCCGTTCCCAAATTTCTTTTAGTTTTTTTGAGCAGAAACAGAAATCTTGGAGCAGGTTTGTTCTGTTCTCATAATTTTGTTCTGAAAATATAGGAACAGAAAAGAAAAAATATTTTTTGTTGCCACATTTCTGTTGCTGTTCCCAGTTTATGAGAACAGAGAGCAAACAGAAAATAAAAATAATTTTCTTCTAATATTGTTACCATCTGCAGGTGTATGGAGGGCAAGCCAGGATCTCAACATTAAGAAGTTTGTTTCCGCTAATGGAAGACAAGAAGAGTCTCGCCTCATCGGAGGAAAGAACCCAAATTAAGGGAAAGGCTTCTTTATTAGCTGCGGTTGATTATTATGTCAGTATGCACAGTGACATTTTCATTTCAGCTTCTCCAGGAAATATGCACAATGCAATGGTAAGCACTCTTCTCTTCTACTTTTTGCGACTACTAGTCAACTGTTGGCTTCCAGCAGAGTGGGTGGTGTAGGACCAGTAATTGAAATGGGAATCAATAGGAAAATGAAGAGAAAAGTAAAACGTCATAACACAATTCTTAATTCAATCAATTCAATAAAAGTCTTCCGCCCACTAAGGATTACATAGGCTCCTTATGCTTATGTAGAGGAGCAGAAATTATTTTGGTTTCCCTTTATGAGATGGAAACGAAAAAGTGAAACATGGCATATGTTGGCGTTTGGGTGTCTAGGTAACAGAAGAACTGAATAAAGAAATATGTTTCTGTTCCGATTCTATTAATTTGTTCTAAAAAACTTGGAGCAGAACAGTTTGGAGCAGAACAGACATATATATAATATATATTTGGTTTCCATTTGATGTTTTTATGGGAGCATAAACAAAAAAACAGGAAACAGCAACCCACTGCTACCTAGGGAACTGATTGGGTGAAAAGTTGCTCAATGCAAAAAGTCTATCAATATCAAGTCGGGAGGGTGAGATATCTTGTCTGTTCTTCTGAGATGCTATTTCCGCGACTCACATTTGGACCTGTATGGGTCACGGGAAAGTCTTATGGTTTTGAATTCAAATGTCAAAGTAAAGAATTAAGGCTTTGTTTGGTAACATTTTTTTTAAAGTATTTTTTTTTTTTTTTTTTACCAAAAAATACTTCAATTTAAAAGTTGGTTTGTTTACTCTTTAAAAATGTGATTTTAAAAATATATGAAAATTGATGGACTAGGATGTTCCTCCCACTTTTTTCCAATCATCTGTGAATTTTTTTTTATTTTTTATTTTTTGGATTAAAAGATCATTTATAACGCTAAAACCATAGTTGTCAAAGGCGCGCGCGCCCAGGCGCTAGGCGCAGCGAGTCGAGGGGTCTGCGCCTAGACGAACCCTAGGCGACGAACATCAAGAAGGCGAGCGCTTTATGGGCCTAGTCGACAGTCGCGACTTACGACTGAGTCGCGCCTCTGGTATTTCCAGTTTTTTTTGTGTTAACCCTAACCTCCAACGAAGAGCTCCTTCGTCCGCTCCTTCGATTTCAGCCTCGATTTGATGTTCGATGTTCGATTTCAGCCTCGATTTGATGTTCGATCTTCGATTTCAGCCTCGATTGGATCTTCGATGTTCGATTTCAGCTTTGAATTGATCATTGCTGTTCAATTTCAGTTTCGCATACACTTCAATTTCTCTTCTGCTTCGATTTCTCCTTCGAATTCGTCTTCGAATTCATCTTCTCCATTTCGTTGCTGCTCGACGTCGTTGCTCTGCTCCGATTAGGCTGCTGCCGCCGCTCGTTGCTGCTGTGTGCTCATCTTCTCTTCTGCTCGTTAATTATTATTTTATTTTATTTTTGTGTGTGTGTGTTAAGTATTTATTACCATAATTTAGTTAACAAAATTTAATTAAGTAATTTTTATACTTCTCTTTTTGTTCCTTGTTTGTTTGTTTGAGTGATTTAGTTTAGTTAACAAAATTTAGTTAAGTAATTTTTTTTTGGGTACATATTTATTTATCTGTATTTGTTAACATAGTCTAGTTGGGTACATATTTATTTAAGTATTTGTATTTGCTCTTTGTTCATAGATGTTTAAAGAATTCTATTTGGAATTTCTGAATGAAATATTTAGAATCTTGATGAATTGAATTTATTTGAAAATTTTATTAGTTAATTATTCTTATTTATTTGTCTCACATGCTACTCTCACTTGAGAGTGTGTTTCATTTTTTATAATTGAAATTTAGTAATAGTTTTTAATTTTAGATTTGCAATATATTAGTGTTATATCTCATTTTTATTTATTTTTAAATTATGTGCGCCTGGCATCGCTCAGGCTAGCGCCTCGACTTGCGCCTAGCGCCTAGGTTCCAGGGGACCTCGGTGCGCCTAGAGCCTTTAACAACTATGGGTAAAACTAAATAATATCCCTACACTAATAAACACGCTTCTAATATTTTGCTTTTACTTCCAAGTATTTTTTTTGTCAAAATAACTTTTTTGATTTTTAAAAATACTTGAAAAATAAAAACTTATGAATCGGTGTTTAAGTTTGTCTACGCTCTCACTGGCCTTTCGTTTCAATAAACATGTCCTCATTTTACTAAATGGAAAAATTGCAGTCCTTAGACATATTTTGATTTACTCGCTTGCTAGGCGAGTGTTTCTGCAGAAATATTCAAATTTATTACTCTGGAATTTGAATGCTATAGGTAGGGCATCGGACATATCAGAACATGAAGACGGTAAGGCCCAACATGGCATTGTTGGGGCAGCTTTTCCTAAACAAGAGCATGAGCTGGTCTGATTTTCAACAGGCTGTGGTTGAAGGTCACGAGAACAGGCAAGGCCAAATCAGGTTGCGGAAGCCAGAACAATCAATATACACCTACCCTGCTCCAGATTGCATGTGCAGTAGTGCTTAGTGTGAAGTATTCTTGTATCCTATTGGTTTTATATATATCATGCTTGTGGTTTGCGATAGCCTGCAAATAAAAAGGGAGCGACACCCCGTTTTTGCCTATTGACAATGACTATTCACTACTTAACACTTCGAATTTCATTGAAGGATGGGGTAGACAAATGGGCTTTGTACGTTTCCGTGTTCTTGATTGATGATATATACCCTCGATCACACAATATATGTAATATTCCATTTCGTATCAAAATATTTGCTTATAATACCTTCAGCAATAGTTGCATTTGCTTTTGTATTGTTAAATAGAAATATTATCTTTAGTTTAATGTGATTGGTACATTTTTCTCATTGTGCGAGTTGAACTGGTGATGGATTTCGAGTTAGTACAAGAACATGGCTGTGTGACTTAAGTGTGCCTTTTGGATTCGGAAAACTCATTTAAAATCTATATTTCTTTGTTCTCCCTCTCTTGTATACTTCTTTGTTCTCTCTTGTCGGTAGAAAAAACTACTACTCTTTTGGTAATATTCACACTCACTAATGCCACTTGATTTTATTTTATTTTTTTATAATTTAATGGGATTAGAATCTTTAGATGTATCAATACCTATTTATAGTGAGCGTCCTAAAGTTTGTGCTATTTTAAATGATGTTTACTGAATATATATGATCTGTGAAATCAAGAGACATGCCCATTCACATGGTGGTAGTTCATGAAACTTGAGAATTATATCAACACCCCAAGGGTTGACCCGGTCCATTCCAAAATCCAACATATCTATCTTACTCGGATATAATGGACACCAAATGGAAACATCTCGCTGAAAAATGAAATGCTCGTCTACGTCCCAAAACAATTGTCACATCAAATTAAGTATTTTTAACCCCTTTCTAGTTTAAATTGGGAACATGCTTAATCTCCTTTGCAGTAATTTGTTTATTTTCAAAAATATGGTATGATTTTCTTCGTATAAGTTAATAGTGCGTGTGATCGACGAGTGTTTTCAAACAATATAAGAAACTTAATATGGAAACATCTCAATGAAAAATGAAATGTTCGTCTATGTCCCAAAACAATTTAGTCACATCAAATTAAGTATTTTTTAATCCCTTTTAAGTCTAAACTGGGAGCATACTTAATCTCCTTTGCAATAACTAGCTTATTTTCAAAAATATGATATATATATATATATATAATTGTTTTAAAAATAGCTTTATATTTATATAATTATATTAAACATAACTTTATATGTGATAGCACCATTAAATACACTGCAACTTTAAAAAAGTGTGTTACTAAATTGTCTTCCTTTGTTCCTTGTGTTACTCAACTTTTGTTTAATTGTTTTTCTAGACATGTCCCTTCAGATCGCATCATTTGTTACCATAGGACAAAGTAAAGTAGTAATATTAAACTTATGAATCATAACATACTTAAAAGTCACGGGGGTACAATTAGATGATTATTAATGATCTATAAATATATGGCTCACACAATAAGAAAATAGAAATTCAATTCTTACCCCCCAAGTGGTCATCTTAAAGAACATGTCGTATTACTTACATTCTATGGTATTATACTCATAAAAATGAGGATGTCGTTCTAAATTATCATACGAATTTAAGTCCAATCACTACACAAACGATTGACTTGAGAACTTTAAGCTGGTCATTTCTCCAAGTATCCACTTGAAATATCACATTCGACTCTTCTAAGGGTACATGATATGGGGAAAACTTCCATGTCAATAAATGTGTATTGTGTTGCAAATATATATAGTCAATAAATCAAACATATTTTTTACAATCTATGAAGACCCTTACACCTTACATGAGATTGGAACAAATCCCAAGAAATAGGTTTGGTTAAGGAATCAATCATTATTTTACTCGTAGAAAAATGATTGAGTGTCATTTCTCCACGTGAAATTCTGTCTCGGATAATATAGAGTCGGAATATGCTTCGTTTTTGTGAGATAATTAGGATATCTGACATGTGCTAGGACAATCATACTATCACAATGTATGGTTACAAGGTTTGGAGAATATGGTACTATCACAAAGTTTTGCTTCTCTTGAACAGTTGAAGCACAAGGAATATACTTTGCTTCCATATTAGATAGTGTTATGCACGATTGTTTTTTTCTTGTATAGACACCGTATTTTGGGAAACTTTAAGTCAATAATTAAAAGGGACTAATTTCAACTTTAGATTTAAAAATTTCCATAATATTTTAACTTGAGAAAAAACCAAAAAATTGAAAATCCAGATGATTTCGGCAAGTTTCAAAAATTTCAGGGTCAAACGGGAGCCGATCGACGTGGCGAGCCGGGATTAAATGGATCCACCCAATTCATGCATATATATGCATTCGAATTAAGATCTGAACAAAGAAAAAACCTCAAAAAGTGAGGGAAACCGAAAACACCAAATTCTAGAGAGAGAGAGAGAGAGAAAGAAAGGTTGGCCGGCGGTGATGGGTTCGGAGTGACGGCGCTGTTCCAGCGTGGGTGTGTGCGTTTTCTGATCGTTTGATGGTGATCGTCAACGTTGGGAGGGGTTTGTTGGTTTGATTCGGTCGGAGGTGCGGTTTTGTCCAAATGAGTGTGTGTGTGTGTGTGTGTGTGTGTGTTTCGAACGTTCGTGTTTGTGTATGTCTGGGTGTGATTTGCAATCGGCTTGTGTGCTATACGTGAGATGGTGTGTTTGGTCCGGTGGTGTTGCCGTTCGACTGTGTGTGTGGATCGCTGGAGTTGTCGCCGGAGAGTTAGAGAGAGAGGAAGTGGGTATGTGTGTGTGGGTGTGTGGTTGTCTCAGTATGAGGGCGGTGTGTGTGCTACTGTGAGTGTAGGCGGGTGGTCGGTTGTGAGTTGGCCGGCGGACGGTGGCCGGGAGGATTGGAAGACGCCGGCGGTGCAGGGAACAACAAACAGAAACGAGAAGCAGACACAGGAAACGGGGAAAAAAGAAAAAAAGAAAAAAAAAAAGGAGGGGGGAAATTTGCAGAAACCACCCCAGGGAAATCTAAAACCGATCACATGATCGCCAAACGACTTGGAAACAGGTGAAATTTCAATCGATGAATAATTTTCATGAAATTAAATTTTATCTAGCGTTACAAATCCTAAAATTTTAATAATTTCGTAACGATTAATTACTTTTAATTACGTGGTGCATAAAATAGTAACGATTCGAAATATAGAGTCTGCATTGCATGATTAGGATGTTTTAGAGAAGATATTAATTTAGACTCTGTTACTATTAGGTTTGCAGATATCAGTGTCCCGATAGAGTATGGTCAGGGAAGGTTTGGGAGAGCGGATAACGAGGTGAGTATACTATCTTCTTACCAAACTATTTTTCTATGTATATATATGATGAAATATGTGTTTGCTTAAATTGTATGAATTTATAAATTATATAGATCAAGCAGGATTTGGGTGAGTTGGTAAACTGGGTTTTTGGAAGATTTTGATGGTTTCCAAAATAAAACTAAAAATGATTTTTTGTTGAATTTGGTAAAAATCAGACGGTGTTTTTAAAAGGAAATAGAAAACATATGTTTTCCTAAAAATGTCTGGTTTTCAAAAAAAAAAATAAAGGGTAAAAAAGTAGTTTTGAAAGAATCAGACGTTTTCTCTAAAAAGAAAAGTGTGAAATATGCTTTTGGACTTAAAAATTGGTTTTGAGGAAAAGAGATAGACGTGGTGATTTGACGATGTTGAGTAGACGATATTTATTGAGTTGTGATTCGATGATGCTGTATTTGATTTGACGATGCCCTAGTATTTATCTGTTTCGGTAGAGTGAGATTATCCGCTTCGGCGAAGTGATGTTATCTGCTACGGCGGAGTGATGTTTATCTGCATCGCCAGAGTGATGTTAGACGTTTATACTGCGCAGTGATTATCCGCTTCGGCGGAGTGATGGGTGTTCGTAGGAAGGCATATCCTACGGATGGTACGGTACCGTTGCAAACTCCCGATCGTGAGGTTAAAACGATCACTAGGGCTAACCAGTGTGTGTGTATGGAGGTGTGTGTTTGAGATGTGTGCTTGAGATGTGGTGTTTTACTTATATTGAGTAATTTATTATTTACCCTGGTGATTGGTATGGTTTTATATTAGATGGATTTGGATAAAACTTATACTTGTGGGTTTATTTCCACTGCTTATATTATGGAGAAATTTTTACTAGTTACGCGTTGTTTACATACCTACACTTGATCCATTTAGATGTTGTTGAATGATTTATTATCCCAAAATATTTTTACTAAGAAGGCAATACACTCGCAGGTAAAACAGCTAGGAGTCGGTTGGTCCCCTACTGGCGCTAGACAGAGTTATGCGAGTCATGTGATGGAGTCATTAGAGAGGGATTTCGAGGAGAGGTGTCAGAGATGAATCTAAGTGAGATTCATGGGATTCGAATTTTGGTTATTCTTATAGTTCGGACAGTGTGTCCCTATCAATCGGAATTATGTATATGTTGTACATATCATTTGTCTATGTATTATATTCTTTTTTTTTTATTGTGGTTGTCTAGTAAGTTGGGTGATGTCATGTCGACATCACGCCGGCCCCAGGGTGACGGGAGTCCGGGGTGGGGTGTGACAATTTTGGTATCAGAGCCTGGGTTATAGGTTCTGTAGACTTGTCGGGGGGTTGTGTCAGTAGAAGACCATGAGATAGGAGGACGTGACAGTCGTCTAGTCAGTAGGGGACATGAGATAGGGTGTCGATAGGTGAGTTCGGTACGTGAATGTTAGTTATTCCATTACATTAGTTGGTGCATAGGCATCATGCATGGTTGGCTGTCTTGTTGGCAAATAGTGATGCGACAAAATGGTGATATTGCCAAACGATGGATTCGAGGGATGCTATGTTGATAATAGTGGTAATGGGTGGATCGCGATTGTGGGAGTACTATAAGAAACAACCATATGCGTATTCTTTGATGTTAAGAACTATTAGTAGCACTTAATATGTTAGTTATTAAAATACTCGATAGCATAGCAGAACACATTTAAGTCAGATTATGAAAACCAAATTGTGAAAACAAAAAGAGAGTTCGTATTAGTTGAAAATAAGGATGTGAGAAAACCGTGGCGATATATATATATATAAAAAAAAAAAAAAAAGAATTTAACTTGGTGGTACGTTCTAAGTTGATGGGCAGACATAGTAACAGTCTGTGGAACCAGAAAACATAATAGAAGTAATAGAGATTGATCTATCGAAAGTAGCCGAGAATTGTGGTTTGTGATGATAGTAGGTAGGTGTGTATAAATATAGTTCATAGAGTTGTCGGTGGATTGTTCCAAAACGAAGTTACTTTTCCAATCTGAGATGAATCAAAGTTTGTATTTTGGGAAAAGATGTAATCATTACTCTGGGCAATGTGATAGTTGGCTTAGGAGATTAGAAAGGATAACAGAATATGTTACGTAGGTGCTAGGCACTAGTCAAAACCAGTTTAGGCAGTGGATATTGTAGTAGCTAGGGAAAGGAATTGTCGAGGTGTCAGTAAGCATGAATAATAATCATAGCCATTGTAAAATAGGTTCCATAAGTTTAAGGAATTAAACATTCGACTTAATAAGTTGGCTAAATATAATCGTGTTGATAAAATGTGGGAAATTGGGATTTGAATTTTAACCTTGGAACTTTAAAGTTGATAACCGTTGTGTTAAAAATATATATATATATATATATATATATATATATATATATATATATATATATATAAAATAATAAATAAATGGATGAGTGGAGTAATTTGAAGTAGAAAAGTGATTGCACTCAGTTCGTAATTACAATTTATTGAGTATGGAGAATTCGAGTGAGTTAGTTTTAGGTGTAGGAAGTCACTATAGGAGAAGCCGTGTGACGGCCCTGGGAAACGGGGTCGTTACAATAAATTAGACTGTTAACTCATGATTAACTCAGACCTGGTGTTTCTCTCCATGGTAACTCATCGATTAAAATTGATGGTTACATTAATCAACTGCGAAAGTTCAGGATGTTAGATTTTGAGTAGGATATTATTAGTTGGAGGTTAAGGATTGTGACGTGGTGAAAACGGTGATCCGATCAAGAGTAGAGAAGAGCTTGTAGAACACCTCCAGATTGTGTTGCTAAAGATGCGAGAAAAGCAATGGAATGCCAAGTACAGAAAATGTGAGTTTGGTAAGATCAAGTGGTAAATTTGGGACATGTGATCATAAGAAATAGTATTTACGTGAATCCAAAGGAAGCTGAAGCTATGGTTTAATGAGAAGGGCCAAAAAGTGTACCTGGAGCTTGGAACTTTTGGAAATAGCAGTGATTGTAGTTGTTTTGATGTTCTAGTGATTTTACCTGTATGACGAGATTTGTGGGATATGCACCGACCACCGGAGCTGGGAATAGTTTCTTACTCAAAAAGGAATTAAATCTGAGGTCGAGGCGTTGAATAAAATTTATTAAAAACTACAGTTGTACCGTCCATTAATTTTCAGGAAAGACCAAAGTCGGAGCCAACGCTTTAAGTTGGAAATTGGTAAGTTGGGTTGTGTACATTCGGGTTGTTCACACTAAATTATGCGCTGAGTGACCTTGTGAGGGTAGTGGACAGTTGGTCAGATGGTAACGTTGTTTGATACTCTGATTTTGGAAATCGACATTGATCAAATGTGTTGTAGAAGTATAGAGGTCCAGTTGAGAAAGATTAGAGATAAAATAGGAAATGGTCATAGAGCTGACGATCGTGTCAAAAATAATGATGAAGTCTTGATGATTAAAAATAGACTGTGTGTTCCTAATGATACTCATTTGACAAAAAAAATCTTAAAGAAGTACGTAGTCCAATATACACAATGCACCCCGGTGATATCAAACTGTATTGAGATTGCCAGAGCATTACGGGTAGTTTGGAGGAGAATGAAAAATCGCAGAATTTGGTGTTAGGTGACTTATAAGTTAGCAAAAATTAAGGTCGAACATTATTATCCAAGGAGGGTCATTGTAGCCTTTACCTATTTCAGAATGGAAAGGTGAGTCTTATTTCGTATGTTAAGTGTGCATTGATGGGATTGTTCAGTTGCATGAGGCACCGGTTCAATATAAGTGTCAAATAAAGTTGGAATAAGATGCCGGTGTGACTTATTCATTCGATAACTGATAATTGCTCTTAGATAAATTGAATTGTTAATGAGTAAGTGTTGCCGCCGAACTGTAATTGGAAGATAATTTTTATCAAAACAAATTAAGTCACTGTTGTATGAACAGTCCGAGAAGGAATTCGAAATGCAGTATTGAATGGTGATATCTTAAAATGTGAGTTTTATATGTAATAAATACCGTCGTAAAATCGACATGTTTTAAATATAGAAAGTCGGGTAGCTAATTCCAGGTAATATTTCTCTATTGGAGAAACTGTAGTACCAGGAGCGGATATTTATTTTGACGTTCTGGATGAATTTTCGTACTCCTTAAGGTGCCAAATTGAAAGTTGGTAACTCTTCTTATTTGTGGATAAACGGTCAATCGAGAAGTACAATTCAGATAGTGAAAGAAATACTGAAGAGTTGCGTTTTAGGGATCTTCGGATAGTAAGGAGGATTAGGTGGCGCTAATGGAATGTGTTTAAAATAATAAATACCTTTTTGATGACCAAGGTAGCATCGTGTAAAACGCTATATGAAAAGGATACAGGACTCCAATCAAATCGACCGAATTGAGATAGGAGAACGGAATTAGATGTATTGAACCCTTACTAACTTTAGGCGGAGCCAGCTCGTGGGAGGTCACTGAAATTTCATAAAAGGTATAATAGTTTACAGTCAGTAACTATTGACTTTTGTGATGTATCGGGTTTTTGTAATTGAGACATATCTATGTCCTTCAATTCATATTTATATGTGGATATATGTTTGAAGCATGATTAGGTAAATTGAAATAGAATTGGAACGCGTGGCCTTGTCAGGGGCTTGAGTAAATATGGAGGCATGAAGGAAATTCCTATAGATGATCCGTTTAACGTATTGCAGGAAATTTATTATCTAAAGTTAGATTGTGACGATTTTTAATAAACGTATACAAGAGTGTTGAAAATTTTGATACGGATATGGTAGCTTACGATATTGATTGTGAACTTGTTGGTTAAATTACTGGATGGAATATGGTTACGAATAGGTTGACTGGATGGAATAGATACATGTTGGTTAGGAAAAAAAATAAAAATAAATAAATTTATTGTCGAAATAAGATAGACCCAATCTACTATGATTAAAATGGTGTATTCAAACTATATTGTTATTAGAGTAGCGCAGCGGAAACATGGAGAAACATGAGATTTTTTTTTCGATAGTTGATCGGTGGTGCTAGGTACACCCTATTTGCCGGTTATTAGAAATAGGGTGAGTTATTGCAAATAAAAATGTTGCAATGTGTGAAGGTAAATTAACGATTACTAAATAGGTGTGACTAATATAACCATGCAGTGCAAACCCGAAATATTATTGGTTTGACCAAAATTTTAATCCCTATTGTTTTGACGGAAATTTCGGGACGAAATTTCTTTTAGGGGGGAAGGGTTGTAAGACCCTGATTCTTGATTTAAGTCATATTTCATAACATTTCGAAATAACGGGGTGGATAGTGTAATTTATTATTTGATTTAAAATTTTAAAGGGGTCAATTTGTAATTTAAAATATATATAGAGAGCCAAATTTAAATTGGGGTTTAATTTTTAATGTAAAGGAAATCTAGGGAAAGATAATGTAATTAGAGAAAAGAATTACACACACACACACACACACACACACACACACACACACCATGTCCTGCGATCAAACGGGAAACAGAAAAAAAAAAAGAAAAAAAAAAAAGGATCGAGAGCCGATCAACATGGCGAGCCGGGATTAAATGGATCCACCCAATTCATGCATATATATACATTCGAATTAAGATCTAAACAAAGAAAAAACCTCAAAAAGTGAGGGAAACCGAAAACACCAAATTCTAGAGAGAGAGAGAGAAAGAAAGGTTGGCCGGTGGTGATGGGTTCGGAGCAACGGCGTTGTTCTGGCGTGGGTGTGTGCATTTTCTGATCGTTTGACGGTGATCGTCAACGTTGGGAGGGGTTTGTTGGTTTGATTCGGTCGGAGGTGCGGTTTTGTCCAAATGAGTGTGTGTGTGTGTGTGTGTGTGTGTTTCGGACGTTCATGTTTGTGTATGTCTGGGTGTGATTTGCAATTGTCTTGTGTGCTATACGTGAGATGGTGTGTTTGGTCCGGTGGTGTTGCCGTTCGGCGGTGTGTGTGGATCGCCGGAGTTGTCGCCGGAGAGTTAGAGAGAGAGGAAGTGGGTATGTGTGTGTGGGTGTGTGGTTGTCTCGGTATGAGGGCGGTGTGTGTGCTGCTGTGAGTGTAGGCGGGTGGTCGGTTGTGGGTTGGCCGGCGGACGGTGGCCGGGAGGATTGGAAGACGTCGGCGCTGCAGGGAACAGCAAACAGAAACGAGAAGCAGACACAGGAAACAGGGAAAAAAAAAAGGAAATTTGCAGAAACCACCCCAGGGAAATCTAAAACTGATCACGTGATCGCCAAACGACTTGGAAACAGGTGAAATTTCAATCGATGAATAATTTTCATGAAATTAAATTTTATCTAGCGTTACAAATCCTAAAATTTTAATAATTTCGTAACGATTAATTACTTTTAATTACGTGGTGCATAAAATAGTAACGATTCGAAATATAGAGTCTGCATTGAACGATTAGGATG
The DNA here is from genome assembly GCA_016647705.1 of Eucommia ulmoides. Taxonomy (NCBI): domain Eukaryota; kingdom Viridiplantae; phylum Streptophyta; class Magnoliopsida; order Garryales; family Eucommiaceae; genus Eucommia; species Eucommia ulmoides. The sequence goes on along the minus strand of CM028339.1, from coordinate 48,743,580 downwards.
TTTTAGAGAAGATATTAATTTAGACTCTGTTACTATTAGGTTTGCAGATATCAGTGTCCCGATAGAGTATGGTCAGGGAAGGTTTGGGAGAGCGGATAACGAGGTGAGTGTACTGTCTTCTTACCAAACTATTTTTCTATGTATATATATGATGAAATATGTGTTTACTTAAATTGTATGAATTTATAAATGATATAGATCAAGCAGGATTTGGGTGAGTTGGTAAACTGGATTTTTGGAAGATTTCGACGGTTTCCAAAATGAAACTGAAAATGAATTTTTGTTGAATTTGGTAAAAATCAAACAGTGTTTTTAAAAGGAAATAGAAAACATCTGTTTTCCTAAAAATGTTTGGTTTTCAAAAGAAAAATAAAGGATGGAAAAGTAGTTTTGAAAGAATCAGACGTTTTCTCTAAAAAGAAAAGTGTGAAATATGCTTTTGGACTTAAAAGTTGGTTTTGAGGAAAAGAGATAGACGTGGTGATTTGACGATGTTGAGTAGACGATATTTATTGAGTTGTAATTCGATGATGCTGTATTTGATTTGATGATGCCCTAGTATTTATCTGTTTCGGTAGAGTGAGATTATCCGCTTTGGCGAAGTGATGTTATCTACTACGGCGGAGTGATGTTTATCTGTTTTGGCAGAGTGATGTTAGACGTTTATACTGCGTAGTGATTATCTGCTTCGGCGGAGTGATGGGTGTTCGTAGGAAGGCATATCCTACGGATGGTTCGGTACCGTTGCAAACTCCTGATCGTGAGGTTAAAACGATCACTAGGGCTAACCAGTGTGTGTGTATGGAGGTGTGTGTTTGAGATGTGTGCTTGAAATGTGGTGTTTTATTTATATTGAGTAATTTATTATTTACCCTGGTGATTGGTATGGTTTTATATTAGATGGATTTGGATAAAACTTATACTTGTGGGTTTATTTCCACTGCTTATATTATGGAGAAATTTTTACTAGTTACGCGTTGTTTACATACCTACACTTGATCCATTTAGATGTTGTAGAATGATTTATTATCCCAAAATGTTTTTACTAAGAAGGCAGTACACTCGCAGGTAAAACAGCTAGGAGTCGGTTGGTCCCCTACTGGCGCTAGACAGAGTTATGCGAGTCATGTGATGGAGTCATTAGAGAGGGATTTCGAGGAGAGGTGTCAGAGATGAATCTAAGTGAGATTCATGGGATTCGAATTTTGGTTATTCTTATAGTTCGGACAGTGTGTCCCTATCAATAGGAATTATGTATATGTTGTACATATAATTTGTCTGTGTATTATATTCTTTTTTTTTATTGTGGTTGTCTAGTAAGTTGGGTGATGTCATGTCGACGTCACGCCGGCCCCAGGGTGACGGGAATCCGGGGTGGGGTGTGACAATAAAAGCCAGCATGCCCTCTATTTGGACCCAATCTGAAAAATTGTCTTACTTTGCCCACAAAACACTTCCAAAATCCCCTCTCTTTCTAAAAATACCCAAAGAAAACCCTCTTGATCCTTCCTTACCCAATCCCAAAAAAACAACTTAAAGAGAGAAAAAATAGAAAGAAAAGAGAGAAAGAAAGAAGGAAGAATAAGAAGGAGAAAAAAATAAAATAAAAATGAAGAAGACTTCCACTCGAGCTAAGGTAAGTCTTCCGAATCTTTTCTCAAAACCCTTTTTTTTTTAAAACCGCTTGAAAGGATGGACTAAAAAACCGGACAAAATCTAAGAGGACGTTCCAAGGAGAACACTTAAAAAATGGTTTACTTTCTAGCATTTACTTTTCTGTCAATTACATTTTTGTTCTGCATCTTTCTACGCTAATTATTTTTCAGTTATTTACTTTTCTTTATATACCTTTCTGCCCTTTAAATTCATGTCATTTACCTTTTCATTATGCTCCCCTTTGCACTTTAAATTTCAATCATTTACTTTCATGTTCCGCGCCTCTCCATGTTTTAAATTCATGTCATTTACTTTACTACTCTACGTCTTTCCGCATTTTACTTTTTTTGTCATTTGCTTTACCGTTCTGCGTCTTTTCGCAATTTACTTTTATTGCAATTTACTTTCCCGTTCTTCCCTTTACATGCTTTTGAATTTCTTGCTCTTTACTTTACCGCTTTTACTTTACTGTTTTATAAAAACTAAAGAAAAACTAAGAAAAGTCTTAACCAAATAAAATTGAAAAGGAGAGAGTTTTCCATACCATGTTTTTTAGGTTTTCTAACTTGTGTAAAACTTTAAATAGTGAGTCGAGGAAGACTCTTTCCAAAGACGATTTTTAGTTAGGATTAAATTGACAAACAAAAACTTGCATTCCATTTCTCATCAAATGTTTTCTTCAAAAAAGAAAGTTTTCTTTAAAAATCAAAAACGGATTTCTTCCCACTAAAGATCCCAAGATGCAAATTTTTCCAAAAAAAAAGTTTTTTTTTTAGAAAGGGAAAAAAAAAAAAATGGACTTCTTCACGAGGATCCCAAAAAATACATATTTCATTGTTTTCTTTTTTTTCACAACGCATTTCTTCATAATAATGGTTTCATAAAAATATTTCACCTTCGATAAATATATTTTGAGGAGATTTTACGAAAAATCTTTTGTTTGTTTTCTGCACAAATTCATCTTTATCTTTGAAAGAAAAAATGATTTCTTCATAAATAAGGATCTGACAAATTTCTTTTGATCAAGTATTATACTTTTAACTCTTTTTTTTCATCAAGAAAAAATTATTTTTTAGCTTTGCCAAAGCTACCCTAAACTAAAAAATCATAAAAAATAATCCCCTCCCCCCCGAGGGTTATTCTTACTAAGTCATCCATATTTGATAAAAGATCACACCGAGGGAAACATTTCTAAAAACTACCAAAAAGTTGTCTCATTTTATTTCAAAACATCAATAAAATATTCCAAGAAAATATTTCAAAATCAAACAAAATATTCAAACTTAAAAGTTACTTGGACTTAATTAGATAAGGCATTGTATTCGGACGAACATCTTTGAGTGCCTAACACCTTCCCCGAGAGTAACTGACTCCCGAACCCTTTTAAAATGAATCTCTAGTCAGACCATACATTTTAGAGTCAAAATATTACTTAGGCCATAAAAACAAATCTCTAAAATCTAGTGACCTAGGACGTCATTTAAATTCAATGTTAGGTGACGACTATTTTTTTTAAAAAAAAACAATTGGCTTAAGTTCTTTCTGAGAAAATCGGTGCTTTTAAAAACCTTATCTTTTTACTAATTTTTTTCCAAAAATTCCTTTCACAATGCATTTTCTTTTCTTCATTTTAATATTTTTCAAAAATCCAGGGTGCTTTAGCTTGACCATGAAATAACACCATTGCAAAAGAACAAAAGCATATCCTGATGTCGACTCATTTTTTTTTCTAGTTCACTACTCCAATCGGCATCACTATAGACTTACAAATGTATGTTTTGACCATGATAATAAATCATATATGTACACACGATATTTTGATCGTCCCGCAAAAATATTTTATGTTTTATTTTTTTCTTAATTTTTTTGTTTTATTTTCAGAAAATACAGAATAAAAATTAAACAAAGGAAAAGGGATGAGAAAAATCGAATTAAGAGAAAAAGGGGTAAAAAATAAAAAATAAAATAAAAAATAAAAAAAATGAGGGAAGTAAATGGAAATTAGAGAAAGTGAAAGAGAAGGGAAGAGGAATAGGGCCCCTAGTCAACCGAGAGAGAGAGAGAGAAGAGAGGTGGGCCCCATTGTTCGGTCAAGAGAGAGAGTGTGAGAGAATGAGAGAGAGAGAGAGAGAATCGAGAGAAAGAGAAAGTTAGGTAGATAAGATGGGAGAGAAAGAGAGAATCCGATAGAGGAAAGAGAGAGAGAGAAAAGAGAAGGAGAAGAGATATGGGGAGAGAAGATAAGGAGAAGAGATATACGGAGATAGAGAAGAGTCAACAAAAGAGAGGGAAGTATGAAAGGGGGCCCACCTAACGGTCAAATAGTCAAATGGGGCAGCGGACACGTGGCAACTTCTTAGGCTGCCACGTGTCCGTATTGGCATGAAAATATCTTCCTAATGGATTTTTATTCTTCATGATCAAATTAGGGTTAGGATTTGGTGGTCAAGACTAGTTTTTAGGATTGTTTTCATTCCACATTTTTCTCTATAAGTAAGACCCTTCCCCCCCACCCACCCCCCACCCCCGAGTTTAAGCACTCAAAAATTCAGAGGGAAGCCCCCCTAAGGAGGAATTCTCAATGAAAGCCCATTCCAGAAACCGTCTTTGAGAGAATAAAAACCCGTATGTCGGGGATCTTTGTCAGGGCAGGTATGATTCTTCTTCCTCAATTTTTTTAATTTTCATATTTATTGAAATTTAAATTCCTGCAAGTTTAGTTCCATTAGAGTTATCCAATTACTTAATGAAAATGTTGGGACGAGACTTTCGTTTTGGGCTTAGCCTTTGAACGTGAGATGAGGATTTTTTATTTTTTATTTTTACTGTTTTTTTTTTTTATTATTATTAATATTTATTTAAGCTGTTGCTATATTTAAAAAAATAATTATAAATTATTTTGTAAGAATTAATTATCACAAGCCTTAGGGTGAATTCAACTATTCAATATATTGAAAGGAAGATTTCTTTATCGATGATATGTTTTCCCCAATAAAATAAAATTTAGAAACAATAGGCTTAGTAAATCGTTTCTTCGGTAAGTCATTTCATTAGATTTTACTTAATTTTTGGTGGAATTAATTTTGACAAAACCCGTTTCTGTAATATTTCCTTGATTTTGATTTTCATAGAATTTAAGAGGATGTCAAATTGGAACATTTTCAAATTAATTGGAAAGTGAGCATTTTGTGACATTGCATTTATAGAAAATAATATAATATTTCATGTCGTTTTGTATGTTGACTTTTGCATCGCTTTGAAAATCTTTAGATTGATTAGCCCACTTACATTAAAGAATTTCATCATAAGCATACATAAAACTACCATCCGGGGACCATTCTTATCGAATCCTTAATATTTGATAAAAGGTCATGCTAGGGGCACATTTCCAAAAATACAAAAAAACCTGTCCCATCTTATTTTTGAAAAATGCCAAAAACGTTTCATAAGAAGGAAAAGATTTCAAAATAAAATAAAACGTTCGAACATAAATTAATTAGATTTAATTGGACATAAGGTATTATTTTCAAACAGGTGTCTTGGGGTGTCTAACACCTTCCCCGAACGTAACCGACCCCCGGGCTCTTAAGTGAATCTTTGGTTTGACCGTGTTTTGAAGTCAATTTTTACTTAAGCCTTTTAAATTGTTTTAAAAAAAAAAAATCGGTGACCTAGCACACCATTTAAACCCAATAATAGTTGGTGACTTCTTGTTTTAAAATAGCCTAATTACTTTTTTGAGAAAACCGAGGCTTAAAAAAAATAAGAGCCTTCCACTTTTAAGCTTTATTATTTCATATCATTTTCCTTTCGAAAAATCAAAGCGTGTCAGCCAGCAACTCCCCTGAGGATAAGTCGATGGTCGAGCCTAATATGTTCAAATAAGTCTAACTAATTGATAAGTGTAAAATACATATCTACTTCTAAACCAAATTTAGTTGTTTTTTAGTGTTTTATTTATATTTAATTGTGTTTTAGTTTGTTTTAAGTTAATTCAGGTGTAAGGACGCAAACAAGCGACAAACGAGCAAAAACGGTGAAAAAACGGTGAAGAAACGTTGAAAAAACAAGGTTTCAAGATCACAGAAGTCACCGCTGCGGCGGTGAGAATGCAGAGGGTGTGCTGAAAAATGAACAGGTACCACTGCCTAGTCAGAGAAGCATTAGAGAGTTGGTGTATGTTGGGGTGTTGAACCACCGCCTAGGCGAAGAACCGTCAGAAAGTGGAGAGCTACTTCACCGCCTAGGTGAAGAAACCACCGCCTAGGCAGAAAATAGTCAAAATGTTTTGTTTTAGCCCACGCCTAGGCAGAGAAACCATCGCTTAGACGAAAAGCAAACCGACTTAACCTCCGCCTAGGCGGAGATTCCACCGCCTAGGCGATGACACTCTGCACAGAAATATCTTTTTTTAGATATTTTCTGAGATATTTTCAAAACCTTTACTTAAAACCTTTTCTCACCCAATTTGTAAAAGGATGCTTGGAGACCCCTTACACCTTAGATAATTTAGGAGTAAAATAGATTAGTTTAAGAAGTGATCCTTAGCCAATCTTGAGAGATCGAAGAGGAAGATTTACATTCCGAAGAGGAAGAACAATAGCGGATCGATCTCTGGCGAAAGTGAACCACTCCACTCTAAGATTTGATTTTTCTTTCCTTGTTCTATCTTTGTATCTCAATGTTTTAGTGTGATTTCCTCTTGGTTTAATGTTCTAATGGCCAAGATCATGTTAGTTTAGTTAGATATTAGCTAGGGTTAGATGTAATTCATGTAAATACCTTTTTGGTTGAATATAAGTTAATTTTAATGGTTTGTTATCCAATTCCAATTGTGTTTACCGTTATTTCACGTTTATTATGCTTGTTACGATAAACCGAGAATACGGGGTTTGACATTCAGGAGAGGTAACCCCGGATTCGGATTAGGGTTAAACACAACGCGATGATCCAATAACTCGGGAGGGAGTTGGAGAGTGTGCAATCCATGAGGTTGGGTCAAGACTCACGTGGCTATGTGTTCGGAAAGGCGTTTGAGGGGGACTTCGACGTCAACGCGAAGTCATATATTCGCTCGCTTTTCACTCAGAAGAGAGAGCAAGTGAGTTATAGATATCTAGATTGTTGGATGAGATAATAACCGTTATTGTTAACCAAACTAAGCCAAATAAGTACTAAGTGAATGAAATCGATCCCTAGCTAATTAGTGTAATTAGAATTAATCCTTAGGAGTAGCTTTAATTAGTTGAATTTAAATATTAAATTGAATCGTCAAAATAATATGAGACTACGTAAATTATGGTACTTAATTATTCACACTTTCCCTGTAGACACGATACCCGATCTTAACCGATCCACTATTCTAAAACTTTGACCTCGTATACTTGCGAGAGGAAGTAGCGGCATATTCCTACGCCCTACCACTAATCCCAGTCCAATTGTTATATTTTATTTTGTTATCTTTTCTTTCTATTTGATAAATAGGTTGATCGATGATATCTTAAGGAGTTTTAAAACCAAATGAGTTCAAAGTTTCCAATAGTGATGAAATTAAGCAACAAAGGAATTTCCATGAATATTATTTGTTTGATCGGTTATCATCGGAATTGAAAACTTAAAACTTGAATGGTTTTAAAACTACCTAAGATCCATGTGGACTAATAAATAGCATTTGTTTCAAGGGAAAATAGGACGAGACAGGAAAATTGATCCCAGAAAATAATTCTAGTTCTCCCTATCCAAAGTCCAGTCTTCACTCACAGTAGGGCCAGAATCATTCGAGGATGACATCTGAAAGCAATCTTGAATCTCCCCGTACGGTTCAGGTAGCTCGGATGCAAGAAACCATCGACATGCTGATAGAAAAGGTTAACAAACTAAGCCAACAACCTCAAGGGGAACCTGTTCCCCCATCCAGTGGAACTCCCATGATTGAATCACCGAATGAAAACCCTCCAAGTTTCGAGGTGGAAAACTTAGTGTCAAATCTGAATCATACTAGCTCGAACTTCGTGGTGCCGATCTACTATGGACCTCAGATGGGCCCTCATCCATTTTCCTATAAAGCACCGGCATATCCTAGCTAGGGGCATGTCTATCGGGCCTCACCCAAAGGCACGGCCTTTCCTGTACCACAGATTCTTATTCACCCAAAGAGAGTCGTTGCGCCGCCTAACGATCTGAACGCCAATCAATCGACCCCGACCATCGACATCGAAAATAGAGAAAAAGATAATGGACCCTCTTCAGCTTGGATTCTGAAAATCAAGGAATTCTTGAAAACTGTAGAAGAATTGAAAAGTAAGAAACCATCCAAAAAAGCCATGTATAAGAAGCTGTCAGCACCGGCCCAGGTTGTGTATCCAAAAAACTTCGTAGTCTCGGAGTTCACAAAATATGACGATACAACACCCCCCCCCCCTAGAATGGAATGGAATGTCAACCTCTATAAGGAGGAATTGGGAGTTCATGCTGGAACAAAGATCTTTGCCTAAGATGTTTCGTCGATCGCTGAAGAGTCGATACATAACTTTGAACCTATCGTAGATTAAGACCATCGAGGATCTAGTAGAGGCATTTTGTGAGAAGTATGTGTACAACAAGAATTTTGCACCGGACCCATAACACCCTGTACCAGATTCTAAAGAAAAAAAAAATGAGTACTTTCGAAGTACACTACCCGCTGGATGGAGGAGGCTGCCATAGTTGTCCCTAGACTGAGCAATGAGGCTCAGTTAGAAATATTTAAGTCAATTAGGACGATGCGATTCAGACGATGTTGTTATATCAGGGTCTTTCAAGCATAGTAGTGGCTTCCTTCGACGATGCGATCAAGCAAGACGAGATGATAAAAGAATGAATAAGGAATGGAAAGATTGAAGGGGCCTCGCCCGATTCAACAAAGAGATTAGCTCCACCAAAGAAAAAAAGAATGAGGTAGTCGTCGCCATTTCCCTCCAGCAAACCCCTCCCCAAAATAACCCCGAAACTTCCTATCACCAAAATTACCCGAACCAAAACAACCAATACTGTAACCATCTCTTTCAAAATTGCCAAAACCAAAATTACCCCAAAACCAACTATATCCCCAAAGTCGTCATCGCTACTACCAAAACCAGAACATACCTCCCTCTTATCAAAACCATACTCCCCAACACTACCCCAAAGCCTACCAAACACCCGCTTACCAAACGTCCTCATATCAGCCAAACCAAAATCCCACACCTCAAATTTCTAACCACACCTTAAAGTCAGGAACCCAATACCACACAGGCTATCCACATCGTGCTACTGAGGGAAACTTTCAGAATGAGAAAAAAAAAATGCTAACCTTCCAATCTCTATCATTGAGTTGTACCAGAATTGTTTAAAGTAGGGGATGTTGACTCATCTTCCATCCTACGAGCCTCAGGGAGTAAAATGGCTATTTCAAATGTTTTCTGTGAGTACCATTTTGGAATTTGGGGACATACGACTGAGTAGTATTTCAAACTAAAAGATAAGATCCAAGTGTTCATACAGATGAGGGCCATCACGTTCCGTAACAAAAGGATTGAGACTGCTACGCCAAATTGCCAACTGAATCTGCTGCTTAAACATGCACCTTTGGAGAGCGGTGAAGTCGATCTTTACTAAAACGTTGGAGGAGATGGGAGCGAGTCGTGTGCCCAAGGCTCGAGTTGAAAAATCTAAAAGCTCCGAAACTGGGATCCTTGTTCACTTTTAATTTGCTAGGAGTTTTTGATAAAATTAGGACATTTTTGCACACTCACCTTTCCATCCCATTGGTCTTTTGAATGGAAAATGATTTGCTTTGTAATAGATTTTTAATTTCAATAAAAAATAATGTTGTGTTATCCAAGTTATGGTCTAATGTGTTACTTTAACTCTTTCAGGTACCCAAATTGCCTATATATGTTATATGTGATATGATGTGAATTGTATGATTTCAATAGAGAGCTAAACCACGATTTAATAGGAATAGAAACAAATGAAGATTCCGTTTTGCCAAACGATGGTGAGATCCAAAAATCCTTTGACCAAATCCGATAGTAATTCCAGAGTACCAGAGGATTTGAAAGTCAAGATTAACATTTATTGCTCTAACGGTGCTTTAATATATTACTGCAAGCTGATCAAGCTATCTCTGGTGGTCCTTTAATGATTTGATAAAACTAAGTGTAAATATCCAGTTTCTCCTGCTATCAGATCCAGTGGCGAAAAGGAAACACAATCATTTCAGGTCAATGATCCTAATGATAAAGCTCTCAAATGTTACAAGAAGGTCTCAAATCGCAAAAAAGATCAAGTTTATTTTTGAGCTCGGATGCTCCTGAACCATTATAAGTTTGATGATCTATTTCAAAAAAATAAAAAATGAGGGGTAATCGAGCAAGAAACGTCGATGCAAATGTGGAAGAGATTTGCAGAAAAAAGAAAGGGGATAGATTGGTTCTCTCAAGATTTTCGCTTCGAGCCAACCTAATGGGAAAACGACATTTTTTAGTATCAGAAATTGATGGTTAGAATTTGTGAAAAAAGACATTAGTCATAGTCTTGGAGTGTATTAGAACCATATTCCTCTATTATTCGACTCAAAACTTTCACGAAAAATCATATCGAACATTGAAGGTACTCGTTTAGTAATTTTTGACATTTTGCCCATTTTTTTAGTCTAAATCTGTTTTGCAGGACTTGAGAAAGCACAGAGTATGAAGGAGTATTACTGTCACACCCCACCCCGAGCCCCCAACTCCTGAGAACAGGCGTTACCTCGACTTGATGTTATCCAACCAACAATATATATATATATATAAACATGTACTAATATAGATTTTTTTTTTTTTTAAATACTTACCAACTTCAAAATTCAGAAATACACATGTCCTAAATATCCCATAACAAAACTACAAAAAAAAAAAAAAAAAAAAAACTTTCACAGTTCACACCTGTCCTGCCAATCTTCAAAAATAACACCACCCTCTGATTCTACCTAATGCCAATAGTAGACTCGTCTCTAGCTAAGGTACCTGAAATAAAATAATTAATTGGTGTACTATCTTTATAATATAAAACGATTTATGGATCAAGTATATTTATCAAACATCATTTTCTAAAACAGAATACATCACACACTAAGTAGTAATAAAATTCAACATGTATAATCATGAGAAAATAATCGAATTAAAGTCAATTGGTCAAATTACTTTGATATACATAATAAAATACCGCACACATACTTCCTTACTAACCATAGAATCGTTTCTCCTCACGATCGGGAATTATAACGTTACCATAATCTGTACAACTGTGCAAGCAAATGTTGCAATCAGTGTCACGACCATTTAATATCTCCAATGATAGGAGCCAACATGTGGTATAAACCATCATATCATGATGATAATAATAATCATCATCATTAACAACAACAACAACAACAACCACCTACAAGACTTGTCCTCCTGTCAAGTCACAATGCAACGTCCTACAAGACATGCCCTCCTATCAGGACCAACAACATCCCGCAGAACATGTCCTCCTGTCAGAATCATACTATAGCATAGTCGGATAATAATAAAAACCAGTTCCTACATTCAACATTTTACTTGATCTATCTAACGTGATAAAACAGTCAAATTTAATAAATATTTTATTTTTTCACAATGTAGAACAAAAATATAATTTGTCAATTTACATAAAAGACAATACACTCACCTCAAAAATTGCACTGCTATTATGTTATCGCTGCAATACGGGCGTATTTGGCGTCGTCTGTGAACCTAACAATGATAGGGTCTAAACTAAAAATTTATTTAAATAAATCTAATATGCAATGTGTAACACTAAAAGACAATTTTTTTCATTCCCAAATTTTCTTGATTATACGAAATTATTAAACGCCCAATTTCTTAAGTCAATATTAATTATACAAAAATATTATAATAATAATTACAAAAAATTTCTAGTTAATAATTTAATTTGCAGAAAAATATTAATCAACTGTTAATAATATTATCAGTCAACGAAATACTAAAAATTGTTATTTTGATAAAATTTATAATTTCTATTTTAAATTATATTCTTTACAAAGTAGATATATCTATGTATAAATATAATAATGTTATTTAATATTATTTTATTATTATTATTATTTACACTAATTTTTTACTTAAAAAAAATTAATTATACCCCAAAACTCTTAAAATTATATTTTATATAACTTAATAATCCCTAAACTTTTAAAAGTCAAAATTAAAATTAATATATTAACCCCTAAAACTTTTAAAATCAAACTTTTAAATACCATAATAGCCCCTAAAAATTGTAAAGTAAAATTTAAATAGTACAATGAACTCTATTATTTTTTTTCTAAATGTTCTAAAATGCAACTAAAAATATGCACATGTAAAATTGAGTCTTATAATCCTTCCCCCTAAAACAAATTTCGTTCCAAAATTTTAATTACCTTAAACAAATAAATGTGGATATTTATTTCTCATTTCCTCATCTGTTTCCCACGTCGCCTCTCGCTGTGCCATAGCACTTTCACCAACGGAATCATATTTGTTCGCAGCACTTGATCTTTATGATTTAGAAGCTGCACTAGTTCCTCGATGTATAACAAGTCTTCTTTCAATTCGATTGGTTGAGAAGTCAACACATGCGAAGAGTCTGGCATATATTTCCTGAGTATCAAAACGTAAAAAATATTATGCAATCTAGGTAACTCTAGCGGTAGGGTTAGTCGATAGGCTATTGTACCAACCCGTTCTCTCGTATGGCCCGATGTACCACTACAAGAAAAATGGGATTTGGCTACAAAAAAAATTTGTAGCCAAATCCCTAATTTCGTAACAAAAATGTTTTAGCGACGAAAAAATCATTGTTCCAATTGAGTAGCCATGTGCTGTAGCAAAAAGTTTTTGGCGACGAATTTTAGTTTCATCGAGCAAGACCACTATTTCACAACGAATTATTTTGTAGCTAAATTTGTAACTAATAAATTCATTTTGCGTGAAAACATGCTGCGGCCAAATATTTTGTGGCCAAAAAATAATTTTTTCAAGAAATACATTGGCTACAAAAATAAATTTGTAGTAAATTACTTTACTTAGAACTATGAATGTCAATTTATAGCCACAACCAATCAATGAAAAGTAAATAAAACCATACAATTGCATTAAAAACCAAATAGTCAAAATATATCAACTATGTCAATATCCTTAAACACTAATATAACAAAAAAATAAAATGTCTTACCAAATATCATTACAAAATAACAAAAAAACAAATGATAGATGATAAGCGATCAACATCATTGATTCCATAATTTCTTAAATCTGCAAATTGTTAAAAAAAAAAATTAGAACTTAGAATAAATTAACCATAATTGTAATGTTAAAAATGATTAAACATAATGTGTTACCATGAAGACGGATATTTTGTAGGTCCTGACTGTGCTCTTGTCATCGATCTCATAAGTTCTTTCAACTGTGCTAATTCTACTTCTATGGTGTCTATCTTATTTTGTTGATCTTGCAATTTCTGCTCAACCTCTTTCGATGTTCCCTGTGTGGATGAAATTTCATTTGATGAAGTACGTTTTGGTCCAAAACCAAGTCCCTTGATGTAACTAGATGTAATCCCAAGAACATCATCGCATATGTTATCCTCTATTTCTGGATTCTCACTTTCTTGGGTATGTTCTAGACGAACCACCATATTTACTTATAAGTTGTGAATATAATAAAATTATTTGAATTTTATTTAATGAGGAAAAATAAAAATAGTTGAAAAAAAATAAGCCTCACATTATCTTCTTCAACAGCATTCGATATTCATTAATCATTTGTCCTCTGATGTGTGATCCAATGTAAATTAATCCTACCTCGAGCCTGCAATTATTGAATTTTCATCTATATCACATACAACAATTGACTATCAAGATAAAAATTGAATTAGAATAATGGACAAATACCATTTTTCAGAATATTGTGCCTAATGACCTTGAGCCGAAAACATGGTTATAGCGTTGCTTACTTCGATTGGTTGAGTTAATTGAAGATAATGTCTACTAATCGGGAATAAAAGTATGACTACATAAATTAACTAGAAATTAAATATTGAGACGACCTTTAGATTTCGAAAAGAAGACATGCATTCCACTTTGTGAACTCAAACAAATCACATAGGCTTAACCAATCACCCAATTGCATATCTAGCTTATATGGATGTTCACGTGGTTCTTTTCCTTCACATACCATCAGTTTGTAATGTTGGTCTAGATCAAATTTATAATCTCTATACATATTTTACCACAAAATATTCATAGTCTTCTTCACTTCCCGCAAATGTAAACCAACAATATCAAATTTAGCCTTCAAAAACAAAAATAAAAATTAAATTATAATAATTATGCCTCCATCCGATTATAATAGTTATGCAATTATTAAATTATACAATAATTAAATTATAATAGTTATATCTCAAGATGTCCAAGTAATATGATCTTATCTTCATCCGACACTTTTGTCCACGTGTTCACTTCCCCATTCATGGGTGCAAAATTTCTCACAATATACCTCATCTCACTTGAAAACTTACTTACCGTATCATCATCCGTTGACCTATTAAAAAAGGCATCAAATTCAGTCTTCAATGGGTTGTTATCATTAGTCTTCAGTAATTTATTTGTCCCACGTTCTATAGTTGGTCCACGTTTTTTGGCGCGCACATCCTTAGCTACCAAAAAAAAAAAAACAGAAACAGCAACGAAAACAGAAACAGCAACTGAAACAGAATTAGAAATAGAAACAGCGCGGAAACAGCGACGGAAACAGAAACAGAAACAGCGCGGAAACAGTGACGGAAACACAAACAGCAACAGAAACATAATTAGAAACCGAAACAGCGCGAAAACAGAATTAGAAACAGAGACAGCGCAGAAACAGCGACGAAAACAGAAACAGCGACAGAAACATAAACAGAAACGGAAATAGCAACGGCATCATGGCAGCAGCAATAGAAACAGAAAGCAAAACCGAACCAGAAACAGCAACGGAAACAGAAATAGCAACGGAAATAGAAACAGTGACAAGAACAGAAACAGAAACAGTAACGAACACAAAAACAGCAATGGAAACAGAAACAGAAATGGAAACAGCAACAGCAGCAACAACAACAACAACAGAAACAGAAACGGAAATAATTTATACCGGCATTACTATTTATTTGTGTGTCATGCACGTCGTTGGTCTCTTGTCTTTGTAATGGAGGAGACATATTGTCATTGTTACCATTTGCGGATACCTCCTCTGATGGTGGTAAGCCCATCACATTTTTGTGATGACAGATGTGATCTCAATTGCATTCGTCCCGTTGCCATATTATCTAAATTATAAGAGTGGAATATAATATTAATTCACATTAAGATATGATGCAATACACAACAAGAAGCAAAATGGTAATAATGATATGATGCAATACACAAAAAAAAAAATGTAATGTCATTACTTATTCTGTATCACTATCATGCTCTTCATTTTCATTGAGTTCATCATTGCAATATTCAACAATTGTATCATCTTCTTCACTTTCATTTTCAAATAATATTGCATCCACTTTCTCTGGTTTGATACCCTTTCTATGTAAGTCACTTCCCTCGACAACATTAATAACAGGAGCAAATATAGTTGAATCATTCTCTTGGTAAGCATCATTTGTATTAACATCATAGAAGTGGTCATTTTCTTCTAACGTGTGATTAGCATCTTCTTCGGTTTCTTCTAACTCAGGAACATCCCAAAAATGTCGATGTTGTACATGTTGTACGATTCTCCAATTACGACCTAACTTGTTATCATTGATATAGAAAACTTGTTGAGCTTGATCGGCTAGTATAAAAGGATCAGATTGATACCATTTTTTGAAAATGTTAACACTCATATATTGTGAATCTTGGTGAAATGTACTTTTGTTACTAAGATCAAACCTATCACATTGAAATAGCACGACCTGACGATTTAATAGGTAATTTAGTACAATAATTCTTTTCAATACACTGTAAAAGTCAACGACTCTTCCTTCTTGTTCCCCCCTCAACCACCAATCCACTATTTTGAAATGTTCGATGACCATCACGGTCCATTGTGTGAAACCAAACACCATTGACAATGCATCCTGGGTATTGTTGCACTCGTTGATCAGGCCGATTTGCTATGGCCACAAGTCGTCTGTGGCCTCTAGTGATTTTTCAAGACACAAATGGTTAATTTGAAGAATAATAAAACCAATGGTATTAAACTAACTTGATAATAAAATAAATTATATACAACTAAAATTTTGTTACTTACACGTTTCTGAAACCACAATGGAAAAGATTCTCGTAGTTTTTCCTTAATGTTTTGTTCACCCATCATTCTCAACTCATTTTTATGCTCACTACGTATGAAAAAATATGGCTATTTCAAAATTTGTTTGTTTATTTTCGAAGAACAAAATAATTTATAACACTTACATCAGATACGGCTACACTTCCTCACAATTATTCAAAACATACCACTGCATCACCTCATATTCCTCATTCAAAGTATCATAAATTGTTTGCTTGAAAGGAAGAACCTTTTGTGTGAACACCGACAATGTAGCGGATGATTTTGTCTTTTGCATACTACTATCATCATTTCGATCGTCACGATTAAATGTAGTTTCAATCTCCCGCATGTACATTGGACAAAACGTCAAGCATTCTTTCGCAATATAAGCATCTGCTATTGATCCTTCAGGACGTGCTTTATTGGTTACAAATCCTTTCAGTGTTCCAAGGTACCTTTCAACGGGATACATCAATCACATTACACAGGACCTGCAAGTTTGGCGTCCCGTGGTAAATGAACAGCTAAGTGCACCATAATATCAAAGAAAGCTGGAACGAAAATCATCTCTAACTTACAAAGGATAATAACAATGTCATTTTCTAATTGTTCCAATGCCGATAATGTCAATGTTTTTTAACATAAAAGTTGAAAAAATTGTCCCAAGTCAAACAAAGCAGTACAAACTTCAGAATTTAAGTACCCACGTATTGCAGCTGGGATTAGTCATTGCAGTAGTAGGTGACAATCATGACTCTTCAAACCTGAAACCTTTCCCTCAGAAACATTAACACATCATGCAATGTTTGCTGCATAGCCATCTGGATATCTGATAGACTTTAAAAACTCACAAAACCCTTTTTTTCTTAACTTTGGTCAAATTATAACATGCAATTGACTTCACATACGAATCACCATATTTTTTCAAATGCAACTCTTTCCTTATTTTCATATCCTCTAAATCCAAGCGAGCTTTGATTGTGTCCTTGTTCTTCCCCTCAATACCTAACAAAGTCCCAGTAATATTGTCACATATGTTTTTCTCTATGTGCATAACATCGAGACAATGCCAAAGTTTGAGTTTCTCCCAGTAAAGTAACTCAAAAAATATACTCCTTTTTACCCAATTTATTTCATTTTTTCCAAGTTTTCTCTTTTTATTTGACAACCATTTTCCTGGTCTCAAATCATCAGGCAATTGTACCAGCTGTTGCAAAATATCACTTCTAGACATCTCCCTCAGTTTCATATCAATTTTCGACTTCCCATTAAATTTTGTACTTCGACGCTAAGCATGATTTGTAGGCAAAAAAATGTCGATGCCTCATATAACATGTTTTACTTCTTATACGTAGTGATGGAGTATTCCATTACATGTAGGACATGCCATTAACCCAGAAGTGCTCCACCCGGATAGACTTGCATATGCTGGAAAGTCATTTATAGTCCACAAAATTGCAACATACAACTTGAAATTTCTTTCACTAACAGCATCATAAGTATCAATACCACATTCCCACAACTCTTTTAACTCATCTATCAAATGTCAAAGATAGACATCAATATCCTTTCCCAGGGATTTAGGTCCAGGAATAAGTAATGACATCATGAAGAAGTGTTGTTTCATACACTTCCATGGTGGCAAATTATACGGCATTAAAACAACGGGCCATATACTGTATGACGTGCTCATATTTACAAAAGGATTAAACCCATCTGTAGCCAATCCCAACCTCACATTGTGGGCATCTTCGGCAAATTCAGGATATTTATCATCCAAGTCCTTCCAAGTTTCAGAATCTGTCGGGTGCCGCATAACATTCACATCCTCGACACGCTTTTCTTTATGTCATCTCATTTTCATAACAGTTTTTCTCGACATAAACAACCGTCGTAACCTCAGCTTCAATAGAAAATACCGAAGTACTTTATGTGGAATTTTCTTACCTTTCCCATCATTTATCTTTCATCGGGACTCGCTACATATAAGGCAATATTCCATATTTTCATTGTCTTTCCAAAATAATACACAATTGTACTTGCATACATGGATGGGGAATATATCCTAGGCCCAAGATACGTAACATATTTTTTGCCTCATAATAAGAAGAAGAGAGTTTCACACTATCTGGTAATGACTCTTTCAAAAACGACAACAACATATCGATTGACTTGTTGCTCTACTTGTTAATTACGTTTAAATGAAGCACCTTAACCAGATACGTGAACAACGAAAACTTGGTGCATCCGGGGTAGAGTTCGCATTGTGACTCTTTAAGGTAATGATTAAATGTATCATTGTCAACATTGTAATCATTTCCTTCCTGCAGTTCATCGACTCCCACCCCTCTATTCACATTTGTTGAGTTACCTCCAAATATGTCATCCAACAAATCATCAAACTCAACGCGTATATCATCATTATCTCTAGGAGAAAATGTTTTTCCATGAAGTGCCCATACCTTATAGCTTAATTGCATCCTATTCACAATAAAATTGCGCTCCACTTCAAATTCATTTTTTAATTTAGTGTTCACGCATTTGGTACAAGGACAACGAATTTGATTGTTGTTCGATTCAACTTCATCCATCACAAATTGAATAAATGATTGTACTCCATTTAAATACTCGTCACTCAACCTATTTTTTGCATTCATCCAACTCTTGTCCATTTCTGAATATATAAAAATTACTTAGAAATTAGAACTACATATGCATTAGTAAATAAACAACTAAACAACTAAATAATAACAAAAACGTGAACAGAAACAAAAAAAAAAAAAAAAAACAGAAACGTGAACAGAAATAAAACAGAACATAAACGTGCAAAGAGAACATAACATAAACAGAACAGAAATGTGCAAAGAAACAGAACATAAACAGAAAAAACAGAACAGAAACAATAACGAAAACGGAAACATAACAGAAAAGCGAATGGAAATAGAACAGAAACGTGAACAGAAACAGAACAGAAACATAAGCATAATGAAATAACAAGAAGAATAAAATATAAATGTGTTAATCACTATGGTATAAACGGATTCGTATATATATATATATATATATATATCACTATTTTTTGCATTCATCTAACTCTTGTCCATTTTTTAATATATAAAAATTACTTAGAAATTAGAACTACATATACATTAGTAAATAAACAACTAAACAAATAACACAACTAAATAATAACAAGAATGTAAACAGAAAAAAAAGAAGAAAAAAAAAATGAGAACAGAAATAGTAGCGGATACATAACAGAAACTCGAACGGAAACAATCTTCTAATGTTGATATGTAAAGAAAGGAAAACTGTGCAACCACATAGGATCACAAAGTTTGAAACCAAAACAAAAGATTAGCCAAGCAAGAATGCTACAAACTAACTATTTTAATTCCTATATTATTATTATTCGTTTTGATTTCATATACCTCACATAATGCTTTGACATTATAAAGTAATTGTGGATAATAAATTTTAAATCTAGTCGCGTTCACCTAATATTTTAATTTAGTGTTCACGTATTTGGTACAAGGACAACGAATTTGACTGTTGTTCGATTCAACGTGATCCATCGCAAATTGAATAAATTGAATTTTAAATCCACTTGAAATTGTTTAAAATACTTAATAGGATTAATTTTCTTTTACCTATCACTTTATTCCCCTCTACTTCAATAACTTACACTTTACTATCTCCTACTCTCTAGAATTTGGGAAATGTTGTTGGGAACTTTAGATGGGCTCCAAGCACAAGTATATATATATATATTATGCAATTTAATCTCTATTTATGGTTTTTGTTAGGTTTAGCTTGTTTAATATTTTTGTTTTTTAATTTTCTATTTCAGTTCTTAAAAAATAGAATGGAAATTTAAAAAAAAAAAAAAAAGGTATGGTTTATAAGATTCAGAAATTTTATTGTAAAAATATGGGAATAAAATAAATTCAGATTTTTTTTCCTCAGATATTTGTTTCTAAATCGTTTTTGTTCCCAAAATCGAGAATTTTATATGTTCCTAAAACATAATCATTGATATGAAACTGTTTTTATTACCAAAACAGAAACACAAATCTGAAAAATGTATATGTTACCGAACTAGAAACAAAATCTGGGAACAATAACACTAAACCAAATGTCTCCTTAATATCTTTCTTTTTTAGGTGTGCGTTCATAGGTATTTGGAACAAAACCGAAGTAGCAGGACCGAAATTATGTGTTTATTATCTTCTTTAATTTCTAGATTTGATTTATGGGAATAAAAAACAGAAAAACAAATATTATTATGGTGTAATCTAGAAAAATATTGTGATTTTACATAATATTGGAAGAAAAAGGATTTGGGGACGAAAATGCTTACACATTGTAAGGGTTTGCAATTCAAAACCTCAAACCCCATTGATGATTGAAGAACCAAATAGGAGAAATGTGAACAAGAATGAACGATCAATTAACATTTCAATTCAAATCCCTAGTCTGAGACTATTTTTGAAACGTGAAAACTACATAAATCAATTAAAATAGAGGAAAAATTATTACCTTATGAGAATGAAACGAAGAATCTGAGATTTGAACGAACCCAGAGAATTGTCGATTTGATTTGTCCAACCCTAGATTTGTCTATTAAATCTCAGATCCAGCTACTAGACTTGAACGAAGCACAGCTACGAGCCCTAAATTTGTCCAACCTTAGATTTGAACAAAGCAGAACGGACGATCCCCGAGCATTCAATCGATGGGCCTCCCACCGATGATGATAGGAGGAAGAACGGCGAGGAGATGAAACCGACACCACCGCCAACGACGACGACTGAGATCGAGAGAAAAGGCTGAGATCGAGATCGCGAGTTCGTCGGCAATAGAGCAATGGAGAGAACTGAGATGAATGAACAGGTTTGGGGTGCGGTATATCGATTACGAGTGTGAGTGTTTCTTTCTCATTTTTTTTTTCAGCAAATGTGAGAGCGATAGAGATGGCGCCAAAACCAACACCATGCCATTTTGGTGTCAGTGTTTCTTTCATTTTTTTTTTTTTAGTAAATGTGAAAGCGTGAGAGATGGCGCCAAAACCAACACCATGTCATTTTTGTGTCATTTTGGTATAAGGCCAAGAATTGGAGGGAAAACAATTTGTGACGAAACCAATTCATTGCCCAATGTCAAATATAGGCAGACACATTGGCAACAAAACTTATTCTGTTACCCGTACAGTAGTAGGGTAATTAATCGCAACGAACCACGTTCATCGCCAAATAAAAACATATCTCGTGCTAAATTAACGACGAAATGTTTCCGTTGCCAATACACTAGCGGGAAAAAATTTCTCTTTTTTGTTTGGCGCCAAGAATTGATCGGATCAATAGCGACGAATTCTAAAATTTCGTCGCCTACTAACCATCTATGGCTACCAAATTACGCTTCGTTGCCAAATGAGGTCACCTTTGCCCACGATTATTAATTTTGCCTCCAATAGACACATTTGGCGACGATTATTGTGTCGTCGCCAAAAAAAATCGTTGTTGAATCCTGTTTTTCTTATAGTGTACCTCGGACTTAGCTTTCCCTTTTTCCTAAATCTCATGATGCCTTTCCACGAAAATATACTTAAAAATTTGTAATCACCTGCTTTAAATTCTAACTCACGTCTACGCTTGTCGGTATAGCTCTTTTGTCGACTCTGAGCAATCTTCAGCCTTTCCTAAATCACTTTCACTTTCACCTTTTCTGCTATTATCTAAGCTATGCCAGGCATCAATAATTTTTGTTCCCCAACTTCAGTCCAATAGACTGAAGTTCTGCATCTTCTACTATACAACGTTTCATACGTTGCCATTTCGATTACCAAATAGTAGCTATTTTTATAGGCAAACTCTATCAATATTAAATGATCATTCCAGCTGCCATAAAATTCTAGAACGCAACCCCTCAACATATCTTCCAATGTCTGAATTATACACTCTAATTGGTCATCTATCTGAGGATGAAAAGGTGTATTGAATTTTAATTTGGTACCCAGAGCAGCCTGAAGACTTGGCCAGAATTTTGACATAAATCTTGAATCTCTATCCGATACTATGGAAACCAGTGCACCATGTAATCTAACAATCTCGTCAATATACAATTTTTCATACTTATCCATGGAGTACACAGTTTTCACAGTCAGAATATGGGACGACTTTGTAAGTCTATCAACAATAATCCAAATGCCATTATATCTTTTTTTTAATATGAGAAAATCTCGAAACAAAATCCATCGTGATATGTTCTCATTTCCATTATGGGATAGGCAAAGGTTGCAATAATCCTCCTAGACTCTGGTGCTCAATCTTGACTTATTGACAGACAAGACACCTGGCAATAAATTATGTAATTTCTCGTTTTATTCCTCCACCAATAGTGTTCTCACAAATTCCAATACATTTTGGTACTACTTGGATACATTGCTTATGTTGAGTTGTACGCTTCCTTCAAGATATATTTCTTCAAATCAACATTATTAGGCACACATAATCTATTCTCAAACATCAAGGTTTCATCATTATCTCTTACGCGATAGTCGATTTTCTGCCCATTCTTCACTTTATCCCTGATCTTTCCCAATTAGACATCTGACTTCTGCGCTTCTATAATATAGTTAATTAATGTCAGTTTCATGGTCAAAGTTGCAAATAACAATGTAGTTTGACCCACTACCAATTAGACTCACGTGGATATCAATTCAGCATATAGGCTAGTTTGAACAACTCGAAGGTGTGCAACCGAACCCGTCGATTGTTTACTTAATGCATCTGCTACAACCTTAGCCTTTCCAAGATGATAATGGATATTACAATCATAATCCTTAATGTCACAACCCGTCCCGGACACCCGTCATCCCGAGGCTGGCGTGACTATAACCTGACATCACCAATCCCCAAATTTCCAAAAGAATGACAATATACACCCACTGTATAATACAAACATCTACTATAAAGGACACACCCGTCCCGAAATTTTACGGGCGAAAAGTAGTTATTCATGAACCTTCTATTTTTATTCCCTTTGATAGCTTCTCTCAATCATTTATACGACTCCATCACGTAGCTCTATCTAGTGCCAGTAGGGGACCGACTCCTAGCTGTTGTACCTGCGAGTGTACTGCCTTCTTAGTAAAACATTTTTTAAAATAATAATACGTTCTAAATACTTCCACAATTTAGTATAGATCAAGCATAGGTATATAAGCAACGGAAATAAAGCGATATAGATAAGTTCCAGTCAAATCCCTCTAGTATGAAATCATACCAATCATCATAATAAATAATATCAAATCAATCAATATACGTAGAACACCAAATCTCAAGTACCAATCTCAAACACACACCTCCAACACACACACACTGGCCAACCCTAGTGATCGTTTTAACCTCACGATCGGGAGTTTGCAACGGTACCGTACCATCTGTAGGATATGCCTTCCTACGAACACCCATCACTCCGCCAAAGCGGATAATCACTGCGCAGTATAAACGTCTAACATCACTCTGCCGAAGCAGATAAACATCACTCCGCCGTAGCGGAAAACATCACTCCGCCGAAGCGGATAATCTCACTCTACCGAAACAGATAAATACTAGGGCATCATCAAATCAAATATAGCATCATCGAACCACAACTCAATAAATATCGTCAAATTACCACGTCTATCTATTTTCCTCAAAACCAACTTTTAAGTCCAAAAGCATATTTTACACTTTTCTTTTTAGAGAAAACGTCGGATTCTTTCAAAACTACTTTTCCACTCTTTATTTTTCTTTTGAAAACTAGACATTTTTAGGAAAACAGATGTTTTCTATTTCCTTTTAAAAACACCGTCTGATTTTACCAATTTCAACAAAAATTCATTTTCAGTTTCATTTTGGAAACTATCGAAATCTTCCAAAAATCCAGTTTACCAATTCACTCAAATACTGCTTGATCCATATCATTTATAAATTCATACTGTTTAAATAATCACATGTTTCATCATATATATTTATAGAAAATAGTTTGGCAAGAAGATAGTACACTCACCTGAATATCCATTTTTGTAGACTTAACCGCTTATTCCCTACCGGTACTCCGGTGCCTGCGAACCTAATAGCGACAGAGCCTAAATTAATATTTTATGTAAAATAACCAAATCATACAATGCAGGCCCTAAATTCCGTAATTCTCCCCGTACCTACCTTTTATTACGAATAATTGATATCCGGTAAATTTCGTTTCGTTAATAATTACTGTACGCGTTTGTTAATAGGGATGGTGACAAAAATTAGTAAAATTAACGACTCTAAATTATAATCCCATTTGCTACTATTCCAATTTAACAATAATGGTAATTGATTTAGATTTTACCTGCTTCGAATCGTCCGTTGGTCGTGAGAAGGATATTTGGATTTTTATTGGGGGGTTTACATAATTTTTTTTTCTTTTTCTTCTTCTCTCTTTCTTCTTCTTTTTTTTTTTTCTCTTTTCCTGGTTTGTATTCACGCTTCCTGTTACGCAGTCCAGCCGCCGTCGATGACATCTCGCCGTCCCTCCAACCGGACACACGCACCATCAATCGAACAACCCACACCCTTCCATGCACTGCCGATCATCCCTCCCACCCACCATACACGTACTGTTCTCTCTCTCTCTCTCTAATTTTTCGGCGAAAACTCCGGCAACCTCCATACGCCCTTAACACGCACACACTCTGCAGGGTCGATACGTACCGATGGAGCAGAGCCACCAACGCCGCCGATCGTCACCGTCGGGCAGATCGGCGAACCCACGAACACGCACTACACAACCCAAAAAAAACAGGAACTGTTCAGAGCAGGAAATACACACACATATCACAACGTCAACGACGGCCCCCAGAAGCTTACCGTCAACCCAGCTCACCACCGTCGGCTACTGAATAGCCCACCGCCAAACTGACCGACGGTGACCTCCGACGAAACCGTGACAATTACCCCGTCGGCACTCCACACCATCGGCAATGAACGGGACCTCACACCGTCGGCACCACCGATGATCGATCAACGATCCGAACGAGTCGCTCACACCTACGATCGTCGGATCTTACCACCCCCTGACCGCCGGACCTCCCCTCTCTCTCTCCTCTGTTTCCAGTTTCTGCTCTTCTTTTCTTCCACCGTTGATGATCACGATTCCATGTTTCAAAGATCACAATTGCATGCTTTAGGTGGATCGGTTTATTCCTAGCTTTCCACGTCAGTGAATCTCGATCCTTCCCCTCTCCGATCCGGTTGTTCTCTCGGCACCCATACCCATATCGTATGCGTATATATATATATATATATATATATATATATAAAAAAAAAAAACTTTTATTCTAATTACTCCTTCCTCCCCCCAAATTTCTTTAATTCCTATTTTAGCCCAATTTACCATTTATAATTTTCCTTAAAATTGTAATTTCACCCCCCAAAAGTTTACATGTTATCAATTGAAAGACAATTTGAATCCTAAAGGTTGGATTTAATGTATACGAATTTACAATTCACCCACCTAAACTTTTAATTCGGATAATGATTAATTCAATTCTACCCCATATTGTTTTTCCAATTGCTCCAAAATGTAACTAAAATGACGTACGTGCTAAGTCGGGGTTTTACACTTAATCAATTTCATCCAACGCCTCTATCTGAAGTTTAGTTCCTTCTCAGTAAACAAATATTTCAAACTCTGGTAGTCAGTGTATATCTCGTAAGTCTCGCCATACAAATAATGTCTCCAGAGTTTCAAGGTAAATACAATCATCGCCAGCTCCAAATCATAAGTCGGGTAGTTGAGCTCATAATTCTTTAATTGTCAAGAAGCATCTACGATCATATGGCCATGTTGCATCATTACACAACCTAGGCCATGGTGTGAAGCGTCATTGTATATCTCGAAGCCACCCCCTTCTGTCGAGAAAGAAAGTATTGGCGCTGATATCAGTCTATTTTTTAGCTCTTGGAAGCTCTGTTCACATTTGTCAGTCCACTCAAATTTCGCTTATTTGCAGGTCAAATGGGTCAACCGGACAGCTATAACAGAAAATCCATATACAAACTGGCGATAATAACCCACTAATCCCAAGAAGCTTCAAACTTCTATCACACTTTTTGGCATTTTCCATCGAACAACGACTTCAACTTTCTTTGGATCAACTTGAATACTGATAGGTAAAATTTATCTATCTATTTTCAAACTGAATTTGGTAGTTTTCAAGTATTCTTGTAATATTTTAATTCGTTTTTATTTGTTTTTATTTATTTTTGTTCAAAGCAAGGGTTAGGAGCGAAAATTATCGAAAAAATAGAAAATCGATGGAAAAACGATAAAGTGTTAAAGCAGCAATTTCACCGCTGAAGCGGTGAAACAACAGGGAGTTCAAATGTTTCTAATCGCTCACTGCTGTAGCAGTGAAAGGGCAGAAAGCCTATCGACATTCCCACCACTGCAGCGATCAATGGCCAGTTGTTTTAGATATTTTCTAGATATTTTTTTTTTGTTCCCTTTTGTTCCTGGTCCGTTCCCACTTCTCTAAGAACATATTGGGAGTATTTTTGAGTGTTCTAAAAATCTCTCAACCAACCAAAGAGGAGGAACACAATTGGAGAAGAGGAAACAAGATCGAAGCGGTTTTTACGGACGCCGCCTTTAGATAACGGCTATTCTCCTTTGTTTCTCTCTTTATTCTTAACTTGTTTTTGGTTGTTTGAACATGTATATATGGATTATTGTTGAATATAAGGTTATGTCCAAGAGCTAAACACTGATTATCTATGGGATTGTTGTAGTTTACTAATATACGTTGTTTAAGTAAATCATATTTCGTTAACAGTTGTTTACCTTTATTCGATTGTGTTTACCGTTCATTTACCTCCATAATATCCTTGTTATGATATTTTGGTTGATTTGAGAATATGATATTTGACACTCGGAATAGGTAACCCCGAATTCGGACTAGAGTTTAAACACAACGCGATGATCTAATGACCCAAAAGGGTATTAGAAAGTGTGCAATCCGTAAGGTTGGGCGAGACTCATATGACCTAGTGTCATATAAATGCTTGAGGGGGACTTCGGCGTTGACGCGAAGTCGCATATTCATTCACTTTACACTCGAGAGAGGTAGTGAGATAGTTTTCGATACCTAGATTGTCGGATAGATTTGAATATCGTTATTGTAAACTAAATTAGATCAAACACGTATAAGTAAACAAAATTAATCCCTAGATAATCTATTCTCATATATTATACTTAGTATTATAGTTTAATTAGTTTAGTTTAATTTAGCTTATATTAAAAACAAAAACCCTATTTTTATCACCTAAATAAAGTTAGGTTATGATAATCACGGTACTTAGTGACAATTTAATCCAATCCCTGTGGATACGACAACCCTTCTCAATCACTATTCTATAAAACTTGACCCGTACACTTGTGGTGAAAGTAGCGACGTAATATTCCGCTACCAAGTTTTTGGCGCCATTTCTGGGGATTGGTTTTTAGATTGTTGTTAATACTGTGAATAAGTAACTTGATTTTAATTTAGGCATTTATTTTGTTTATAATTTTTGTTTGTAGTTTATTTTTTCTGCAGGGTACTTGAAGATGTTAGATCAACAAGTATTGTTACATTTCTTTTAACGAGATTCCGAGCCGTTTTATTGTGCTTGGGATTGATACAAGGAGTTGTTGTTCTGGTTCTCAAACCATCGTTTCTCGAGGGGGAGTCAACTACTGAACTTCCTCGACAGGTTATTAGTCGCAACAAGAACATGGGTGGAAAGAGAAAATGGTACCACCTCTTTCGACAAACTAACTGTGGACGAAGCCTATAGGTTGTTGGAAGACATGGCGGAGTTTGATTTTCACTGTTAGAATTATTCAACAAGCTACCAAAGCTTGGGGGATAGTACCACCATTTCGGCGCCATGAATTAACACCCCAAACCAATATGTGGAGTCTTCTCCCACCCTGGAAGAAATATTCAGTTAGGCCCCGTTTGGTAACCACTCCCATCCCAAAAATTCTCATCCCATTCCCAGATTTTTATTGGGCATAGCGTTTGGTAACCATTCCCATTTTTTTGTTTCCATTCCCATCCCATTCTAAAATTGGAATTGTGCCCATTTTTTCTTAAGTTTTGAAAAACAAAAAAAAATTGTTTCTAAAAATTCCCATCTCATTCCCAAAAATTAAAGAGGGCCATCGCCACTGCCGGCCCCCATCTCCGGCAACCGTCGCCAGTCACCTCCGGCATCGTTGTCCGGCCACTACCGTCGCCAACCACCGTCCAACAACTTCCGGCAGCACCGGTCGGCCACCGCCATTGCCGTCAGCCAAAACAAAAAAAAAAAATATGTTCTCAAAACAAAAAAAAAAAAAAAAAAATCTTGATTTTAGGATAAAATTGTTACCAAACGCGATTCTATTCTCAAAACAAAAAAAAATTATCGTTACCGAGTGCGATTTTACTCCCAAGAAAGAAACATAATTCTCACCCTATCACATCATATTCTCATCCCATTGCATGGGATGGGAACAGAAATAGTTACCAAACGGACCCTTAATTTATGGGGGAAACTCAAGCTTTCTGGAGGGAAATGAATAATCGTCTCAATGAGCATGAGGTTCGTCTTGACATTATTAAGACAACCTGGGTTGAAATTGATGAGACTGTAAAGTCTCTTGAGACTCAAATCGATCAGCTTCTTTGCTTCATTGAGGCCGAGTCAGAAGCGAAGGCACTGAGAGACACACAAGTCACATTTGATTGTGAAATCCACCGTGAGAAACCGGATACAAGATAGAGGAGCTTGAGTAAGTTCGTTGACGATTATGCTACTGAGGAGAAAATCCAAGTGTGGATTGACAATGAAGAATCACATATTAAGAATTGTGATTTCTCACCTCTTGAAATCCAAATATTGATGCCGCCTTCGATCCAAAAAGATCACATCTATGAGGATCCAATGTGGCTTAATTTCCCTCCACCGCCTTTTGCAACGTTCTATCATGCCAACCAAGCGCATGAGACAAAAATAAGTCTTGTTGAAAGTTCGAGTTGAACGATGTCATATCTCGCCAAGCTTGAAGGCGTTCAAAATTAAGACCCGTATGTTGTGTTGTATGACACATACTATGGGCGAAAGCCGCTCTTTGACGAACACTTCTCCATGTCAAGCCAAAGACTTTAAACCAAGCGCTTCTTGGGAGACAACCCAAGTTTTCAAAATAAATTAGATCATCACCGCCAACTTCACTCGGAGGTAAGATTGTCTCACCTCCCAAGTACGTGCTCTAAATGCCCTTCGTCGGCATGTTAGATTTCAATTATTGAGAACGATGATTAAGTCACTGTGGACACTGCCCATTTTAAGTTTGGGGGTGATGTGAAGTATGTTAGTATGTTTTTTGTTGTTAGTTGTATAGTTTTAGTTAAATTGTTTGCATGTTTATTTATTGGTGTTGTATGTTTGTGTTTGTTGTAGTTGTTGTGCATGTATTGAGTTTTTGAGTTTGTCTGGGCCATTACCCGATGATGATATTATCCCCTGGTTGTTTGTCGAGGTCAAGGGTAATACACATTCATGTCTGTTGTGTGCTTGATGTTTCGTTTTGGTAAAAGGTATTGTGGATCCTAACATGCACGAGCACTTAAACTAAATATATAGTTATCCATTGATTTGACGTTGATTATCCGTTAGCCAAGTTCATGACAATAGGGATTCTAGAACCTGATTGGGAGAAACCTTAGGCGAAATCCTAGGTGAGGTAGTTCAGGAGACATGATTTAGGTGTACATCGCAGGATTCTACTATCCTTCGCGTATATGACTACTCACAAGTGTACGAGATCAAAGTTTTAGTATAGTGTGATCGTTAAGATCGGGTTATCGTATCTACAGGGATTGGTATCGTTACTATCGAATATCGCGTTTGTCGTGACCAAACTTTATCTAGGAGAAAAACAAATGTAAATAAAATTAATCTAAACTAATACTAATATAACCTAAATTAACTACACTAATATGCTAATATGTTTTAGGGTGAAGAATTTCCTAGGGATTAACGTGTTTACAAATACGTGTTTGATCTCGATTTACTCACGTTTACGATGTTCGACCTATTTGACAACCTTGGTACGTAAACTCCACCGCCACCTCTCCCGAGTGTAAGACGGGCGAATGCATGACTTCGAGTCAACGAAGAAGTCCCCCTCAACATCTTAACAACCCTAGGTCACGTGAGTCTCACCCAGCATCATTGATTGCACATAATCCATCTCCCAACCGGGTTATTAGATCGTGCGTTGTATTTACCCTATCAATAATCTCCGTCCTAAAACTCTTTCACCACCTCTCCCGAGTGTAAGACGGGGGATATAACGCAACTTCGTGTCAAAAAAGAAATCCCCCTCAATGTCTTAATGACCCTAGGACACATGAGTCTTTCCCCAACGTCATCGATTGTCCACTATCCAATTCTCTCATGGGTTATTGAATCGTGGCGTTTGTTTACCTTAATCCAAATCTGGGATTTGTCAAACCCCGTATTCTCAATTTATCTAACTAAACATGATAAACAATAATACGATAAATACAATCAAACTACAAAGAATAAACATAAACGCAACATCGAAATCATCCAAACAAACATATTTATAAATATATCGTTAATCCCTACTACAATCCATATTTAACTCGTGGTCATAACCGTATAAACAATGAAATCAAACTAAACATGCTCACATGGTCCTAAGATAAAGAAATAAGGAAAAACAATCGAAGAACTTAGCCTCGTCCGAAGATAAACCGCTAAGAACGCTCAATGATCGATTCGCCGTCTTCTCCACTTCGGGATGTGAGCTCCACCTCTAAAACTCCTAAACCTAGGCCTAAATATAGCCTAAGGTGCTCAAAAAACCAACAGAGGCCGTATAAGGGGGAGGAGAGGGGATATTTATAGCCAAAATATCCTAAAAATATCTAAAAATATCTTCAGACTATGCAGGGGGTTTCCGCCTAGGCGGTGGAATTTCCGCCTAGGCTGAGTTAGGTCAGTTTAGCTGATCGCCTAGGCGATGAAGTAGGCGGTGGATGTGGAAGAACATTCTACTGGATTTTTGCCTAGGTAGAGGAATTTCTGCCTAGGCGGTGGGCTGTCAATAGCCTATCTTTTATTTTTCTGTTGGATTTCCGCCTAGGCAAAGGAATCTTTGCCTAGGCGGTGGTCCATCAGTAACATTTGCTCTTTTCTCAGCTTCTTCACCGCCGAGGTGGTGGTCTGGATGCCTAGGCGGTGGGCCTGTTTCATAATTTAGCCTCCGAGCTTTTTTATCCACCGTAACTTCGACTCGATTTGGTTCGATCTCATCGTTTTCGCTCTAGTTTTCTATCTTTTTACCCCCACACACCTGATTTATACAAAAAGTATGAAAACTAATTAAAACATAATAAAATATTATATAAACGCTCAAAAACTAACTTAATTCGATTTGAAAATACGTAGGTGGATCACACCTATCAAATACCCCCAAACTTGGAATTTGGCTAGTCCTCGAGCCAAACACAAACACTAAAATGAAAAATACAACTAAATGAAATAACAAACATCCTAAAACAATCTAAACATAACAACATGCAAGTTTTGACTTCTTCTAACGGCCTATTTATTTGTGTCCCTCAACAACCGCCAGTCATATCGAGTTCAGGTGGTAACATACACCATGTAATGTTCTAGATTTTTTATATGCAATAATGGTGAACGCTATTCTAGATCCTGTAAATGTGTTAGTGCGAGACTCAATAATATAACCATACAATGACCGGATTGGATTATCCCCCAACAAAATTCATGACTTAGACCGTGAAGGACTAGGATTTCCATATGCCAGATTGGGGTCCACTCTCCACTAATGTAGGCTTGAGTAGTTCGTAGAGATCATTAGGACTTGGTTTGGTTAAGGAATAGTTGGCCAAGGGTAATTTGGAATAGAAAATGGGTTAACGTTGTTAACTTAACGTTACCCAAGGCTCAACACTTAGTACATTCACTCTCGAACCCCCATACTTAGATTGGAAACAATCCCAAACATGCATTTAAGATCGACGTACTCACTTGTCAAAAAGAAACGAAAATTAAAAACCATATGTACATATGCTTCTTCTTCTTCTTTTTTCTAACTAACACACCCCCAAACTTATTTGATTGTTACAATTGAAGGGGTGTATGAAATACAAATAAAAACGACAAGTGAGTACCCAAATACTGAACCAATTAGAAGTTCGCCCTAAACCCAATCGCTCACATCAAGTAGCATTTACAATTGCTAACTTGATTTACTAAAATGTACCTTTAAATTCAGCGATTTAGGTTTGGAAAAAGATCAATCGGCTATGGTATTAGTTTATGTGTTCTGAATTGAATTTGCATTTAGGCTTCGACAGGGTAACGAGGGATAAACATATTACAAGGTAGGCTTAAAAAGGCTCAAGCGGCAAAACGAATGCCTAAATCATGTCTCATGAGCTACCTCGCCTAGGATTTCGCCTCAAGCTTCCCCTCAATTACGTTCTAGAATCCTTAAATGTATCATGAATTTGGCTAATCGATAATCTTCCTCAAATCAATTGAATAGAAATACATTGAGTTTATGTGCCCGTGCAAATGAGGATCTACAATAATTTTTATCAAAAAGCATAGTCAAGCACACAGAATCACACATGCATGGGTATTACCCTTGACCTCGAAAACAACCAGGGGTAATTATCATCATCGAGTAACGGCCCAGAAGAATATAAAACTCAACATATAAACAACAACACAAAAACAAAAACACATTCTAACCTAAACAAACATGCAATACGAGAAAACAATAACACATAAACTAACATACTACATACTACACATCACCTCCAAATTTAAAACGGATAGTGTTCTAACTATCCCAATCATCATTCTCAACATATGAAATTTAAGTATGCTGACGAAGGGTGTTTAGAACACTTACCTGGGAGGCGAGAGGAGCTCGCCTCCGATTCAAGTTGGATGTGACGGATTTAACTTATTTAACCTTGGGTTGCCTCCCAAGAAGCGCGTGGTTTAATATCCTCGGCCCGACATTTTTAGAACGCCCTCAAGATTAGCGAGGTTTTGCTTTGGATGGCTCAATCTTTCAACGAACTGCCTCACCGGCCTATGTGCTTGGACAAACAACATAAAACGGATTGGATCCCGTCGAAAGGGATGCATAAATACCCATTGATCTAACATCCCCAAGTACCCTGCATTGGAAACAAAAACAAAACTACAAACAAAAATTATATGCAAAAGAAATGCCTAAAGTAAAATTAAGCCATTTACACACAATATCGACAATAACAACAAATCAATGCCCAACAATCGTTACCAAAAACTTGGTTACGATCGCCAAGAACTGAATTCGCCTAACGACCAATCCCCGGCAACAGCACCAAAAACTTGTACGTCGAAGGATTCTACTATCCTTCGCGTATATGACTACTCGCAAGTGTACGAGGTTAAAGTTTTAGTATAGTGTAATCATTAAGATCGGTTTATCGTATCCACAGGGATTGGTGTCGATACTATTGAATACCGCGTTTGTCGTGACCTAACTTTATCTAGGCAAAAAACAAATGTAAATAAAATTAATCTGAACTAATACTAATATAACCTAAATTAACTACACTAATATGTTTTAGGGTGAAGAATTTCCTAGGGATTAACGTGTTTACAAATACGTGTTCGATCTCGATTTACCCACGTTTACGGTGTTCAACCTATTTGACAACCTCAGTACGTAAACTCCATCGCCACCTCTCCCGAGTGTAAGACGGGGGAATATATGACTTCGAGTCAACGAAGAAGTCCTCCTCAATGTATTAACGACCCTAGGTCACGTGAGTCTCACCCAGTGTCATTGATTGCACACAATTCATTTCCCAACTGGGTTATTGGATCATGCGTTGTATTTACCCTATCGACAATCTCCGTTCTAAAACTCCATCGTCACCTCTCCTGAGTGTAAGACGGGGAATATAACTCAATTTCATGCCAATGAATAAGTCCCCCTCAACATCTTAATGACCCTAGGTCACGTGAGTCTTGCCCCAACGTCATCGATTGTTTACTATCCAATTCCCTCCCGGGTTATTGAATCGTGGCGTTTGTTTACCTTAATCCGAATCTGAGATTTGTCAAACCCCGTATTTTCAATTTATCTAACCAAGCATGATAAACAAATAATACAAAAAACACAATCAAACTACAAAAAACAAACATAAACGCAATACCGAAATCATCCAAACAAACATATTTATAAATATATCATTAATCCCTACTATAATCCATATTTAACTCATGGTCATAACCGTATAAACAATTAAATCGAGCTAAACATGCTCACATGGTCCTAAGATGAAGAAATATGGAAAAACAATTGAATAACTTAGCCTCGTCCGAAGATAAACAGCTAAGAACGCTCAACGATCGATTCGCCATCTTCTCCACTTCAGGATGTGAGCTCCACCTTTAAAAATCCTAAACCTAGGCCTAAATATGGCCTGAGGTGCTCAAAAAACCAAGAGAGGCCGGAGAATGGGGAGGAAAATGGATATTTATAGCCAAAATATCTTTAGACTATACAGGGGGTTTCCACCTAGGCGGTGGAATTTCCACCTAGGCAAAGTTAGGTTGGTTTGGATGATCGCCTAGGCGATGAAGTAGGCGGTGGACATAGAAGAACATTCTGCTGGATTTTCGCCTAGGCGGAGGAATTTTCGCCTAGGCGATAGGCTGTCAGTAGCCTATCTTTGATTTCTCTACTAGATTTCTACCTAGGTAAAGGATTTACCTAGGCGGTGGTCCATCAATAACATTTTCTCTTTTCTCAGTTTCTTCACCGCCTAGGCGGTGGGCCTATTTCATAATTTAGCCTCCGAGCTTGTTTATCCACCATAACTTCTACTCGCTTTGGTTCGATCTCATCGTTTTCACTCCAGTTTCCTATCTTTTTACCTCACACACCTGATTTATACAAAAAGTACGAAAACTAATTAAAACATAATAAAATACTATATAAATGCTCGAAAACTAACTTAATTCGATTTGAAAATACGTAGGTAGATCACACCTTTCATTAGGTCTTCATTTTTATCGCTTGAGCCTTTAAAGCTTACCATGTAATATCATTTATCCCTCGATACCCTGTCGAAGCCTATTAGTCGTTTCAATTCTGAACACGTAACAAATGCCCTGGCCAATTGAATTTTTTCCAAACCTTTATCGCTAAACCTAAGGCAAAATTTGAGTGAAATAAAGTTAGCATTTGTTTATGCTACTTGAAGTGAATGGTTGAATTTTGGGTGAACTATTGATTGGTTCGGTATTCGAGTACTCACTTGTCATTTTTCTATCGTATTTCCACACCAGTCAAATTGTAACAAATCAAATAAGCTTGGGGGTGTGTTTGTAAAAATAAATAAATAAATATAGTTTTTTTTTTTATTTTGTCTTGACAAATGAGTACTACGTTTTCAAATATAAGTTCAAGGTTGTTTCGAATTGATCTGTGTAGGGTTACGAGTGTGATTGAGCCAAGTGTATTGCCTTGGGTATCGTTCAGTTAATAATGTTAACCTATTTTTATATTCCTGATATACCCTTGACCATTTTTAAAAAACTAAACCAAGTCCTATTGATCTTTTTGAATTTCCAAGCCTACATTAGTGGAGAGTAGAACCCAGTCTGGTATATGGATTTCCTATACCTTTTTGGTTTTAGTCATGAACCCTACTGGTGGATAATCCAATTCGGTTTGTGGATGGTTGTATGATTGAGTTTTCACGCACACACTTGAATAGGATCTAGAATGACGCTTATTGCTATTGAATGTTGAAATTATAGAACACCACATGGTGTATTTTACTCTTGAAATCAATAAGATTGGGGGCTAATGAGGGAAAACGTTTTGGTCGTTATATGAATTTCAAAACTTACATGTTGTTATTTTTTTTTAGTTTATTTGTGTTTTTCATTTTTAGTAATTAAATTCATTAATAGTTGTAGTAGTTTATTTTATTGTGTGGGTGTTTTGTTTGAGAACTAGCAAAATTCTAAGTTTGGGAGTATTTGATAAGTGAAATTTATCTATCTATGTCCAAACTGAATTTGGTAGTTTTCGAGTATTCTTATAATATTTTAATTTATTTTTATTTGTTTTCATTTATTTTTGTTCAAAGCAGGGGTTAGGAGCGAAAACGGTCAAAAAACGAGAAAATCAGTGAAAAAACGATGAAGCGTTAAAGCAGCAGTTTCATCGCTGCAGCGGTGAAACAACATAGAGTTCAAATATTTTTGATCGCTCACCACTGCAGTGGTGAGATCCACCACTGCAGCAGTGAATGGGCAGAAAGCCTACTAACATACCCACCGTTGCAACAGTGAATGTCCAATTATTTTAGATATTTTCTAGATATTTTATTTATGTTCCCTTTTGTTCCTGGTCTGTTTCCACTTCTCTTAGAACATATTGAGAGTGTTTTTGAGTGTTCTAAAAAGCTTTCAACCAACCAAATATAGGAAACACAATTGGAGAAAAGGAAACAAGATCGGAACAGTTTTTACGGACGCCACCTTCAGATAACGGCTATTCTCCCATTTTCTCTCTTTATTCTTAACTTGTTTTTGGTTGCTTGAACATGTACATATGGATTATTGTTGAACATATGGTTATGGCCAAGAGCTAAATACTGATTATCTATGGGATTGATGTAGTTTACAAATATACGTTGTTTGAGTAAATCATGTTTCATTAATGGTTGTTTATCTTTATTCGAGAATACATGATTTGACACTCGGGAGAGGTAGCCCTGGATTTAGATTAGGGTTTAAACACAACGCAACGATCTAATGACCCGGGAGGGTATTAGAAAGTGTGCAATCCATAAAGTTGGGGTGAGACTCATGTGACCAATTGTCATATAGACACTCGAGGAGAACTTAGGCGTTGAAGCGAAATCGCATATTCATTCACTTTACACTCGGGAGAGATAGTGAGTGAGTTTTCGATACCTATATTGTCAGATAGATTTGAATTCTGTTAATATAAACTAGATTGGATCAAACACATATAAGTAAACGAAGTAAATCCCTAGATAATTTATTCTCTATAGTATACTTAGTATTATAGTTTAATTAGATTAGTTTAATTTAGTTTATATTAAAAAAAAAAACCTTATTTTTATCGCCTAAATAAAGTTAAGTTATGATAATCGCGATAGTTAGCGACAATTTAATCCAATCCATGTGGATACGACAACCCTTCTCATTCACTATTCTATAAAACTTGACCCGTACATTTGCGGTAAAAGTAGCGACATAATATTCCACTACCAAATACCATCACCCGAGATAACATACCCCAAGAATACAACTATATCCATCCCAAACTCACATTTACTGAACTTTGCATACAATTACTTCGCTCTCAAAATCTGTAGCATAATTTTGAAATGCTCTGCATGCTCTTCTTTATTTTCGGAGTAAATCAATATATCATCAATGAACATGATGATAAACTGATCTAAATAAGGCTAGAAGATTCGATTCATTATATCCATAAATGAAGTATGCCCATTTGTTGACCCAAATGGCATAACTAGAAATTCATAATGTCCATACCTCGTATGGAATGTCGTCTTCACACATCACTGTCTTTGACTTTCAATTGATGATATCCTAATCGAATATCTATTTTATAAAATGCCATGGCCTTCTGCAACTAATCAAACAAATCATCGATTCTAGGCAACATGTATTTACAACAAATCGTCACCTTGTTCAGTTGCCTGTAAATGATGCACATCCTCAGAGTGTCATCTTTCTTCCTTACGAATAACACTGGAGCTCCCCATTGAGAAACACTAGGTCTGACAAACTCGCAATCTAACAGATCTTGCAACTGAATTTTCAGTTCCTTCAACTCGTTAGGTATCATAAGATAGGGTGGACTTGATATAGGAGAATTCCGAGAAGTAATTCAATAGTGAATTCAATTTTCCGATCCACTGGCGACCGTAGAAATAAATCGGGATAATCCCTTATCACTGGGATATCTATCAACTGTACCTCATTCTGACCGGTGTCAATCACATACGCGAGGTATCCCTAGAATCCCTTATTTAATAATTTCCTAGCCTCTAAGGACTTAAATCAAACTAACATGGGTAATGATTCTATCCCCCGAAACACAAACTCTAACTCGCCTTGGACTTGAAAAGTAACTTCTTTTTTAAAACAATCGATTGTGGCATGATAGCCAGATAGTAAATCCACACCTACTATCATATCAAAATCATGAATACTCAGGGATAATAGATCAACTAACAATTCTCTATTACCAATGCGAAGCAGACTATTACTATTTATTAACATTGACTCACCCACAAGGGTAGAGATAATAACACCATATGACAGAGAAGTAGGAAATTTTTCTACATGCATCATGAAGGTCATCGAAATAAACGAATGAGTAAAACCTGGATCGATAAGTATACGTGCATCTCTATCATATAAAAATATGGTACCTGTAACCACATCTAGGGTAGCCTAAACATCCTGTTGAGTAGTAGCAAATACATACCCTCGTGTTGGAGGTCTACCGGCCAATCCTCTACCTCACCTATGAACACCACTAGGGCCAGCACTGCCTATACTGCTCGTAGAAGATGTAGGAGTAGTAGCAAATTTTGGACAAAACGGAGATATGTGGCCTAGCTTATGACAACGGAAGCATATTGGGCCCGTCATAGGACAGTCTCTAACGAAATGATCCAGTGATCTACATTGATAGCATACAAATGTTCTAGCTCGGCTAAACATTTGTCCCCTACCCTACCTGATAGGTATAATTTACCTGTCCATTTCTAAACCGAACTTGTTAGTTTTCGAGTATGTGTATTACGTTTTATTATGTTCTAATACATTTTTATTCTTTTTTATATAAATCAGGTGTGTGGGGTGAAAAGAGATGAAAACAGATCATAAACGATCAAATCGGATCAAGAACGGTAGGAAAACAAGCAAAAGGGCAAAATCAAGAACCTACAGCCCACCGCCGCGGCAGTCAACATGCAGAAAAAAGCCTAAAGTCACATCCACTACCGCAGCGGTGAGATCTGGCACCGCGGTAGTGAAATATCAAAATGTCCCTGCTCCTACGTTGCATCCACCGCCGCCGCAAAGACACTACCGACATGCCCACCGCCGCAGCAGTCACTCTACACTGATATTAGATGTTTATTTTAGATATTTTGAGCCCTATATCTTCTCCTCTCCTCTCCATTAAACCAAGGGAGATCCCTTAGGGTTAGGATATTTTTTAGAGTGTTTTGGGGAGTGCTAACCAAATCCGAAGGAGAATAACACGTTACGAAAAAGGAGAAGCGATTGTTAAACAGTTTTAGCGACAAATCTTCGGACAACGACTAAGTTTATTTCGTTTCTTTATTTTCTTTCTTAAATTCGGTAGTTTGTTGAGAACGTTTAGCTCATTATTCATTGTATAAATGGTTATGGCCATTAGTTAAACGGATTTTGTCTAGGGATTAATATAATTTATGAAAATGTGGTTTATTTGATATCGGTGTTTCGTTAATGGTTGTTATTCATTATTTGATTTTGTTTACCGTTATTCTATGATTATATGCTTGTTTAGATATATAGAGAATACAGAGTTTGACACTCGGGAGAGGTAACCCCAGATTTGGACTAGGGTTTAAACACAAAGCGATGATCTAATAACCCGGGAGGGAGTCAGAAAGTGTGCAATCAATAACGTTGGGGCAAGACTCATATGTCTATGTGTTCTAAAAAAACGCTATAGGAGGACTTCACCGTTAAAGCGAAGTCACATATTCGCTCGCTTTACACTCGGAAGAGAGAGTAAGCAAGTTTACGATACAGAAATTGTTAGATAAGTTTAACACCATTATTGTAAATTAAACGATTCAAACACATTAAAGTAAATGAAGTTAATCCCTAGATAATCCATCCCCCTAAAACATCTCAATACAGTATTATAGTATAATTAGATTAATTAACTTAGTACTAGTATTAATTAATTATAAACTTCATTTTTTATCGCCTGGATAAAATTAGGTTATGATAATTAGGTACTCGACAATACTCTCAACCAATCCCTAAGGACACGATAACCCTAACTCTCCTAAACTATACTAAAACTTGACTTGTACACTTGCGGTAAAAGTGGAGACGTAATATTCCACCACCAAGTTTTTGGCGTCATTGCCGGTGATTGGTTTTTAGATTATTGTTGATATTGTGAGTAAATGACCTAATTTTAATTTAGGCATTTCTTTTATTTATAATTTTTTCTTTGCAGTTTTGTTTTTGCTTTTCTGTAGGATACTTGACGATGTTAGATCAACAAGTGTTTTTGCATTTCTTTCAACGTGATTATGAGCCATCTTATAGTGCTTGGAATCGATACAAGGAATTGTTATTCCAATTTTCAAATCATTGTTTCTCAAGGGAGTGTCAACTACTGAACTTCCTCGATAAGTTACTACCCGCAACCAGAATGTGGGTAGAAAGAGAAAACGGTACTACCTTTTTTGACCAATTAACTACGGATGAAGCCTATCGATTGTTAGAAGCCATGGCCAAGTATTATTTTCACTGTTGGAATTATTCAACAGGCTACCAAAACTTGGGGGGTAATTCCACCATTTCAACGCCATGGATTGACACCCCAAATCAATACGTTGAGTCTTCCCCTACCCTAGAGGAAATATTCGCTGATTTTATTGGGGAGACTCAAGCGTTCTGGAGAGAGACGAATTATCGGATTAATGAGCATGCAGATTGTCTTGACAACTTTGAGACAATTTGCACTGAAATTAATGAGATCGTAAAGTCCCTGGAGACTCAAATAGATCATCTTATTTGCTTAATTGAGGTTGAGTCAGACGTGGTAGCGCTGAGAGACATAAATACCACATTCATTGAAAGCCACCACAAGGAGCCAGAAACGAGCAGAAAGAGCTTGGGAGGTTCAACTATGCTTATCCGAATGAGACCGGAACCTAAACATGGATCGACGATTGTGATTCGTCACCATTGGACATCCAAATTGTGATGCCACCATCGATCCCAGACGAGCACATCTACGAGGATCCGGTGTGGATCACTTATCCTTCACTGCCATTAGCAACGTCCTTTCATGCCCACCAAGTACATAAGCCGGTAGAGACTTTTGTTGAAATCTCAAGCCATATAATGCCAAATCTCTCCAAGCTTGAGGGCATAAACAACCAAGACCCATACGTAGTGTTGTACGACACTTACTATGTGCGAAAGTCGCTCTTTGACGAGCCCTTCGCCATGTCAAGCTGAAGACCTTAAATCAAGTGCTTCTTGGGAGGCAAGCCATGGTCAAAAATAAGTTAAATCCATCATAGCCAACTTGATTCGGGGGAAAGATTCTCTTGCCTCATAGGTACGTGTTCTAAACCCCTTTAGTCAGCATGCTTTAATTTCAAATATTGAGATTGATGGTTGGGTCACTGAGGACACTGTCCGTTTTATGTTTGGCAATGATGTATAGTATTGTAGTATGTTATTTTGTTTTTATTGTGTGCATGTCTGTTTAGGTTAGTTATTGTTATGTGATGAGTTTTGACTTCATCTAGGCCATTACGCGATGATGAGTCTGTCCCCTGATTGTTTATTTAAGTCGGGTGTAAGGCTCATTTATGTGTGTTCTATGTGCTTGAGGTATCGTTTTAGTAAAAGTTATTGTAGATCCTAAATACACGAGCACGTAAACTCAATGTATAATTGTCTAATTGATTTGAAAACAATTAGCCATTAGCCAAGTTCATGACAATAGGGATTTTAGAACCTAATTTGGGGGAAATTCTAGCAAAGTCTTAGGTGAGGTATTT
This sequence comes from Eucommia ulmoides, assembly GCA_016647705.1. NCBI lineage: Eukaryota > Viridiplantae > Streptophyta > Magnoliopsida > Garryales > Eucommiaceae > Eucommia > Eucommia ulmoides. Next base: position 48,701,538 of record CM028339.1, on the reverse strand, counting down.
CAGGAGATATGATTTAGGCATTCGTTTTTATCGCTTGAGCCTTTGAAGCTTACCTTGTTAAACGTTTATCCCTCGTTACCCTATCGAAGCCTAAAAACCATTTCAATTCTGAACACTTAACCAATACCGTGGCCAATAACACTTCTTTCCAAACCTATATCGCTGAGCCGAATGCACAATTTGAGTGAATCAAGTTAGCATTCGTTATGCTACTTGAAGTGAGCGTTTGGGTTTAGGGTGAACTTTCCATTAGTTCAGTATTCGAGTACTCACTTGTCGTTTTTCTTTCGTTTTAAAACACACCCCTGAAATTGTAATAATCAAATAAGTTTAGGGGTGTGGTTCATAATAAATAGAAAAAATGTACATACGATTTTATTTTTTGTTTCTTTTGATAAGTGAGTACGTCGGTCTTAAATGTATTGTTCAGGGTTGTTTCAAAATTATCTATGGGGCTTTGAGTGTGAGTGTGCCAATCATATGCCTCAGGTATCGTCAAGTAAACGACGTTAACCTGTTTTCTATTTCCGATATACCCTTGGCCATTTTTCCAAAACTGAAACAAGTCCTAATGATCTTTTTGAATTTTTGAGCCTACATTAGTGGAGAATAGAACCCGGTTCAGGCTTATGGATTCTCTATACCCTTGGGTTTTAGTCATGAGCTTATTTAGTAGATAATCCAATCCGATCGACGGATAGTTGTATATTTGAGTTTTATCACACACACGTTGATAGGATCTAGAATGGCGCTTACTATAATCGAATGTTGAAATTCTAGAATACCACATGGTGTGTTTTATTCTTGAACTTGATAGGATTGGGGGCCGATGAGGGAGAAATTGTTTGGCCGGGAGATAATATTCAAAACTTGCACATTAATGTTTTTAGTATTTTTTGTTTTTAGTTTTTAAATTCATAATCAATTGTTATCGTTTCTTGTATTGTGTTGGTGTTTTGCTCGAGAACTAACAAAATTTCAAGTTTGGGGGTATTTGATATATGTAATTTACCTATCAATTTCCAAACAGAACTTGTTAGTTTTCGATTATGTTTATTATGTTTTAATACGTTTTTATTCTTTTTTGTATAAGTCAGGTGTGTAGGGTAAAAAAGGATAAAAACAGATCATAGATGATCAAATCGGATCAAGAACGGTGGAAGAACGGTGGGAAAACAAGCAAAAGGGCAAAATTTAGAACTTGCAGCCCATCGCCGCGGCGGTCAACAAGCAAAAAAATGCCTAAAGTCTCTGAACATCCACCGCCACAGTGGTGAAACATCAGAAGGTTTCTGCTCCTAACGCCGCATCCACCGTTGCGGCGAAGACACTGCCGACATGCTCACCGCCATAGCGATCACTCTGCACTGATTTTAGATATTTATTTTAGATATTTTGAACCCTATATCTTCTCCTCTCCTCTCTATTCGGACAAGGGAGCTCCCTTAGGGTTAGGATATTTTTTAGAGTATTTTGGGGGGTGCTCAACCAAATCCGAAGGAGAAGAACACATTACGAAGAAGGAAAAGCGATTGTTGAACGGTTTTAGCAGCAAATCTTCGGACAACGACTAAGTTTCTTTCGTTTCTTTCTTTCCTTTATTAACTTCGGTAGTTTGTTGAGCACATTTATATCGTTATTCATTGTATAAATGGTTATAGTCATTAGCTAAACGGATTTTGTCTAAGCATTAATATAATTTATGAAAATGTGGTTTATTTGATATCTGTATTTCGTTAATGGTTGTTCTTCGTTATTTAATTGCGTTTACCGTTATTCTATAATTATATGCTTGTTTAGATATATAGAGAATACGGGGTTTGACACTCGAGAGAAGTAACTCTGAATTCGGACTAGGGTTTAAACGCAACGCGACAATCTAATAACCCGGGAGGGAGTTAGAAAGTATGCAATCAATGACGTTGGGGCAAGACTAATGTGACTATGTGTTCTAAAAAATACTAGAGGGGGACTTTGGCATTAACGCGAAGTCACATATTTTCTCGCCTTACACTCGGGAGAGGGAGTGAGCGAGTTTACGATACAGAGATTGTCAGATAAGTTGAACACCATTATTGTAAACTAGACGATTCAAACACATTGAAGTAAATGAAGTTAATCCCTAGATAATCCATCTCCCTAAAACATCTCAATATAGTATTATAGTATAATTAGATTAATTAACTTAGTACTAGTATTAATTAATTATAAACTTAATTTTTTATCGCCTAGATAAAATTAGGTTTTGATAATTACGGTACCCGACAATATTCTCGATCAATCCATGTGGACACGATAAGTCTAACTCTCCTAAACTATACTAAAACTTGACCTGTACACTTGAGGTGAAAGTGGCGACGTAATATTCCGCCACCACTACCCCTACTGACCTGAACTCTATCTTGGTACATTCTGTCATCGACTATCAAAGCTCAAGAAAATTGTTGTTGAGGACCAAATCCCCAAGATGTGCTACCTGGATATTTGCTAGATAGCTCAAACCAACGCTTCTTATACTGTTCACGATTTTGAGCGGCTTCCTGCACATATTTCTCTATTAATTTTGCAGTGTTCACCAGTTTCGCATAACTTTTGATCGTCTGCCAGTCAACCTTGAACATATTTGCAAATCTAGTCATTTTTTTAAATCTTCTACATCTTGTTTTCACAATCTTCACCAGATCAGGAGTGAATCGGGACAGGGCATTAAATTTGATTTCATATTGCAAAACTGACATCTTATCATGTTTCAATAGTATGAATTATTCTTCCATCCCAAACTGATAGAATTCAGGAAAATATTTTTCATTAAATACTACAACAAATTTATCCAAGTGATCTCCTGGTCTAAAATTGAAATTAGTCTCTTTATTTTTTTCCACCAGTGTTCGGCTTTCCCTTTCAGCTGAAAGATGGCAAGATCGGTTGTCATCAATAATGCCTATTACCTCGAATACATGACTATACTCCCCAACCAATTTTCAACATCAACATGACCCACAGTTCCCGTAAAAGTTAGGGGGTCCAATTCCTTAAATCTTTTTAGCAGTACAACTGAGAATCCGTTGTTTCAGTTTGGACCTTCTAGCATTCCATCATCTTTACCAACTGCTTAGTCAGTTGCGCGGTAACCTGTAGTATTCGCTCAATAGCATCCAATCTTTTCCACGCCCTTCCCCTTTTTCTTTGGGATTCAGAACTCCTACTACTTTTATTTCGAAGTTCCATATTTCAAATCTGAAACAAAATTTAATAAATAAAAAGGCTAACAATGCAATAAACAATACATGATGTAAACGTACTACATAATTAAGTAAAACTACCACTCATGTGTTGAACCAGCATATCAACACCCTATCTTATGGTTTACTACTGACGAGATAACCTAACAAGTCTATAGAACCTATAACCTCTGCTCTGACAAAACCTGTTATACCCCACCCCGGGTCCCCAACGCCCTAGGCCAGTCATGAACTCAACTGGATGTTACCCGACCAACAATAAATGTATATAAACATATACTGATATAGATTTTTTTTTAAATACTTACCAACTTCAAAATTCAGAAATAGACATGTCCCAAATATCCCATAACAAAACTACAAAAGAAAACTAAATCTTTCATGGTTCATACCTGTCCTGCCAATCCTAAAAACTGACACCACCCTCTAACTCTATCTGGTGTCAGTAGTGGACCCGTCTCTAGCTAAGGTACCTGAGATAAAATATCTTATCGGTGTACTGTCTTCATAATATAAAACGATTTATGGATCAAGTATATTTGTCAAACATCACTTCTTAAAGCAGAATGTATCACACACTGAGCAATAATAAAATCCCGCAGATATAATCATGAGAAAATAACAAAATTAAAGTCAACTGGACTTTGATATATATAATAAAATACTGCACACATACTTCCCTACTAGCCATAAGATTGTTTCTCCTCACGATCGGGAGTTATAACAGTATTGTTACCTATATAACTGTGCAATCAAATATTGTTATTAGTGTCAGGGCCATTTAATACCTCCAATGGTATAAGTCAAAACGTGGTATAAACCACCATATCATAATGATAAACATCATCATCAATAACAACAACAACCACCTGTAGAACTTGTCGTCATGTCAGGTCACAACGCAATGTCCTACAAGACATGTCCTCCTATTAGGACCAACAACATCCCGTAGATCTTGACCTCATGTCGGGATCACACTATAGCATAGTTTGATAATAATAAAAATCAGTTTCCACATTCAACATTTTACTTGATCCATCTAACGTGATAAAACAGTCAATTTTAATAAACATTTTATTTTTTCACAATTTAGTACGAAAATATAATTTGAAATTTAATAGAAGACAATATACTCACCTCAAAAATTGCATTGCTATTATGTTATCACCGCAAGACAGACGTAGTTGGCGTTGCATGTAAACCTAACAATGACAGAACCTAAACTAAGAATTTATTCAACTAAATCTAATATGCAATGTGTGATACAAAAATGCAATTTTTCTCATTCCCAAATTTTCTTCATTATACAAAATTATTAAATGCTCAATTTCTTAAGTGAATGTTAACTATACAGAAATATTATAATAACAAATACAAAAAAAATCTAGTTAATAATTTAATCTGTAGAAAAATATTAATCAACTGTTAATAATATTATCAGTCAGCGAAATATTAAAAATTGTCATATTGATAAAATTTATAATTTTTATTTTAAATTGTATTCTTTACAAATTAGATATATCTATATATAAATATACCCACTATATTTTCCAAACTCACACACACACATATATATATTATATCATACCTAAAACCGGGTGAGAAAATGATGTTTTCTTCTGCTCTTATATAGACATATACATATATATATATATATATATATATATATATATATATACATACATATATATATATATATATACATATATATGAAAAAGAATGGCGGTGAAAAAAAATTCATCGCCAATATTCGATCACTTATTTATTTTTTTTAATTTTTTTAAAAACACAACGCGTTCCACACATACACACACACACACACACATAAAAATTAAAATTAACATATTAACTCCTAACGGTATGTTTGGTTCGATGGAATCGAGGGCGGAATGGAATCGCATTCCGCCCTCGATTCCTATTCCATTGTTTGGTTCTCCAATGGAATCACTTTTGTGATTCCATTGGAATGAAATTGGATGGAATGGGATTCCATTTGAAATAGGGTGGAATGTGATTCCAACCTAATGGAATCAATATCTTTAAATTACATAATAACCCTTGTAATTAAGCCCTTGAAAATTGAGAACAAAAATAGAAATTAGAGAACAGAAAGTTGGGAATAGAAATAGAAAATTAAGAACAAAAAATTGAGAACAGAACTAGAAAATTGAGAACAAAAACTGAAAATTGAGAATAGAAACAGAAAATTGAGAATAAAAACAAAAAATTAGAGAACAAGAAATTAAGAACATAAATTAAAAATTGAGAACAAAAATATAAAATTAGAGAACAGAAAATTAAGAACATAAACTAAAAATTGAGAACATAAACTGAAAATTGAGAACAAAAATATAAAATTAGAGAACGAAAAATTGAGAACGAAAACTGAAAAATGAGAACAAAAACATAAAATTAGATAATAGAAACAGAAAATTGAGAACAAAAATATAAAATTAGATAATATAAAATTGAGAACGGAAATAAAAAATTGAGAATAAAAACAGAAAATTGAGAACAAAAAAAAAATGAGAACATAAACTGAAAATTGAGAACAAAAAATTGAAAACAAAAACAGAAATTAAAAAATAAAAACTAAAAATTGATAACAAAAATAGAAATTAGAGAACAAAAACTTAAAATTGAGTTGAATAGTAAAATATAATAAAATGAGGAAAGGAATAGAATAGTGAAATATAATGAAATTTTATTATAACCAACCAAGAAGATAAACGAATAATAATTTTATAAGGGCAAAATAGAAATTTTACTATATTTCACTATTCCATTCTTTCTTTCATTCCATACCAACCAAACAAGAGAATGGAATAGTGATTCCATTCATTCTCTTATTCCATTACTTCTTCCATTCCATTCCACCCTCATTCCATTCCGTCCAACCAAACATGCCGTAAAGGTTTTAAAATCAAACTTTTATAAACCATAATAACCCTTAAAAAATTTAAAATAAAATTTAAATAGCACAATGAACCCCATTATTTTTTTTCTAAATGTTCTAAAATGCAACTAAAAATATACACATATAGAATTGAGTCTTACAACTAAAACCCATGCATCAAAGTACCGAAAGAATAGAATCCCATCGAGTAAGCCAATAAGACCTTGATAAGGCATATTGGGCTCTCCCCTGGTTGGAAAGCGAAGTCACTCAATTAAAAGCAAAAAACAAGTCTCATTGAATTACCTCGAGGCATATGAGGCCCTTCCCTTAAGTTGGAAAGCCAAGTTTCTAACTTTAAATAAAATAATCTCATCGAATCACCTCGAGAAAATAAAGTGATGCCAGCCGAGTGACTACGATGAAAAATGAGTAAATGGAATTACAAGTCATCAAAGGTGACTAATTTTTTCAAACTAAAATTTTGTTTTGTAAGTGTTATCTTGTCAACTTACAGGGATCTCAAAAGGCCGGGAGCATAGATTTTCCTATTACAGGGTCCTCTCACTTTGTTGCCGACTCAAATCAAAAACTTTTGTTCCTAAAAATTCCGAAGCTCTGAATGAGCATCCAGGTATGCATTTTTCCCTGAAAAGGGTATCCAGTGAACTATGCTAAACCTAATCCTCAGCGTAATACTAGGGTACGTAGGCAACTTGTAAAGGTTCGGTCATCTGAGAGTCAACCCCAGTCTTAAGCTAAGGCACAATTTATATCTGTGATCTCTTATTTTTGTCTAGCCACAGGCTGGGGCATATTTTATACCTCTGGACTTTCTTTTGTCCCCATAGCCAAGAGGGGCTGGGGCATGAGTGTCAATTTTATTACTCTAAACGATCTTCTAGACGAACATTTATTCATCACGAGTATTATCATGAGTCATTTTTCATTACTCTAAACGATCCTCTAAACGGACACTTGTTCATCATGAGTCATTTTGTCGTTACTCTAAACAACCTTTAAATGAACATGTGTTCGTCATGAGTCATTTTTTATTACTCTAAGCAATCCTCTAAATGGACAATTGTTCGTCATGAGTCATTTTTATCATTACTTTGAACGATCCTCTAAATGAACATGTGTTCGTCATGAGTATCGTCATGAGTTATTTTTTTATTAATTTAAATGGTCTTCTAAACGAACACTTGTTCGTCATGAATATCATCATAAGTCATTTTTTCATTACTCTAAACGATTTTCTAAATGAACATGTGTTCGTCATGAGTATCGTCATGAGTCAGTTTTTATTTTATTTTATTTTTTCTGTTGTTAAAAAAATGTTTTGAAAAATCCAGAAAATAGAACGATCAAAACGACGTGGTCTCTTATCTTTGTCGAGTAAGTGAAACTTGCGTGACAAATAGGGACAGTTGTAAACACGGCATTTTGATCGTCCCGCAAAAATATTTTATGCTTTATTTTTTTTATCTTTATTTTGTTTTATTTTCAGAAAATACAAAATAAAAGGAAGCAAAAAATAAAAGGAAGCAAAAAATCGAATTGAGAGAAAATGGGGTAAAAAAATAGAAAAAATGAAAAAATTGAGAAAGTAAATGGGAATGAGAGAGAGAGAGAGAGAGAGAATGAAAGAAGAGTGGGGAACCTAGTTAACCGAGAGAGAGAGATAAAGTGAAAAGTGGGCCCCACTGTTTGGTCAAGAGCGAAAGAATGAGAGAATGAGAGAGAGAGAGAGAGAAAACCGAGAGAAAGAGAGAGAACCGAGAGAAAGAGAGAGTTAGGTAGATCTGAGAAGAGAGAGAATAAAGAAAGAAGAGATATGCAAAGAGAAGATATACGGAGAGAGAGAGAGAGAGAATAGTCAGTGAAAGAGAAAAGTGTGAAAGAGGGCCCATCTAATAGTCAAATAGTAAAAAAAAAAAATGGGGCAGCGGACACGTGGCAACTTCTTAGTCTGCCACGCATCCACATAAGCATGAAAATATCTTCCTAATGGATTTTTATTCTTCGTGATCAAATTAGGGTTAGGATTTGGCAATCAAGGCTAATTTTTAGGATTTTTTTCATTCCACATTTTTCCTGTCAATAAGACCCTTCTCCCTCACAGTTTAAGCACTCCAAAATTCAGAAAGAAACCCTCCTAAGGAGCAATTCAACGAAAACCCATTCTCGAAGCCGTATTTGAGAGAATAAAAACCCGTAATTCGGGGATCTTTGCCAGGGCTGGAATGATTCTTCTTCCTTAATTTTTTTATTTTTTATTATCGCAATTTAAATTCCTGAAAGTTTAATTACGTTAGAATTATCCAATGACTGGATGAAAACGCCGAGATGAGACTTTCCTTTTGGGCTTAGCCTTCGAATGTGAGATGAGGATGCTTTCTTTTTTCTTTTTACTATTTTTTATTATTATTATTAGTTACTTAAGTTGTTTCTATATTTAAAAATAAAAATAAATTAAATTAAATTAAATAAATAATAATAATAAATTATTTTGTAAGAATTAATTCTCACAAGTCTTAGGGTGAATTCAATGATTTAACATATTGAAGGAAAGATTTCTTTACCAACGAATTGTTATCTCAAATAAAATAAAATTTAGAAACAATTGGTTTAGGAAATCGTTTTCTTCAATAAGTCATTTCGTTGGATTTTACTTAAGTTTTAGTGCAATTAATTTTGACAAAAAGCATTTCCATGATATTTCCTTGATTTTCATTTTCATAGAATTTAAGCAAATGTCAAATTGAAACTTCTTTAAATTAATTGGGCAAATAAGGAAAGTAGGCATTTTGTGACATCGCATTTATAGAAAATAATATAGTATTTCACGTCACTTTGCATGTTGACTTTTGCATCATTTAGAAAATATTTAAATTGATTTGCCCACTTAAATTAAAGAATTTCAATAAAAACATACATAAAACTACCCCCCGGGGACCATCCTTATCGAATCCTTAATATTTAATAAAATGTCATACCGGGGGAACATTCTCAAAAATACAAAAACTTGTCTCATTTTATTTTTGAAAAATATCAAAAATATTTCATAAGAATGAAAATATTTCAAAATAACATAAAGCGTTCGGACTTTAATTAATTGAATTTAATTGGACATAAGGTACTGTTTTCGGACGGCTGTCTTGGGGTGCCTAACACCTTTCCCGAGCAGAACTGACCCCCGGGCTCTTTAAAATGGCCTAAGTACTTTTTTTAGAAAACTGGTTCTTGGAAGAAAAAAAAAAAAACTTCCCCTTTTAAGCTTTATTATTTTATATTTATTTTCCTTTCGGAAAATTGGGGCGCGTCAATATAGTCTACTGTTCTGCTAAGATATTGCAATATTCGTTTAACTGGTCTCCAATGAACAATTGTTGAATTGATTTGAAAACAACTAGCCAACCCCACATCATAACATATGTTTGCTCATATACATATCATGGTATGCATTAATAGTCTAATTGCACATTCATATAGTATACGATACATCTCTTCCATTTAAACATTAGTTTTAGGACAAAGATGAAGACTCAAGGTATTACTATTCTCAACAAGGGTGTCTATAGGCTTAGCATTATACTTTGAAAATTATACAAGTACCTACCTAATATAAGTCTTTCAAGACAAAGAAAATTCTTAGAATGGTCCCTAATAGATTTAACACAAAGTACAAAATATGTTTCCCCTGTGTCCTTTATATTGAAAGTAAATGACAAGCACTCTTTAATGGATACAATCATCCCTATGAAATTTTCTATCACTAAAATATCGTCAACATATAAAATAAGGATGATAAAATCTTTGTTCGGCCACTTTATATAAACATTATGATCTTCTTCAATCACGATAAATCCGAAAGTAATTTTAGATTGATGAAATTTGAGGTATCATTGCCTAGATAATTGTTTTAGACCATAACTGAAATATATGAGCTTGCACATTTTGCGCTCTTGTCCCTTGGCCGTAAAATTAATAGGTTGATCCATGTAGAACTCCTCATCTAGTTCTCTATTAAAAAAAGTATTAATATCACTTTAAAAAAGTTAAAGATTTAAATTGCAACAATGACAAGGATTAGATGAATAGAGCCAAACCTAACAACAGTAAAAAAAGGTTTCCTCATAGTCTACGCACATATTTTGAGTGTAACCTTCCGCCATAAGACGAGATCCACACCTGTAAATAGTCTATCTTCCTAGTATTTAATATTCAAAATCCATTTGTTTTTTATAGATATTTATCTAAGCGAAAGATCAATAAGTTCCTATACTTGATTATTTTGTATATTTTTATTCTCATCTTCCATAGAAGTTATTCATTCTTTAGTAGCAGTAAAGCCTATTAATAAGAAGAAGCCTCGCTCTCTTCCAATGAGGAACATAATAAAATTCCTCATCAATCCTAAATAGATGACAAGGAATATTTTTACGTTAATTTCTACGCAGCTAAAGAGTTTAGGAATCATTATTTTGGTGGTACAATCTCATTATTCTCTTAATCTCTCCCACTATCCTATGCGATCATAGGCATATTTATAGAAGGATTTTTCACCCTCGTCGAGTAATGGTCTAGATTTATCACTTAACTGAATCGTCTCATAAAGTTCTATGTTTCTTCTTAGTTTACCTCTGCTCGAAAATTTATTTTCTATGAAGTCGACATTGAGTGACTCAATCTTGGTCAGTACATCATCAGAACATTCATGTAACATCTCATTTCCTTTAGAGTGATTTATATGTCTAACGAATGTGCACTTTAGAGCCTACGACCTAATTTCCTATGTGCATGTAATGCAATATGAACATAACCTACAAATACCCATGGCCGCAATTGTTCTAGTTATGGTTTAAAACCACTCCACAACTTATATGGTATAAATGGTACTGACTTGGAGGACACTCTATTAAGGATATAGGTTGTTGCAACAAAGCATCTTCCCAAAAATTGATTGGTAGATTATCATATTGTATCATTGACCTAAGCATATCTAACAAAGTTCATGTCCTATGCTTAGCTACTCTATTTTGTTGTATGGTGCCAGGAATCAACTATCTAATGATCCCTCTATTATCACATAAGTCCTTGAATTGTTTTGAGAAATATGTCCTCGATCAATTTGAAGAATCTTAAAGTTATTATATCTTTGATTCTCAATTAATGAACAAATTATTAGAAGCAATTCAAAACTTCTTGTTTGTGAGAAATGAGATGAACATAACCAAATGCAAGTTATCATCAACGAATATGATTAAATAACTAGAACCATATCGTGCCCTAATATTTATAAGTTCATAAATATATGAATGGACTAACTCTAAGAGAGATGTATCCCTTTTAGCCTTACCGAAAGGCTTTCTTATGGCCTTTCTATCCAAACATGGTTCACACACAGGTAGGTTAGCTTCGGCGAGTAGACCCAATTAACCTTGTCATTCTTTCGTTTCCAATATGACCAAGCCTTGAATGCCATAAAACATATGTAGATGTGCTAGAATCAATATTACTAGAAGATAAACATGTATTAAAATATAAAGAAACATCTACATCTATTACATAAAACTCATCTACAATATCTCCACTACTATTTAACACGGAGTCTAAATAAATTTGAACATAGTCTAAATTAAAATGGAAAGAAAAAACATAGTCCAACCATGGTTACAACAGATATAAAGTTTCATCAAACTCCAGGAGTATAGAGAACATTATCGAGAATCACGGTGCATCAAGTATGCATATTCATTTGTACGTTCCAATTACCATCTTTGATAGCACTATTATGCATGTAAAAATGTTGACTCCTAATTTTTATGTTTTATTTTCTAATTTTTTTTTAGTTATATTTTTTTCTTTCTATTTTTTATTTTTCCGCTTGTTTTTCTATTCAATTTTTTTACTTACTATTCTTGTTTTTTTTTTTTGGGTTTTAACTTATTCATCACTAATTGGGGTTCAGATAAAAACATTAACAAAAAATAGAAAATCAAAAGCAAACAATAGAACATTGAAAACTAACACCTAAAACTAGAAATTCAAAAAAAAATAATAATAATAATAAACAAATGAAGAAAAAGTGCAAATTGTTGGCCCAAAAAATACCCAAGAGGAGGCTGAATGGGTAAATAAAAAACTACTAAGTTTTGTAACCCCTTAAAATCTTATAATCAATATTATGCATGATTCAAGTGAGACTTAGTAATTGATCAGCGAAAACATTTAAGCAATTAAACAAGCACACAATAGAGAAGGAGTAAAGGTTTGAGGCACTTAACACAAACTTTATAATAGTTAGGCAAACTACTTTTGTCTACGTCTACACCCCCCTGCACTCGTAGAGAATTAAATCAACTATTTAGATCCTCTTCCCAAGTGAGAACTAAACTTGTACACCTTCTTATTGACTTACCCTTACACTCAAATATTTTAGAAAACTCTCACTTGAACTAACACCCTATTCAAAGTACAATCAAACTCCTCACATTAATTTTTTTTTTTTCACAGGAGATTCTACCAACAATTATAAATATCAATATATTTATCAACTTGACTAAGACCATGTTTAATAACAGCTTAAATTTTAAGTGTTGAATTTATTAAATGCTTAATATATTAACTATTCAATTTTTTAATACTTTGAACTTCAAAAAAAAATCTTTTTTAACAAATTTTTATTCCTAAAATAATTTTTACAACTTTATTTTTCTAAAATATTCTCTCTCTACTTTTTTTCCATCTATAATTTTTTTTATATAACTTTTTTTGTGAGATTTTATAGTATTAGTATAAAATGTTGGTTGTGATAATTAGATATTCTAAAATATTAAGTGATAAGTGCTAAAAAAATTATCATTTAATATCACACAGCCCATAAATAATTATTCCAAACCTAATAAGCCTTTAAAAATTATTTCAATAAATCTAATACTAATACTTAAAAGTAGAAGGAGATAGAAGCTTTTAATGAGGTTCAAGAAAGCCTCTTTTAAGTCTTTTGGTGAGTTTTTACATATTTCTTTTTATTTTCACTTTTTTATATATCAAATTATGATTGGTCTCAATCAATTTCTTCCTCTTTTTTATTTTAGTTAATTTAATTTTTTTTCTAATTAATACACAAGTAAATGATTAAGTTTCCTAATCCAAATTTTAAATTATTTAAAAAGTAAGTGTGATTGAAAAAGTATTCTCACCCAAAGAGAAATTAAATACTATATATATTATTAAATTAGAATTTGTTAGACTCACAAAAATTGATAAAATTAATCCTAATTATGGTTATTTGTTTGTTATTTTATAGTATATTAGTAAAAGTTAATTTGTAGAAAAATTATTATATTTTCATGATTATTTATATAATTTTTAATAGTATATTTATTTTCAGTATTTATAAAACGTCATTACTCAATAAAATTTATACATCCGCTCTTAAATATTGCTACCAAAGTGACCAAATAATACATATGTATTTCATACTTCAATATTAAGAATTTATTATAATTTTTTTTGAACCCGCGCAATACGCAAGTCTAAACTAGTTTATAAAACATTTAAAGATATTTAGAAATTATTTAAAATTAATAATCATAAAAAAACAATGTGAAGATTTGACCGAAAATGTGTCGACAGATTAGTAAAAAAATTCAATACCATTAAAGTTCTGTCTACAACAATCGACTGATAAGGGGCATCCAGTCGACTAATTTGGTACTGAATCCAACCCTAAGACTCTCTCTTTGAAACAGTCGATTGAGATTGATCTACCTGACCGTTTTGTTTATTGTCCTAAGTTTTAAGCCCACCGTCTAGATTGGTCGACTGCTACAGTCACTCCATCAATCGTTTTGAACTATATTTCAAATATTGAGCTATTAAGTTATGACCAGTTGATCAAATTTAATCCTAGTTGACCATTTTGAACAATATATGAATTTAAAACATGTTTTCCCACGATTTTAGTTTTGAAATTCATGCTACAAAGATAAGTCATGATCACACATACTTAAATGCCACATGAACATGTTGAAATAGTTAATATGTTATTCATATTATGTTAACGTAATCAAGCCGATACATATTAATCAATACAAATATTATTTTTACCTAATTAAAGAAAATATCAAAATGCTTGAACAATCTCTAAATTTTCATGAATTCAGCTTGATAGCAATGACTCTAGATAAAGTAATTCTTTATTGATTAGATAACTTATATCTTCGATTCGTTCATTTCATAACATTCAACTGTCTAAGATACAAACTCAATAAAAATAAATAAATAAACTCATTAGATGACGAGAAAACTCAAATGTGTTGTTATCATCAAAATCAATTATTATAAGGTTAAACCATTTAGGGTTAACATATCAAAAAAAAAAAATCAAAACAAAAATAGAACCCAAAAAAAAGAGAAAATCAAAAAAAAATCAAAAATAGAAAAATAAAATAAAAGTGGGTTGACTAATAAAGAAAGAGTAGAAGTGTAAATTACATTTTACACTAATATTTATCGTATTTATATATTGTATTGTGAAGTTTAAATTATGACATTTGAGGGTACTTTTGGAAGTTCACACAAAAAAAGACTTTGACATCATCAAATTTTTAACTCGACTAACAGTAGAGTAATCGCCTCAACATAACCATAACAGGAGGGAGAACAACGTAGTTTTAAGAAAAGCACAAGATGTAGCGACCTTTCGGACAAATTTCAAGAGAAGTAGATGCAATTCTCTCTTCAAATTACCGCGTCATAAGTGCTCCTTATATTCACCATTATTGTCCCTATGTTACGAATAGAACGTGTATTTTCAAAAAGTTTCTCGTCATTCAGTGTATATACCTCGGTCCAGTAGGATGTCAGGTGTCATTTTGTTAAGGTGGAATCGGCGATTAAAAATTCCTCACGTGAGTTTTACTGGGTCTTAGGAAGACTAACATGTTTTGTCCAGAGTCCTGTTTCTCGAGGAGTGGTACCTACAGAAGGCTCGAGCCGGAATTTGTCCTAGCGAAGTCCCTCTGACATGAGAATAAGAGCTCAGAGATAAGATGTACAGAAATGCATCAAGTAAGCAAATGAACTCAAAGCATTCGCGCGTAAAATGAAGCACACATCGGGCTTGCATATCCCCTAATATATATAGGCATTGAAAATGATTAGCCGGCCTAAACATGATTACTTAGATGAAACCATATGTTTAGCCGATAATCTGGGGTGTTTATGAGATAATCATTGGGCTTGAGCTTTTGGGCCCATTTGGCGAAACCCGCGGGCCTCTGTCAAGTCTGTGGTGGTGAGCTGGTAGAGGAGAGTGGAGATCCATGGAGTCCTGGATGAGAAGCAAGCTAGAATGGGGAGCCGGTCGACATGAACAGCTAAGTCTCTGAAGTTAGCCGTTTAGGGTACGGCGCAAAGCTTAAGGCGGCACGTCCCTGCAGGGTACCTTGCTCCTCCCTGGGAGTAAAGGAGATTCCAGGGAGGAGCCATGGTCGGCGTATGTTCCAGCGTGGCGTTGCGGATTCCGGATCCTAACTCAGTGGTGCCCAAAAATACCATCATCAATTGCCCCCCAAGCCCTGTGCGGCGTGGGAATCGAGACGGTCAAGGGTATCAATTCCTGGCTGAACGGGCATCCTGGAGACTTCGAAGTACGAGAAATACCTCTGGTCGACATTTTTCCAACAGTTAACTTTTTCTGGGGAGTGAATTCGAGATAGGCCCCCATGTGTCAAGGGTTCAGGGTCCGGGGTCAAGTAGCACGGCAGAGCGTCCCTAAATTTTTTCGATTTTCAGGACGGTACTTTTCCCAGGGTTAACTTTTTCTGAATCCCTAAATAGCAATAGGCCCCGACACGGCCGGGGTTTGGGGTCAGATAGCACGGCAGGGCGACTCCAAATTTCTTCGATTTTCAAGACGAAACTTTTTCCACGGTTCACTTTTTCTGAGGAGCTAATTTGAAATAGGCCCCTATATTGTCGGGATCCGAGGTTAGGTAGTACAACAGGGCGACTCCGAATTTCTTCGAATTTCAGGACAGCATTATTCTCACAGTTAACTTTTTCTGAGGAGCGAATTTGAAATAGGCCTCCATACGGCCGGGGTCCGAGGTGAGGTGCACGGCAAGACGACCCCAAATTTCTTCGATTTTTTGGAGCTCAAGTCGTCATGTCTTCTGAGCGGCTCATTTGACGGGCAGAATCCTGGGTGGCCATTCACTGGAGGGCAGATGCTTGGAAGTCAAGCCCCTAGAAGGCAAACTATGGAAGTTAAGGTGGCGTTTGGTAACCATTTCTGTTTTCATTCCAACAGTGGGATGGGATGAAAATTTTGTTTTCTTCTTGGGAGTAGAATCGCGTTTGGTAACGATAATTTTTTTTTTGTTTTGGGAAGAGAATTGTGTTTGGTGACGATTTTATCCTAAAATCTTTTTTTTTTTTTTCTTTCTGTTTTGGCCAGCCGGCGGTGGCTCCGGCGCCGGAGACAGCAATGACTGGACGGCGGTGGTGCCGGCGCCAGCAACGCCGGAAGGCAATGGCAACGGTCGGAAGTAGCCGAAAAATTGCAGCCCGGACGGTGACCGGCACCACCGGCCGACTGACGGCGGACGGCGACGGACGGTGGTCAGCCGGTTGGTGAACAGTAACCATGTGTTTTGGGAATAGAATAGGAATAATGAGAAACAACTTTTTTTTGTTTCTCATTTCTTAAGAAAAAAGTGGGCACAATTCTCAAATGGGAATAAAATGGAAACGGAAACAAAAATTACCAAACGCTATTCCCAAATAGAATTCCCAAAAATCTGGGAATGGAATGAAAATTTTTGAAATGGAAATGGTTACCAAACGGGGCCTAAGTTGCTCGCTCTAGTAAGGTCAAGCTCCTGGCTCTTAGGACGCAACCTACTGGGGTCAAGTTGCTGACTCCTAGGAAGAAAGTTGTTGGGGTCAAGCTGTTGGCTCCTGGGAGGCAAGCTGCTGGCTCACGAAGGTTAGATTCCTACGCGATAGATTTTTGAATTTCACGGTTAAGCGTGCTTAGGCGACAACAATTCCGGGGTGGGTAACCTTCTAGGAATTTTGAACGGAACGTCTTCGAACTATTAGCAAACAATCATATGCGACAAAATTCTAAGTAAACAGCTGATAGGCAGAATTCTGAATGGTGATTCTCAACCCGTTAACGAACCATCTTAAGCGAAGAGATTTTGGGCGGCAAGCTTTGAGCGACGCTCCTATAAGTGGTGTTTTTCTGACCGTTGACCTCTAAACGATGCAAAACTCATACTTGTACAGCCTCATAGTGTCTCTCACCTGAACCACCTATTACTTGGGTTTTGTAGAGCTTTTTTCGATGAATAGAGAGGAGAGCTCAGATGTTGGAAAGCTCCGGTCGAAGACCAAAGAATAGAGAGCCAGACGTCTTCCGCTGAGCTCTGGTTGGAGACCACATAACTGAGTTATGAGCGGAGCTCCTCTGATCCTCCACTTTATTCCCCCAACTTGTTTTCACTAGGCTGGTGAATCATCTTTCCTCAGAGAACGAGCCTCTCACCTAGTTGGATTCACATCGATCTACAATTCAGAAAAAAAATAACAAGGTTGAGGCCAATCTCCGAGCCAGCCTTTCTGCTATTCGGACCTAGAACCTCGGACTCTACGTTGACCACTAGAACCTTAATTTCCTGATTAACATAATCATGACCGAGAGCAGAAGTGGCGGGACTCTGATGGGAGGCGGTAGAACGATAGAGGAAGGACCCCAAATATCTGGAGCTCCAGGAGAAGATGGCTAATGACTTCTGGAGTCAGGGAACTGGACCACCATAACGGCTATCCACTGTCTGTAACCAAATTTTCCCGCCGGCCCTGTAGAGATAAAGTTCTCAGAGCTAAAGAAGGGCGCTAGGGAGGACAGTGCTGACGAGGGGGCCCCTAGGGAGGGTGAGATTGACACTACTTCTCCTTGCATGGGCGTCCCTCAGAACGAAGGCTGGGAGGACTAAGCTTTGGACCGTCGCTTCTTCAGCACTTCGGATTTTTTAGACTCCTTTTCACTTATTCTTATTTTTCTGCACGCGAGCGTGTAAGCTTCTGAGTGACATATCCAAGGTATTTCAAAGTCTACTTTTTCCTTCCGACATTTTTGCCAAGTTGCTTTCTTCTTTGTCCTATTTTTAGAGTGTTAAAATTTTGAAAAAACTTCTCGTCTTTACCCAGGACCATGGACCACTAGCCCCCCAATCCAGGACACAAGTTGCTTGTAAGGAAATTGTGTCGTGGACTTAGGAGAAGGTTTTCCTAGGGTGCTTGGTCCTCTCAGTCCGCAAGGGCGCAATGCGGTGGTTGGTCCCCCGTAGCCTATCATCAAGGAGTGGCTCCGATCTCGATGGAATTCACAGTACTTGTTCATTGATCTCCCAACCGACCTTCCTCTTAGGGGTGGCAGAGGAGGAAAGAAATTACACCCTGAGTTTTCTGCGAAAATGTTGGCCATCGAGCCGTGAACGGGGTGAACCCTGGTTATTGACGCCCCAGGGGAGGAAGTGGCCTCTTGTCCCCTGGCAGGGGTCCTCATCTCCCTTCATCTTGCAATCTTCTCAAGCCTTGGGCTTGATTTGGACTTCTATTTATTGGTTCCCTTGGCTTGTTCACTCCTTCCCTCTCTCTCCTAGTTGCAACACGGAGACTAGCACCATGGAACCTAGTTCCTCAATCTAGAGCTTGATCAAGAGTAAGAGCAGGGTTGGAGCAGAGGTCATAGGACAACCTCTGATGTTGAAACCCACCAACAAAGGCATTCAGTGCTACACTTTCAGAGAGGTCGTCGCACGCATTTGCTTATCAATTGAAGCGTTCGACATAGTCTCCCAAATATTCAATGAGCTCCTTCTGAAGGCAAATTATATGAGCTATAGTCTTCGACCTCCGCTGAGAGCGACTAAAACGAGCCAGGAACAACTGCTCGAGCTCCCTAAAGGTGGAGATGGATATTGCCCTCAGAACACGAGTTGATTGTAAGAAAATCATGTCGTGAACTTAGGAGGAGGTTTTCCCAGGGTGCTTGGTCCTCTCAATCCGCAGGGGCACAACATAGTGGTTGGTCCCCCGTAGCCTATCATCGAGAAGTGGCTCTGATCTCGATGGAATTCATAGTACTTGTTCATTGATCTCCCAACCGACCTTCCTCTTAGGGGCGGCAGAAGAGGAAAGAAATTACACCCTGAGTTTTCTGCGAAAATGTTGGCCATCGAGCCGTGAACGGGGTGAACCCTGGTTATTGACGCCCTAGGGGATGAAGTGGCCTCTTGTCCCCTGGCAGGGGTCCTCATCTCCCTTCATCTTGCAATCTTCTCAAGACTTGGGCTTGATTTGGACTTCTATTTATTGGCTCCCTTAGCTTGTTCACTCCTTCCCTCTCTCTCCTAATTGCAACACGGAGACTAGCACCATGGAACCTAGTTCCTCAGTCTAGAGATTGATCGAGAGTGAGAGGAGGGTTGGAGCAGAGGTCATAGGACAACCTCTAATGTTGAAACCCATCAACATAGGCATTCAGTGCTACACTTTCAGAGAGGTCGTCTCACGCATTTGCTTATCAATTGAAGCGTTCGACATAGTCTCCCAAATATTCAATGGGCTCCTTCAGAAGGCAAATGATATGAGCTATAGTCTTCGACCTCCGCTGAGAGCAACTAAAACGAGCCAGGAACAACTGCTCGAGCTCCCTAAAGGTGGAGATGGATATTGCCCTCAGAACACGAGTTGATTGTAAGGAAATCGTGTCGTGGACTTAGGAGGAGGTTTTCCCAGGGTGCTTGGTCCTCTCAGTCCGTAGGGGCGCAACACGGTGGTTGGTCCCCCATAGCCTATCATAGAGGAGTGGCTCCGATCTTGGTGAAATTCACAGTACTTGTTCATTGATCTCCTGACCAACCTTCCTCTTAGGGGCTGCAGAGGAGGAAATAAATTACACCCTGAGTTTTCTGCAAAAATATTGGCCACCGAGCCGTAAAAGGGGTGAACCCTGGTTATTGACACCCCAGGGGAGGAAGTGGCCTCTTGTCCCCTGGTAGGGGTCCTCATCTCCCTTCATCTTGTAATCTTACCAAGCCTTGGACTTGATTTGGACCTCTATTTATTGATTCCCTTGGCTTGTTTACTCCTTCCCTCTCTCTCCTAGTTGCAGCATGGAGACTAGCACCATGGAACCTAGTTCCTCGGTCTAGAGCTTGATCGGGAGTGAGAGCAAGATTGGAGCAAAGGTTATAGGACAACCTCTGATGTTGAAACCCATCAACAAAGGCATTCAGTGCTATACTTTCAGAGAGGTCATCGCACGCATTTGCTTATCAGTTGAAGCGTTCAACGTAGTCTCCCAAATATTCAATGGGCTTCTGCTGAAGGTAAAGGATATGAGCTATGGTCTTTGGCCTCCACCAAGAGAGGCTGAAACAAGCTAGGAACAACTGCTCAAGCTCCCTAAAGGTGGAGATGGATACTGGCCTCAGACCCTCGAACCAGGACCTCGTTGCACTTGTGAGGGTGGTGCGAAAGGCTATGCACAACAGAGCTACAAAGGCCACATGTATGTCCATATGAGACTTGAACATAGACAAGTGGTCAACAGGATCTAACATCCCATCATACAGACTTATCTGAGAGTAAGTAAAGCGCATGTCAGCCAGGTGGCGCTCCATAGCCTTCCCCGCTCAAAGCTACCCCCGTATATGACTGCCCGCAGCTCGGGCCACAGAGTGACGGAAGAGAGGCGAGTAGGAGCCAATTTCATATTCACGCCATCCCTTGGGATCGGACCTGGCTAGCCGATGGCCAGCTCAACTGTTGGGGGACGCTAGCATGTCCCTGGTTGCACTTCAGCGTAGTGGAGGAGGTGGGGATCTTGGTGTTGTCGGGGGGGGGGGCCTCTCTAGTCCTATAGACTCGTGGTCACGAGGCAGATGGCAGTCCCTAAGCATACACCCATTCAGAGATTCCATAAAAATATTGAGGTCTAGGGGTCGCTCATCAGTCCTGTAGTCTGGAGAGCTACTCCCCCCTGGGCGGGAGGCAGCGACAGGCGCGCGAAGAGGAGCTGCACACATGACTTGAATTCGACCATCTGGCGCTCGAGGAGATCAATCCGAGATGCACTTCAAGGTTCTTGAGGTCCGTTCCGCAACCCCAAGTAGCAGAGTAGATGGCCCTGCCTGGTCCTGGGGAGAGAAGTTATCCTCGTTGGTGAGAGCTGGGGGTGTGGCCATGGAGTTTTTAATATTTTTTTATTCTTTTGTCCTGTGTCTGTCTTTCCAACCAGACCTTGTGATCATCCAAGCTCGATTGAGCAAAGAGTAGAGAACAGTGATCAAGGGAAGGTGTTTTGCACGATTCCCACAGACGGCACCAAACTGTTGGTGTATAAAATTGATACACACCTCGATTATAGTCCAATCAGGTGACAAGTGTCCTTTTACTAAGGTGGAGTCGGCGGTTGAAAATTCCTCACGTGAGTTGTACTGAGTCCTAAGAAGACTAACCTGCTAAGTCCAGAGTCCTGCTCCTTGGGGAGTGGTACCTATAGAAGGCCCGTGCCATGATTTGTTCCGGTGAAGCCCTTCCGGCATGAAAATAAAAGCTCAGAGAGAAGAGGTACAGAAATACGTAAAGTAAGTAAATGAACTCAAAGCATTCGCGCATAAAATAAAGTGTACCTCGGACTTGCATAGCCCCTAGTATATATAGGCATTGGAGATGATTAGTCAGACCTAAATACGTTTAATTAGGTGAACCCTTCTATTTAGCCGATAATTCGGGGCGTTTAGGAGATAATCATTGGGTTTGGGCCTTTGAGCCTATTTGGCGAAGCCTGCTAGCCTCTGTCAGGCCTATGGTGGTGAGCTGATAGAAAAGAGTGGAGATCCGTGAAGTCCTAGTGGAGAAGCGAGTTGGAATTGGGAGCCGGTCGAGGTAAACGGCTGAGTCCCTAAAGTCGGTCGTCTAGGGCACGGCGCAGAGCTCATGGCGACACGTCTCTGCGGGACACCTTGCTCCTCCTTAGGTGCAAAGAAGATTCCTAGGAGGAGCCGTGGTCGGTGTATGTTCCAGCGTGATGCTGCGAATTCCGGAATATGTCCATGTCACTATGAGGACGAACACGTGACTTGATCTCAAGTACTAACTCAATGGTACCTAAAAATACCCTCATCAAATATTTATTAATGTCATTATCTTAAAATTAAAAAAAAAAAAAAATATATATATATATATATATATATATATATATATATATATATATATATATATATATATATATATATATATATATGAAAGCATCATCTCATTGAGTCAAACAATTTGTAATCCATATTTTATCTATTTATTTTTATTAGCTTTGTGGATCGTAATTGAATGCAAATGTTCGATATTTATATTTGAATTCAACCTAAAAATATGTCTTTACAATGGCGCAACCACACCACCTCCAACCACGCCATACCACCCTCGGCCCATTGAAATCGAACAATCATTGTATTCAAGTTGAAATCAAACATATTTCATTGAAAATAACACAAAAACACTATATCCAAGTCAAAGTTAACTTTGTAAGAAACTCGTATAAGTCGAAATCAACAACTTTGTTCAAATCAACACGTAAGACATCATATTCAGTTCAAATCAACTACACTACATTGAATTCAAGTAAAACACCATCTACAAATCAACTTCAAAAAATACAAAGATGAATTTCAAATTGATTGTTACTTTGATACCATATTCTAATTTTTGTCATCTAGATTTTAGTGCGCAATTAATTAATTTATTTATTAACTTTTCATTTTTGAATGAAACAATTAATGTAAAGTTGCCTTACGAACAAAAGTACAAAAAAGGATAGGAAAATTACTAGATATACACCCTCTTCAAAAAATAATTTAAACAAAACCCGAACTTTTATTCTAAATAGGATCAAGTACATGAATCCTTTCACACCATATAGATCGATCAAGGGTCATCTCTTCTTTAACTTCAGAGCCCTCAAATCATTCTTAAGTATCTCATCCTATGTTTTGTTAGGTCTACCTCTCCCCTTTGGAGCTCCTTGCACTTGAATTAAAAAACATATTCGCACGATACATCCTCAGAATTTATATTCACGTGTTCAATCCATAGCAAATGATTTTGTCTCATCTTATCTTCAATGGATACTACTCTCAATCTCTACCTGATAATCTCATTCCTAATTTTATTCATCATTATCTTACCACTCATCCAACTTAATATATGCATCCCCGCTACACTTAATGTGTGAACATGCTTCTTATTTACTACCCAATATTTTGGACAAGAGAGAATCATTGGGCTTATGGCAATTTTGTAGAACATTCATTTCAATTTCATTGGTATCCTGGCATCACATATCACTCCAATTACATTTCTCAACTTTAACCATCTTGCCTTAACTCTATATGTAATTCCATACTAGATTAATTCATTCCCTGAAGTATAAAATCTAAGTATTTAAACTTATCAACCTTAATAACCTCTTTACGTTCCGAACATGTTTCTTATTTACCACCCAATATTTTGGACAAGAGAGAATTGTTGGGCTTATGGCAGTTTTGTAGAACATTCCTTTTTCAATGGTATCTTACAATCACATATCACTTCAACTACATTTATCCATTTTAACCATCTTGCCTTAACTCTATATGTACCCTACTCGATTAATCTATTCCCTGATGTATAAATCCTAAGTATTTAAACTTATCAACCTTAGTAACCTCCTTACTTTCTGAACATGTTTCGTATTTACCACCCAATATTTTGGACAAGAGAGAATCGTTGGGCTTATGGCAGCTTTGTAGAACATTCTTTTTTCAATAGTATCCTACCAACATATATCACTCTTAACTACATTTCTTCTTTTTAACCATCTTGCCTTAACTCTATATGTAGTTCCCTACTCGATTAATCCATAACTTGTAGTATAAAACCTAAGTATTTAAACTTATCAACCATAGTAACCTCCTAATCTCCAATTTTTACCATGTCAATATCTTTCCGGGTATTTCCAAAATTGAAATCCATGTACTCCATATTAATTTGTTTGATCTTTAAACCCTCCCTCACTCTTAAGGCTTCCCTTTAATGTAATAACTTAGTATTAAGGTCTCTTCTAATTTCATTAACTAATACTATGTCATTTGCAAACAACATATTATATGATACCCATCTTGAACATATTTTAAGTTTATCCATCACTAATATAAAGAGATAAGGACTATCCTTGATGCAAACTTGTATCATAACATCATATTGTTCGAACACTAGTAATTATACTTCCATATATATCCTTAGTCACCTTAATATAAACATTGGATACTCGTTTCTTTTTTAGAACTCATCAAAACACTTCTCTAGGTGTCCAATCATAAGTTTTTTTACCAATAAATATTTCATTAA
Source organism: Eucommia ulmoides (assembly GCA_016647705.1). NCBI lineage: Eukaryota > Viridiplantae > Streptophyta > Magnoliopsida > Garryales > Eucommiaceae > Eucommia > Eucommia ulmoides. The sequence goes on along the minus strand of CM028339.1, from coordinate 48,676,926 downwards.
TTTCCCAATATATCTCATTCAAACACCTAAATAAATATATTTCTTCAGTAGTTGACCGATTGGACATAAATTCAAATTAATTCTCTTCTATGCTCGTCTGATGTCTCATTCTATGTTCTACCACTATCTTCCAAAGTAACATGACATGACATTTATACCCCGATAATTTGAACTTTAAACATCATCTTTATTTTTGTAAATAAAGACTAAAATATTTCTCTAATGGCACTCTCTTATTTTTTAATAGATGTCAACCAACTTATCTCTAGGAATCTTTCAAACCTCTAAAGCACTAAATTATGAAAAGATAAGAAAAAATAAGTAGGATAAAAAACATAGAAGAAAATATTTGTAGGACAAAAAAAAAAAAAGGTGTGACAGGTGATGTTTTGTTTAAAAATCATTAAAAAAGGCTAGACCCAACCGGTGAAAATTCACCTGTTGGAGTCCAAGGAGCCATACGCAAACATAGGATTCAATCAGGCTGAACAATGTTTATCGACTGTGTTTTTGCTAAATTGCAAAGCCTTCAATATTGTCAGCTATCATCTACGATTTAAACTGCAAATGTTGCTACACTCGCGTCTCACAAATCATGAAAATATCCAATTTGCAACTTCTACCATGCACTCTCGGAACTCGTGTCTTGTCTATTCAATCTGCAACTGCTAGCAATCTCGGATTCCCTACGTCTGGCACCGGTCTATAGAACGTAGCTGTGGAATTCAAATAGCCTCACTGGTCCCTCTGTTCACCGGAAGATGATGAACTATGACCATTTGAATTTGGAGAATCTTTCTTCTTATCCTTCTCAGCTGACAACAAGCCGTTGCTGCAGTGCGAGGCCAATTCCTTCTCAGCCAAAGTAGACGGGGACAGCATTCCTTCTTCAATAGGAAGGGTCCTCTTAGATCCTTCTAAAGCAACACCCAGAACGATATTCTCTTCCACTGCAGGTTTCTGATTAGGTGGTTGAGTCAACGACGATTTCTGATCTCGTTTCAATTGTGAACTTCCAGATTTCTCACCACCATTTTCTGGCTTTTTAGTTTGTTTGCTAGTAGAGATTTTTGGGTTACCATCAGAGGCTGAAGCCTCAAATTTAAGGTCAGAAGCAAATTTACGGTCCTGTTTGGCAGTAGGGTTCAATAATCCTTCAATTTTGGCCTCTGTTTTTGAAATCTCTTTGGCCTTGGTTTCTGATGACTGGTTTTCTTTGGTTTTAGAATCGGATTGTACCACCATCCCAGTCTTACCATCTCCTTTGTTTGCAGTCCTGACATCTTGTTCTCCAATTGCCCGTACTGACCGAGTTTGAGATTTTTTTCTTTCTTCTCCATGGATTTTGTAAGGGGGTTCGATCAGTAGCAACGGACGATTTGAAGCTGCTCCACCATTGATGGGTGGCTCTGCAAACGGAATGTTTTCCAAGTCTAAGTCGCTGATAATTTTCTGAACTGTACGGATGGGAGTGGCTAGTCGAGCACGGTGATGTCTGATCACTCTTAGAAGATCCAACAGTACGGTTTCCTGGTTTTTCTCCATTCAAATAAATACAAATGAGCCAAGTTTTGAACATTATTAGAACACTTGATTGAACTAAACCGAAACATAAATGGAATCCAAAGTGCATGAGAAGAAATCTTCTCACCTTGACACACAAATATTCTTCAAAATGTGAGGTCTTCACAAAGCATGAGACCAATATCTGTAAACATGGAGTGTCATGATAAGATACTCGATAGGATAGTCAGCCTCAAAAGGAAATAGAAAATGGGCAAGTAAAAAATTTTAAATTATATATATTATGACAAAATGATGCTCAACGAACATAGAATAAAAAAAATATATAATCTTCTCACTTCAAACAGCATGGATACCATCCAAATTCAAACCGAAACAACATAAAGGACTATGCACATCCCTTTTTCACTAAGCAGATTCAATCCTTTATTACATATAAACCGGTGCAGGATATGTTTGTTTACTATAAATAGAGATGTAGGGCTGCACAGGTACATAATTTTATTGAGTATAGTAGATTAAAATCCTCCAAGGGGTCACACCTAAGTAAAACTAAAGCGGTCTAACAAGGATCCAAATCCTCAAAAATAAATAAATGAATGAATTCAGCAACCCATGTCTCACATCTGTCGACCAAAATCTATAATGTACAGTAAAGACTCCTTAAGACAACTATAAAAATCTCAATTCACACCAGGGGCAACCTCTGAAAGAATCAATGCCGAAAAATTATCTGAGCCCCTCCAGGGGCAACCTCCCTCTCCAACACCATACACAATTTCACAACCAAGTGACGGAAGCAAAGCCCACCACTCCTGGGCAGTTGGACACACAGCAGAAACTACTGACTGATGAACTAACCTTGGAAATACTTTCTAGCCACAGAATCTTTGTTGGTCGCATAGAAACCATGGCCAGTACAAGAACACAGCGAAAAACAAAATATGCACATAAACATGTCATGATATAAAGTAATGATAAGAAAATTCTACATCTCGTTTTGAAACTGCAAAAACAGTTTCTGAAATTCAGAAAAGTTATTTTATTTAGCTAAGCAAAAATTTGAAAAAGAAAAAAAAAAATCTGTATTAATAATTTGATAAAATTTAAAATATTATATTAAATGAATTTTTTTTTTCGGTTTTCCCTCATCTACTTCCCATTTCTTCTCTCTTTTTCATCTTGCTTTTTTACCTGCTTCTGTCACCCCAGCATAACCCCCAACCACCATGGCCCATACCCTCAACCCCTACACTAGCCAAGTAGCCATAGTTGACCAATCCATCTGCAGCCAACATTAGCCGAACCTCCCCACCGGCATCCACCACAAATTTGTCCCCAAAATACAAACATGGATAATGACGGAGTCAGATCCGGTCATCGGAGGCAGTGAGAGTACACGGTGGTTCTGACCGGTGGAGAATGACAATGCCTCTGATCCGTGCAGATTGACAGTGGAAAATCTTCAAGCTATTGGTTGGGTTGGCTGGGGCGGCAGGGGATGGAGAGGGTCAGTGGTGGGTAGGGCTGGTTGGTGATTTTGGGTTTTCCAAAATTTGGAAGTCTGTCTGATGCATGGGGTGACAATAGGTACAAGAGTGAGAAAGAGAGAGAATTTGACATAGGGGAAGGAGCTATTTTTACAAGGAGATCGAGAAGATGAAAGAAGTTATTCAAACCTCACCGTAAATGCAAGGAAAAAAAATGTGAGGGAAAATGTGATCGCTTTATCGTATGTGAGAGAGACGAAGAGGGAGGAAGAGAGAACTTGTAGAGGAAGAGAAGGAATTTGTAGAGAGAGGAGAAGATTTAGAAAATCTATAGAAAGAAGAGAGAGAGACGGTAGTTAAAACAGGGAGATAGAAAAATAATTAAAAGATAGGTTGATCAAAGTAATAAAGGTGACGTGATCTATCGAGAATTCTAAAGATGTCTTTGAGAATAGTTTGAAATTGTGTTATGAAAACTAAAACGAACAAGTTCTAAAAAAAAATGATGTTGAAAACAAAACCAAACATGCTCAACGACATCATTCTATACCAGTTTATTAAATCAAAATCTATATATCTTACAGTAAGAGAAAAAAAAATTATATACACTTCACGATTATTTATAACAATTAACAATTCTAGAATAAAGCATATTTCAGGTGACAATTAAAAATTACAATTTAGCATATTTCTTGTGTATTTATAGAGAACACAACCGAGGGCTCCTAGGTAGTTTACACTATCATTTTATTAAAAGTTTTAAGAGAATCTAATAAAGCTGATGATTTTCTTGCAAACTGATCCCTTAGCCATGGACAGAGGACGTTTACTCGGCAAAATCTCATTCCTAATAAGCTCAAAGGGATTATGGTGTTGGATAAAGCTAAAGTGGGATACGTGAGAGAGTGCTTTTTAATGATTTCGTAATTCTTTGATTGAGTTTATTCTTTGGTAGGTGAGGCTTTAAATTCCTATTAATTGAGGTAATCAATTAGTGGACACATTTTTTCGTTTAAATATGGAAAGAATTTAAACGAAAATACCGGCTTAACGGTTATAATTAACTAAATTGGAAAGATAAACACTAATGATTTCTCTAGCCTCGCCGCAATTAAGTTTGAAGTAGTGGCCTTATTTGACCACCACCAATTCTGCTCGTGTGAGAAAAACTCAACCCCAAAGTGTTATAAGAAACATAACGCTCCAAAATATCCCAAAATATCAGGTGCAAGTTGGCATAACTCCTCATCTTGAAACCAAGTAGCATTTGAGAGTTATCAACCCTTCCACTTGACAAGATATTTTTGAAATCCCCGTTGTGAAGAACCAATGATCTCGTCCTCTACACTTCTTCAATTCGATCGTCGGTATGTGGTGACAATACTGGGTAGCTCTAGCACTGGTGCAGGCGAAGTAATAGCTTTCCCAGGAGGAACACCTTCAAAAATATTAGGAGGCTCGAACGTGCCTCAATAAGATAATAAGTCTTCCAAAATGAAAATCGGGCTAATACGCATATCAAATATCAAATCACGTAAATAGGAATTAGGTCCTACTCTACAAAGAATGTGATGTGATCCAATAGCTCTAGCCAAAGTTTCTTGAAGGAGTGCTTTGGGTATCGTTCATAACATACCCAAACCATCACATAATCACCCTCCTTGAATTATATGTTTCCTACAATGAACATCATTAGCATATTTATAATTTTCATTAAAGCTATTTTGCACCTACATCATATCACGGATGTGTTGGGCAATTGATTCAGCCGTTTCAAAAGGGAGAAAATAAAGAGGCAAAGGAATAAGGTCAACTGGTTGGCGAGGTGAAAAACCATACAGAATCTCAAAAGGATTTTTGCTCGTAGAGCAATTGACCAATTATTATAAGCAAACTCTCCAATAAGCAATAATAAGTCCTAACTACCCAACTTATCACCAACTAGACAAGGAAGCAAATTGCTTAACTATGATTGACAACCTCTGTTTGCCCATCAGTTTTGGGGTGAAAAGCTGGGGAGAATTTTAGAGTGGTACCAAAAAGATTTCAAAGAGTATTCCAAAAGTAACTGACAAATTTAACATCTCAATCAGACACCATAGAAATAGGTAAGCCATGTAATCAAACCACTTCCCTAAAAAATAACTTAGCCATATGTGAAACATCAATCGGCTTAATATAGGGGATGAAATGAGCCATTTTTTAAAATCTATCCACAACAACTATAACTGAGTCATAACTCCGATTCGTCCAAGGTAAACCATGGACAAAGTCTATACTTAGGTCCTTCCATGGCATGTGAGGAATGGGTAAAGATATATACATGCCACCATGACGATGTGCAATCTTTCAAACCCGACAACATGTGGATTCACATATTGCGAAAGCATACAAATCCAACTAAGAGCATCCATAGGTTTGTTCTCTACACCAAGCCTACGATTAAAAACAAACTTATATTCTTAGAGGACCTCGACCCATCCCACGTGCTTGGCACTAAGCTTCTTTGGGGATTGAGATACCTAAGTGCTTGATGGTCA